>OZ023239.1:4610375-5334119 GCA_964006365.1 Trididemnum miniatum
TTTAGCAAAAATCTTTGTGCAAAAGAGAGTTATACTTCGTGCAATTGTAGGGCTGCTAATTGCTGAACACCCAAAAACACAGTTTTCTTGTTAAAACTTTCGAAGCCTTAAGTAAGACCCATCTCGGTTCAGACCCAGTTTTCTTGCTTCAATTTGACGCTGTAAACGCTACCGTTTGATTAGCTTAGTTCTTGAAGGCGCGTTTACCGATACGCGATAACGCGACAAAAATTATAATGTACGTAAATGTAGAAGGATTTCGCAGGTTTTCGCGTGATCGGTGAACAGTGAAATAAAACAAACAAGGTGCGAAAAATTTTTGTCGCGTGCGCGTGTCGGTAAACGCGCCTTTAAGCACATCCGTGCGTGATGTGGGGCTCCATTTCCGGACCGGCCAAATCGGACGCAGTGTCGCCAATGACTCGCCACTGCTGCGACGCTTCTTCGAAGCTATGTTGCCCAGTCGCGGAGATGGACTCCGTCACTTGTTACTCGCTTCGGCGTAATACCGCAAGCAGACTTGCCAGATTTCTTAGAGCAACATATATCAAGGTGAAAAAAAAATATTCCAAATTTATACCAAATCTAAAAACTGATACATACGGTTAGGCCTGCCCAATAAGTGTTTGCAGTAACATTTACTGGTGTTAGGGTGAGGTATTGTTGCAATCATTCAACTGCCAAAGTGGTTAAGCAGTTTCAGCTAGACTGGATTAAAACCTTTTTAACTTCAAAAGTCATGTCTAATAGAGCACCTGACTGATTTAGATGTTATCAACACGCTGCTGCACTAGATGTTTATTTCATTACAAAGTGAACTGGTAAGTGTCATGCCAGTATGATAATTATCATCAGGAGTAATTTTATCTAAAAATTATGGGATTTGGATACTAGGCCTAGTTCAGGGCCTGCCCACCCAATCAACGACCGAGCTAGACCCCTCTCCTGCCTATCCCCCTAGTCAACAAGCTTACCCCCCCCCCCTAATCAGCAACCTTACTTCTTTAAGACAGCTGCTTATTTATACATACACTACAACTACAGCAACATTCCTAGATACACTAACTTAGTGCATGATTGGATGTTTTTACGCACGCATATTTTTTCCCACTTCAGGGTCTAATTTGGGAATATCTATGAAGCAATTCAGAGTTGAAGACCTAATATATATCCCCCCTCTATTCATACATATGTAAAAAAGAACAACTAAGCACATGGAATTGAATATGAATGAGGGGGGATATGAATTGATCTTCAGTTGCTTCGCAGATATTCCCAAAATTAGACCTTGAAGTGGGAAAAATTATGCGTCAAAACATCCTGCATTTTCATTACAAACAATACAACCAAGATACAGCTAAAAACACCTGGGCGGACGTTTCGGCTCACATCTGGTGCCATTGTCAACTTTGAAAGCTTACGTTATGCTGGGTTTAAGTTATAATGCAAAAAAAGCATGGCTTAAGCAGTTAAGACCTTTTTTTTGCATCATGACCCAGTATAACGTAAGCTTTCAGCGTTGACAATGGCACCAGAGTCCAGAAGTGAGCCGTACGTCCGCCCAAGTATTTTTCAGCTATATCTTGGCTGTGTTGTTTGTAGTAAAATTGCTAACAAACTCCCCACTGTACCGTTTGCGAAAGATTATCCTGCACGGTTATTGAATATGGATTATTGATTAGTTACAATTATGTTACAACGGTGTTGCCAAGTAGAAATCAGATAGTCGGTTTAAGTAAAAAAAGAAAATTGAAATGATATACCAAACACTAAAAACTGGCTACCAAATAATAAAAATATACCAAATTTGAGTACGTATATCAAACAGAAAAAGTCAACTACCAAACGTAAAAAAATAAACCAAATTTGTGAAATTTGGTATATAAATATACCAAATGGCAACTATGACCGCAAGTGTACAGAAGATTTGCTCTTTTTTTGAAACTCTACCACAAGCGGCAGTAAAATGCACAAACTTTACTTCCAACAGTGTCCAAAGGATCATCTATTTTTACATAGAGTAGGAAATAATGCCAGTCAACAAGTATTGCTCCGGCAATGGCTCCGATGAGCAAAGAGGACCAAGGATGCAAATCATTGCAAGTTGCACACATCGACACCATTCCTGCAAATACTGAAGTGGTTTAAAAGCACAGGATTTATTTTTATGGAAGGCCTATATTGAGAATCGAACACGAGGGTCGCTGCTGTTTCGTTTGCATTTCTGCAGCTGACCGCATTTTGGAGGTCGAAAAACTGAACAACTTTAATCTTTTAGTCCGTGAATGAGTGTTTGCAGCTTTGAAAACAACTGATCAAAAACGCGAAATTAACGATTTTGCCGACTTTAGAAGTGGCAGTTTTCAGAAGAGAAAACTTTAGTCAAGCCAAAGATATTAAAAGCAGTTAGCTACCAGTACCACGTGCTAATAGTTTCTAGGGTAGTGGTAAAAATGAAAGATAAGTGCTAAGTGGTGAAATAAAATTGTTGATACCTTCCGCCACTCTAAGCCTAAAATGTCTTTAAACAAAAGTGGTTTCCAGCCGATATAGCCTACGAGTTTACAGCCTAAGTAATCTCATTTGTTTATTTACGTAGCAATGGCTAAATTCGAAGAAAATAGTATCGAAGCGACACAGGGCCAGATTAAACTAAGGCAATTAGCCCCGGGGCGACTCCCCGCGTTAGGGGAGTGCCATACTTAAAAAAGATGGCCTTTATGGCCTAATTATCTGTGAGTAGCTTGAGCTTCAAATGATGAAGCATCAGATTAGCCACATCAAATTTTTAAAATGAAAGGTAGGCATGAAGTTAGTTTACAGCGCTTTGAAGCAAATAACTAAAAACTCAAGTTTCATAGACCCTGCCACAGTGATGGGTCGAGCCAGGTTATTCTTAAAACCATTCGTAATTTTATAGATTATCTTGACTAAGAATTAAACCCCGCGTCTCAAATCCCAACTGCTTCACAAACGCTGGAACTTGGCCGAGCGAATACCGGTATAGGTGAGAAGAATGCGGCTGCCAAGAATTCGGACAAGCTACGTACCGGCCAACGCCCCGTTTATGGCCCATGTGAGGGACCAGTAGACTTGATCTCCTTTGAGATAATCCGTAACCCTTCCAATCAACATGGCGCTGACCGCACCCCCTCCTCCGCCAATCACAGTGTTGAAAATAGCAGTTGCAAACACCAATCCACTTTCAGGAGACTTGATAGAAAGCACTGATCCGCCGTTGAAAGCCATGAATCCGGTGAATAATATGTATCCGCCAAGAGAAGTAATCTAAAATTTTGCGAGTTCGAGTTCAGAAACTTTTACCGAGATTATGCTAAGTTCACTTAGTTTTCATCGGGTTTAGACTAAGTTCTAGCAATTTTGTCAAATTTTGAATAAATTCAAACCTCGATCAGCTCTTTTCGAGGTCGAGTTCAAGATTAGGGATTTTTGTTGTTGAGTTCGCAGCCCCGACTACAAATTTTTTTTTTGAGCCTTTTACTATTTGTTTTTAGCTTACTGAGCCAAAAGGTGTTTTTAAATGATAAGTTAGAAATAAGCCTACCTGTACAATTAACGTTACCGATGGAACGGCCATGTTACTACAGTAGGCCTACCTACGCCCAGGGTTGGAAAAAATCGATTGTAATCGATATTCGATGGCGATATTTTTTACTTTTTGTTCATCGAATGCTCTGGAGCCTTTACTTTTTTGAATAAGTATCAAATATGGCCTTGTCTTTACTTTTTTCCGCGCATATCGATATTCCATATTAGATTCTTTTTGTGCAGGTAACTTTATCTCACTGTAGTAAATTTAAAATAATCGTCGGTATGTCATTTCCTTGTTTTTGCTAATAAAGTTTTTTGTGCCCCCCCCCGAAAAAAAAAAAGATTTTTAACAGCAAAGTTGCTTCGCATATATCATGTCCGTCGTTTGTCTGTAAGTTACCGCATGAATGTGAGGACATCACAAAAAATGCTTGGCGTACACCGCTAAATGCTCAGTGTAATATCGAATATCGATCACAAATTCTTTATTCTTTACTTTTTTAAACTACCATCGAAATCGATTATTTCTACTTTTTGGTAAACTATCGAATATCGATTATTTCTTTATTTTTTTGGGTATTGATTCCCAACCCTGCCTATGCCTACCAATAATCCAGAGTATTTTTACTTTTTAATATACGATTTGTTGTTATGCGCTGACATGGCAGCAAATCAAGGACATGTTTTGCGTGGAGTTCGAAAAAGCAAGTACCAGGCTTATGCGTAAAACAAGAAAAAAGTGCAAAAAAATTTTTGGATCTATTTTTTGTCGGCAACAAGCTAAACTGTATTTAAATATTCGGATAAACTGTATTTTAATATTTGGAGCTGCAACCATGCCCACTTTTGGTTTTTTAACTCCTCTTCTCCTACCTGCATACCATAACTTTAATCGTTTTGTCGCCTCTTCCCTTTTCTTGTTAACGTTTGATATATGTAGCCAGTGGCGTAGCAAGAAATTTAAAAAAAGGGGGGCCATAATTTTCACATTTTATTCAAGTGTATTTTTTTCGGCAGAACAAATTTGAAGCAGATTGAAAAACAGGAAAATGTTTAGGGGGGTCCGGGGGCATGCCCCCCGAAAAATTTTTAAAAATTTACGTGCTGTAATGGCTATTTTAGCGCTTTTTGAATAATTTTTCAGGCTAATTTTCTTTAAATTTGTTGGTCCAAATTGTGAGTGCTTTGCCAAAAATGATGCATTTTGTTCGTACCTTTTCGATTATGCGTGTTTAAGGCGTAAGGTTAATTGCTATCGAAGAGGTTCGAAATTATGGAAAACTTGCATACATCAAAAACATGTTTGAAAGTAGCTGGTAGGAGGATGCATACCTCTCATCCTACCCCCCGGCAGGGCCGTCGAGAGAAAATCCGGGCCCCGGGGCAGAGATATGATGCGGGCCCCCTCGGTACCAAAATTTGACTCTCTAAAAAAGAAAAGGTCTTGATATCGTGCAGATGTAGGCAGTGTGCGAAGTAGAAAATTTTTACTGGGGGGATGTTTTTGTCCACAATTTTGCCTGAATTCTGAACCCAAATAACAAGACTAATGTTGCGAAAATGGTATTTATTGTTTATGGGGTGACGCAGGGCGCAGCAAGATAGTAGTTTTTTTTAGAAGGGCTAATTGAAGCAGATTAAAACACAAAAACTTTGGGGGGTCCGGGGGTATGCTCCCCCGGGAAATTTTTGAAACATTACATGCTGTAATGGCTGTTTTAGTGCTTTTTCAACATTTTTCAGGCAAGCTTTGTTTAAATTTTTTAACCCTAAATCTGAGTACTTCTCCAAATATGATGCATTTTGTTCGCACATTTTCAATTGTGCGTGTCTAAGGCGTAAGGCTTATTGTAATCGAAGAGGTTTGAAATTATGTAAAATTTGTATTTATCAAAAACATAGTTGAAAAAGACTGGTGGGGTGAATGCACACCCCTCATCCCACCCACCCCCCTAGATCGGTCCCTAGCCATAAGTTACAAAAGCCATCAAAAGAGTCTGGCGTATTTCAGTCACTTGGCACCATTTGTTTTTTTTTTACTGAAAAGCAAAGTCATGAGGGGAGGGGCCATGGCAAATGCCCTCCCTTAAATACGCTTCTGGGGCGATGTCATTGGTCAATGACCAAATTAAAACAGTGGTGGAGGGCATGCTGCGTGTTTGCATACTACCAGCACGATGAACAAAAATTATCAACGGTAGAATTTCGAAAACTTTATGAGCTTGGTTTTAGGTAGGTTTTTGTTTTATAAATGAAGCAAGGGGTTTAGAGGAAAAGCAGTAAGCTACCCCAGCGGGGTTCGAGGCGGAGCCTGAGAAGGTATAGGTTAGCATTTTCCTAATTTATACTCTCAACCTCAAATAGGATATGAAAAAAGTTGGGGAACCGCTGCTTTAACATAGTCTTAGTGCTTTCACTAACGCTTATAAAAAACTGCTGACGTGTTGTAATGTTGATGAAAAATAAACTGTTCTGTAATAGACGCACTGAAAAGGTTGTTCTTGATTAGTATGCGAAGGAAACCATAATGGTTAGAAGATATGCTGGAAAGTGTCGCCGCAGTCCGTACCCACAAGCAACACGTATAGGAAACATTTAACTTCTTGCGGTATTTACCACTGGGGGGGACGTTTTAGCATCCCCTCCCCAAGACAAATTTTCTTTTTTTGCTGGGGGGACGACTATTTTTACTGGGGAAGACATGTCTTCCCCATCTCCCCCCCTTCGCACAATGGACGTAGGTTCTAACATAGCGAAGACGTAATTTCTCCAGCATTTCTTCCCGTGTGTCCCTAAAGAAAAATTTTATAAGAGCGAGGCCCCTCAAAACATGAAAGGCCCCGGTACTTTGTACCCCCCTGCCCCCCTCTCGCCAGCCCTGCTTCCCGGTTCCGTCCTTGACCATAATCTATAGATACCATCAAAAGAGTCTGGCATATTTCAGTCGCTTGGCACCATTAAAAGGCAGAGTCGCAAGGGGGGCATGGCCCCCCTTAAATACGCTCCTGTATGTAGCCTTAAAAGATGTCTTTGAGTAAGCCTACCGTAATAGAATGGCCTGGATAGTCTACTATTGTTCCGTCTTCTTGGAAACGACCTGTCCTGGCTCCAACAATTTTGGCTCCAACCAGCGCAGCTGTTCCTCCAGCAATGTGAACCACAGACGAACCAGCAAAGTCTTGGAAAGACAGTTTTGTACCTTTGTAAGTAAATGCATGTTCGTATTTAGTGAAACTCGTCAAGCCATTTAACATCAAAAATCAGTTTTTCATGCAATAGCCTGTTTTTTGCAGCTTTATGCGCTATAAAAATGCTTAAATAAAACAGAAAATTACGAAGTCATTTCACTTGCACACTCCTTGGCATAGATGGGCCCGCCTCTCGATAGACGCTTCAGCGTGATATTGCGAGTATGTTGAAGATTGGATTTTTTATGCTAACCAAAGACTAAACATTAAAGAGAGCATGGTCTGATGTCTGCAGCCAGCCAAAAATTTCGGGGAGGGGGGTAAAACTTTATAGGCTTGTCCAGTGGCGCACCCAGGATTCGGCAAGGTAGGCACAACCGGGGGTCTGAGGGCGAAGCCCCAGGTCTGGGGGCACAGCCTCCAGCCGCCACAGAATTTTAGGGTTTCTACAAAGACATTCATTTTAGCGTAGTTTTTTTTGTCGAAAAAGAACACACGGTGAATGGTCGAATGGTCTTAATCCGCCCCTGCTTGCGTTGTTAGTAAACTTACGTTATAGCATTAGTATCTCTGTTTGTAGGCTAGTGGTTACTGAAAATATTTCGGGGGGGGGGGGGGGCAATTGTCCTTTTTGCCACCCCTGGCTACGCCCCTGTCTGAAGCCTACTCGCCAACAGCCTTAAAATTTTTTTATTTGAAACAGTTAATCCTACTCACCAACTCCTGATTTCAACCAGCCACTTCGCGACCAAGACCAATGAGAAATAACTGGGTAGATAAAACCAGTCATAATAAAACAATAAATTAAATATGCTCCGACACCAACTCTCTCGGCCATTGCTCGCGATGCTATGGTTGTCGCAGAAATTGCAAAGACGAATTGAAAAAACCAAAATGCATAATACGAAGTGGGGGAGAGAAAGGCTTCCTAGAAAACGACATTTTTTTGCTGTTAAAATAATATTTCTACTAGCTCTCTATCACTTTCTTTCGACAGTCTGACATTGGCCAGTGCAGAGCTTCAATTTTGCCTGAACTGTACAGAGCTGTTTTTTAACAGAAGTTAATCTATAAATTTTCAAAACAGTTTCGCCTCCTGTGTTCTTTTACAGAGTCTGCAGTCGATCCGCATTTTCTTGAATAGAAGCCGTTCTCGAATAGAAACCGCACAAAATGTTCAAAAATGAAAAATGGTAGCCGCAGTTTCTATTTAAGAAAATGCGGTTATCGGTATTGACTTACTGCAATATCAGAGTTGAAGGTGTCGTTTTCAAGCTCTTCGTACACGGCAGTGTATATTTCTTCATTTGTGTATCTTGCTACCATTTTCTAAAACAGAGACTAATATTAGCCTACAAAAAAATCTATTTTTTTTACATACAAAAAGAGAAATGCTCTGATGGCTAAGTAGATAAAACGTCTGCCTCTTAGTAGTAGACTTGGGGTTCGTTTTGAGTCAGTTTAAGCCAAGAACTTGAAAATTGATGTTCACAGTTTCCCTTTTTGACAGCAGTATGAAGAACAAGCCGGCAAGTTTACTTGCTGTGCTGTTGGTAATGGCTGCACTTTTAACGAGATCCCCCATCCTCGAATGGTATAGACAGGTGGTCTGCTACTCTTATAAGTAGGCTTTTTCTTTTACCCGAATTTTCAACTTCCCGGGAAACGGAATTTCCGGGATCCCAAAATCCTCGGGATTTTCGGAAATCGGAAAAATTTCCCGAGCTTGATTGTTTTGATTTTTTTCTGGTTTTCAGCATTTTAGATCTCATTTTTAGCATTTTGTTAAGTTGTTTTGACAAACTTAGTTTGAGTTTTTCAACTTTTTCGACGCATTGAGGAAAAAATTTCGATTTCACAAGCATTTTGTCATAAAAAATGTTGCGAATTTTGAAAAATAATTTTTAGTGAGGAAAAAATATTTTAAATTTGCTATAACGCATTTTTTATGTCGGAAAGATGGATATCAGTGCCACTAAAATCCTTGCTAATGTAAAAAAATTTTCCGAGATCCCGACATGAATTTCCCGGAAAACGGGGAATTTTAAAACCCCAAATTTCCAAGGAAATTTCTCGTCCCGACTTCCCGGGAGGAAACACTACTTATAAGTGACTACTAAGAGCGAACTCGTTATACCGCCCAGCTTGCTTTCTAATAAGAGAAGTACAGGTAGGCTAAACTAATAAAAAAAATTCTTAATATATATTAATTAATCGACTCATACAATACGTGCATGTTTTAAGTCTTATTTTTAAAAAACCAAGAAAGGAAACCTACTTCAGGCTGAAGCCGCACAGTTTTTAGGGAAATTTTTTACCGGTAAATTCATGTATCAACCTTTTTGACCAAAACTCGTGTCTGCTAGGTAATAGCCTAATTGCTTCCCCAGGGGTGGGCAAACTTTTGGCACGAAGGGCTGCATTGTAAAAAATTTTAAAGCCGAGGGCCGCACTGGTTGGTAGAGCAAAATATAAAGGGTCGTCGCGACCGCACATGTCCTAATTTCCGCTCAAAATCAGTTGAAGAGCAAAAAAAGGTCCTACCGTCCGCAGATGTCCTGATTTCCGCTCAAAATTAGTTAAAGAGCAAAACAAAGGTCCTCATGTCCGCGCAGATGCTCTAATTTCCACTCTAAATCAAGTGAAGAGCAAAAAAAGGTCCTCACGTCTGCAGATGTCCTGATTTTCCCTCAAACTTCCGCAAATGTCCTAATATTCCTCTCAATATTTCAGTAAATGAGTAAGGACTAAGGAGCAATTAAGGTTTATATTTCTGTAAGTTCCCGCGGGCCGTAGTTCGCCCACCCCTGGCTTAACCAGTCATAAGTAAACACCCTTTGTCAATCACGATGGCTTTACACGATTTACAGCTTTTTGGTCGATTATAAAAGTAAAACTATGTCCGTTTATCATGCTTTATTAATCGTAATCAATACACCGGCAATACGTAGTTATAGTAATTACCCGTGCGAAAGCTTAATCCAGTGCTGAAGAAAAAGATTTGCAAAAGCTGATTTCCAACAAGTCTAGCCAATTTACATTCAAATCCGTGAATTTATATTATTTTAAGTACACTCTATTTCAAAGTAATTAAAGGTCAATAATAATCTTGATACCGGTAGTGCAAATGCAAAGGCGTTAAGTGTGTATACGCAATTGCAGACGGGGAACACTGTTTCGACCTTTCAGGTCTCATCAATTGATAAGACCTGAAAGGTCAAAATTGTATTCACTGTTTGCAATTTTAATCCAGTACATTGTCATTGTGTATAAAAAATCAAATCTTCATAATCCTTGCAAATTCGCGATATTACGCCGAAAAGTGTAGGCTAAGTTGGCTGACGAGCGGCAGGGCCTATCTCCGCGGTTTAGTGTCGGGACAATACAGCTCCGAAAAAAAGTCGCAGCGGTGGCGACACTGTGTCCACTGTCCGATTTGACCGGGCCAGGAACTGAACCCTTGACCTTCCGCGCCGATAGCAAAGTGTATAATTACTACGCTAATGGGCCGGTACTTAATACTATGTATTTTTATTTGTAATAAATCTGAACATGAGTACTATACCCGGAATATTATAATCGATGAAATGGTGTTTTTTGATCAAGACAATGTATACTATTGCACAGGGGTTCCCCTGCCTCCAAAGAGTTTCATTTAGGGTATTGCTATACCAGGCGTGGGCAACATACTGCCAGCGAGATCATTTTATGCGGCACGTCGGCACTTACGTGAATATAAACTCTTACCGTGACTCAAGCCGAGGACCTTTTTTTGCTTTTCAGTGATGTTTGCAGTGGAAAAATAGGACATTTAAAAGCGTAAAGACTTTTTTTGCTCTTCCAATCAGTGCGGCCTTAATGTTGGCAGTTGTTTAAGATGCTGAATACGATTCATTTAAAATCCGGCCCGCCAAGGACTTTATTTTCCCACGTATGCCCCGCCAACTAGAAAAGTTGCGCATCCCTGTGATATACCAAAAAAAGGTTGAAAACTACTGCGCTAGACAAAATAAAAAAGAAATACAAAAAGGAAAAAACAATAAGGCCTACCCTGTAGAAATTTGGAAGGGGGCAATTTCTTGTCTTTTTATTTCAAACAATCGTTATTTTTAAGTACGGTACTCGCATGCGCGGATTTATGGGGGGGGGGCTGGTCCCCCCGAAATTTCCAAAGTTTTCATAAATTTTTACTTGTTAGCAAATGTCATAATCAGCATCAAAATCTGAAATACTTTAAACTAAGATTCAGGAAAGTCGCTTGAGTAGCAGCGTTTTCTGTGATCAAAGTCCTTTCTTATTAACGGCTAGGTTGCTATTGTTAGCCTACTTGTTATATCTACATGATAATCCACACGAAAGTCAGAAATAAATTCATGATAAAAAGGTTGCTTGGACTGCCCATTCGGTGAATCAGTATTGCGGAAAAGCATAGTACAGATAAAGAGTTTGCTTACTTTAGTTTTAAGGTCAGGGTCTGCGCCAAGGCGGGAAACTTGGCCCCCTCCAACTGACACGCTTGCCCCCCATCAATTAACAAGCTTACTCTTTTGAAGACAATAGCTGTTGTGCTTAATTTCAAACTTTAGCCCCCCCCCCCCTAATAAACGCTTGGCCCCACTAAGTCGACTGCTCTGCCGCCGGCTCTGTGTAAGGTATTGAAGTAACCTACTGATATGCCATTATGCTTTGGAAATCTGGGATCTGTAGTTCAGCTCTGTAGCCTAATTGTAATACGATACCGTAAGCCGAGTGTTTAGAGCCGACAAGCCGTATTTCTGCCAATAAAAGTCCTACCTTATTTTCTTTAACTAGCATGCGTTAACCAAAAGAGGGCAGTTAACCTTTTCCTCGGGCGAAAATTAGCTCAAGATATAAAAACAAACTAATGAAATTAAACTGTTGGTATGGACTACATTTGCTGTCAACAGCAACATTAACAGTCAAACACTCACCCCCTAGACGATTGCAGAAAAAAGAAACCATTCTTTTTTGAAACGAACCGACTTTTTTTCGTGCGGAGCTTGCCGCAATTTCTGTCATAGTTTTTCTGTTTCGTCCAATTTTCTAATTTAATCTCGAGAAATTTCGATGCGATGTAACAATACCGGAAATCCAACTTTTCGGATGTGTTTTGCATGAACTGCATTTTTATCATTGATGCTACTGTGAAGCACTTAATAAGTGGGAGTTTCCTTAAATGCGGTGCAACTGCAATAACTAGGGCCTATGGCTGCACACAAATTAAAAAAAAAGATTGAATCAAATCTTTATTTTACTCGTTTCAATACATTCGTTGTAGTACCGAAGCGCGGTAACGAGTGCCGAGGCCCGACCCTGCGGCTTATTTGGCACCTGGGCAACGCAGCTCCAAAGAAACGTTGCAGCGGAGGCGAGCCGTTGGTTATAGTGTGTCCGATTTGAACGGCGTGGGGAATGGAACTCCAAACCTTCTGCATCGATAGCGACATTTTTAACACTGCGCTATAACCGGCTGGTTTGTTGAGAAATTATTAAAATATATAAAACTAAACTGACCCAGCCGTAAATGCTAAAAATAAAACAAAAATATTGCCAAGGAAGACCAAACCAACAAAAGATTTGAAGAGGCCCAGGAGCAGAACGGGGAGGGGGCAGGCAAAATTGTTTTTACGTACCGTAACTGTCTCAGGAGCTGGAGTGCACCGTTTTTCAGACATCCCGATTATGTGTATAAAAGTATCTGATGATATCGACGCTGTGATATGGGTAAAAAATGCTTAGACAATATCGACGCTGTTTTTGACCTTAATCGCACGATCAGGGATTCTTCTCTCGTGCAATTCATTTTACCAAAAAAATGTTTCGGTAGGGAGGGCAGTGTTTTCTCATGCTCCATTATCTTCACTTTTCAGGAGGAGTTATGGGAGAAACTGTCCCCTTCAAAATGAGTGCGTATTAATAATATTTATGCGTTGTATATATCAATGTTGGTTCTTGAAAAAAATTTTTGGAAGGAAGCAGTTAACTGTTTTACCCCCTGGCTACACCTTGTTTGTGACGTTGCGAAAGCTGGCCTACTTTGGTTAGTTAACCTTCTTATGGTCCAAAAATGAGGTAAACTAAAATTTTTTCAGTAAATTTTTAACCACGGCTTAACATCTTACGTTTCTTTAAAATCTTTTCTCCCCTTGAATGAAGCGCAAAGCATCAAGCTGTGTGTGTGAATAAAGCAAGCGAAAGTGTGAATGAAATAAATTATCTAGGCTGTTTCCTTAGTTATGGCATTATGCAGCTTAATCATGATTAACTGCAATTGCGTAATAATTTAGATTAGATACATTACAATCCAATGCACTTTAACATCTCTGTACTAACGTACTTGTAGTATCCACACGTCATCACGATGTGAATTCAATGAA
This sequence comes from Trididemnum miniatum, assembly GCA_964006365.1. NCBI lineage: Eukaryota > Metazoa > Chordata > Ascidiacea > Aplousobranchia > Didemnidae > Trididemnum > Trididemnum miniatum. The sequence goes on from OZ023239.1 coordinate 4,623,514, forward strand.
ACCCCTTTCATCGAAAAATCCTGCGTACGCCACTACTAGATAGCGTACTTTAATCATAGAATTTTTTCTTCAGCTTCCTTAAAAAGCCTTAATGACATATTAAATTATCTGCCCCCCCTCCGACAAAAACTGTTTAATCCGCGCCTGGGTACTAGTCTACTTACGAAAGTGATGTTAGCGTCCACATTTTCGGAAAAGAAATGATTATGACCAATAAAAAAGTTGCCTGGCTCTCCAAACGCAAATGCAAAGCCAATGCTCCAATATGCTATTGCTCCAATAACTGTAAAAAGGAAAAAAAATAGGTAAAATGTAACGTTTGTTGAACGAATTTGTTTTTAGGGTCATAGCCAGCATAAAAATTTGGAGGGAAAGCAGGACCGAAGTTTGATAATGAGGGGCTCCCGTTTTCATTTGTTCTTGGTGATCGACCTTTGAAAAAGGTCTTCATATGTCGGAAAACGGGGAGCAGTGTCCCCGTCCTTCCTACATCTCTGTTTACTCTGTTCACATACTGATGTTTTGCGGGCCGAAACAAAAGTCCATGGGCTAACAACATCATCATGGAAAAGCTGCATCAAAATTAAACAAAGCGATTATTTATTGGTCTATAGAACATCATCAAAACTTGTGGGCCTAGTAACGATGCAGGAAGTCCATTGGTTTTTAGCCCAAGAAATGAAATCAGAATGGGCATAAATGCCATGCAAGCATTCTTTTCTTTTAGTAGGGGTTCGACCGGCGCCGAAAGCACATTAAGAGATCGCAGGGCCCGGGGCAGATAAGAGTGCGCAGGGTTCTTTGAGGGTCATCACGTCTGCAGATGTCCAATTTTCCGCCCAAAATCATGTGAAGAGCAAAAAAAAGATCATCACCTCCGCAGGCAGTTGTTTGAGCTGCATCTTCCCACAAATTTTCGTGTAAGCATGATTTGACATGTTTTCACTGATCAAAATGCCGTTGGAGCCCAACTCCAACGGCAACTCTTTAACCTTTACAAGCATGATCAAAATGCCGAAATGCGCAGGGCCCCCCAAAGTGCTGGGCTCGGAGCAACCGCCCAGTTTGCCCATTGCTTAATCCGGCTCAGACCGGTGCGAAAATTCTCTGTTCAGCCTACTCAAAATTACGTCGCAAGAACATTAAAAAGTCTTGTTTCATTTTAATCGAGAAAATAGAGCAAACCTTGAGCGCATAGGTTGGCTATTACATTAATAAATTTAACAGTCGAGCTAAATATTTTTTTGGCGCAGAAAACATCATTAATCTTCCTGAAATAATGCCAAAATGATTCGCTCTTCGAAATTAGGCTATACTATACTTCCAACAGTCAAAAGCAAATGGCAAATAAAGTTGGTTCCAGGATTCAAATTTATTACTTTTAGAACTTCTCGTAGAAGTTTCCTGGCTCTGTTTCATATTATCGATTTTTTACTGTTTGTTAAATTTTTAGAGCAAATTTACTTACAAACATCAAGGACATTTTTGAAGATGCTGTTGGTGACGTTTTTGCTTCTAACCGATCCAGCTTCCAAAAACGCGAATCCTGCATGCATAACTAAACAAAAAAGCGCTTTGTTTTTGTTAAACCAAAAAACAAGTCTTCATTATACTCGCGGTAGTACGCCCAAGCATACGACAGGTAGCGGGTCCATCTACGCGGCTCAGCGCCTGAGTAATGCAGCTCCGAAGAAACGTCGCTGCGGCGAAGAGCCGTTGTTAAGAATGTGTCGATTTGACCGGCGCGTAAATCAAACTCACGACCTTAAGCGCCGATATAGCGATGTTTTAAAGTACTACGCCAACGACCCGTTTGGATATTAAGCTGAAAGCGTGTGATGAGTGGCAGGGCTCAGCTCGACTTGGCGCCCCGGGCAATACAACTTTGAACTACGAAGAACGTCGCAGCGGTGGCGGGCCGTTGGCAACACTGCGTCCGATTTTACCGGCCCGGAATCGAACCCAGGACCTAAAGCACATCAAAATTGACTTACAAAAGACAAATATTCCCATGGTAACCACAAATATTTGGTCCAGGTTTTCCCAAAGTTCTTCATATTTTATCACCAAATCCGCAATTACGATTGGATCCATCCCCACTTCACTACTAGTATTCGCAGTAGAATTCATCCTTGTTAGAAAGTAAGTTCAAAAATTGCTCTCTGAAAAGTCAAAAACTCGATTTAGTCTTCTAACTCGCCAAGGGGTCATTAGAAAATTGAGAAGACTAGAGACCTAACCCCCTTTTTAAATCTTAGTTACGGGCCTGCAGTACGTACACGTATTAATGTATGGCACTTTGATAGCCTACTTCAGAGGTGACGAACATGCGGCCCGCGAAAGAATTTCCTGTGGCCCGCGAACATTTTGGCGAGACCAGTACTTTTAAACATTTTTTTCCCGTCTAATCTTTGCGATGCGATACCAAAAGCTGAGCCCCTGATTTAATCAAGCGCGTATCACACAGTAATTATACAAACGCTCAATACAAGTCATTTGTTTCAGGATTCCGCAGTTCATCCATTGTTATGAAATAATAATAACATAACTCGAGTCCGTTGCAGCTTCAGCATAGTGCACCAGTTTACGAGTAACTATTCGAGCCAGAGCTTAGCTTGCCTTACAGTAGTAGGATTTATGTGAGTTTGCGGAAATGAATTGGTGAGGTGGCAGTACCATTTATCATATGCAAATTTTACTGCTTTCTTAAGGTATTTGTTATTCTGTTTTTTAATCAATATTCAATTAGCCGCTTGTCTTCACCGATGTCTTCAGCGAAAAAACGAAATACTGTAGATGAAAAAAGAGTATTTCAAAAAGATTGGACCGATATCCGATATGTATATGACCAGGAGCGTATTCAGAGGAGGGCCATTGTGCCATCCTTCCCCCTTTTTGACTCTGCCTTTTAGTAAAAAAAGAACAAAACTAATGGTGCCAAGTGACTGAAATATGCCAGACTCTTTTGATGGTTTCTGTAGCTTATGGCCAGTGGCTAATCCAAGGGTTAGAATGAGAGGTATGCATCCTCCCATCAGCCATTTTCAAAATAGTTTTTGATGTATACAATTTTTCCATAACTTCGAACCTCTTCGAGAGCGATAAGCCTTACGCCTTAAGCACGCATAATCGAAAATGTGCGCGCCAAATGCATCATATTTGGCAAAGCACTCAGAATCAGGGTCAAAAAATTTAAACAAAATTTGCCTGAGAATTATTCAAAAAGCACTACAAATAGCCATTACAGCATCTAAATTTTCAAAAATTTTCCGAGAGAGCATGCCACCGGACCCTTCAAGAGCTTTTCTTGTTTCTCAATCATTTTCAAATTTATTCTGCCGAAAAAAACGCTTTAATGAAATATGGAAATTATGGCTTCCCCCTTTTAAAATTTCTCGCTACGCCACTATTTATGACTAAAAAGTTATGCGGCCCGCTTGCTTATTGGTAAGTAACAAAGTGGCCCGCGACCGCAAATAGGTTCGTCACCTCTGGCCTACTTAGAGACACGCAAAACAGCGAGATAAGTATTTTCTAAATTCTTATCCATCTTTAAATTTTTGCTAGACCCGCCCTTGATCGATTTGTTTATTCCTGCCATATCTTTACATGCTAATAAACGATAGCTTCAAACCAAATTTGCTTAATTCTTCTTTGATGCTGCTTCATATTCCTTTCAGTCGTTTTAAAAAAAATAAGACGCTTCGACCAATAACTTTTAATGTAACTAAATTTAAGTCATGTAATTGTAAAGGCTTAACTGTTGATATTTTAAACCTAACTAATTAATATGCCAAATCGTCGGGGCGAACCGGAATTTGAAGAGGTCTCAACCACTTTTGGTCACGATTTCGTGAATAGGAAGTGGTGCCCTCTGCAGTCAGATAAAAAGAAACGTTTTCACTGCCGCATATTAATTATACACGCTAATTAACTGCATTGTAGAAAAAAAGTATTCATGCACTTACAGTCATTTAACAGCTCAGATGGCCGAGTGGTAAGAGCGTCCGCCTCTTGAGCTGTAGACTAGAGTTTGATTCCGAGTCTGGTCACACCAATGACTTTAAAATTGGTATTCACAGCTTTCCTGCTTGACGTTTAGCATCAGGGCCGGCGCCAAGGAGGTCCAGGGGAGCATGGTCCCTTCAATCGACATGCTTGCCCCCCCCAATCAACAAGCTTAATCTTTTGAAAACAGCGGCTTTTGTGCTTAATTTCAAACTTTGGCCCCTCCCCCCTGATAAACGCTTGGGCCCCCTAAGTCGACTGCTCTGCCGCCGGCTTTGTTTAGCATTGAAGGGACAGTGTGGAGAACAAGCCGGCAAGCTCACTTGTTGTGCCGTTGAGAAAGGCACTTAGCGGGATCCCCCCATCTTGGTGTAGTAGACAGGTGGCCGGTCACTCCTAAGCGAACTCGTTACAGCGCTATGATCGCTTTCTCGTGATAGGAGGATAAATATGCAGCTAATACAATACAAAATAGTTCCATGAGTTACTGTTACTAAATGATAATCCAGTTGTTCTCAATAAACTATTTTTTTAATATGTTGCCGATCTCAAGCACTTTTTTCAGCCTGGCACAATGGTACATTGAACCGTGGGCCTACGGACTTCCTTTCAATTGATTTATTATATTTTTTTGAAGTGACAATCATGGTAGGCCTACTTGTATTTTTGTACTTAGTCACATATTTATTCTCCTATCACGAGAGAGCCATCAAAATGTTATAACGGGCTCGCTTAGGATTCGCCGGTCATTTGTCTATCGCACTAAGTTGGAGAAATCCCGCTACCGGTAAGTGCTTTCCCGACGACAGAACAAGTAAAACTTGTCGGCTTGTTTTCCTCGCCGTTTCTTGCTGAGCGTCAAGCAGGGAAGCTGTGAATAGCCTACCTAGTTTAAAGTCGTTGGTTCGATCCGACTCGGAGTCAATCGCGAGTCGACAGCTCCAGAGACAAACGCTCTTAACCAATAGTCCACTTCAGTGGTAAAAACACATAAGAAGAGAAGGTACTTTAGGTCTTGTCACATAATTACTCAAATCATTGGAAAATTTTTCGCCCCCTTCAGAAAAATCAGCTATTTATCCTTGTATGTATATATTGGTGTTTATTGTGCAATAAACTCGGAAAAAATTGGTAAAGATGTGTTAAAATACGTGATAGAAAATTAGTCAGAAACTCATTGCGTAACCCGAGAGTGGGGTATTAATCTTCTTTTTTATAAAGTTTAAACAAGTCACATCAAAAATTCATTCCACTTTTACGTAGGCTATTCCAGTATTACTGTCTTCAAGACCCGCAGCCAGGAGGGGCGCGGAAAAACTTTTGTCCTGTTTTTTTGCTTAGTTAATGACTAGTTAAAATATGATACGATATAATTCATGTTGTTTGTACGTGATAAGCGAACCCGCAGTTCTCAGAAAAATTCGCATTACCAACAAGCTCGCCCAGTTTAATATGGTATTTTTTCACAACCTGATGCAGAAACCAATGGGAGCTGCTTGAACTACAATTAATCGACTGTAGGTGTGAAGGCTGTATCTTTGCTCAGTTTGGGTGCTACCACAGTCACCAATGATAACTTAACGCAGCGTTTTTCAAACTGGGAGGCGCGGACTATTCTGAGGGGAGACGCGAATGTTAACCAAAACCCTTCCTGCTGGACAATTCTTAGGGGACTACCTGCTGGACTATTCTTAGGGGAGGCGCGAATGTAAACGAGTATTTCTAAGGGAGGCGTGGAAACACAAAGTTTAAAAACCACTGACTTAACGTAAAAAAATCAATTTCGTTTTGCATTGCACTCTCGTTGGCGAGTGACTGTAGGCTAAGTAGTAGAAAAGTGGATTATGTGAGGCATAGCAGAAAAGCATTCGGCTCTTGGTCGTTACGTTAAGAGTTCGATGTCCTTTAGCGCTACTGCATAATTACGCTACCTCTGTTCATGTTGGCATTGTCCTACGTCGGTGCTTCATTCATTTCTGTTCTCTGCTGTTTTTTTTTAATGAAGAACTTGTGCACAATGAAGATGCGAAAAAGAGAACTTATACGGGTAGATACTAATCAAAGTTGAATCAAATTTCTGCCAGATGGCTTGGTTTATTTTTATTAACGTTCGTTTTGAACAAGAAAAGCAAAAAAGTTTTCCTTTGGTTTTTATCAACGATGTCACAACCCGACGTTGCAAAAATTTCGTCCCAAACCATGACCTTGCCAGCCGAGGTCTGTTTTCTTGAATTACTGCTGGATTGGATGACCTAATAGACAAGTGGGTCTCCACTCACCAGAATTCCTTCCTCTGCAAGATCTTCCTCCAACGCGGTTTCGTGCTTTCCTCTAAGCACACCAAACAGCAGCTTGACCTCAAAGACATCAATTTGTTATTCGCAAAGGCATCAGGATCGTTTACCAGATGATCTGCAAGAAGACGCTCCTTCTAGGCCAAAACTACATGCCTATCCAAAGGATATAAATGCAATTGTTCTTTCCGCGATTTACTTGGCCAATTAGGGCGCTGGTGCATGTTTTGCTTTACAAAGTAAGAATCCGCTACATCTGATCGGCTCTGGTGAAGAACATTTGTAGAAAAGAAGTCACCAAACCCGCAAGCCGATGATGTACTATCTATTGCTTTTGCACAAGAAGTTTGCCTGTCACTTTTTCGAATTACATGTAAATGTAATGACTGATAGCGTAGGCTAATAGCCTTACACAAAGCTATACGCTGTCAAACTTTTCTGATAGATTGTAAAGTACTGTACTTTGCTACTCTTCCCTTTTGAAACTGGTAAAAGAAAGCGTGGTGGAAGTGTAAACATCTCAACAGAGTGGATGTAGTTCTTTTACCGTAAACCAATTTCACCTGAAAAATTTCTCGCCCCCCCTCGCAAAAACTTTTGCCCCCCTTAGCATTTTCTTCTGGCTGCGGGCCTGCCGTGGCGTAGCCAGCAGCTATTGTGTGGAGAGGTGCGGTAGCGCAGAGTTGGACGCGGGCAGATTTTCTCGGCCCGAACCCGACACCCACTGTCCGAACCCGACGCACGAATCAAAAGCCCGATTTCGGCCCGAAATAATGTAGTGTGCAAATATAGGCCTACAGGTTATTCTATGCTGCTCTACGCCATTATTTCAAAATAAAAAATAATCCAAACGAGTGCTTGCTATAGAATACAGATTCAGATAAAAAATACAGCAAAAATATTAAAAAAAAGATAAAAAATATTTTGCGTTGACATGCTGAATATCAGCCCGAAACAGTTTGAAAATCACGGCCCGAACCCGACCCGAATCCAACTCTGCGGTAGCGATCCACAAAATTAAAGCAATTAAAGAATTTAAATACATTCAAAAAAATTAAAAAACTAAGCGATACATATTTTGCTCAGTCCTCCGCTTTTATTTCATGACAGCTGCTATTTTTATCGATTTTGAAGGTTAACCTAGTTGTTAACGACAAAATTAAGTCTGAAAAAAGCAAAGCTCCCACCTCCCCGAGAATTAGCCCTGCCCCTCGCATTATGAAAAATTACACCGCAAATACAGTAGGCTACATTTCTTTTGGGTGACTGTCTGCAAAGTCAGTGCAGATGGTAGGGTATAACATACATTGAAGGAGGAGCCTAGTTTTGAGTTTAGTTACTATTGTTTACACTGTAAACGACACTTACGACAACTGTAGGCTACCTCGCCTCGTCTCAAAACGTAACCTATTGTAAAATGGTTTTTCCATACTGAAAGCTTAGATCAGTGATTCTCGATATTTTCTGAGCCGTGGCCCCTTGATTGTAGCCTACCTCTAAAATACCGTGGCCCCTATGGTGTGTAGGCCTAAGTTTAAAAGTCCGGACGGTTATAATTCATTAATGATTCCCACCATCGTGGCAGCCAAGAGAACACTCTGTGCTGTGTGGTATCTTTGGGAGGCCTAGCTAGTGTCACGGTTGAGAACCCCTGGCTTAGATGTTATCAATCCCTGGTTTGCCTTTTACATGTTACGATGCTCAATTTGACATTTACAAGCCGCAAATTGATTTTTTTTGCTATACGAATATTAGCCTATACACTTTTTCTGTTCCCCGCACTCCACAAACAAAGTTTTAAAGAATAGGCCTACATCTATGGATTTAAGCTCTTTCCTGGGTTTCAATTTCGATGGTAGGCCTATTAAGTTTTAAAATACGTTCATGCAGAAGTATTATAGTAGAAATAAACGCGTAAATTAGTTCCCCCGTGAAAAAAAGTGGGCGCCGCCCAGTGCCGAAACTAGCGCCCCCCGAACCCTCCAGCCGGGGAGGGCGCACGAAAAGGGGGCCCCGTAAATAGTCAGTACGTAGTACTATTTACTCAACGTATGATAAAGGTGCCTTAAATACGCTTATTCAAAAATTCAATATTTTTTTTAACTCGCGCGATGTGGGGCCCCCATACCATATTTAAGCTTTTGGCAATGGGGGGCCCTGGGGCCCTTGCAAATTTTTCGAAAAATAGCAGTCGCAAAACTAGCAAACAAACGTTTAGTAGCATATCAAGAGCTCCTCATCCTCAAGTGAAAGGTGCAAAAATAAGCCTTAAAAATGTTTTTTCCTCGCATAAGTAGCGAAATGTTGAAGTAGGGTTTCCTTGCAGCATCATTTTAGTGGGTTTGTAAGGGACCTAGTAAAACAGACTATTAAACCTTGTTAAAACTGAGAAATTTTAAAGGCTCAAAACTCACAAAAGCCTTCAAAATAAGGTCAAATTTTGCAAAATTTTCTAGGGGGGCATACCCCCAGACCCCCCTAGCTTGGCATCGCCCCTTCGGGGCTCGCTCTTTTGTATCACCATCCAAATAAAATTTTTAGGGGGGCCCCGAAACATGATTTCGGGGGGGGCCCGCAATGCCTAGTTACGGCGCTGCCGCCATCTATGGTTCAACGGAAGGGCAATCCACACAAGTTTGTTGACTTGTGTCGTAAAGTGCCGAATCAACAAAACCATGCGCTGATGCGGCTGGCGAAGCGAAAATGGGAAAGTTCAGAGACATGTTGTCGCTGTTTTGAAGTTGGAACTTGGGAGCATGGTTTTGTGTTATTGATTGCCACAATCATGATTTTATCATTTTTTAGAACCCGAAAAGTTTTAGTAGTTTGCGAAACCACAAAATATGGCCCAGCATAGTGCTACAGCACCGACTTTGGAAACGATTTCTGGTTTTAGTCTTTCACCTTGCTATCACGTATTTTTCTTTCAGCGGATTTAATTAACGTGAGCAGTTCTGCTCGCAGATCACTGTTCTTGATAGTTATGGCTTCCCGAAAAGGGAAGCCATATTACTTTTGTTTGGCCATTTGTGCACTTTTTGACACTTCCAGCAGCTCTAGCTGCTAAACTACTGTTCCAATTCAAAAGTGACCTAGAGTTCAAATGTGTGTCCCACCTAGGTCTACACCTTGGTCGCCCTAACTTTCCCCGACAGCCCCCCACTTTCTAGATAAAAAATATTTTGTTTCCGAAAAATTCTTTTTTTTTTTTTTTTTTTTTTTTTCTTTTTTTTTTTTTTCAACACCAAATTTTGTGCAGCCTAAGGCTTTTGAACCGCTGATGCTAAAGACTTGAAATTTTCAGGGATGGTAGATCTTATTGGGAACTTGTGCCTAACAACTTTTGGGGGGTGGCGGTCGTCAGGTTAAAGGTCAAAGGTCAAAAAACCAAATTTACCAAAACCTAACATCTTTTGAATGACTACAGGTAGGACCTTTACATTTTCACAGTATATGCATATCAATGTGGGGAACAAACATATGCATAACAATGACCTGTTCGTGACGTCACTTAGGGTCAAAGATCAAATCAACGAATCTTAACAGATTGTTGTGCAGCCTAAGGCTTTTGAACCGCTGATGCTAGAGACTTGAAATTTTCAGGGATGATAGGCCTCTATGTGAACTTGTGCCTAACAGCATTTGGGGGGTGGCGGTCATAAGGTTAAAGGTCAAACGTCAATCAAATAAAATGATCAAAATTCTGATCAAACGCTAATAACTTGTGAATGGCAACTGGTAGGACCTTCAAGTTTACGGAGCAGATGCATCTCAACAAGGGTACAAAAGCACCAACAGTGATTAGTTTTGCGTGACGTCACTTGGGGTCAAAGGTCAAATACGCAAATATGTCGTTTGGCGTATAACTATTGATGAAAGACACATAGGAACTTAAAATTAATAGGGTTGGTGTGTCTTGATATGTCCTTGCAGTGTACCAACTATAAACGTTCTATGTCACGTGACTCGGGGTCAAAGGTCAAAAAAATCGGGAAGTGTTGCCAATCTTGCGCAGCCTAAGGTTTTTGAACCGCTGATGCTAGAGACTTGAAATGTTCAGGGATGGTAGATCCTATTGGGAACTTGTGCCTAACAACTTTTGGGGGGTGGAGGTCGTCAGGTTAAAGGTCAAAGGTCAAACAACCAAATTTACCAAAACCTAATAACTTTTGAATGACTACAGGTAGGACCTTCATATTTTCACAGTATATGCATATCAATGTGGGGAACAAAAATATGCACAACAATGACCTGATCGTGACGTCACTTAGGGTCAAAGGTCAAAGCAACGAACCTCAGCAGTTTTTTGTGCATTTGAAGGTTTTTGAACCGCTGATGCTAGATACTTGAAATTCCCAGGGATGATAGACCTCCATGTGATCTTGTGCCTAACAACTTTTGGGGGGTGGCGGTCAACAGGTCAAAGGTCAAACGTCAATCAATTAAATTGACAAATAGTTTGATCAAACGCTAATAACTTGTGAATGGCAACTGGTAGGACCTTCAAATTTACGGAGCAGATGCATCTCAACAAGAGTACAAAAACACCAGCAATGATTGGTTTTGCGTGACGGCACTTGGGGTCAAAGGTCAAATACGCAAATATGTCGTTTGACGTTTAACTATTCAATCAAAACACATAGGAACTTGAATTTGATAGGATTGGTGTGTCTTAATATGTTCTTGCAGTGTACCAACCATGAACGCTCTATGTCACGTGACTCGGGATCAAAGGTCAAAAAACCGATAAATGTTGCCAATCTTGCGCAGTCTAGGGCATTTCAACCGCTGATGCTAGAGGCTTGAAATGTTCAGGGATGATAGACCTCGACGTAAACTTGGGTCTCACAACTTGCGGGGGGTGGCAGTCAAGTGGTTTGGGGTCAAAAGTCAATAATAGGAAAATGTTCACAAGCTCATAACTGTTAAATGACAACAGCTAGGACCTTCAAAGTATCGGAGGATATTTATCTCAATGTGGGTAAAATATCAATATAATGAAGGGTTACTCCAGAGCGCCTGACTTGGAGTCAAACGTAAAAAACGTGAAATTTCAGGAAACCTCATGAAAGTCAAGCAAATTTATGTAATCCGTTAGAGGGCAGTAGGGTAACATGATTTTGAGCTGTTTTGGCTTAAACTTTTTCATTCGTGAGTGAGCCGTATGAGTTTGTGGTTAAACTGACGTTTTAATCAGCAATAAGGGGCACATGGGAGTTGGCCAAGTGGTTGGTGCATTGGACTCATGACTTAGCTTTGTGGATTCCTCGCATTGAAACTGTGTTCGCATTGCGGCGAAGAGTTTGTTAGAGTAATAGCTAGCATAATCCGCTATCAGATTATCAAGCTTGTGGTTTCGCGAAATTGGTTGTAATTGCCGTGTTTCCCCGATAATAAGACCTACCCGCAAAATAAAACCTAGCGTGATTTTTGAGGATGATTTTAATGTAAGCCCTACCCTTAAAATAAGCCCTAGTTGAGAGCGGCAGAAAGACGAAAAAGTCAAACATTCTTTTTTTATATTTATTCAAACTGCTTTAATGCGGTGTATGCCATCCTTTCCAAAAAATTCTTGAATAAATTGTTGTTAATGAGTTTCTGAATAAAAAACATGTTAATGGCAAGTAAATGTAGATCTTTTTCCGTAATTTCTGTTTATTTAAAATCTCGTAATTTTTACTTTGCAACTTCATTTTTTGATATATCAAAATAATACATTCCATTTTATGCCGCGATTTCTTGGCCCTTAGAATCGAACACAAGCTCCATGATTTACTTTCGTTTTGTGTGAATGCAGTCGTCCTTGCAGCTGCACAAATCCTTCAAGAGTCATGGCGTTTATTGTTTGAATTTACTGCAAGATTTGCCAGCTTGTTGGAAATGTCAGACAAACAAGATGATTTTGCTGCAGACTTGTGTAGCATTGTGCCGGCCGATTAGCTCAGTTGCTAAGCCCACCCTATCGGTGCGGGAGGTGTGAGGTTCAATTGCCGGGTCGGCCAAATCGTCACAGTGTCGCCAACGGCTCGCCACCGTTGCGACGTTTGTTCGGAGTTGTGCAGCCCAAGCGCTGCGCCGCGTAGGTGGGCTCCGCCACTCGTTACACGCTTGGGCGTAATATGGCGAGTATAATGAAGATTTGATTTTTTGTGCAGCATCATCACTGTACACGTGAAAAAATTTAAGGATAATTATGCGGTGTATGCCATCCTTTTCAAAAAATTCTTGAATGAATTGTTGTTAATGAGTTTCTGAATAAAAAACATGTTAATGGCAAGTAAATGTAGATCTTTTTTCGTAATTTCTGTTTATTTAAAATCTCGTAATTTTTACTTTGTAACTTCATTTTTTGATATATCAAATTAATACATCCCATTTTATGCCGCGATTTCTTGGCCCTTAGAAACGAGCACAAGCTCCATGATTTAATTTCGTTTTGTGTGAATGCAGTCGTCCTTGCAGCTGCACAAATCCTTCAAGAATCACGGCGTTTATTGTTTGAATTTACTGCAAGACTTGCCAGCTTGTTTGAAATGTCAGACAAACAAGATGATTTTGCTGCAGACTTGTGTAGCATTGTGCCAGCCGATTAGCTCAGTTGCTAAGCCCACCCTATCGGTGCGGGAGGTGTGAGGTTCAATTGCGTGGTCGGCCAAATCGTCACAGTGTCGCCAACGGCTCGCCACCGTTGCGACGTTTGTTCGGAGCTGTGTAGCCCAAGCGCTGCGCCGCGTAGGTGGGCTCCGCCACTCGTTACACGCTTGGGCGTAATATCGCGAGTATAATGAAGTTTTGAGGTTTTGTGCAGCATCATCACTGTACACGTGAAGAAATTTAAGGATAATAGTTTTATTGAGATTTCGATGACTGTATTACAGAAATGTAAAAAGTCGTTACAATATTATTAAGTTTCTGGAGCACAGGCTGCAGGAAATTAAACTTACTTCATGTGTGATAATGCCCACCCATACTTTGCAGGGATTTGTTGTTTTTCTAAGTTGTAAAAGCGAAGTCAATCACCTGTTCCCTTAGACGTTTGGGTCCCTAGTAAGCTTGATCGGGAAGCCATAAGCGGGTGCTTGCAGCTGCCATCTAGTTCTTCTTTTTGTTGGTCACGTGCCGTGTATTTCTCGTTTTACTGTGTGGTCAGTCATGTCTTTAGTTTTCTTCCTTTCAGTTGGCGGAAGGACGTCTTTTTTATATTCGAAGGTATACCCTGCGCGGCGCTGTTTTAAGTTATTTATTTTATACCTGAGAAACTTTCCGTTGTTTTTTGCCTTTGAAAGACCTAAATCTCTCTCTATTTTACCTGATTTACCTAAACCTACCTTACCCTTCCCTACCTATTTTCCCTTGGTTTTATATCACCGTGAGAGTTTTTAGTTCGATCAAGTAATACAGAGCCGTTCTATTTGATCTTCTCCGGTGATTCTCAGAGGTTTAAGTTCAGGCAGCTAGTGGATTGATCTAAACAAGGTAAAACCCCAGGTGCTCCTCTTGGGCCCCGTGTTATAGACAGGGTCAGTTTATAACTCACAGGTCGGAATCAAATTACTCTTAATGGGGTCTTGCTTAACGAAAACATGAGAACGGGTTTTTAACTCCTCGGGTACATGAACTTTTCTAGTTTGATGCACACGTGTTGGCGCCTGCTGCAAAGTTGCTACAAACGAGCACATCTTTCGAATTAAATCTTCAGAGCTGCTGACGTAAGGAGTGGGTCGTTGAATGAGCTTAACCCAGGTGGAGAATGATTCATGTTCGGATTAATGGCAGGTCTATCTTGTGTTTAATAAAACTACGACGAGGAAATCGATTTTTTGTTTGCGGGGGGTAAATTAAGTTGGAGCTAGAAAACGTTGGTCAGCGAAGATACGTTAAAAATGCGGTAGGGGAAGTGTGGAACCGATGAGACAAAAAAATTCATTTTCATTTTTCAGGAAATTGTTAAACAAAATTTAGAATATTTTTACTTTGTTAAAATATCAACTATATTGGCCTCACCATAGTATACTTGAACTTTCTTTTAGACATTGCATTAAAAAAAATTGAAAATATAAAACATGACATTTTGTCTCTTTGCTCCCCCACCCTTGGGACCGTTGAGACATACCAAAAACACTGCAAATGATCATATGAGAAAGCATGCTTTAATGACAAAAAAGCGCTAATGTAAACGAATGTTCAGCAAGCATGGCATAAAAAGCGAGTTTACACATAAGTCAGGTCTAGTGCAAAGTTTACGGTAAAACTGAACTCAGTCGTTTGGTCTGAGCTGCCGCCTGCCGGTTTTGGAGACGAGGTGAAATGACGTCACTAGCACAAATGTGCTACTAGCACATCGTCACTCGCACTCGTACATTTCGACTCGCACATAACCAATCACTCGCACGTCAGCGCACTCGCACATTCCATGTTCACTCGCATATTATGGCTGGACCACTCGCACATTTCGACTCGCTCATCACCGCACTCGCACATTCCGGTGTTGTAAACACCGGTCCATTCGCACATTGACCAAACTAGCACTCGCACATTCCGGTGTTGTACAAACCGGACCACTCGCACATTGACCCAACTAGGACTCGCACATTCCATGTTCATTCGCATATTATAACCGGACCACCCAAATGTCCGATCGAGTGCAAGTTTGGTCAATGTGCGAGTGGTTCGATTTTTATTGCACTGGAATGTGCGAGTGGTCTGGTTTTTACGACACCGGAATGTGCGAGTGCTAGTTTGGTCAACGTGCGTATGGTCCGGTTTTTACAATACCGCAATGTGCGAGTGTTAGTTTGGTCAATGCGCGAGTGGTCCGGTTGTGATGTGCGAATGGAAATGTGCGAGTGAAATGGAATGTGCGAGTGCTAGTTTGGCCAATGTGCGAGTGGTCCGGTCATAATGCGCGAGTGAACAAGAAATGTGCGAATGCTAGTTTGGTGTGCGAGTCCCAGTTTAGTCAATGTGCGAGTGGTTCGGCTATAATGTGGGAGTGAGCATGGAATGTGCGAGCGCGAGTACGCTGATGTGCTAGTGATTGGTTATGTGCGAGTTGAAATGTGCGAGTGCGAGTGACGATGTGCTAGTAGCACATTTGTGCCAGTGACGTCATTTCACCCCTGTTGCGGTTTTGGTTGCGGTAACACTCGAACAATATCGTTTTTTGATACAGAAGCAATGTGTTCGATTTCAGGGATGATGAATCCATTTTTAAGTTTTTTTGAACGCTGTAAGAGCTTAATCTCGCAAGAACACACCACTATCTTTTTAATTGGTCCCATATGCCTTCATTATGTGAAAAAGTTTAATATCTTTAACTTAAGTTTGAGATTATCTAAAATCAAAACCGAAATTTACTAGTCTTGATTTAAGTTTTCAAATGTGAAATCGCCGCAACCCAAAATTTAACTAATCTTATAAAATCTTTTTTGAAATGTAGCAAAAATTTTTTACAGTAGTAGGTTAAAATGGCATTTCTCCGCAACTTTTTAATTCAACCTTGCAATGCGCAGCCATTTCTGCATAGAAGAAGCTAGTCACGTGGTGCATCTTATCACTAAGCAGAATGTTTATTTTCACATCGTTCAAAGTTATTTCAGTGTCTCTTCGGTCCTACATTTTCCCAAACACAGCGAGCACACTTCTAACAAAAGTTTTAGAAAGTAAAATCAGGGAGTCGAACCGTTTAAAGTATAGCTCCAGTTCAGGTTAAAGAAATTTAATTTTTAACGGTTCAGTTCCGGTTCCGGTTCAAGACTTTTCAAAAATTTGGGTTCAGGTTCGATTCGGGTTCAGTTGCACCAAAATTTAAAGGTTCGGGTTCGGTTCAGATTCAATGATCTCAAATTTAAACGATTCAGGTTCGGTTCAGGTTCTCCGAAAAAAAGCGGTTTTAAACGATTCGCGGTTCAGGTTCGGGTTCGGTTCGACTCCCTGTGTTTCAGACTCACTAAATTTTGAAGAGCAGAAAGAATGTTACACATCGCAGCACATGTCTACAGATTTTTATTAATATTTTTTAAGAATCAGCTATGGTTCAAACATTGGTACTGAACGATTTCTGTTCCGGTTTATAAACACAAAATATTATAGGTTCGGGTTCGGTTCGGGTTCACTTGCATAAAATTTTAAAGGTTCGATTCAGGTTCACAGATTTGAAATATTAAAGGTTCGGGTTCGGTTCAGGTTCAATGATCTCAAATTTAAACGGTTCAGGTTCGGTTCGGGTTCACCAAAAAAATGCGGTTTTTACCGGTTCGCGGTTTAGGTTTGGTTCGATTCCCTGAGTGAAATCGCCCGCCAAAATGCTTGTGTCTATAGAAAATAAAATAAAGGTATCAAATTCACGTAACTTGCCGAATAAGTTGAATTCTTGAATGGATTGAAAAATCCTCTGGAGTTTCCAGAGTTCGTCATGATGGTTCTCAATCGGGGTCACCAAGTTTGTAATCTTCCTCAATGGAATAAGGAAAAAGCGCATATATTTTTGATTGATTTGCGATATTATTTTATTAAAACATATTTTTTGTTAGTAATGTTCAACAGTTGCAAAAAGCCAAATTCTGAAATCTTATTCAAGGAGATCATTAATTATACGCTATATAACGTACACATAATCAATAACAATTGACACAATACAACCAACCACTGAATTTTTGGTTTATTTACATCAATATATTTAGCCTGTAGCAGTCACCTAGTCACTGCTAATTTTAGCCGTTTTTTTGTTAGTTACGTGCTCTGTTACGTCATAGTTGTGTTGAGTTCGCTAGCAACCTGCAAGCGTGGTCTTGGCTATATAGCGATGTGCTTAACCGTTACTTTTAAGTAACGGTTCCAAGTGATTACTTTAGAAAAGATGTTGCGGTGAGATTACGTCAGCCGTTGGTTTGGAAATTTCCCGCTTCAGCATTGTGCAATATTTTCTCGATCGCTCGTTGCCGTGGCAACCTTTGTCTGAGTTGGCTTGCTGCATTCGTTCAGTTAATTACGAGTGCAGGCTGTGAACGTTAGGAAGCTGTGTTTTAGATGTAGATGTTCACTGTTGTGTCAGTGTTTGTCGCAGTCTTGCAGTTGGGCCGCTGCTGTGGAGCGTGCACGAATTTTGTTTGGACATGCTGTGTCACCTACGCTAGGTCTATGTTATTCAGGAAAGTTATGTTTACTGCCTTAAGCTACTGTTTAGTTCTCGTATAGCCACCGGGCTATGCACCTATCTGCAGTAGATTTTTGTTAGTTGATTTGGTTTGGCTGAAGTGTAGTTTGGGCGTGTTATTTTAGGTGCCTGGTTGTCAGCGAGTTAATGTGATGTTTCGACCTCTTGCAGTAGACTATTTGCGAATTTGAGTGTGTTACGTAACCTTTTGTTTCTAGAATACGCACAAGTTGTCTTTAATGCTTGATAATGCTTGATAACGCTTGGTAATGCTTGATCATGCTTAATAAAGCTTAGTTTTTATTTGAATAAGAGCTTGCTATCTACTCTGTGCTTGTGTGTGCGTTTGAGTACATCCTGGTTGTACTCTATAGCTAAGCAGTTTAGGTTAGAGTTAGGGACCAAGAGTTAGGAATCCTTTGTTATCTGTGTTTTCAAGTAATATTTGAGTCTGAAAGCTAGCATCAAGTGTTGAGAGATCGTGTAAGTTTGTTCAAATAGGATCAAGGTGCTGGGTTCGAATGTTCGACACCTAGCAGTGACAAGGAGCGTCACTCTAACCGGGGTTAAGTGCTACCCAAACATTTCCTACAACAACAAAAGACATTCGATACTTTTTATCCGTTACTTGTATTCGTTTAGGTAATCACTAGGGCAAACAGTTTTGTACTGCCTTGCATACACTGCTGATGATGACAGCTGAATTTACCGGTATGTTGTCGAAACGTCCAGTTTTGAGATTTACAGCGGCTTTATTTTTCCTCCTTATTCAGCATTATTTTTACTCGCTTAAACATGTTGTCGCTTTTTTTGTGATGAAATTTTTATGTCAAAAACAACGTCAAAATTTTAAATTTTTTAGGTCAAAGTTCAAAAATTTTTAGGTCAAAATGTGGTTGCCCTAGTACTCACGAATCAAAATCTATTCGAATCTAAAAAGAGCAGCAGAATCAAAACAATTAAATATCATGCGACGACGAATATTTTTTCTCTTTTGTCTGCCATGACGCTCACAAGCAGGGAGAAAATATCTGGTACTTAGTAATCACCAAGGATTCGACTCACAAACGATTCCAAGTTTCAAACACGCGGCAAACGAACATTTTTTCCCTTTTGTCTGCCATGACGCTCGCAAGCAGAGAGAAAATATCTGTTACTAGTAATCATTAAGGATTCGACTCACAAACGATTCCCATTTTCAAGCATGCGGCAAACAAATATTTTTTCTCTTTTGTCTGCCAAACAAGCGTGAAGGAATTTGTTGAATTGTCAGTCAGAAGCATTATGATAGGAAAGTAGGAGTTGTTTTCTCTGCTTGCACAGTGTATCCATTAGTACTAACCAGTGTTGTAATGACTCGAGTCCATAGGTGGCGGAACCGGGGGGCCGAGGGGGCCCTGGCATCGAAATTAAAACCCACCATCGAAATTAATCATCGAATCTACCATCGAAATTAAAACCCAGGAAAGAGCTTAAATCCATAGATGTCTTTTTTTAATATTTGTTTGTGCGGTGGGGTAACAGAAACTAGAAGCAAAAACCGTGGATCTGAAGCACACATAAATTGGACATGTCACATGTGGACAGGCTAAATATGGGTTGTAGACATAGGGCCGCATTTACGTATAGGCTTAGCAGGCTGAAACCTAGAGCCTCGTAGAAAATGGGGGGCCTCCATCACGAACAATCAAGACCTCTTTTTATTCTCTTCACTGATACTTTCACGGGAAAACAGAGCATCTGAGTAGGCCTACGTGCTTACCTTTTTTTTTTTGCTCTTCACTAGGCCTATACAGATATTTTCAGTGAAAACAGGACATCTGAGGACGTGAAGACCTTTTTTTGCTCCTCCAATCAGTGTGATCAAATAGCCTAGGGCCCCTTTTTGTTTAAATCCGGTCCATAGGAGCGTATTTAGGAGCGGGGCCATTGTGCCATACCCCCCTTCTTTTGACTCTGCCTTTTAGTAAAAAAGAACAATACTAATGGTGCCACGTGACTAAAATATGCCAGATATTTTTGGTGGTTTCTGTAGCTTATGGCCAGGGGCGAATCCAGAGAGGTAGGATAAGGGATATGCATCCTTCCACCAGCCATTTTCAAAAATGTTTGTCATACATACAATTTTTCTATAATTTCGAACCCCTTCGATAGCTATGAGTCTTAAGCACGCATAATTAAAAATGTGTGAACAAAATGCATCATATTTTGGCGAAGCACCCAGAATCAGGATCAAAAAATTTAAACACAATTTGCCTGAAAATTATTCAAAATGCACTAAAATAGCCATTACAGCATGAAAATTTTCAAAGTTTTTCCAGGGGAGCATGCCCCCGGACTCCCCTAGAACTTTCCTGGTTTCTTTATCAGCTTCAAATTAGTTCTGCCGAAAGCAATACACTGGAAAAAATGTGGAAATTATGCCCCCCCCCCCCTTTTAAAATTTCTCGCTACGCCACTGCCGTCCTTGATTGTAGATGAAGAAAATCTGGTCATTGGTTTTGGGCCTCCCCACTTTAGAAATGCTTCCGCCATTTCTACTCGAGCCCCCTGTACAAAGGACTCGGACTCGACTCCAGTTCTCAATGAGAATTATGGACTCGGGCTCGAGTCATCCATCCGGACTCGGACTCAAGTCCAAGTTGGTTGAAAGGCAAAATCCGTTCTAATTTTTACTATTCCGTGAACGGATTTTTGGTAATCCAATTACTATGTTAATATCTTTCGCGCCTTGAGTCCAAAAACAAATGCGAATTAGATGGTTGGTTACAAAGTCCGTATAACCGTAACTAGCGCATGGATTGGATATTATTGTCGCCACTGTTGCCGACTACTAGAACCTGCGATGTCCGATGTGACTCCGTGGGCCGTTGCAGAGATGTACACTAATCGGAGTACCGGAGTCGACTCCGGCAGGAGTTTCAATGTTTCAGCCGGATTCGGAGTCATAAATTTCAAATTGTTGCAGGAGCACGATCCGGAGTGACAAATTACCGCATTCTTGTGATATTTGTTCAAAATTTGCCAAAATTTGGTTCTGATAATTTGCTTGTTTTGTGCAGTTTAATTCTACCAACATATCGGTTTTGATAGATAATTACAGCCCTTATTTTGCATCTTGCAGAGCAGCGGTACCCAGGTACCCAACAGGGGTGAAATGACGTCACTAGCACAAATGTGCTACTAGCACATCGTCACTCGCACTCGCACATTTCGACTCGCACATAACCAATCACTCGCACATCACCGTGCTCGCACTCGCACATTCCATGTTTGCTCGCACAATATGACCGCACCACTCGCACATTTCGACTCGCACATATTAACCAATCACTCGCACCTCACCGTAGGCCTACTTGCACATTCCATGTTCACTCGCACATTATGACCAGACCACTCGCACATAACCAATCACTCGCACATCACTGTACTCGAACTCGCACATTCCATGTTCACTCGCACATTATGACCGGACCACTCGCATATTCCGGTGTTGTAAACCTGTTAAATAACCGGACTAGCCTACTAGCTCGTGTGGCACCTAGCACTCGCACATGCGTGGATGACGTTAGACTAATAGCAATTGTGCCAGGTAGACTAGACAAGGTAATTTTTGCAGAATGAAGAAGCTGGGAGCTTAGTATGATTTAGGCTAGTTATTAGTTAGGTCAGAAAAATTGGTGTGGATAGCGTATATTGGTGGGTGCTGGTTAGCTTGACACAGTGACAATGTTGAGAAAGTAGATTAGGCCAAATACCGGTACCATAGACTGGATGGGCAAGTTAATGCAAAATGTTAGCTTCGTTGACCACTACTTCGTTAACGCAGTTAAGTACTTCCATTATCGTTAATTTGTTAAATTCAGCTCCAATTAACAGAAGTTAATTAAATTTGTTACCGGTACAGGCCTCTCGTTAATTTTGGCTTAAAAGGACATTTTTTTCAATAGAAAGCTTAAAATTTTAATAATATCAATGTTTGCATAAGCATTTAGGCAATTTTTCTGCTCACAAGCAATATGTTTTATTGTTTTTGTCTTGCTTTTTTACTTCATTGGTCATATTTTGCTAGTTCATTGATGTCAAACTTAACCAACAATAAGAGAAATAGCGTTTACAAAAATTAGCTTAGAATGATTTAGGCTAGTTATTAGTTAGGTCAGAAAAATTGGTGTGGATAGCGTATACTGGTAGGTGCTGGTTAACTTGACACAGTGACAATGTTGAGAAAGTAGATTAGGCCAAATACCGGTACCATAGATGGGCTAGTTAATTGGTTAATACAAAACGTTAGCTTCGTTGACCTCTACTTCGTTAACACAGTTAGGTACTTCCATTAACATTAATTTGTTAAATTCAGCTCCAGTTAACAGAAGTTAATTAAATTTGTTACTGGTATATAGTTAATTTTGGCTTAAAAGGACATTTCTTTTCAAAAAAAAGCTTAAAATTTTTATAATATCAACGTTTGCGTAAGCATTTAGACAATTTTTCTGCTCACAAGCAATATGTTTTATTGTTTTTGTCTTGCTTTTTTACTTCATTGGTCTTATTTTGCTGGTTCATCAATGTCAAACTTAACCAACAATAAGAGAAATAAGGGTTTACAAAAATTAAACGGAAGTTATCAAGTACTGACGGAAGTTAATTTAGTCCGTTAATTTCACACAGCACAGCTCGCCAATGCTACATTTCTGCGTTGCCCTGGCATTAAGGCATTTTCTAGCCTATATGATACGGTACACCACAATGGTGCTAGGTCGCAAACCAAAGCACACTAACAACAGAACAAGTGAGGGTAAATATTAAAACATCAAAACAAAATTAACTCGTGTAAATCTATGGTACCGGTACATATTTAACTGTTCAGAGTAGCAAAATATTAACAATGAGTGACGGAAACTCTGCAACAAGTAATACTGTAATGCTATAAGCATACAGATGTGTCCCACCACTCGTTATGAGCATGCATAATACTGCGACTGGGCTATGCAGCTATAACAAAGATATATATGTTTTTTTTTAGTTGTGCAGTTGGTACATGTGTAAGTACACCCATTCAGAATTAGCTATCATTTACTGGTAATTATCTGGACTAATCTATCATCTCTAATTTTTCATGTCATCGTCCATCTTGGCAAAGCTCAGCTTTGGCTATGGATCAGATTTAGATCAATGCCTGGACTTGATTGGTGATTGTTCTGTGCAGAAAAGCTGTTCCTTATGTTGGACAACATTTGGCACAGAAAATAATGATGAATTGGAGTTACATGAAGAAATTGAACAACACTTGCATTCTGTTCACCATTTAAAATCAGTCTTTTATAAGATCAATGATGAGAAAGGTACAGTACCGATAATCTATGATTTTACCATGAATTGTGAGATATTAATGCTAAATTTAACAGCAAGTGCCAGTACATGTATGTTTGTGTACAAAGTTACAAATAGATTTTGTATTCAGTATCTGGTCCTCTTTTCAACGTGTGCAGTGTGAGAGGCATTTCAATATATACTTTAGCCGATGTGCAATCTTAAATTTACAGCAATTAATGTTTACTCCCTAGTCTCAAATATTGCTTTCGGGATGATCTGGAGTATCATAATTATGTCATTTTATTTTGTTAATTGACTTGCAATGTAAGAAACATGTTTCAATTGTGTGTTTTCAGCTTTTACCTTGCCTTGCAAACTCCAATGCAAAAGTTCAAGCTCCACAACTAAACAGTGGTACTCACATTTTCATTGTGCTTGTTGCAATAACACTTTTATCAGAAAGTACACGTTCATGCGCCATTTAAAAGGTACTAGTACCCTATTCTGCATAATACTTGTATTTTATTTGCATGGTGCAGAGTTTAAAGATTGTTTGCTTGTTCAAAAAAAGATATTATTGCACAGTTACATTATGCTATCATGCATTGTATGCTAAATCAAAGATTTGCTTTCTGAAAACATGCTGCCAAACATTTCATTGTTTTTATTTTTTGTCTAGCAAAAGGTTTCCAAGTTCTGTCCAATTCAGTATCCCTTCTTCCTCATTTGTGTTTGCCTACTGATACTGGTAAGTAAAGTAGCTGTTAGATTTCCATTTAGACAAGCCTATGTGCGTAAATGTGTTCTGTGCTTTGTAAAAAACTAAACGTGCTAATGTTAAGTCTACTGTTGAATAAAAATTATTGTCATGATAATGTGAAGGAAATAGCAATTGTTTTGCGACTTTTTGGAACAAGTTGCGTGTTACTTCTACAGGTATAATAACGGCGTGAAGACTTTTCCAATATTTATGCAAAACTGCATACGGTTCAACATTTTAAGCTTTGTTGCATGAATTCACATTAATATACAGGGTGTCCCAAAAAAAATGACACCATTTGTGATCCAAATGATACCAAATGGTGTCTTTTTTTTTTGGGACAGCCTGTATATTCAGTTTGCTCACTGCTGCACCAGGGCCGGTAACTTACAAGAAAAAATGTAAATTATGTAGGATTATTCAAGATTTAGATTCTGTTTTCGGATTTGAATGGATTTATCGTTGCGGATTGAGATCGAATTAGGATTTTGAAATGTGAATACCGGACGTCTCTGCTAGGCAGTAGGCTCACTACTGCACGCATTAGTGCAGGTAACGTACAAGTACCAGTGTGGCTCCTTCTAAAGCAATGATATTATTACTTGTTCTGTATCAGACAATTTGTCATATTTTTTTGGCAATTTCTTGAAAACGGATCACGTTTTGTGTTGTCTTGTGTTCTGCTATCAGTAGTTGTGATTAACAGCTTTTAAAAATCTTCCGAGTTCATGCTTTAAATTTTCCGCTTTTAAAAAAATTTGCTTTTTCAGGTGCATGACTTGTGGAGCAAATCCCCCAAAAATCTATTTGTAGCATTTATGCTACACAAGAAGTATTTGTTGACGCATGATTCTTTTTGCACTTCATTCAAAAATCACTGGTTGGATGACTCGGTATGTAAAATAGAATGTTTGCTTTAGTCCAACTCCATTTAGTGCAAATCCTAGTTTGTGTTGAGTATACTTCCTTATCGCAATCGGCTTCTGAAGTTTATGCAGAAGTGCTTTGACCTTGTGTAACTTCGTTTGCCGTTCAGATATGCATTTACGTGTTTCCAGCAAGTTAAAGAAGACGATTTTTGTATATCATCTTCGATGTTCTTTCATCAGAAATTACCTTACTTAAATGCTGATTTGATTTCTGATTTCTTCATCTTTATCCTTTCATCACGAGAAAGCGGCGGAGGCGCTGTGCGTAGGGCGAATCCAGACTCGCTTAGGAGTTGCCTTTGTTTCCAAGTTTTTCCGGTTGAATTTTCTTCTGACTTCTTTAATTTGCTGCTCGCCAGATTCCACCAAGCAGAGATAATCATCGTGAAGCATCTTATCCTACGCAACAGCGAGACTTGGTTGGGAGTTGAACCATTAACCTTCCGATCTTGGTCGTCGTAAAAACGACGCTCCAAACCACTGCACCACGCTGCACTTCTCGCAAATCGCAGTTGCGGTGCTCGCTTTTTTCAGGTTATTAATTACGTTCTCGAAATGGTAGTGGGACGACGGAATAATATTTTACGATTGGACTCGTTTTTATGCTCCGCAATTCTCGGAGATTCTGCACGGTTAAAACGCAGATCCCTGGCACAGGTAAGTTCTGTTTCGCGTGCAATTTACGAGCTACAGTATTATTAGGCATGGCAGTTGACAGATTTAAATAGTACATTTTTCAGTAAGTTTGCTGTGCAATAATGCTCTTACGTGCAAAATTTAAGACACAGAATTCCAATTGGTGAAACAAGTTTAATTACTTATTGAGTGCATTATTTTAGGTTGACCTTGCACCAACTGAAATTGTTTTGTGTGCCTACAATTTAAATGGTAATCATTGGAACTTACTGGTGAGTGTTGAACATTCAATATGACTAAAATGGTGAAGTGTTATTGATTATACAACGGGATAAATTAACAATTCTTTAACGTGTTTATTTACAGCGTTTATTTAGTAAGTCTTCAAGGCCTACCATTTATCCCGTTGTATTTTCATGTATATAGACTTACATCGGCTCCTCTTATTTCATTGCTTATAAAATCAGGCCTGCCATTGCCGACACATGCCAACTAGGCTAACTGCTCAATGCTAAGCCTGCAGTTGCAGGGGCTTGAGTATGTATAGCTGAAAATTGCATAGAAAACGCTGTCAGCCCGGTGGCCGAGTGGTTGGAGAGGTAAAACTCTCAATCACAAAGTCCTGGGTTCAAAACCTGAGTCTACCCGATGAGCGATCAAACCGCGAAACTAATCGTAGAATTGGTTTTTACAGCGTTTGTTTAGTAAGTCTTCAAGGTCTACCATTTATCCCGTTGTATTTTCATATATATAAACTTACATCGGCTCCTCTTATTTCATTGTTATTGATTACTTACATATAAATGACGTTTTTTACACAGTTTTTGCATGTACCCTCGGAGAAGCTGTATTTGATAGATCCATTTGGTTCGAAAATGACATCCACCATTATGGCTTGTAAAGCAATGAGGTATGACAATAATCTAAGTAAATCGCAATGTTTACTTTAATTTTTTCGCATCAAAACATAGGGCGTTAGCTGCTTTTGTTGGTTTTCTATCACCTAAACAGTAACATTAAAGGGCCCTGTTAATGTATAACCCCTCGTTCTCTTGACTAGGTGATCTAAATGCAATTATAATACATGAGGCCTGACAAATAAGTTATTAAACAATAGATGAACGTTAAAGAATTGTTAAAGAAATGAATATGAACGTTAAAGAAATGAATATAGCTTTTAACTATTTTGTTTAACTTTACTACCGGATGAACAGCCAGGCTAGGCTAGCCTACTTTCATCTATTAAACAATAGAGTTTAGTATTTGATAAATCGTTGTTTCTTCTAGTTTTCTTAACATATTGGTAACTTCGGGATGAGCATCAATTCAACCAATTCAGCTTTCAGCGTAATCAAAAGATTTTATATTAGTTTTACTCTTGCATGATTAGTCAGAACTCAAGTGTTTTGTATTCTTTTTATGAGAGGTTATCGCTAAAATGCATTAAACTGCACGAAGACACATCATGCTAGATCTTCAGAGACTTACTAAATTTACACTGTAATAACCAATTCTACGACTAGTTTCGCGGTTTCACTGTTATAAGGTAAGAGTATGAAGTTTCCACATTTTGTATTTGCTGATAAAAATAATGTTTCTTCTGTGCTCATCTTTTCTTCAACTTGTTTCTTATGTGTAGATTTTATTTCAAGTATCGATGCGCTGCAAAAAGCAACGCCTTGCAAAACCTCGAATGGCAACCTGCGCTATTGAACCATCCCATACAAAACGACTCTTACAATTGCGCTGTTTTTGTATTGCAAGTTAGTATAGTTACTGATTATGATGGTGAACAACTGAACATCATTTGTTGTTGGTACTTATCACTGAGATTGGCCTCTTCACAGTTTAGAATCTCCGCAATTATATTCCATTTTCGTTAAACGGTTTTTCCATTGCGTCGATGACGTTACCTGCATCAAAAACGGAGTTATCTGCAAATAAAATCGTCCTAAGGGATGAGCAATTTTGACATTTATTGAATATACTCAAACTTTTAGTGTTACGTCTAGTTTGTATTTGTTATGGTTAGAGCAGGGGAGGGCAAACTTTTTGCATGAAGGGCCGCATTGGAAAAAATTTTAAAGCCGAGGGCCGCACTGCTTTAGAAGAGGAAAGTAACAAAGGTCATCACCAGTGGCGCACCCAAGGATTTGGCAAGGGGGGGGACACCACCGGCGGCCTGGGGGTGAAACCCCCAGCCTCTGGAAACCAAGGGGGTGTGGGGACATAGCCCCCAACCGCCAACGATTTTTTACGATTTTCACATAAAGAACGCTCATTTTAGCACACTTTTTTATCGAAAAAGGGCATGCAGTGAATGCAGTCACTATGGACACTGCAAAAATATTTCCGCAGCTTATGTCTAAAAGCTGAGGCTTGGCTAAAATATGCAAAAGGAGGCTGCAACCATTATTAGCTTGAGAAATTATAAACTGAAAGTTAGGTTTTAGCACCTTATTACAGATCCAAGGGGGAGGCATGGCACCGTGGCCCCCTCTGCGTGCGCCTATGGTCATCACGACCGCAAATGTCCTATTTTCCATGTGATTTCACTAGGGTACAAGGTTCATCTTTCTGTAAGTGCCCGCGGGCCGCATGAAATGATCTCGCGGGCCGCATGTGGGCCGTAGTTTGCCCACCCCTGGGTTAAAGTGTTTGCATTGAATCACTGAAATGTATATTTGTTTGTTAGTTAATATCTGTCATTATTTATAGTGTTCTAGTAAAACCACGATTAATGTTTTCGGTCAGCCGTGAAATTGAGTGAATGCGTGGATGTATTCGTCTGCCTACTGATGGAGTTTTCACAAATCAGCAATTGCAATTAGACAAAAGCAAATATGCTGATTAGGGTGTTAACTTTTTTCACTTTTTTTGAATTCGCATGAGTTTATATAATTTTAAGGGTATAAATCGGCACAGAAAATAAATACAAAAAAAATTTTTTTTAAATATTGATGTTTCGATACCCTGGGGGGGACTCGAAGATTTTTTGGGGTGCGCAAACCCTACTTTTGCCGTAACTCGAAAACTACTAAAGGTAGATGGTCAAGTTTGGTGTCAAACGATGCAGAACAGCTGATTTCCTATCTCCTCTTTAAACATTTTTATAGCCTATCTGCAACAGAAAAAAAGTTATGAGCAAAAAACAAAAAATCGACAATTTTGCTTCTTAAGCAAAATTTTATCTCGATTATGACCATATTACTACGATACTCTTACACTAAGGTTTTAGTATGGCGACGTAACAAGAAGAAATTCTAGAATTTAAAGGAGTTATAAGTTCTGAAGGAAGTGTAGGTTTAATGTGTATAACTGCTAAGTGAGATAAGAGAGTCAAGATGAGTGTTCAAGAATTGATGAAGGAATGTGATTTTGCACAAGAAATGAAGGGACACATGTTACCGACTAAGCAGGAGGTGATTGGGCATTATTTTTATGTCCGAAATTCATTAATGGTAACTGACAAGGTATATTTGAAGAAGAGACCACCATTTAACATTTGCAAGACAGACGTATTAAAAGCTATTCAGGATTTGTGGAGCAAGAGCAGCCTGCCAACAATTGGTCAAAAGTCTATTGAAACAAAATTGAAGAACTTGATAAACGATTATGCAAAGGCTAAAACTAAGCAGGACGGAATAACCAAATTAGAGCTGCATAAATTATTCGATGTTTCCTCATGCAAGTGCTTTCACCAAAACCCTATCGAGCGATACGGAAAAATCTGTTGCAGCTGTGCTCCAAATAAGAGGATCCCGTCTTCAGGTAAGAAGAAGTATAACCGTTGAATGTTATTAAAGTTTTATACATATAACTTATTTAGAGCTGGAGTTTTTAAGAGACCAAAGAGCTCAACGTAAAATGAGTCTAGGACCGCGAGATTCGTTAGGTACAGTGCGTTACCAGACTGCTGCTGCTAATGCTGAAAGAAAGAAATTGGAGATCCCTCCCCAGCTTCCATCTACTTCTCAGCTGCAATCGACGTCACTTTTAGGTAAGTAATGAGTTTTGTATACCTATACCTATTCATTTACTGCTACTCTATCTGCATTGACTGATACTTCATCAGTAACTGCGAAACTGAGACCAAAAGATGTGAAGCAATATCCATCGGAACACGATGAAGATGATGACGATTTGTACACACCTCCCACCAAAATTCAAAAGCAGCTTCGCAAAGAAGACCTGCCTCGCTTTTTGACAAGAGCCAACTGTAAAGATGCGGATAGAATGGGTGTTAGCACAAGGCAGCAACAGGTGGTAATCAATAACACAGCAAACGCGTTAGGATTTCAGAAAGGAGTGAGCAGCACAACTGTGTTTAAAGCTCGGGACAAACAGAGGTGAGCTTCTGTGGATTCTAAGTCAAGGTTCTAGTGAAACGTATCTTACTTCGCAAGTTAACCTTATTTTTAGATCAGCAGTAATCAAAGAAGTAGATAATCGTTTCCATGAAACTACTGATTTCCAGTTGCTTTGTGATGGAAAAAAAGTAAACGAAAGAGAAAGATTTCTCTTCGTAGCACAGTATTATGATGATATTACGAACGAAAGGTTAATGAGGGCTTGCTATAATAGTCATATAACATTCAGTAGGCCTAAGTAGCTTTGGTTTTGCGTTACAGACATGAAGGTGTGGTCGATCTTCGAACATTTGAGAAAAGTGCCTCTGTAACTGCCGAAGCCGTTTATACCACTATCATTGACAGTCTTGGCTCTGAACAGTTGAAAAGTTTGCGGTCGGTAATGGCCGATACTACCAGCATGAACACGGGAAAAAAGAAAGGCATCAACAGCAGACTCGTGCAACACATGAATAAACAAGCAATTCATATTTTGGAATGTCAATTTCATGTGAATGAAATTTTATTAAATCATGTGATCAAGCACATTGATGGAAAGCTTGTAGCTCCTGATCGTATGCATCCTGACTCTGTGTACAACAAAATCAAGTTACTTCCACAACAGGCCAGCATCACAGAAACTGATCTGGTTAGGAATATTGATGTTCCTATGAGATCTCTGCGATATTTGAGGAGCATTCTGGAATGGTTTTCGACAGGTTAAAGAGATATGTTGCAATTTTCATTGCATGCATTCAATGTTAATAGTGTACCTTAACAAGCTTGTTTTCTTTTTAGAGGAACGACACATACGGGATGATCAGGCATGCCTCCTAGCTTTATCGAGCGCTGTTATTGGGATAATACCTCAGCAGCTGAGAAAGTTTTTGCTGTATAAGCAGGAAACCATTTCATTTGCAAGGTACTAAGAGTTGGCAGTGCAAGATTGAGCACTAAAAGTGATTTTGCTCAGCACTAAATTGTTACTTTGATAAAGTAATAACGCTGTTGAATTTCAGATGGCTAACAACTGCCAATGGATACTTGCGTCTTCTTTTGTTTGGTGGTGGAGATTTGATGTCCACACAAGCGACCAGACTGCGAAGAATAACGTCGTTTATTGTAGCTGTGTATGCCCCAATGTTTTTTCGAATCCACCTGAACCCTCGTGCTCCTGAAGGTCCAAATAACATGCTTTTTTTGAGAGACCTCTTTCTTGATTTTACACATATCGATGACGAGTTAATGCAAGTGCTAAAGAAAATCTTTGTCAAGCACTTCAGTGCCTGGATGAACCCGACGAATGTCGCTCTTAATGTTCATTCCAAAAACCCAGCTTTTCGGATTGCTCATCTTCAAGATCCCGATCAATCCCTTCCAGAAAGCGTTGACACTGAGGCATTGGCTTTGAAGAGAACACCAATCAAGTCGTACTTTAGCAACGCAAGCAAGCAGGCGCCCTGTGTCCACAATGGCAACATGCAGTTTTGGAATAATGTTGATAACCACAACCGCAGTTGCGAACGGTTTATCGCGAAAATGTCGAAATGTCTTCTTGACCAAAAAATTCAAGACAGTTCCGCGCCGAGCAAAAGAAGAAAAGTGAATATGCGAATTCGTGGCTACACTAGCCAATGAATTGCCAGTGAAAATCATGAGGATTACGTTTTTTTCAAATTAGTTCACTTTTGTTTTGTGTATTTTGCATTTACCTCTTTAATAAATGAAGCAAAACCCTATTGTTGAGAGTCACATTTGGACAAAAATTAGTATTTTTTAAAAAATTACGTTTTTCGCTCATAACTTTTTTTCTGTTGCAGATAGGCTATGAAAATGCATCGAGAGGATATAGGAAATCAGCTATTCTGCATCGTTTGACACCAAACTTGACCATCTACCTTTAGTAGTTTTCGAGTTACGGCAAAAGTAGGGTTTGCGCCCCCCAAAAATCTTTGCATCCCCCCAGGGTATCGAAACATCAATATTTTTGAAAAATTTTTTTTGCATTAATCTTCTATGCCGATTTGTACCCTTAAAATTATATAAACTCATGCGAATTCAAAAAAAGTGAAAAAAGTTAACACCCTAATGCTGATACAGTACAGATTAAATTTTACTAAGAGTTTATTTTGTCATTTCAGATAGCAGAAGCTTTGGTAGAGAAACTTCCATTGACCTCAGCCAGTGTGTCATTCGAGTCTTCTCTTACTGCTCTGCAGCAGTGTCGGATGAATATTGCCAAAAAGATTTTGGAAAATTCAGGTGCATATCAATGTTAAATAATGCCTAAAAGGCTTAAGCCGTGATTAGGAATGTTTGAGGTTTGGATATTTCGCCATCGTAGACAAAATGTTAACAAGAATGAATCCAGCTCATTTTTATGCTAAGATGGAATATATATTTGTTTTTAATTCAAGAACTTGTGTGGTAATCATCATAATTAGGGTTTTCAAATTTGCGGGCCTTTTGTGGTACCAGGAAAACGGGAAAAATTTGAGGCAAAACCTGGATCCCGGAAAATTGCCGGGATCATTGCGTATTGTGATTTCGATATTTTTGTATGTTTTCAACTACTTCTGTAACTGTAAGTACAATCAGTAAAGCAAAAATGCAAAAAATCATTTATTTTTCATGTAATAACTCCGAAGGAAAGTCAGGGCATAAAGGGATTTGTCACTCAGACGGTAACGCAGTTAAGTAACAAACAATCCTGCGGCAGAAAAAGCACGTTCTGCTTCAACCGACGTCGGTGGAATGCTACGTAAAGCATTGAAAAGAAGCTCTAATTTAGTTGCCCGTTTTCTGGTAGCTTCAAACAAATTCATTTCTTGCGTGATGACTTCTTGAAGTTGATTTCTATCATTACTTTGTGTGTCCGACTGGTTGTCCGTAAATTCCGTGGAATGCTCAATGTGTGCCTGTAGTCGTTCAAAGAGGCTAACCTGTCTGCTTTTAATGCAAATGGTGTTGTGTCGTCACATTGCCCAATAACATGCTATTCACAAGTTTTGCACAAAACCAACCTAACGCTTGCGAGGACCGAACAAAAATCTTTTGCAATTGGATTTGTGTGACTGTACTAAACATACCGGAAATTTTTGTCAGAAAACACGGGAAACGGGAAGCAAAAAAATTAATTAAATCCCGGGATTCCGGTTTTCAAATCCTACCCATAATCTCAATGCTATCCATGTTTTATTGCTAGTTTAATAATGTAAAAGTCAACTACTTTTACCATTATTAAGCTAAAAATACAACAATATTTTAAAGAAACTTGATGTTGCAAAACTATAAAACTAACAGTATGAATTGTGATTTAAATCACTACTGGGAATATGAAGGTGGTTACTACGTAATTACCATTAGTGATGGATTATTGAGAAGCCTGTGTCAACTAACGAAAGTGTCGTAGACTTAGACCTAATTTAGTTTAACTCCGGTATATTACACAAAACACCAATTAAACGTTTGATACATTTTGGCAGATGATATGACGGATGTGTGTGCAGCGTGTTGTCTAAACCAATCAGACCTGCGCAAGAGAAATTGGGTATGTAAAATTGTGTATAATTATGTACAATAAGGTGTCTGGGCGAGGTTTTTTCATGCCTTGAATTGAGTTGAATAGTGCTACTCCGTATTAAATTAGCTAGGCCAGACTTTACTCTGTACCTTTTTACATGCTGCTATATTATCGTTTTTTTTTTGCCTTGTTTATCAGCTTGCCGTTTTTATGCCTAGATGGTATGTCAGTGTTTTCCTTTGTTACGTGAATATATTGCCGGTAATTCTCATTTTGGTGGTACGAAAATGAACTACTTAAACCACTATACTGCCGTCTTGCACGCACTGCACAAAAATTCCGGTGCAATGAAACAGAAACTTCTTGGCAGATTGACGTTCAGATGTACTGTAATTGCTTCACTCTGCCTGTCGCTCAGTAAATGCTCCGAAACATTTTACTTCTTATTAACTCACCAATAGATGTCGCATTGAAGCGCAACATTTAGTCTTATCTTTTTACTAGATTGGATGCGACGAATGCCCTCGATGGTATCATGAGTCATGCATTGATGAGAAGTTGCATGAGGCAAAGAAGCGGTTTTGGTTATGTGGATTGTGTCGTTAAATTTATTTTGATGCGTGTTTAATTGTTTATCGTTTAGGCGTAAAATGAATAAAAGTTTTTCAAACATTAGCGACTTGCTTATGCTCTCTTAAAAAATAGAAGAATCCCCTTGGCTAATGCTTTTCATGAAATATCGGAAGTTCATTTCAAACGCTAGCTCAGATTGATACAATACATCTGTATAGGCTGGAGTATGTACAAAGTAATTAAAAAAAAAGTTAATATCTCGATTCTTACAGCTATTATTAAATGAAAAACATCGTGTGAGTTTAATCGGAACATACAACATGTTGAAAATGTGCGAGTGCACCGGTCACTTAGCAGGTTTACAGTATCGGAATGTGCGAGTTCTAGTTTGGTCAATGCGCGAGTGGTCTGGTTTTTACAACACCGGAATGTGCGAGTGATCTGGCTCTTACAACACCGGAATGTGCGAGTGGTCTGGTTTTTGCAACGCTGGAATGTGCGAGTGTTAGTTGGGCCAATGTGCAAGTGTTCCGGTCATAATGTGCGAGTGATTGGTTATGGGCGAGTCGAAATGTGCGAGTACGGTGATGTGCGAGTGGTCCGGTCATAATGTGCGAGTGAACATGGAATGTGCGAGTAGGGCGATGTGCGAGTGATTGGTTATGTGCGTGTCGAAATGTGCGAGTGAACATGAAATGTGCGAGTTCGAGTACAGTGATGTGCAAGTGGTCCAGTCATAATGTGCGAGTGATTGGTTATGTGCGAGTCGAAATGTTCGAGTAGGCTACAGTGATGTGCGAGTGATTGGTTATGTGCGAATGGTCCGGTGATAATGTGCGAGTGGTCCAGTCACAATGTGCGAGTGAGCATGAAATGTGCGAGTGGTTCGGTCATAATGTGCGAGAGCGGTGATGTGCGAGTGGTCCGGTCATAATGTGCGAGTGAACATGGTATGTGCGAGTGATTGGTTATGTGTGAGTCGAAATGTGCGAGTGGTTCGGTCATAATGTGCGAGTGCGGTGATGTGCGAGAGCGGTGATGTGCGAGTGATTGGATATGTGCGAGTGGTCCGGTCATAATGTGCTAGTGAATATGGAATGTGCGAGTACGGTGATGTGCGAGTGCGGTGATGTGCGAGTGGTCCGGTCATAATGTGCGAGTGATTGGTTAATATGTGCGAGTGGTCGGGTCACAATGTGCGAGTGAACATGGAATGTGCGAGTGCGGTGATGTGAGACTCGAAATGTGCGAGTGAACATAAAATGTGCGAGTTCGAGTACAGTGATGTGCGAGTGATTGGTTATGTGCGAGTGGTCTGGTCATAATGTGCGAGTGAACATGGAATGTGCGAGTAGGCCTACGGTGATGTGCGAGTGATTGGTTAATATGTGCGAGTCGAAATGTGCGAGTGGTCCGGTCATAATGTGCGAGTAAACATGGAATGTGCGAGTACAGTGATGTGCGAGTGATTGGTTATGTGCGAGTCGAAATGTGCGAGTGCGAGTGACGATGTGCTAGTAGCACATTTGTGCTAGTGACGTCATTTCACCTCGTCTCACCGGTAGCTAAAAACAAAACAATTTTAGTAAAACAAGTTCTTCTGATGTTAGCAGCATAATGCAATCATTTGGCGAATAAACTGAATTAAAAATTTTGATGCTGGTAGGCCTAGTATGGTACCAGACTACAAACCACACGCGCCAGGCCTAATCTAACTGACTAATTATGACTGTGTATGGTTTGGGTAAGGGGTACTAGTACTAGGATAGTCAGCTAAGCGATGTGGAATTATTTGTGTACCGCAGTTTAGTGTTTTAATGCATACTACAAACAGACAAAGCAGTCTTGCGGTAAGCCTTTGTGGAATGCAGATAGGCTGACTTAGTCCAGCAGCTACTGAACCAGCATTTCTTCACTGTACATAGGCCAAAAGTTCTAAATTCAAGTTTTGCACAACCCACAAGTTTGCCAGAAATTTTGAAAGTTACTGGGTAATTGTATAAAATTTTTTGTTGCTGCTAGAGTTACGGTAAATTGCTTTGCTTGTATAGCCAATAGTTTTTGAAATGACCATGTTTTGCTAATGATTGGAAAAGTAACTAATTGCCGGTATTTTGTTCGTTTGATTTTTATGTACTGAACCGTCATCAATGACATGGCTGAGCGGAATTGGATCAGTGTAGGTTACAAAGGCTGCGTTGTTTTTCAACTGCAGTATTTGCTTCTTTCACAATAACTACCGGTACATTACAATTTTAAATTGCTTTTCAACTTTCATGTAGCTATTGGTACAGTACGCATCAAAGTTGAACTGAATTCATTTGAACAGTTTCACATGTCCAAGATGAAAATATAGGGCTTGATATTCAGCAGTGTGTTTATATGAAAAGACAACTTGAGTACTGGTATCTCTGAAGTGCCTGACTTTTAGAAGGGCATGAGCATTAGCAATTGATCTTTTTCTGCTTCTTCCGAAGTAGGTACTTATAAATGTTACGCACCACTGAGCAGTTGCAGCGCTGTGGTAAAATAGCCTTATGAATTATTTGTCCAAACACTTTTGCGTAAAAACAGAAATTGAACAGGAGCAGGAGTAGCCTATACAGGTATAGCAAGTAGTCATTGACCAGGAGCAGGATCAGGAGTCTGGTTGGTCAAAACAGGAGCAGGAGTCCAAAAAAGGCGACTCCGTACACCTCTGCTCCGTGGTGATTTTGCTGTTTTGATTTGGTCTCCGGCATCAGTTGCCAGTTGTTAATTGGTCAGCTGCATATGCTTACTTAAACTTAAAGCTTTTTAATAGATGTTTTAACTGTAGGCTACTTGTGCAGCAGAGAAACCATTTATGATTTAGTGCCATAGCCATAAAGTATATCGGTACCTGCGATTAGCATAATATAATAGCCTATTTCATGTTTGTGGTGTGGTGCAGTTAGGTCAGAAGGGTAGGCCTTTTACTACTAGATTGCCATATTTCATGGAGAATGTTACTACAAAAAGTTTTGGTGTCGGGCTCGAAAGGACTTTTATTGGTGGTTTTGGACTCTACTCAAGTTTGGTGGATTCGGACTTGACTCAAGTTTGGTGGAATCGGACTCGACTCGAGTTTGGTGGACTCGACTCGAGCATTTTCAAATGGACTCGACTCGAGTTGTCTTGCCATCATACCTATGATGGAATACCCACCTCATTATGGTTCCTGGAATACCCACCAAAAATATGATTTTATGAGAACTGATTTGCCTGATGAAAGTTTTAAAAAGGATTTAGCAGTTTAGGTGTTACTTTTGATGCAACTTTAAAATCTCATTAT
This sequence comes from Trididemnum miniatum, assembly GCA_964006365.1. Taxonomy (NCBI): domain Eukaryota; kingdom Metazoa; phylum Chordata; class Ascidiacea; order Aplousobranchia; family Didemnidae; genus Trididemnum; species Trididemnum miniatum. Next base: position 4,660,370 of record OZ023239.1, read on the forward strand.
CATATTGATCAGATTATTTTATAAGCAAAGAACTGTTTAATACAATTGTTAAGGGTTTTGCTCTCTCACGAAGCAACAGTTGTATTGAGAGTTTACATTGCCCTAGTTTGGTCTCTTTTGGAGTATTGCACCCAAGTATGGGCAGGTCTCATCTAGAGTAAGCCGTCTGCATCTTCTGTCACCTTACCCAAACAGGTTATTGTAGACGCGGACGGCTTTTTCTGGATGAGACTTGTATAGGCACCACCAGTGTTCCCTGTAGAGTGAGAAATTTGAAAAAAGTGTATAATTTTTGGGCAAATTTTACTGATTTTGAACCAGAAATTAATATTATAAAATGCAAAACTGAAAAACTTAAACAAAAAACTTGAATATTTTAATGCAAGACTCTAGCTTGTATCTTGAAAAAGCAAATTTAATGCAAAAAATTGTTAAAGTGGTCCTCAAAGTAGTGAAATCTTTAGGCAAAAATTTCAATGAATTTATCATTTGGGCAAATTCGCACTAGTCAAATTCCTAGAGGGAACACTGGGCACCACAGCCAGTTCATGGTCATTGCTCTAAAATTTTGCACATTGAGGCAGTTCAGCGACTTGCAACTAGAAGCATTGCTGGCCTGTCTGGGCTTTCATACACAGAAAGATTGGAAAAACTTAATTTGACTGCACTGCTCGAGTGTTGAATGAGAGGAGACTTAATAGAAACTTCCAAAATATTGAATAACTTTACTGATTATGGGCAAGGTTGGTTTTTGCGGTCGGAAAGAACTGGTAATTTGATCATCAGACAAGATTTTGGAAATGTGAACTTTTTTGCAAATCGTGTTGTTAAATATTGGAATAAGCTGCCAGAAACTTCAAAATCCTCAACCAGTGTTAACACTTTTAAAAATCATCTAAACTGCTACTGCAACAGTCACTTTAATATTGATAGTGTTGGTCAATATTGGGAGTTATCTTACAAAATATTTGAATGTGTTGGTGAGTAAAAAATAAGCATAAATTCCATGCATGATCATTATGCATCAGGGTAATGGTATTATTTCCAGTGTAAGTATTCGCTCATTTGCTTTAGTCCATCTTACAGGTGCTGTATTTCCTTATGTCTTCAATTTCATTAGTTTTTTTGTTTTTTTTGAGTTGTACTGTGCAGGTTTATCTAGGTGCCTATATTTTTTGTGTTCTTCAAAGTGTTTCTTCTTTTCTACTAAAATGTCAGTTGTTACTGTAGTGTGTGAGAAAAAGTCTGTCTTGATACTGCTGTATTGTGTAGTATTGCATTGCTAAAAGTGTTGACTAGTATTTTTTTTTCTTTTTCTCTCTTTTTGCGTGAATGTTGTGTTGTCAAAGTCACTTCCAAAGTGATTTAATAATGGTGCTAAGTTGAGTTGCCTACAGAGGCATTATTATTATTATTATTATTGAGGAAATTAGTAGGCATGGTCGCAACACTCGATTAAACTAAAATAGGGTAAGAGAAGAAAAAACAAAAACCAAACATAGGCATGACGGCAAGACAAAAAAAGACACTGGAGAGACCACAGCTCCAACACCGGCATACACCTCTATGATATGGTGCAATGATAGGATTTATAACAGTGTGCGACATTTCGAGGTTACTCACTGTTGTCACAGTGCAACTGGACTAACATGGAGAGACCCAACCTAACTCCCAGACCAAGGGTCGTTAAGACCATAGAGTAACCACAAAAGGCCAGACACTGAAACAGGCAAAGAAACCTACCAAAAGAAATCCTGTCCAGCATGACTGTATATTTACGACAACTATCACAGTTGTACACAGTTGCAATTGTGAAGGCAAAGCATAACAATGCCAGCAACCTACTAGCAGTCTGTACAAAATATTACTTGCAAAAATATGGATGATAATTCAAATCTTGATTAGCTGTTAGGCTTGCATGATTATATCAAAGCGTGTAACAAGTGGTAGGAGTTGGCGCCCGGACAGCACAGCTCCAATAAAACATCATGGCAGTGGCAAGCTGTTGACAACGTTGTGTCCAAATTGAATAACTCGGAATTCGAACTCCAGACCTCCTGCACCGATACCGATGTCTTAACACCTGAGCTAACCGGTGATTCTGTGTGTTAACTAGTCTGAATCATTTTAAAATATCCTCTTTCACTGTTCAAAAACTATGGGATAACATAAATTTCATGTTCACTGCATCCTTGCATATTTACTGTGAAAAATTTCACCATCACACTGTCATACTGGCAGCACGACAAGCAATAATTAGCGATAAATCATAAATTGTAATAATTTTTTGGACTATGAAAAAATGAAGTTTTGGTATTGCTGGTCTAGAGTGCATTTTGTTTGATGTGTGGTAGCATGGGGTCAGCCATCAGTACTGATAGAGGCAATTATCCGCTACCTGGTTGCTATTGCTGCAACCTACCACATGTCATAACAATGTGAACAGCCCATACAAAACATTATCCCAAATTTTTGAAACAAGACAAACAGAAAAATGTCAAGCTATATATTTTTACTATAGTCATAGTACCAGTGCTCCCTTTAATAGTTAAGCCCAGTAAGCATTGCCCACAGTGCTTCGTGTTTTTAGATATTTCTCAATAAAAAGAGTATAGTAGGTTGTGAAATTTTCTTTGGTAATATTCTTAAATCATTTTCAGAGTTTTGTATTTGCAGCAGTTATTCTTATGCAGGTTCTTATTGGCAATGGTAATGCCTGCAATAAAGGTAAAGAAATTGGCTGTGGTTTTATTTGCTGCATTTGTGACTATTTGCTGCTATGCTATCATTATTAAACTTCCACAGTCAAAAGATATAAAGATAAATACTTTTTTTGAGCATGAACATGAAAGAAAAGACCAAGTTGAAACAATATTGAAAGTTCCAGAAATAAAACATGAGAACGATGTTCAAATAAATGATAACAACATAAAATTTAACCCTAAGGATGCTGAACAACGAAATGCTTACGAAAAATTTCAAGAGCAACATAAAGCAGCAGTGGCTGAAGCAGTTGATATGCTGCAAGTAAAGCAAGAAATTGCTGAAGAAAAACGAAAAGTTGAAAGCGAGCGAATTCAGAATGAAAAAGAAGCTATGTTGGAAAACATTAAAAAAGACTCGAGTGCCCTCGGCAAATTAGAACCGTATGATTCATCTGTTGGTGTTCCTACAGACTCTGATATTATCAGCAAACGTAACACAGTTAGAGATATGATGAAATTGGCATGGGAAGGTTATCATAAATATGCATGGGGTGCCAATGAATTGAAGCCTATATCAATGAAACGACATTCGGCTAACATATTTGGAAGTGCTGATACAGGAGCCACCATTGTTGATGCATTAGACACGCTTTGGATAATGGGACTACATAATGAATTTAAGCAAGGACAAGAGTGGGTGGTTTCAAATTTGAACATGAACTCGCGCACTGATATATCTGTGTTTGAAGTCAATATTCGATTTGTTGGTGGCCTTTTGTCTGCTTTTTTCCTGTCTGGAGAAGTTGCTTTTTTAAACAAAGCGAGAGATATAGCAGATCTGTTATTACCTGCTTTTGACACCCCAACTGGAATACCTTATGCTCTTATCAACCCAACCACTAAAAAAGTTCGAAATTGGGGTTGGGCTTCAGGTGGTAGTTCAATTTTGTCAGAATGTGGAACTCTGCATTTGGAATTTGCAATGCTTAGTAGAGCAACTGGAGACCCAAAGTATTTGGAAAAAGTGATGAAAATTCGGGAGTTTTTAAAGAAGATTGACAAGCCAAATGGTTTATATTACAACTACATCAATCCCAAAACAGGTGCTTGGGGCCAGCGGCATGTCTCAGTTGGAGCACTTGGTGATAGTTTTTACGAGTATCTTTTAAAAGCATGGTTGCTGTCAGACAAACAAGATACTGAAGCACGTCAAATGTATGATGATTCTGTTGTTGCTATTGAGAAACATGTTTTGGGTAAATCCAGCAGTGGGCTAATGTATTTGGGTGAATGGCGCTCCAATAGACTGGAGCCTAAAATGGGTCATTTGACTTGTTTTGCTGGTGGGATGTTTGCTTTAGGAGCAGATGGGTCCAATGACAAATCACATTATATGGAATTGGGAGCTGGAATTGCACATACTTGCCACGAGTCATACGATAGGTCAACTACGAAAATTGGGCCTGAAAGTTTTCGGTTTAACGGAGCCAAAGACGCAGTAGCTACACAGCAAAATGAAAAGTATTATATTTTGCGACCGGAAGTAATTGAAACCTATTTTGTCATGTGGCGGCTCACCAAAGATCCCAAATACCGGCAATGGGGCTGGGAAGCAGTCCAAGCAATCAAAAAGCATTGCCAAGTAGAACATGGTTTCAGTGGAATAAGAGATGTGTATTCAAGTTCACCCTCACACGATGATGTTCAGCAGAGCTTTTTCCTAGCAGAGACACTCAAGTACTTATACTTGTTATTTTCAGACGATGAACTTATTGATATAAACAAATGGGTGTTTAACACCGAGGCTCACCCCCTTCCTATTCTCAAGTCTGGGAAGAAATAGTCAACTTTTTAACGAGCGTTTTTTTGAGATTATTACTGAATTTGTCAAAGATGTTTTATTGTGGAGTTGATGAATAGGTTATGCATTTCATTAGATTTTCATTGGATCATAGATTTGTTTTCGTTTCATGCTTTGCGACAGTTATTTCAAAACCTTTTGGCATTGGTATGTGACCGTTCCTAGGGTTTTGATGCGTTTCTAGTCTGGTTTTAGTCCGCCTATTGGACGTATATGGATGCATTTTTATTACATTTCTTTTTGAAAGAATGGGCGTTTTAAAAGAAATAGAGGTACCATGACTCCATGAGGTTTGTAAAAATTGATGATAAGTAGATATTTTTTGCTTAAAAAAAAAAAAAAAACTTAGCTGGTATGTATTTTTACTGGCTGTGGGGTGGAGGGTTGATGCCCTTGTCTCTATTTTGGCCTGATTTGTTTTGTTGACATAATTTTTCAGTCATTCGCTTGGGCAGTTCTATTGATTTAATTTTTAGGTTAGACAAACTTACTGTTTTATTTTAGTTAACCGAGTAATACTCTAATAAATATGCTTTCACCATGAAACAAGTGGTATCCACTTTTTTGATCTTGATTGGGATAGAATTAACTTCTAGCTGTATTTTTTTTTTGAAAAATTGGTGGTAGATGAACTAAAACTTCTCAGTTAGTCGGGTTCGAATTCTCTGGTTTTCTCACTATTTTGAATTTTTTGTTTCCCTCAGCACAAGAACTCAAGTTTTTGTACAATTGGTTACAAATCTATAACTATTTGGTTGATCTTCAACGTTCTCAACCTGAATGTGTCTTTTGATTTCCATAATTAAGAAAGTAGATAGACGTTTTTGTTCGGAATCGAAATTGTGGCAAGCGACCATGTGGTGACTTATTGTTAGTAGCTAAATACAAGAAAAATCACCGAAATTTTGATTGGGCCTACGTTTCGAAGATTTTTATAAAGATTTTCTTTTTTTTATGTGATTTTTGCAAGTAGCGTGTAGACCATGTTCCAATTTGTGATTAGTGATTATTAACATAAGCTCGTGTCAGCAATGTGATTCACGTAATGATTATGATTAGTTAGGTTGAAGCAGCGTAGAGGTAGAAAAACAAATCTTGCACTGCGTATTGTCACTAGCCCTTGTCTGATATGTTTTTGTATGTTTTATTAGCTCTTGGAAAAAAGTCGATTAGTGTTTCTGCGTTATGTTTAAAATTGCTATGACGTTTATAGCATTGATTGGTTCAAAGTAACTGCGGAAAGTTTCATTAAGCAGCAATACTTCCGGTAATTACCGATCGTTCTTAAGCTTTGCTACGTCTGTTGAAACTTGTTTTCTATTCATAGATTTGTTTTTTTCTAATTGTTACTGTTCTGCTTTCATTGATGCGTTGTCGTCGCAAATAGTACTTAAGCATACCTGTTAAGATAATGTTTATTTATTTGAAGAGCTTTTGATGTGCAGTGTGACTTCGTCCAACTGTTGCGTTTTAGCGCGAACCTATTACCTTTATCCATAGATCTATGTACTGTATCTATTTCAAAACTGAGACTGGGTTAATTGTCAAAATTAATTAACATAAATGCATTCCAGAATCTAAACATTATTGTTGAAGCACAAAATAGGTGACCTGCCGGTTAACTCATTTGTTAAGCATACGTATTGTATTGGTGCCGGAGGTGTGGGGTTTGATTCCCCGACCGGTAAAATCGGCACAGTGTCGCCAACGGCTCACCACCGCTGGACGTTTCTTCGGAACTGTTTTACCCAGGCGCTAAGCAGCGGAGATGGGCCCCGCCACTCGTCATACGCTTCGGCGTAATTCCGCGAGTATAATAAAGATTTGCTTTACAATATAGATGTGGCTTTGCGACATATGTCTGATGTTGCTTTGAAAAGTCATTTTATTTCGTTGCTGGTACGAGTATAGCTTTTACCGAAACTAAAATGCCTAAGGCTTTGATTGTATCTTTTGTAGTGTGTGCGATCAACTGATTTTACCTGAAGTATTATTTCCATCAATGTGGTAAACCACGTACTTTTGAATACTTCAGTGCATTTTAACATAGTTTTTTCCATCTTTTAAACAGTTTTACTCCCCGATTTTTTAGTCTGCAATGCTGGTATTTGTTCATCAAACAATGTGGGTTGTTAGTTTGTTTGTTTAAGTTAGGTTTGAAGTTGTTGAATACTTCTCATTAGTCTAACCAAAGAGGCTGTATTTAATTCCATACGGCACTTGTCAACACAGCGATAGTTATTTTACAATCAACGAAATACAATTAAAAACTTTCAAAATACAGTAGAATTTGCCTATAACGGCACCCTAAGGGGATTTCAAAAAACTGCCGTTATAGACAAATTAACGTTATAGCCGAACTGCCGCAAATCGCCCTAAAATTACATTTTTAGCTCAATAAAGCAGGGTTACGTGTCTGAAAAGGCTTGTTATCCAGTTAGGTTTACAGCGTAATGGCAAACACGAAAATTAAAAAACAATACTCAACACAGAAATGCAAACTCGTGCAGAAATAGTGTACTTGTACTATAATGCAATGTTCGTAGTACAGGCAGTTTATAGCTTGTTATATTCAGTGCAATAGAACAGTGCTACACAGTGTTTTCAGTGCTACACAGTCGAAAAACACAAAACACAAATATATTTTTGCCAAAGAGGAAAATGCCTTCGTTTGTTTGGCATTTTACTGTCTTGATTTTGTGATCAAACTAACACTGCAGCTTGCAATAGTTATCGCACACAATGAGATAATCCGCAAAGTTTTTTCTCTTCAAATCGCCGCTTCAGTGACGTAGCATTACGTAATGTACCTGTATTGTACTTTAGACAAAACAGAGCTGGAGGCTATAAAACTTGTTTAAATGACTGTTTGCAAAACGAGATGTTGCGGAGTAAACAAAAGAAAGCTGCAAGCTTAACTGAATTCGACCATTCCTGCGAGAGATGAATGGCTCAAGCCTCGAGTGCCGTTGTAAGCGAACAAAATAGCTTTGGGAGATAAAAAAAGGGTGCCGTTGTATTCGAATTGACGTTATATGCGATGCCGTTATAGGCGAACCGAAATGTACACAAAAGATAGGAATTTTGCCGGGACCAAGCAAAATGTGACGTTGTAGGCAAATTTACGTTATAGGCGAAGCCGTTATAGACGAATTCTACTGTATTGTCACTGTAGGGGTTTGTAATAACGAGGGAGATGATTCTGTTACCTACAGTGCACGTAGGCTTCCTCTGTTGTTGTAATATGCATTTTTTTATTAATTCTTGTTTGTACCAGCATATTACAATCTGTTAAGCAACATTTTTGGGTGAAATGTTATCTGTTAAATTTGTCATGAACGCTGCATAGACGTTAGGCCTTGAACGCTGACAGAATGGTTAATATCAATACGAGATTTGTAAATTTTCTCGATTTGAAACCGCAAAAAAAAACTGCTTTTGGTGCTGTGTTTGTAACAGCTTGTAACGTGTTTGATCAGTTTGTGCTGACTCTTTTGCAGCTCAGTGACGTGGCATTATGAAGTGCTGTTTGTCATGCAGCCAATACGTGTGCCTTGTGACTAATTCCATGATAAGACGTTTGACGGTATGCTGCGGCAACTTCACAATTTTTGTCAGTCATATGTGAAATTCTTGGTTTTACGTTGCAATCACAAGGCAGCTATGCGTTTACAATATACGACCGTCACAGCTATCGTAACTATTTGTTTCTTCCTTTAATTGGTGCAATGTCTACGGCTAACATTCCGTATTGGAACATTATTTCATTTGTGTTAATTGATTGTATATTTGAATGAAAAACATCGTTTTTAATTTTACATGTTTTTAGCTTCAATTAAGCCAAATCGGATTCTAAGCTCTGTATTAATTGTTAACTACAGCTGCTAATTATCTACGTGACTCACCTTAATGATTCCAATGCGAAGCAGGCGGTTAAGCATTGCTGTAATGACAATTTCTTTAACCTTTCAACGAACAACGCTCGCAGGTAACTAGTTTAATTTACGCTATCATGCTATTTACGCTGTATTTAATCCTTTTGATTGTTTTAAAGGTTTTCTGCTTCCAGTCAAGATGCCAACAACAATTTTAGCACCCTTAAAAACGAAGTGTATGGATATTAACAGATGATGTGGAAATGCGCTGTGTATCTCGCAAAAGAAAGTTGAAATCGGAATCTTTCACAACCAAGTAAGTTACCGTAAATAGAACTAGCCAGCTTTTAGACCATGTATTATACTCGCGGTATTTGAACGAAGCGTGTAACGAGTGACGGAACTCATCTCCGCAGCTTAGCGCGTGGCCAACACAGCTCCGGAGATACGTCGCAGCGGTAGCGATCCGTTGGCGACAAATTAAACCGACCCGGGAATTGAACCCTAGAACCTCCCGTTTCGATATCGATTCCGTAACCACTACACCAACTGGCCGGTCATCACCAACTTAACATTATCAAACTGCCCGACTTGTCAACTACTAATGTGCAAAACTTTCACATCCTTTCCGTTGAATCCACGACCATTGGGTGTTGAATAACTTCCTAACTCGGAAGTATCGGTCACGCCGAATACTCGCGTACACTGGGCCCCTCGACAAGTTCATATTTAAAAAATGGTGAACACTGGATTATGTCGCTGGTGATTCGCGTTTTTCACCTCAAAATTGAAGTATACCACCTCTGCGTTGTAACACGGAGGCGGTCCCTCTCTCAGTCGTTGATTCGCTTTCAATGTAAGGCACTAACGGGACGCTTTATAGACCAAAAAAAATTTTTTTAGCTAATTCGCACAAAAGCAATTGCAGGCTCGTCAGGTGGCTTTTTGATTTTCAGACTTATGAAAGCGATTACGTAACGCAACACCGTCACAAATGGATTGATTTAGTTTTCGGATACAAGCAAACCGAGCTGGCCACTCTCGATGCTGTCAATGCATTCCACCCTGCTGTAAGTTAGAACAAATTATTCACAACTGTAGCGAGGAATTATTGGTCGGAATTTCCGGCTGGTCACATTTGAAGTAGAATTAACTTGTTATTATTGCTCTGATTGTGGATGAAAAAATAAAGCCTCGGTACTTCTTAAAACTGGTCATTTCGGCAACATAGATACAGCTGTCATCATCAGCAGTATAAAGCTGTATGCACTGTTGATGATGACAGCTGAATATATGTGGTCGAAACGTCCTGTTGTATCATCTGTGGACGACCCAGTGCAGCATTGGAGACGATGGTGAAGACATATGGACATATACTAAAGTTGTTATTCTGTGCGCTTGATCCTGGTCGGGTTGTGCTCCTTATCTGTTAAAATGGGACTGTCCATCTATTGTCCTCGTGGAATCTGGTCCCTGGGCGTGATTTCAAAGCACCATGCGGTAACTGACCGATTATTAGGTATAGAATTTTTGCTGTTTAAATAAAATCTCTCTGGATATTTCGGCTTATCAGTAGTTAAGCTGATAATGTTTCATAATGATTTTTCTTGTTATTTTTGAAGGTTGATGTTGCGGTTAAGGACATCGCTATTGGCGAGTGGGGTCTTGGGTTTGATTCTTGGACCGGTAGAATCGGGCACTGTTGCTGATGGCTTGCCACCGCTGCGACATTTCTGTTACCCTGGCGCTAAGCCGCGGGATGGACCCCGCCATTCGTTACACGTTTCGGTGTAATGTAATGCCGCTAGTGTAATGACAGTTTGAGTTTTTAAATAAGTAACTATAAACAACTAAACGTGGTTAGGTCGATGGGGACTTTTCCGTAATGTTTTTGCGAAAGCACTTACTTGATTCGTTGAACCATAAGGTAACAAACTGCTGGAGTGCTGGTGCGAGCTAGTATCAACCCAACGCGCTCAGCTTGGTTGCCACGACTTGCTGATGATAATATTTCCGTTAGCTGGCCGAAACCTGTATCATTCGGTTTCAGTTTTGTACTGTCTTCCTTACACTGCTCATGATGGTTGCTGAATCTTTGTTGTTGAAACGACCTGTTTTTGGAATTACTGTGACTTTCTTTTCCCTTATGTTATTTTCGTCCCATATTTGCTGTATTCCGACGTTTACTGTTATTTTTTTGTTTCAGTGTGACATTCGCTTACAACAGTATGGTCGTACTTGCTGCCACTAAAGGAAATTTATTGTGTGGCTGGTACCGCAAATATAAGGAAAAAGACAAGCAGCCGTATTTATTAATACGAAAAATCTTCCACGCCCTATGAGGAACGGACAATTAGACGCTACCAGTTTGACGCAGGTCCTGGCGCTAAAGGACCTTAGTAGTTATAAAGCGCCATAAAACCAAGAGAGGTTTTAGTTCGCAAATCCTGTGATCATGCAGAAATTTGCGGTATATGTAAACCAGTCTTGCAGATCTTCAGTTACAATTGCGATCAAATTACATGTGGCCGTGTTATACGTTTTGTGCCAAGTCTTACCATTTTGTGTTGTTATTTGTTTACCGGTAGCATCGGCAATAGCATGGAAGTAATTTATAAATTGGTATTTTCGTGTAATTATTGTGAAGTGAGTTTTCGGAGATAGTTTTTTAAGTACTTCATTGTTAAAGGAGGAAAGTAAAGCCACGTAGTTCTTGAAACTGGACGTTTCGATAAAATAGATTCTGCTGTTACATTGACTGCGATACAAAACTGACTGCCTTGCTTAAACTGCTGATGATGACAGCAGAATCTATCTTGTCGAAAGGTCCAGTTTTTTTGTGGAACTGCGGCTTTATTTTTGCCCCTTAAACTATTCTCGTCCCGTATTGTATCTCATCGTTGAACACGCGCCTACTCTTCGCCTTATTTGCAGCAGTTGACAGAGTTTCTTCCGCAGTTCGAATCGTTTCACAGTTTTTCTCGTTTTGAAATTAATGTCGTAGTGTTATGCATTCATGTCGTGTAAAAAGGGATAAATTTGCCATTTTTACGATCAATCTACGCGATTTCGTGTAATTTGTGTTTCTAGTACCATGGCATGCCTTCAGTAGCATGTGTTTTTCTTTTTTTTGTTTGTGCCGCATTGTTTTCAGCAGTGACGTTGCAAGCAATGGGTGAGCACTGAGCATATACCACAAAAGTCCATGAAGTGAGTCTGTCATCAATCGCTAAGCAATTTCAGTTCTTATTTCCTGTAAGGCAAAGTCAAAAGGGCGACGTTGCGCAATGCCCTCGCACCCTCCTGGTTTTCTCTGTTTTAATTCGGCTTTTTGCCTGTCTACGAATTATACTGTGGAATAATCAAGATCACGTGACTTTAATTATCGCAATAAAAAATTGCAAAATTTCTACGAATTATAAGTCTTGTAGTTTCGCCTAAAGTAGAAATCCAACAAAACTGAAGGACCAACTCTGCACCAAGATTAGTCAGTTGATTATATACGTTGAAGAAATAACGCTAAGGTCAGATTAGCGAAAGACCAAAGGTCGTCGAAGCCCTTGGACGAAGTAAGATTTACGAGCGAGTGCGCAGTGAGCTTTTCACAATCGACGCGACTTGTCTTTCGGAATGCTGGGAAGAAATCCAGGCTTCGGTTGATCAGACAAAAAAATTTGGGCTGTAACTGCTTGCCGGTAATTCTTCACAAGAACTAGATTTCGGCTGCTTGGATTCGAGATTGCTTGATAGAAGACAATTTATTAGGCGGTAGGGTAGCATCAAAAGCGTGGTGTAAAGGATCCAACGCAAGAAACCCATGCAAAGGGTACTGGGTTCAATACTAGTGTCAGAATTTTTGCAAAGAGTTATGTTTGTCTAGATGAATCATAACGGCAAAAATATTTGTTCTAGGGGACACGTTTTGGGAGGACCTTCGTGTGCTATAAAAATGTTACAGCAGATGCGAACCCTGCACCCTTTTGTCGGCACTCTAGGATACTGACCACCACACCACGCCACTGCTACTTCGATACCGTCCATTTTTTCCATTTATATAAAGTCATTTTGATTCAAATAGCCGAAATAGGTCTCACAAAATTAAGTAATTCGACCAAATTCTCGCCGAAGCTTCAAAATGCAGATATTCGCTAAATCTCTAAAACATTGAATCGCTATTTCTTACTTTAACATGTTCGAAACTGCGCTGGTACCAGAGATATGCAATCAACTTTTCAATATCCGAAATTTCAATAACAGCACAAAACCGCAATGGTCATTATTGAAGAATTACTTACACCTTTACTGTGTTCTCATTACTTCGAGTTTTTGCATCATAACTAACCTTTTGATGTCATAATCACCACTTGTTTAACCACTGATACCAAAAATTGATGATGATACAGAGACTACAACAAAGAACCGTTGGACCAAAGCTCACGAAAACTGGACATGTGGGCAAGGTAATTGTGTGCTTAAAGCATCAGCTGTCTCGCACTCTTACTACTTTTATGTACACTTGAAAATAAATACAGGGTATACGTTTGTATTAAATACTAACAACAAAATAAAACAATCACGTTAAAATTTCGCGACCAGCAGGAGTTATTAAAATGGTATGTTCTGCCTGTGCTGAGCGTCCTCCGTCACGAGACAGAGCGGTCCAACCATCTGGCAATACATAAATCTCAGGAGATCTTTCCATTAAAATTGGTTCTATGGTGAAAGTCATTCCTGGCTCCATGGCACGAGTTGAAGACCGGCTTGTCACGTGATGGTACACATTAGGAGGGCCCTGAAAGTAGGAACCTATACCATGGCCAATGAAATCACGGCATACATTGTAGCCTTCCACTATGGCTTTTCCTTCAATAATTTCAGCGATGATTTGAAACGGGGCGCCAGGTTTGCAAGCTGCAATAGCCTCATAGAGACAGCTTTGTGTTGTGTCAATCAATTTTGTTGCTTCCTTATCAATTTCTCCAATTTGAAACGTATCCGACGTGTCTCCATGGCAACCATGATGAAACACAGTGATGTCAATGTTGATGATGTCACCGGACACCAGCATTCGGTCATCAGGAATACCATGGCAAACGACGTTGTTAATTGAAGTACAACAAGACTTTGGATAGCCTTTGTATTGTAATGGAGATGGATATGCTCCGTGATGTATAACTTCATTGTGGACCACTTTGTCGATTTCATCTGTGGTGATTCCAGGCTTCAAATCAAAATTAAACCTTCATTATACTCGCAGTATTACGCCAAAGCATGTTACAAGTGGCGAGCCCCGTCTCCGCAGATTAGCGCGAACGCAACACAGCTTTGAAGAAACACCGTAGAGGTGGCGAGCCATTGATGAGAGTATGTCCAATTTGACCGACCCGGGAATCGAACTCCAGATCTCTCCAACCATTAGCGGTGTCTTTAAACACTAGGCCAAGCGGCCGCAGGTGCTGAGAAAGCAAAATTAATTTGTGGGCTGCTGGGTGGAAAAGACTTTCAATCAAATCTCAAGTAAAAGGCACTCGCCGTCGCAGTAAAAACAAAGCGGCAAATTAGTTATTTCACCTGGGCCACTTCTCAGAGGCAAGGCAAACAAAAGTACGAAAAAATATTCCATCTACAACCATTGAAAAAGCTGCTGGTTGAGAAAAAACGCGTTGTTTTATTTTTTGGTTCAAGTGTTGGACTTGGTTGAAAATAAATTTTAATGTAAACATAAAAGTGATTTGCGTAAACCGAAAGTTGAAAAAATGGCTGCTATTTGCCTGCAATGGAGAGTTCAACTCATCACCAACTGCATTGAGACATCTAAAAACCTCTAGTTATCATTGCACAGACCAAGTGAGGTAAGGCTTTTGGCGTGATCGACTCGGCAAGTTGGCGTAGTGGTAAAAGACACCGCCATCGGTACGGGGGGTCCGGGGTTTGATTCCTGACCCGGTCAAATAAGACAGAATTTCTTCGGAGCTGTTGCACAGGCGCTATGTCGCAGAGTTAGGCCACGTCACTATAACTTCGGCGTAATATCGCGAGTATAATGATTTGATTTTTTTATTTTGACTCGGGGCGAGACAACTCGCCGTCAAAAAGTTTTTCGGGTTCGCTTTGATTTAAACGTAGGGGCCAGTGTTTGAGATAAGGCCAGAGTGAGAGGTCGTAACGCCAAGCAACTTCACACCACGTGGTCAACGCCAAATTGTCGCGCACTCTTGGCCCAGCAAGAGTCGAGATCTCCCTAAACTTAAACAAAAAAACTGATTTTTCCTCATACTCGCCGGAGCGTGTTAAGAGTAGCGGGGCCGATCTCCACGGCTTAGCGTCTGGAAAACACCGATCCGAGCATCGAACCCAGGACCTTCGCGTCAAAAATATGTCTTTCACCACTTCACCAACTGGTCGGTTCCGTAAAAGTCTAACACACAAAATGGCGCAGCGAAAATATTAACATTTAGGTTTTCAAAAACCATAAATACCGACCAAGGTTTCGAACTCACACTGGTTTTGATTCCGAAGCCGGGGAACAAAAGCAACAAACAATTTCGCAACCAAATAACTCACCTTTAAATACGATTTAGCTACCGACAAAACATGTTTGGCGAGTTTTCCTGCTTCACGCATTCGACTAATCTCTTCATCTGATTTGACATCAATCTTGAGAGGACGCAGAGCAATTTTTCCGTTGGCATAATCGGGCTTCAATATATGCTGCGAAATAAGAATAACATTAAATAACTGAAGTTATTTTCAAATTATGATTGAACAGAAAATTCAACAGCAATTGAGGGAGACTGCGAGGTGAGCTTGCGCTCTTCGAGTCAGCAGTCACCAAGCGGATAATGTCAAATGCGATGAGCTCCAGCCATGAATCGAACCCGTCACCTGCGCGGCTACCGCGAACCCACGTCGCTAACAGACCAGTTTTTTAAGGGTTTCTGGGTTGGGTCTTAAGAATCGGAAAATTTTCGGATGAAAACAGTATTTTTTCGGGTCTTCACAGTCCATAATCACCTCGCCACATGCCCAGTTTCATTGGTTTCGAAGCCCACGAGCTTTCTGTGTCAAAAATTAAATTTTTGATGTCATAACCACTTCAATTATGACATCACAAAATTGATTATAACGCAGAAAACCCGTGGGCCTTTGAAACCACTCTGGACATGTAGACAGTGGAATTGGGTCCCTGCCGGCAGGCACCAAACGTTTTCCTATAAAAAAAACTGGTTCAATACTGAAATTAATGGTGCAATAACAAGTCTATCACAGGAAAAATCCATATTTCCTGCAGTTATTGTAACAAAATAAGGGCTTAATCTAATGATCAAAATCAAATCAAACCTTTATCATACTCGCTTTATACGCCAAAGCGTGAAACGAGTGGCGGGCTCATCTCCACGGCTTAGCGCCTAAACAACCCAGCATCGAGGAAACATCGCAGCGGTGGCAAACCGTAGGCGACACTGTGGCCAATTTGACCGACCCGGGATTCGAACCCAGACCTCCCACACCGATAGCAATGTCTTGACAGCTGATACACATTCTCTATTTTTCTGAGGCCGTCTCATTCTAGGTGGATCGCACCGCAAACATCTTGGGATTGAAAATCTCTTCGTACTCATCGTCAATCCTCTCTAAATTACCAACTACAATTACAGGATATATTTCCAAAACCAAAATTTGCAGCTTTTCAACCGGCAAAAGAACGAATAAATTTTTTTTCCTACAAAACAATAGCACAGAAACCCTTACGATTGTAATTCCACAAGTTTGCAGTCAACAGTTACCCTGTCCACATATCCAATTTTAGTGGGCTTCAAGCCCACGGTTCTTGGTTCTAGTTTCTGCATCATGTTTTGATGTTCAGTTACCTTTCCATATTGGACCACTAAAATTGGACAGTGGACAGGGTAAGAATGTTTCACGAGCTATTCAAATTTTCACATTCCCCTATTCAAATGTATCCTGTTCCAGCGCTAGCTTACCGGAGGAACAGTTAGAGTTGGCGATACATTTCCTGTTTTCACTATGATATGAGGATTAAAATTCGGACTAACAAGGCTTCTGAGTGCTTTCCACACCTGTCTTCTATGACTAACGTGCATGGTCAGGATCACCTAAAAATGCTGAAAGCAATTTCACAAATACGGCATCAAAATCTTCATTATACTAGCGGTACAACGTCCAAGTGTGTAAAGAGTAGCAGGGTCCATTTCCGCGACTTAACGCCAAGGTAAAACAGCTGCGAAGAAACGTCACAGCGGAGACGACATTAAGTCCGATTTGGTCAGGTCGGAAATCAAACTCAAGAACTTCCCGCACATAGCGACGTCTTACACCGTTACGCTAACCGGCAACATCAACAGCATAATCATAACTTTTTAAAGCACATTACGGACCTGATAAGCGTTCAGAAAAATAAAAATAGGTTCTAGGATCAAGAAAAATTATAGGGAAATGACACCTTATTCGGGCTTCGACAGTTTTTGGGGGGGCGATAACATTTTTTTAATAAAAAGCTTGGCATAATCAATCAATTTGTTTCAAAATCAGTAAAATTCTATATAATTAATCGAAATCACGCACTGTTTCATTCGCGGATAGAAATCATCAGGGATGCACATGAATACATGAAAAATGACAAAATTTGACCGATCAAAAAATATCTTCATTACACTCGCGGTATTACGCAGAAGAATGCAAGGTGTGGCAGGGCCCATCTCCGCGACCTAGTGCCTGGGCAACACAGCGCAGTAATAGCAAGCCTTTAGTGACGGTGTTCGATTTGACCGACCCGGGAATCGAACCTAGACCTCTCGCGCCGATAGTGATGTCTTTAACCACTACGGCAACGAGCCTGTTCAATCAATCATCAACTACGAAACAAAACTTGCAACAATTAAAAATCAATGAGTAATTTCAAGCTTTGAACAACATTGAAAATGAATCAAGGACTTTCATTTTCAAACACCGCAGAAAATCGTTCTGATTTGTCAAAGTACTTACGCTTGTGATGATTTTTCTTTTGTGTTTTCTTTCTTTGAGGAATCTTCACTGTCACTGCTCGAAAATGCTCAAATTGCAACGCGTTTAATTTTAGCGCCAACTTCTTCAAATGGAACCCCTTCGCTATGCAACAAAACAATTGCAGCGAATATTTATGTAAGTCTACATGTTTGTGAATTACAAGGTACAGGGCGTTCCAAAAATCTTGGGCACATTTTGGCTTTGAATATCTCAAAAACATTATCGATAGCGTTACAAAAAGCTTAATGTAATTAGCTTTGAAATGGGACAACCTTTATCTTACTACCATAAAGAGATATGGGGACTTCAATTGTGCCAAAAACTTTTAGACCACCCTGTATTTTAGATGCAGCAGAAGGCTCAAATTAGAGAAGCTAAAGACTAACATCAGTTATAAAACTACTAAAAAATGATTGATTCGATCTCTTCATTTTTATCCTCTTGTCACGAGAAAGCAACAGAGACGCTATACATAGGACGAATCCAGACTCGCTAAGGAGTTGCTTCTGTTTCCAAGTTTTACGGCACAGGTTTGCTTCTGAATTCTTTAATTGCTGCTTGTTAGACTCCACCAAGCTGATATAATTATCGTGAAACATCTTATGCATGAACGGAACAAGGCTTGGGCGGGAACTGAAGTAAATTTGAAATTTTTGCAATACTTAGATCACACGACTTGACTTAACTACACAAAAATGATAAATTTTCTTAACACATTAACTACTCACCCAGGAGCTTGAAATAATTCCGACTTTTGGATTCTCTGATAACCGTACAAAGTTAAACCGAATCCAATCAAAAAATAAAAATTAAATCCAAGCCTTTTATAGAAGGGTAACTGAACTCTGAAAAGAAAGAACATTGATCTTAAAATTAAAAAAATCTTCATTATACTTGCGGCATTACGTCGAAGAGTGTAACGGGTGGCGGGGAACGTCTCCGCGGGTTAACGCCATGGCAACACAGCTTCGATCTACGGGCTGATGAACAGGGTTAGAAGGCTGAAAAAGCAAAGCTCAAATGGAAGCAAAACTTCAAGAGGAGCAAACCGTGTTTTTCGCAGACAGCTGCTCCTACATACGACTGAGCCTATTAAAAACACAGAAGAATTTTGAAAATTTGTGTCCCTAACTTTCCTTCTTAGTTTTTTCTTAAAGTGATTAACAGGATTTGGAGAGAAAGCAAAGCTTAAATCAAAGCGAAACTTCAAGCGGAGCAAAGAGTGTATTTCGCAAACAGCTGATCCGACAATCGACTGACCTACTTGTAAGCATCTACTGCACAGTGAAAAATCAAAATTAAATAGCCACTTACTCTTCTTCTTTTTTATACTCAGGGCTTTCTTGCTTGACGGGAAGAGAACTGTCCTTTTTTGTTGAGTATAAAATTTTTGACTGAGAAATCAAGCTTTTACTTGGATGAAAAGGGATTTTTGAACAAGTATAAATTACTTTATTTAACATGTTTAAACACACTACATATACAAATTCATAAATAATTCATTCATCTGAAAATATAGAAATTCTAAATAAAAATTACAAAACTAGAAAAGCACACCTACCATTTACAGTACATTCAGTACTAAACAAAATTATTTCAGCGCAAAAAAATTTCAGAATGAAATGCTATTAAATCCTTTAAAAATGCCCATCAAGGTTCTTTTTGCTACAAGCCCAAATTTCTACAGCAGGATTCTAAACAATTTTGCACTAAAAATTGGAGCTCGCCACTCGCTATAAGCTACGGCGCAATGCGGCGAGTATAATGAAGATTTGATTCTTTTTTTAATGTCCTTGGCTGCGAAGTAAAACAAAATCCAATTTTCATTTTACTCACGCCATTACACCGAACCGCATGAGTAGCGGGAGTCATCTCCGCGGCTTAACGGCTGAGCAACAGAGCTACGAAGAAACGTGGCAGCAGTGGCAACTCTGTTTCCAACTTGACCGGCCCGGGAATCGAACGCAAGACCTCTCGCGCCAATAACAAAGTTTTCACCACTACGCCAACCAGTCGGTGGCTGAGTTATGTAATTTTCACTAAATGCACAGCTAAACAAGAAATATATAAATATTAATAGCTGGCATGTACGGTATATAATATAAAATCTATTATCTAAATGCAAAAGCGCAAGCATGTATACAGAACTGCAGACAGTGAACACTGTTTCGACCTATCAGGTCTCATGCAGTTGGTGTGACCGACATTTTGGGCAGAGAGTTTTTTTTGCAGGTTCCGGTAACTGGTATAGTTACAACCCATAAACAAAAAATTCTTTCTCAGGTATATATTGCCTTGAGTAAATGTCGATCACACCGACTGCGCTGATGAAACCTGATAGGTCGAAATAGTGCTCACTGTCTGCAGCAATGTATAATCTATTGCTAAAAATTTGCTGCAAAGGCACCATAAAAAAGCTAATACAGTACAAGCTATTGTAGCAGCAACAAAAAATATCGATAATACAAACACCCGTGACACGTGATAACAGCACATAGCAGCAATAGAACAGTTAAGTCGTAGCTACCACAATTCACATCTAAAAAGCGCCTAAATAAATCATGCCAAAATATAAAGGCCCTACATTCACATCATTAAATTTCGTATATAAGTATTACAACAATCCCCTACTATTTGCATAAAAAATTACAGTTGCTACAAAACGGTAAACATAGATGCTTAAAATCATTTTGCTAATTCTAACTACGCAAGGTTTTGATTAAATTGTCAATATCACTGATTGCTTGACTCGTGTTTGCAAGAACTTTTCCTACTTCGTATGAAGAACGTAATTTCGGGTGCCTGCGCTCCAAGGAATTTTGAAGCAGCTCACATTCAGCACTGGCGTTTCTTTCGCCATTTGAGCTGTTTAAAGAAGTTTCTTTCGACTCTGTAGAGCTGAATGAAGCGCTGTCCAATAGATAATTAAACCTGTTAATTTTTTCTAGTTCAAAATCAACCATGTCCAACTTTTCTTGGGAAAAAATGGTGTCTGAATAAAAAGGAGAGTTTACTCGCTGATATTTTGGCTTTCCAAGCCAAAGCAGCCAATCAGAAGCCGGCTTTAGGTAACGTGACAGATGAGAATCGGTTTGTGTCAACTTAATGCTTTCCATATAATCACCATTTGCAAATAGAACGCGGCATAAAATTGTTGAGAGATTGTTTTCTAAAGATAGAGAACTAAGTTGATTTTGGTCAAGAGAAATGTAAAGTGTTGTTCCATCATCAAACACAACTTGAACACTGTTGCTTGCAACTGAAAAACTTCCTAACCCAGCAATTTCTGCATTTTCAAATAAGTTTTCCAGCAGGTTTTCTTTATCTGTATCTATCACAAGATTACCAAAACCAGATATATCATCGTGCCAGCAATAAGCGTGTTTTTTGGAAGCCTTATCCTGTTTTAGAATTTGCTGATTGTACGACTGTAAACGTATTGCTCTAAGAAGAACAGTTTTTAAACTTGAGTCCATTGGTAAAGCAGTAGGAGAGTAAAAACGTTTAGTTTTTACTGCGGAAAAAGAGTCGTCATAAGTCATATGGGCGTAGTAGAAATTTGAAGAAACTTGGGATTCCATTATAGTGTCGTCAGAGAGCCAAACTTCTATTCCAACAATTTCTTTCTCAGTCTGTTCATCACATTTCTTCATGATCCAATACACTGCACCTTTGCTCCAAACCAATTTTAATGATTTTACATTGGTTTCATTTGTGTTATCACTTGCTGGTAAACTAAGTTCAGATGTGTTAGCATCGGCATTCATTCTCCAAGAATGCAAAAATTGTTTTTCGCAAACAGCAGAGATTGGTTGAGGAGCATGGCTGGAATTAATGAGCTCGTTAATTTCTTTATGACTAGGATTAGCCACTTGCTTTGCAAGGGAGACAGGATACCTCCAATAACCAGGACACAGCGAAATTGGGAAAATATGTTTCACCCGAAGATATTTCCTTGTTTGTGCTTTATTGCTTGATAATATGCTTTCTTTGCCATTTTCTGCAACAGAAGCTTTTTTGGACGAAGCAGCAGTATCTGCACTTCGACTAAGTTTTACCAAATGGTCCACTTCACAAAAATGTAAATTCTTGCAAGCACTTAGTCTTGCCAAGTCATCTACAGCAGACACACACACATTTTGCTTTTCATTTTCACATATTACACCATCTGCTTTAATGTCTGAAGGCCATGTGTAACTAGTAATGTCTTTGTATGAATGTACCACTTCATTATACAAGTACTGAAAATCAGCAGGTAAATACGGTCTTTGGGCAAAATGGTTCCTCCACTTTATGGCGAACTCAACTTTAGACTTGGTTTCACTTGTGGCAAAACAGCATCTTTGCCTCACATAACTTTGGCTGACTTTGGGAGAAATGGGAGATACAACACCGCATCGAATATATTGGTAGCATGATCCACATGGTGATAATTGCATCAAAGAACCATCTTTGAAGTAAGCTTCAACACTGTCATCATCAAAGACAATTATCTGCAAATGAAACCAGTTATTAGTAGATACCGGGTAAACAATACAAATAATCCCACTTTTCAAATTGGTAGAGGGTATGGATTTTATCAAGAGACTCATTGCAATGGGTGCAGGAGGTCTGGGGTTGGATTCTCAAGACAAGCCAAATCAAACACAGTGTCAACGACGACTGACCAGAGCTGCAGCATTTTTATAAAGTTTAAACCTGTGTTGTCCAGCCATTAAGCAGTAAAGATGGGCTGGCCACTCGTTACCTGCTTTGGCGTAATACTACGGGAATAATGGGAAATTTGATTTTTGTTTTGATTTTAAAGACTCAAGTTTTCTTAAACCTTAAGTTTAGAGATGGCCAACGCTGGAAGAAACTTACTTGTAATGCATTGTTGGAAGTTGCAAGTTCATTTAAATATTGTATCATACCAGCCATTGGCCTGAAGGATGAAGGCTATATATATAGGAGATCAGGTTATGGCTGCAAAGAGATACCAGAGTCCAGAGAACTAGGTATATATAATAGACAGAGAAAAAGATTTACTCTGTTCTGGTAACACAGAATACGCAACAGTTCATCATGTTTGAGTTTAATAAACACAGAACATAAATACTGGCATAAGTTACTTTAAAAACTGAAACACATGGTATACCGTCAAACGACCTAACTTCGCACAGCGTCCTAACTTCGGACACGTGCTTTTAAGCCTCGTAACTTGTTCTCAGGTATACTAACTGGCAATTTTATGACCTAATTCATAGTTTTAGTAAAACTTAAATGAAACCAAATGTCCAAAGTTAGGAAGCTAAAAACAAAAAAAAATCGGAAAACGTAAAGAAAATATCAGTGAAAAAAGAACATTCGGAGGAAGTGGTGAAAGCGTGGTGCTATTGGGATGCGGCAAAAAAAATTTAATGTTAAAAATCCAATTTAAGCAATACAGTTAGAAAACCTATTTTTCAAAATTATAAAAAATCCCTTCTGAAAATTCAATATTGCCCAATTAACGGTACTAGATGATTAAAAATATTTAATGAAGTAGCGTAATATTGACGTATATATTTACAGCGTTTGATGATTAAAAACATTTATTTGAAAAAAAAAACGGTTGTATATCTCAAGATCAAGAGCACTGTTCCCTTTCAGGTGCATAATTTGAGAAAAATGAGAAATCTTAGGCAAAATTTTCCGATTTTTATTCAAGCTTGCCGACTGGAAAGGTGATTATTGTCCGAATTTGAATCAAAATTTTCAATATTTTGGTGCAAAAAAGAAGCTATATACTCTGGAACTCAGCCCTTGAGGGAAAAATTGCATCAAACTTCCTTTGAACCTCCTAAACCTTCGGGCAAATTATTTATTAAAATCTACTGTATATTTGGGCAAATTCGCACTAGCTAAAAACGTAGAGGGAACAATGCTCAAGAGAATAGCCTGTAAGTTTAAGCACTTGTCCGAAGTTAAGAAGATAGTGTCCAAAGTTAGGATATTTTCGCCCTAACTTTGGACATGTCAAAATTCTTGATTAAAAAAAAAATAATAACGACAGCACATAAAAAATACTTGTGGCAAAAAATTCGTTTCCTATGCTGCGCAGTTTGGAAAAAAATAATTTAGGTTTTTCCACATGTTTTTTCGGCCAATTTGAGCTATATTTTGTCCAAGATATTATATAGGATATTTCCTATTTATAGTAAGACAAATATGTGGCTTAAAAAAGCCAAAAAACTGACACAAAATATATATGAAATTTATGAGTCACCGTTTGGAAAAAAATAATTTGGTTGTTTGGAAAAAAATAATTAAGACAAATTATTGCAAAAATTTGCCAAAAAAAGCAGCGCAAAGCATCCTATACGTCTTGCGCTGCATATTTTGGGAAATTTATGCAATAATTTGTCTTATATATCATGTAGGATATTTCCTATATGTTTTGCGCTGTGTTTTTTGGCTAATTTGAGCAATAGTTTGTCTGATATATTATATAGGAAATTTCTAATATGTTTTGTGCAGCGTTTTTTGGCTAATTTGAGCAATAATTTGTCTTATATAATACCGTATATAGGAAATTTCCTATATTTTTTGCACCGTGTATTTTGGCTAATTTGAGCAATAGTTTGCCCTATATATTATATAGGAAATTTCATATATGTTTTGCGCTGTGTTTTTTGGTGAATTTGAGCAATAATAATTTGTCTTATAAATTATATAGGAAATTTCCTATATGTTTTGCACTGGGTTTTTTGGCTAATTTCAGCAATAATTTGTCTTATAGGAAATTTCCCATATGTTTTGTGCAGCATTTTCTGGCGAATTCGAGCAATAATTTGTCTTATATAATACCGTATATACAAAATTTCGTATATGTTTTGCGCTGCATTTTTTGGCAAATTTGAGCAATAATTTGTCTTATATAATATGTAAGAAATTTCCTATACATTTTGTGTCAGTGTTTTCAGCTGTTCTAAACCACTTAATTGTCCTAGTCTATATACATACAGGAAATTTTCTATACAATATATTGAACAAAATGTAGCTTAAATTAGCCAAAAAAACATGTGAAAAAACTAAATTATTTTCTTTCAAATGGTGCCTCATAGTTTCCCCTCAAAGTTCCATAGTTGCAAGAACTGACTAAATCTGTGCGAGCATCAATTCCAAGAATTAAGGGTATACTATGCAAAGTGTCCAAAGTTAGGTCGTTTGACGGTACCCACACACCGATAATGATTATTCTATACCAATGCACCACAACCTTTGGTTGTTCTACCACTGATCAGGTGGACCTGGTAATATCAACACCGGCATCCCTTAAAGTAATACCGGTACTACTGTACAAGTATTGGCATAAGCAATCGGGGTCACTTCAGCATTTCCAAAAAAACAGATAGACTACCACTACCCTGTACCTGTAGTCTATCCACAGATCCACATTTCCCCTGCATCATGCTGCCCTGACGCTCAAGTCTGCCACTCTAGATTATCTCACCCCCCAACCAATCTATCTGGTCAGTGGTACCGGTACAAGTGTACCAGCATCACCCTGTTCGCATGCCCAATTTTTGTGGGCTTTAGGCCTCGATTCTAATTTCTGCATCATAAACAATTTCTTGATGTCACAGACTCATAAAATCAATTTTTTGATGTTATGATTAAAAAGTGCAAAGTGATTATGACATCAAGAAATTGATTATGATGCAGAAATTAGGACCAAAAACTGCGGGGCTAAAGCCCACTAATTAATAAATGAAAAGATGACTTAAGCGCTAACGCTTTTACATCATATCAATCAAGGTCCAAGGAGCATTGACAAATTGAAGAAATATTTGCTGTGGTGAACAAGCAACTTATACAACATAAGACATTCAAATTATGAGTTCGTAACTCGCTCAGCTCATAGGCCTACTCAACAGGTCCCATCTAGGGTAAGTCGTCTGAGTCTAGAATAACCAGTCTGCATAATGCAACAGAAGACGCAGACAGCTTACTCTAGATGAGACCCCTACTCAACTACACAGCTAAGCATGTACGATAGTGTACCTGCTATATTCCACCCAAACTGAACCCATTATTACAATAGGGTGTATCCCCTAATTCCCATTTGACATGTGGACAGGGCAACTAAGGTGCTAGTCCACAAATTTTCTCTGCATTTTCAGCAAACCTGCACAGGTAGCCTAGATTCAGTACATGCTCATTGCATCACTTGAGTCGTTTATCAGTTATCAGGTTATACTGTTATAGGCTTACCGGTACGTCATTCCTTAGCCAGTATCAGGTTAGCTGCTCATAACTGAAAACAACAGCATAAGCTATAGTCTAAAACTGCAGAAGTCTAATTTTTGAAGGACCTAGGGCCGAACGCAACCAAGCCACCAACTGAATACCGGTTTGACGCTGCAGCATGCAATTCCTACCTACAATCATTTTGAGTTTAAAACTCGAATCACCGGTAATTCTCACGTGAAATACGGTTACCGAACTCCAAACGTACAACACAGTCTCCACAACACCGGTATTGTAGAGACTAGAGATGGCATGGGCCGCTAAGAGACCCGCCAACGAGCCGTTAACCGGTCTTTTTACTGGTCCGCTAACGGCCCGGTTCTATCTTTGTTTATTTCTGGGCCGCTAACACTCTTTGAATTCCCTTTAAGTGTGATTAATATGATGAAAGATTCATAAAAAGAATGGGCTTTGTTTTTGGTATGAGTTGCCGGGCCGGTTACTAGGCTAGAGGTTCCGGCCTCAAAAAAGTCGGCCCGAGCCATCTCTAGTAGAGACTCTGCTTACAACATCGAAAATATCCTTAGAATCTTCCAAAACGAACCAAACTTAGTGGAGAGCCTTCAGTTATAGGCTTGGGGTAATGTCATTTTCAAGAGTTTCATAAGCAATAAGACGTTACATCAGAAAAAAAGTGGATGGAACAATGAAAAGAAAACGATTTCAAGTCACATATAAAGGATTGCTACATTCGAATACCATATCGAGCAAAGCCAATCCGACTGCTTGACCTACACCGTACATGCATCAATTTTTCTTTTGTCACTAGACATGGTTCAGCCAAGAACAATACTATAGGGTACGTAAAGGACCGTTCTTTATCAGGCAGGCTCAATAAAATAAAATCCAAATCTTCGGCTGTTGCAGTAGGCTCACCAAGCATCAGTTCAAAAAACAAAGTAGACCGCAAAACTTTTATTCATCTTTTTTCATTCAGAAAAACGATAGCGGTAACAAAAGTGGAGACAGAAGTGAAGATGAGTCACTAAAATTGTTGAAATCGCGTTGCAAAACAATTTATCAACGAAAAAAACTTGTTCGAATATACGGACAATATTGCGAAAGCGGACATCAAGATATCGTATCATGTCCGTTTAACAATCCATTCCTTAATCCTTATTCCCTGTCATGAGGGATCAGGTAATACGACAATACGACGTACAGCTGGATATTTCACATTAGACCTGCTGGGCGATTTGAGCGATTCTCTCTCTCATACTTTCAGATTGCAACTGTTCCAGTGTCAATAGTGATTGGCCAAGTTGGTCTTCCTAAACACAAATTAATAAATTAAAACCAGTGGCGTACGGTGAGCATGTTTTAAAGGTGTGCTGCACTCTGTTATATGCTGACGCCTGCCGGGAAGATTAAACAAATGCGAGAAAGAGCTCGAAAGTTCTATGCGATCCGACTACCAACGCCTTTTTAATCAGCCTAATCCGCATTTTAGGCACATGATCTTGAGACGTGAGTTCACAAAAAAAAACAACGTACGTACACATAAATTAACTTGACAGTCACAGGCTACAAACTTCGAAATAACAATCATTGAGCAATGAGCAACTATATTTTTAAAAAATACGCACAGTAGCCCAAAGTAAAAACTTAGAAGCGTCAAAAGTCCCTGAGTACAAAAACATAACAATGGCGGTACCGACAAGGCAAATCTTCAAACATAAGGGTAACTAGCTGTTGATACTATTTCCAGTTTTCCATCATAATTTCTGCCAGAAAATGACTTTAATTATATTTTCAACACTTAAATCCACTCCTCTCAACAAATTTGATTACAACTAATGTGTACAATACATGGATCGCCAAACTTTGGAATATGGCAAGCAACTACCGACAACCAGAATGATACAACTGCAACCACGGTACTATTTCCAACGTTTCAATATAATTTCTGTTAGAAAATGGCTCTTTTTAATTGTACTGTCAACATTAAACTCCATTCCACTAAATGAATTTGACCAACAACTTTAAAATGCCAGTATATCGACTGCAAACTTTCGAAAATGACTAGTAGTTACCAACAACCTCATTGCTACAACTCGTGTAATTGGACATGCATTGTGTTCCATTTTAAAATAGGACACTTCTTGCATTTGAATCGCGTGGAAAGAGAAAAAGTCACGCTACGCTAAATACTGTAATACGATTTAGAATACAATGGAAAAGATCTGGCTTGCTTGTGTTCAACGATATTCTGTGAACCTATCACACGAAAGAATGTTGCATCATGGGTCGGCGTTGAAAAAAAAAAAAAAAAAACTGCGACTGCGCTGATATCACTAAGATTAAAGACGAGAAATCCAAAACTTTATGTTAAATGTAATTAACACGTGTGCGCTGAACACCTTGAACCTCTGGAGAATACGTCCCTGTTTAAAACATTATGGTTGTCCGTGGAGCACTTGTAGTAAGATTTAAGATAGCAAAATGACTATGTGTGGGATTGTGTGTGTGAACACGGCAGATTTAACAAGTCCAAATTTTGCCTAGACCATTTAACTGATTGTAGGCCCTATCATGCGAGCTTGTATTTGTTGCCATACTGCGAGGCAAGACAAAAGCAATAGAAATTTGTTGCTGTAATTTCACCGGCCGGGGAATCGAACTCAGACTTCCCGCGCCAATAGCGAAGTCGTAACTATCGCGTCAACCGACTGGTAATAGTTCACGCAATGAACAATCTTGTAGTGTACCCACTCAATTTCAAAAGCGAGTGATAAGGTAGATACTAGATAGCTAAATTTTACTTCAAGCGATCGACGAATTCATACTTACGGCTGCCGCATCAAAAA
Organism: Trididemnum miniatum; assembly: GCA_964006365.1. Lineage (NCBI taxonomy): Eukaryota > Metazoa > Chordata > Ascidiacea > Aplousobranchia > Didemnidae > Trididemnum > Trididemnum miniatum. The sequence continues at coordinate 4,688,916 of OZ023239.1, forward strand.
CATTACGCTAAAGCAGATTTAAACCACGCAATACAAAATTCAGAATAGGAAAAATAGCAAACAGATTAAAAAATGCATGCACTAAAATCAGACTGAAGCAAACCAAAAATATCAGAATCAAAAAAATCAAATCTGAATTATACTCGCGGTATTACATCGTAGAGAGAATTGAGTAGCGGGCCAATTTTCGCAGCTTAACACCTAGACAGCACAGCTTCCAAAAAACGTCGCGACGATGGCGAGCCGTTGGTGACACTACGTCGATTTGACCGGCCCGGGAAACGAACCATAGACCTCCCACACCGTTAGCGATGCCTTTTACCACAGCCATAACTGGCCGGTACTTACTCTTGAAAATGGTTGAGCCATCAATCTAAGAAATCTCTTTGCAACATGAATACATTCATCCGTGGATAAATTACACACAGCATCACCCAAATGTTCTTGTATCCAGCGAGGGAGTTTACTCTTCTTGTCACTTCGAGAAAAACGCTGAAAAATTCAAGATTAGAACTTTTCACAAACACAACCCTACAAAGCTATTACACCATCATAGGAATATCTTAGTTATGAATGTGACTTATACATGTCCTACCTTATATCTTTACCAAACCTGTATTAACCAACAGGGGACAGATTCTCTTTTCCCCAGACGAGATATTGAACAAAATCCAAACATTTTGATGCATAAATTCACTAGGCACATTCACAATAACAAATCAAAGACAATTTATAATGTACATTTAATGTAGAGCGCTGATGTGAAAATTTGTAAAACTAACTTTTTGATCAAACAAAAAACGACCTCCACTTACAGGATATAACAGTAATATAATAACTCTGGCAGGTTGGCATTGTAGCTCAAGCGGGAGGCCATGGGTTTGATACCAGGTCGTTCCAATCAGACAGTGCCGCCACCGCTGCGACGTTTCTTCGGAGCTGTGTTGTTTGACGGAAATTTCATCTAATCATTGACGATAAGACACAAAGATACGGCCCGCCAGGCCGCCACTCGCTTTGTCGTAATATCACGAGTAATGAAAGTTTGATTTTGAGCACTAACAGAAGAACCACTATAACTTAATTGAATTCCAAATTATTGCTCTAAAAGCGAGAAGCAAAACTGAAGTTAAAAAACAAACTAAAAACAGGTATTTACATTTTAACCACCGAAAACACGTATTTACAGCTGCGTTGTATCTACCTTGTCTGCAAAAATCATAATTCCATAATCAGTTTTCCCACGTATTACCCTTCCTACGCACTGCGCTGCGTGTCTCATTGCATCAAACGTAAGAAAATCCGATTCTCGAATTTCAAAATTTTCACGTAAATATTCCAAACGAGCTTTCAAAATACGACTTTGCGTGTAGACGTAAGGAATTCCAAACATAATCACAGCTCTTCCCAGATGATGCGCTAAAAACACAAAATTTAACCATATCAGCGACCAAGGTTACAGAATATTTATGACGGGTTCAAGTCATGGCTGGAGCTCACCCCGTTTGAAATATGAGCTGGGACTGCTGATTTGAACAGCGCAAGCTCATTTCAAAGTTAAGTTTAAAAATTTGATTATATTATTATCATTTTACTAATTAGCTTGTAAGGATTGAAAATTAATATCTTTTAAACCTAATGAACAAAGGATCACACATTTTTAAAACGAACGTTGAAGAACTGTGGATGAAGTATCTGGCAAGGTCGAGTCTACAAGCATTGACCGAATAAGTCCTGTCCGGTAAAGAATAAACCATCATACCATCAATACCTTGACGACATTTCTGCAATCAAATTGATGTAAAAAAATAACTCACTGAAATCGATCCCTTCCGAAACTTTTCCCCTCGCAACAGACAGCAAAACAGCTCCACGTCCATTTCCACAAGCCTAAAAACAAAATCAAACCTTATTATACTCGCGGTATTACATTGTAACGAGAGGAGCGACCCATCTTCACGGCTTAGCGCCTGAGCAACACAGCACGGAAAAAATGTCGCAGCAGTGGCGAGCCGTTGGCAACTCTGGTAAAGCGGTACCGCACGCAGTTTAACAGATCGGACGTGACGGGTTCGATTCACGGCTAGAGCCGATCGCACTTGACATATTTATTATTTACCGGTTGGCTGTTGACTCGAAGAACGCGAGCTCACTTCGCAGCTTCCCTCAATTACTGTTGAGTTTTCAATTCAATAATGTAAAAATAACCTCAGATATTCGTTTTACTGTGTCAGATTTGACCGGCCTGCGAAACGAACTCAAACCTCTCGCGCCAACAGCGACATTTTTAACCACCGCGGTAAGCAACCGGTCACACGTCAATAATTGCGAATAAACGTTACAAGACTCGCCTAGCATCACATTCTCACCTCGTGGTATTTATCAAGAGCCATGCTAGTTTCTGCAGCGTCTTGTGTCTCAATAAAAAGAAGCTTGTTTCTTTGAATATTTTCCAATATGCCTTGTTCGTACCAATTGGCAACAATGTTTTCCTGTTGAAATATTACATATTAGAAAACCACAAGTACAGCTCAGATGGCCGAGTGGTAAGAGCGTCTGCCTCCAGAGCTGTAGGCTCGAGTTTGATACCGAGTAGAATCAAACCAATGACTTTAAAATTGGTATTCACAGCTTCCCTGCGTGACGCTCAGCATTAACGGGACAGTGTCGAGAACAAGCCGGCAAGTTTACTTGTTGTGATGCTGGGATCAGCACATAGCGGGATTCAAGCATATTGGTGTGGTAGACAGACCGGCAACTCCTAAACGAGCTCGATATAGCGCTTTAATTGCTTTCTCGTGATAGGAGGATAAATATGCAACTACAACACTACACCACATGTAAAACTGCATATTATAGTTGTTTGAAATGTAGTTATTGACCAACGACTCAACAGGAACCCCTACCATGTAAACGTAAGACACAAAGAAGCAAACTATTCCATCAGGTACAATCTTGGCCATTTCAACAAGAAGATTTCCATAATTTCTTATCACTGCTATGTCCTCCCGAGTCTCGAACTTGGAGCTGATAGCCACTTGGTCATTGCCGCGAGTCACAACCTGAAAGAAAGGAAAAGGTTACCGAATAAAGAAACAACATAGGATATTTTCTAATTACTGAACTGAAAATTCAACAGTAATCGAGATGAACTGAAAATTCAACGGAATGGACTGAAAATTTATTTCAGCCACTACTTTTCAAACTTCACATCACAGCCAGTACTTACCATTGGACAAAGACATTGACGAGCCAAGGTCATAGTGAATGTTGCCATAGTAACCGGCCGAAAATCGAGTATGCGGGGATACATATCGAGTGGGGATAAAGTCTGTGAACACACTACGACAACCATTAACCAATCAAGCAAAAGCACCATAAAAAATCAAACTACCAAATCGACATCCCGGTAAGCGTAGTGGCACCTCCATCGGCGCGGGAGATCTGGAATTCGATTCCCGGGCCGGTCAAATCGGACACAGTCGCCAACGGCTTGCCACTCCGCGGAGCGTAGTGGTTAAGGAAACCACTATCGGCGCGGGAGGGTAGCCCCGATACACGCTTCGGCGAGTATAACTAAAATTTAATTTTTGAAATTACTGATTCCAAATATAACCGCCATTATGTTGATTTAAAAGTGTTATTTTTGCATTTCTACGAACGAGCAATTCAAGTTAAAAGCAGGTTGATTCAATGCGAAGTACATATGGCAAATTGTCTCAAACTAAAGACGAAGCAAGCGGTTGCAAACTTTCAACATGTTGAGCAACGGGAGCTGTGAAATTAAAACAGTGACGTTGATAGCAGAGACATTTTGTTGAGTCAAATCAACAAGATAAGACAAGTCAAGTTCTAGAGAAACATCGGAACACAATAAATAAGGGACGAAAACAGCTTCAAGAGAGAAAAGAAAGCCGCAATACTTCTTAAAACTACACGTTTCGACTACATAGATTCAGCTGTCATCATCAGCAGTGTAAACAAGGCATATGAGTTCTTTCACTTTCACGCAACGTTGTTTATACTAGTCGATGATGACAGCTGAATGTATGTTGTCTAATCGTCCATTTATTAAGAATTATTGTGGCTCTATTATTCCTACTTAAGCTGAGAAAAATCAGTGTTTTAACCAAGGTGCTACACTACACACTTCAAGCATCACACTAGTACCCACCCCAGATGTAATAATAACACTTTGAAATCTTGAAAAAACTGGCTTGATAGCAATAGATGCGTCCATGCAGCTATAACACAACAACAAATAACAAGTTTAATAAAGGTAAGAGGACACAGGACCCTGCAAGTTTTTTGTTGTGCATATTAGTTGATGAACCGACCGATGGGTGTACTGGCTAAAGACACTAACGGTGCAGGAGGTATTGGGTTCGAATTCCAGGTCAGTCAAATTGGACGTAATGTCGCCACCGCTGCGACATTTCTTTGGAGCTGTGTTGCCCACGCGCTAAGCCGCTGAGATGGGCCCCGCCACTCGGTTACACGCTTCGCCGTAATACCGGGAGTATAATGAAGATTTGATTGGATATTAGTAGATATTACTTTGACAATTCTAGCCGCACAAGCCTATGACATCGCATCTAATTTTCGGAATTGGCCATTTTCCCAAAAAATATCTTGGCATTGCACCAGAGAAAATATTGCAAAACAACAGTAGGAGTTTTTAAACTTCATGTATTGGCTTGGTTTGACATGCAATTTATCATTTAGGATGTGTTATTTGATAAGCTTACCTGAAGTGCAAAATAGGATTTAAAATGGTCGGAGTTTTATCGTCAAATGGTTCAATTAAGATTACAAAACCTACAAAACAACGTTAAAAGAATTACTATAGCAATAGTAATGAAATCAGTGGAGTCGATGTAAACCTTATGAGAAACTGTGAAAAATACGCTTTCATTCAGTAAGTCTTTTAATTAAAGGCATGATGCTAAGACAACAATAGCTTGAACATAGCCTAAACCCGATAAAAAAGATATTTGAGCTTAGCACAACCTCGTGAAAAATGGCTGATCTAGAACTCGCAAAATTAAAAATGAAGAAACTCGAACTCAAACTCAGCTAGCAAACTTTTAGTAAACTTGAACTTGATTAACAATGTTCATGAGCTTGCAGCCCTGCATAATACCTACCTTTATTATAAGTGCTCACAAGTGTGGCAAAATTTGATATTAAACTGAGTGAGGAGAAATCGGAAACATTCGGAAGTTCCAATGTTCGCATCAAAGATCGTAATCTTTCGGAACAAAATCTGTAACGAATAAAATTGAAATAAGAAAACAAAAAGACACTCTGTGAATTTCTCGAAAACTAGGAAGAATGCTTAAAATACTAATCTTCCTAGTTAAGCTGTTGACGGACGAATTAAAGAGTTTGGCAAGGCGTGGAATCAAACTGGCTTCTTGTGTTCTCGAAACACAATAACTACTGCTACATGACGATGATGATTTTTTCATTTTTATTCTCCTGTCACGAGAAAGCAACGAAAAAGCTATACATAGGACGAATCAAGACTAGTCTAGGAGTTGCCTTTGTTTCCGAGTTTTCCGTTTGAGTTTTAATTCTGACTTCTTTAATTTACTGCTATAGTTAGATATTACCAAGCAGGGATTATTTTTGCAAAGCATCTTATCCAAGGACGTAACAACGAAGCTTGGGTGGGAGTTGAGCCATCAAACTTGCGATCCCGGCCGTCGCAAAAACGACGCTCCGCACCACTACCAACACTGCCGACTAAATAATCCGTACAAAATGTGAATTGCAGGCAGTGTTCATCCAACCTTAATGGTTTTCTGTCAATGCAGACTTGATCATACGAATCACGAAGAAAGGATAGCGAACTTTCCGACACCACATGTCGCACTCGTAATCGTGATTTCAAATATTCAACAAAACGTTTCATGAAGGAAAGAAAATGTTCAGCATTTCGTATATTTCCTGGCACGGCCTCTATAAAACAAAATTGCTACGTAAAATCAAATCTTCATCATAATTGCGGGGTCGGCTGGATAGTCGCCAGCGGCTCGCCACCGCTGCGACGTTTTTTCAGAGCGGTGTTGCACAGGCGCTAGGCCGCGGAGACGAGTCACGCCACTCGTTACACGATTCAGCGCACTACTTCGAGTATAATAAGGATTTGATTTTTTCAATTGCGGTATTACGCCGAAGCAATGTAACTAGCGGCGGAGTCATTCTCCGCGGCTTAGCGCCTGGACAACATAGCTCCGAGGAAACGTCGCAACGGTGGCGAGCCGTTGGCGACTGTCTGATTTGACCTGCCAGGAAATCAAACCCCAGACCACTCACATCGATAACGATGTACTAAACCACCGCGCCACGGCAGGTTTGAGCTCGGTCTCATCGCAACAAATCAATTAACATTTTACTTGTAGCTTCTAAGAAATTAGAAAAGTCCAAAACCAAATAACTACAAGCACCCCTACACCACGCGACAAGGCAACTATCCAAATTTCGTTCACAACTCCAAGTCATGGTTCACCTTGAAGAATTTCGTCAGGAAGAACCGGATTGGCCAAAATCAAATCGGTTTCCCGCGCAATATTCGTATCTCTAAGACCTTCCACTAACCGTTTGTACTCGTTTCGTAACTTGTCTTGATCGCTTTCACGGACTCTAAAAAAACTGGTTTTAAGCAAAAGAAATGGGCTCATTAGCTTTAAATACATGAATGCTCCCTGAAATGCAGTAGTGCCCAACTAAAACCAGACAAAACACATATGTTTTCGAAAAACTGACCATGAAAAAAATTTATCATTTACAAGTAGCAACAGATGAGACTAGATCATCCCGCCCAAAGTTAAGGCAACAACTAATACCGCTAAAAAGTTCAGTAATGGAGGTCTGACCTCTAGCTTTGTAACAAAAAAAATCTTTTCTATACTCGCAGTACCACGCCGAAGCGTGTAACAAGTGGCGGGCACATCTTCGTGGCTTATCGCCTGGGCAACACAGCTCCCGAGAAACATCTAAGCGAGGCGGCAAGCCGTTGGCGACACAGTGGCCCATTTGACCGGTACGGAAATCGAACCCCAAAGTTTCCATCCGATAGCAATGGTTTTAACCACTACACCAACCGGATGGTTGCTTTGTCAAGGTCTGTTTCCACTAAATACGATTTTAGTCCGATTTGTTGTCGCACGAAATTTCACAAGATTTTTCAAGTAAGCAGTTGACGAAAATATCTTTCACATAATTCGAAACCAAACAATTTTGCTTTTCATCGCTTGTTTTGCGAAGCACTTCACCACTGTTTTCTAAAATGCCGCGCAAAATGACGTTGCTTAACGTCATAACCTCTAACCGTTTCGTAGTCTACGTCACTTTACGCACGAAAAATTTCATCGTATTCTGTGTAAACACACCTTTAATCAAAAGTAAACTAATTAACATCAACGTACTTACTTGTCAAGGTGAGATTGCAAAGATTCAATATTTTGCGATGATTTATCGAGAGTTCGTCTACTGATTGTCAGACTCATTGATTCAATACATACATTATCTGTAGCCAGCAGATAATTGTTAATTACTTTATATCAGTGCAAGGCAGGCTTTATGTCCAACCACACATAAGATGGACGAGAATGCAACAAGAGTTATTTTGAAAGTACTAAACTTAAAATTGAACAGTTGATTGAAGAACACAGCAAAGTGGGCCAGACTTTTTCGCACCAGCAGCTACCCAAAATGCCTAATGCATTTGGCACCAGCTATGAAACGAACCCATTTCGCAGAATCTTGCGGTGCAAACTTTATGCAAAATTTAACGCAGTAAAAATGTTCTTTACATAACCTTCCAACACATTTCTTTGCATAACCGTTTATCGCTTAAAATGCTACAAACATTTTTAAATTCTCGATAAAAAAATCATTTCTTCACGATACTCGCATGATGTTACGCGGATGCGTGTAACGCGTGGTGGGGATATATCCGCGACTTAGCGTATGAGAAAGACAGACACGCAGTAACGAGCCGTTGCCAAAAGTGTGCGATTTGATTGGTCCGGGTATCGAATCCAAAACCTTCCGCGCCAACAGCGACTAGTTGAACCACTACGCCAGGGATGGCGAACCACATGTAGTTGGGTAAACTTTACCCGCGGACGTGACGACCTTTTTTTGCTCTTCACCCGACTTTGGGCGAAAAATTGGACAACTGCGGACGTGATGACCTTTTTTTTACATTCGTAACCCACGTTTTTTTCTTTTTTCGGTCTACGACCTTAAATTTGACCCATCACCTAAAAAGGTTCACCATCCCTGCACTACGCCAACCAGCTGGTCAAAACTTTGGTCAGTCTAGCTTTACCTATGTTATGAGCTTCGTCAAAAACCACGACCGCATTTTTGCTTAATTCTTTTGATACAAGATCGGCAATTTTTGGATCTAGCAAGTAGTGATAACTGTACACCACAATATTGGCATGCATGATCTGAAAAAAAAGAAAAGAAATCAACTTTCGCCCAAAAAGAGCACCCACACTTAACACAAATTTTCAAACACTTACACTATATCTCGCTAGAAAATATGGACACCAGCCTTTTATTTTTCCATATCTACGCAAATCGTCCAAGTTGTACACACCAGCCGGGAGAGTCTGCTGACGGCCATTTGCATCAAATTGCTACAAATCATAAAATTACCAAGTAAAATCGTCTACCATTAAAAAATTATAATTTTCACAAAAAATGCCGTAGAAAAAAATCACGGAAACTGCAATTGCTAGAACGTATTTTTAATTTTTCAAAACTTAATTTACTGCTCCTGATTATGAAATAGCGGGCTAGCATTCCATTAGATCAATCTCTTAAAAGCAGAACATAGCTGCGTGCTTTCATTTGATAAAAATAAATAAAAATGAAATATTGCAGCTGAAAGCAACACGTGTGTACAGTTGTACACGTCTATTATCACTCAAAACAGTTCAGCAATAGTTACAATTTTTTACCTTTAAGTTATGATATATACGTTTTAAAAAAAGCATGATAAATTATTAGAAAGCAAATAAAATAATCTTTTAAAAGCAACCAAAAAAGAGTTTATTAGTGCTTTTTCCTTTTTTTTTTCACTTTAGCTATCCAACTTTATATTGCCATCAAAAGAAGTCGGAAGCAAACTCCAGTGGAAAATTATTAGACAAAAACAATGTATAGCGTCTCCGTCGCTTTCTAGTGACAGAATGATAAAAATCAAAAAATCATCATCAGCAACGATTAAACTATGGTTTGCGCTTCATTCTAACCTCATAAAACGAGCATAGTGGTACTGACGAATCCCTTTTGTGTTTAATGCGAACATAAGAAGCAGTCAAAGATTGGCAGCGACCGTCAACCTCCTTGCCAAGACGAGCACTTTTCACTGCTGGATTGATGCACAAATTTTTTCTGTAAATATATAATAAAATACTACTTGGACAAAACCGCAAGTCATAGTTATATCCAGAGGTAAACCAAAACTATCAAACCCCAGCCCATTTTTCAAGTTTAAACGCTTGGCCATTTTAAACCAAACGCATATTTTTATTGCCAAAACAATCCAGTCTACTTAAAGTTTTTTTCTAGCGATGACGCAGGGCACAAGAGCCATCATGAATTTATTTTGCAATTTTTGCATGCTATCATATTAAAGCACCATGACAGATAAGCAATTGATTAGACGATGGAACAGTATTACATAAAAACTTCGGAAGGTTGGTGTCACAGATCAAAAAAATTATTTCTTTATGTCATAACAAGTCAACTAAAACTAAACAATGCAAAAAGGGAAAATTTACTTAATTACAAAAATGGCTTAAAAATTTTTACGTAACATATTACGAGTTTAAATCAGGGAGTCAAACCGTTTAAATTTTCTGGTTCAGGTTCGGTTTGGGTTCAACAGCGGTTTCAAATTTCGGTTCAGTTTCGGTTAAGGTTCAGATAAATTGAAACGCGTCCGTTTGGGTTCGCTCCAGTAAAAAATATTTCAAAACCGGTTTATATATACTGTATCGGCGATCGGTTTATAAAGTTTATAAACCGGTTTATAAAGTTCCCATTCAGGTTTGCAGTAAAAAAAGGTATAATTCTAGTAACACAATTTAAAAAATGAAACGTACAAAGCAATTTTTCTTCGCATTGACAGGCCAATATAATGCATAAAATACTTCTAGTAAAGCCAATTTCGAGACAATTAAATTGTTACTATGCTCTGACACCGGCGGCCTATTCAATCCACAGGTAGTGTTAAATTAGTGTTAAAGTGCTTTGTTTAGTCTGTTTACTCTGTTACGCGCATACTACGGGACCGGGAAGATCAAACGTAAAAGACTTCTTCACCATGCATAGCTTACTTGCATAAGTGTATTTTGAATTTAAACCAGCTTCAAAGTGACGCGAGTGACTTCACGGAGCGAGCCGCTTTTTCAATTGGTTCGGGTTCGGTTAAGGTTCGCAAGTACGGTACTCACATTATTCGGTTCAGTTCCGGTTTGCTTTTAGCGATTATGAAAAATACGGTTCGGGTTCGGTTAAGGTTCGACAAAAATAGCGTAAAACAGGTTTACAAAACTCCGGTTCGGTTTCGGTTCGACTCCGTGGTTAAAATCTGAAATTTGTGGCAACCATACATACCTGGAGCTGAGAGCCAATGCAAGTATTTTAGGTGTTTCACCAACAGTGTTGGTATAATAATCCATCAGTCGCTGTAGTTCTTCTAGTACCTTTTCTATTTCAGGAACAGTTCGAGAACAATAGATAAGTTTTGAAACTGATTTTGGATATTCCTGAAATACAGGTGATGCAAAAATTGACTGCGTCATGTGTTACTGAAACAACTCAATATGTTAAAAAAACAAATAAAATGAAGAAATTGCACAATTTGGAATTAAATAATATAATGCTTAAAAATAGTTTATGGAACTACAATTCAGCCAGTGATTCTTAAAACTTGACGTTTCACCAACATAGATTCTGCTGTCATCATCAGCATTGTAACAACGTAGTACAAGACTGATGACAGCTGAATCTATGGTGTAGAAACGTCAAGTTTGAAGAATCACAGCGGCTTAATTTTCCCTCCATAAGCTATTTTTGTCTTGTACTTATAGAATATTCCAAAAACTTCACTATTACAGGGTTTATACGGAATTTTTCTGACATATTCCCCTGACTTTCCTCAAAATCGCACCTGTTTTCCCTGACTTTCGTTTAAAAATCCCTATGTTTTTCCCTGACCCAATCCTGCAAAACATACTTTTTCCCTGACTTAGAGAATATAAACGAACAGTATAATACCAATCAGCAGCAAAAATAACTATGTATACCTAATGCCTACATACACAGAAACATCAATTCAGCAGCAGAAATAAAGATTTCACAGGTGACCTATCGTAATTTTATCTTAGAAAATCGCAAGAAGCTTGGCTTGAATACCAAAAATAAGAAAAATGACATGTTTTACAAGTGTCTGGCTTCGCAGTTCACAGCACAGTATAATACCAACCAGCAGCAAAAATAACTATGTATACCTAATGCCTACATACACAGAAACATCAATTCAGCAGCAGAAATAAAGATTTCGCAGGTGACCTATCGTAATTTTATCTTAGAAAATCGCAAGAAGCTTGGCTTGAATATCAAAAATAAGAGAGTGACATGTTTCACAAGTGTCTGGCTTCGCAGTTCACAGCACTCTGCACTACTTCAAGTAAAAAATCTAAGAAAATCACAGCAATAAAAACACTAAAATTACAAACCATTTCGATAAAGAGACTTGCTCTCTCAGTAATTGTGTGAAGTAAGGTGCAATACCATAATTCACAACATTTTAATTTGTCTTTGCCAAGTTCCAGTATACTAGCAATCTTGCTATCAGGAAACATTGATTGAAATAGGTCCACAGAACCAGTAACAGAATTATCACTATATCCACCAACAAGATGCTTCAGAACCCACCGTATTTCGGCATTCAATTTACCTCCATCTTGAAAGCAGTGTTGCCAACTTAGCCACTTTGTATCTAGATCCCTTAAATACCAATTTTTTCGTCTAGATTCTAGCTACTAATCTATAGCTATCCAGTTTGTTTATTGTTTTATCCCTTCGCGGAAGAATGCCAGAATTATTGAATTAATTTTGGGAGCCCTTCTTCCGCGTGTTCAGCTCAGTACCGGTAGGCCTGCTAGGATTTCAAGTATTTGTCTCGTCTAAGGCAAGTTGCAGCAAAATGACAATTTGTGTTATGAGGAGATGAACATGGCCCAATTCTCTGATACAATGGAGCTTCAAATTTTATGGTTTTAAATCATTAGAATGATAAAAAGGTAAAGTTAATCACGAGTACCAGTAGGCTGCTAAGACTGTAAGACTAATCTGCTAACGATATGGTGAGGGCAGTTTGAGTAGCGAAGCAGGCTACTACTGTAAAGCTTAGGTCTAGCTGCCTAGTGTTAATATCAGCCTAAACATTTGACCAATTCAGTACTGGTACATTATTTTGCCTGTTTGTACTTTGTAGACCTGTAGATATATACGCAGCATAGAATAGTTGCCTAGCTTGGAATAATTTTGAGTACGGTATGCATAATTCACGTCTATGCATAATTCAACTCACGTATGATGTGTTTAAAGGTGTTTCGATGTCACTGCGACTAAAACGTGTCTTCATTAGGCAGAATATTTCTTGAAAAACTGAATGTGTGCTATTATTAGATGCTGTATATAAGTTACTTCATGTCAGACTCCGCAATATCGCTTGTTTTTTGTCGTATTAACCCACTTTTGTAATTAGATACTGATCTAGATACTTTTGTTGTTTAGGTGTGCTTTAATCAAACATCTAGCTACTCTCTAGATTACTTGAGTAAATTGAGACCTGGCAACACTGCTTGAAAGCCCAGTAGAATCGTACTTTGACTATTTGCACTGCAGGATGATTGAATTTCAACCAAATTTTCTGTATCTAGGGAAGATTGCAGCTGCTTTTCTTCAGAAGATAAGTTAGCAGGTCTAATATCACTTCTTTTAGCAAAGAAATTTTTAATTTCGGCCAGTTCCTTGACTTTTTTCACGTGGGATTTGTTGCCAGCATGACTCCTCAATGCCCTGATTCCCATGTTGCTCAATGCCATATTTGTCTGACGCAGTTGACATCTTGCTTCACCTTTGGTAGAAGCTTTACAAAACCATGCCTTGAATTCTTCAGACGATAACCAATCATCTTGGAAATAAGTGTGGTTCGATTTTTTAGACATTCCAGGCTACTCTTATAGTAAGAAAATATCTAAATAAAGAGAAAAGTATCAAGTCAAGCTTGTTTGACCTACAATTGCTAAAATAAACAATGGATCTTGATTCATAGGAGGTAAGAACTTTCCAAAAAAATCTCCCTGACTTTTTCCAAGTTTTCCCTGACTTTTTCGTTGAATTCCCTGACTTTCCCTGATTTTCCCTGACTTTCCCTGACTATCTCGAAAAAGATATGTTTTCCCCTGATTTTCCCTGACCGTATAAACCCTGTATTAAGCAGGATCTTTAATTTACTAAAGGACTTATCATACCAACTTATTTATATGTAATAACTCAAAAAATCTTACCAGATGATATGCGACAATTAATGAGAGTAAAGTAGCTGTTTTTCCAGTTCCTGATGGCATTTCTAACACACCATGACCTTTTGCATCAAGTGTTCGCTTCAACTCGATCATGTATGAATACTGCTCAGGATAGATGTACTCGTACGGAAAATACACCAGCAAACCTTCAATATTCAACCTGTAAAGTCGAAGAACAAAATTGCAATGAGAATTTAGGAAGCTACCGATATTCATTTTTCAGCCCCATCCTCATTAGTTTACAGTAGTTGGTTCACCTTAAAGAGGTAGGTGGAAATTCGGGGCTTGTCTGAATTAAGCTGCTTCATATTACAATGGATGGTTCACTTCAAAGCTGACAATTATTCCCCAAAACGTCTTGGGCAAAGCAGACATGCTCTTACCCTAACCCAATGCATGTCTCAGTTATTTACGGAATGACATATTGGGGAAATCCCGCCCACTGCTTTAAAGTGAACCATCCACTGTAATGTAAGGTGCCTTAAAACGATTAACCCCAGTAATTCCCCTATAAATTATTGCCTAAGCTAGATATGCATTGTGTCAAATTGCATTGGCAAAGCCATATATTTTAAGCTGCATTTTAAAGTAAACCATCCACCAAAATACCATATGATGTGGCTTAAAAATGAAGTTTTGCACAATGCAGTTTGATTTCAGCATCTAGCATTTTATGATGGCCGAGTGGTATGGAGCGTCTGTCTCTTGAGCTGTAGACTCGGGTTTGATTCAGAGTCGGATCAAACCAATGACTTTAACATTGGTATTCACAGCTTCCCTGCTTGACGTTCAGCATTGAAGGGACAGTGTGGAGAACAAGCCGGCAAGTTTACTTGCTGTGCCGTTGGGAAAGGCACTTAGCGGGATTCCCCCATCTTGGTGTGGTAGACAGATGGCCGGCAACTCCTAAGCGAGCTCGTATAGCGCATTGATCGCTTTCTCGTGATAGGAGGATAAATATGCAACTAAAATAAAAAAAAATGTTTCCACTGTACATCAAATCTTACTTAAAATAGCCATTATGCAGATCTTTAATAAAATTTCAGTTGACGAGCTAATGCTACTTTCTAGCTAAAGACAGACAAGAAATTTAACAGGCTAGACAGTTAGAACACTTTAAAAAACAATACAACGAAGCAGTGCGGAGTAACACAGGATAGCCTAAATTATATTGGAAATACTTACTTCATTTCGAAATTGTGATTTGGTGTGAAATATTGAGTGTATCAAATGATGTTTAACAAATAGGCCTAGACTGGTCAGTCAAAAAAATGCATTGCACCACAGACTACCACACTATTTGCACTTAATTTGCATCAGCTGATCAAATGAAATCAGAGTTTGTTTGAATAATAACTGAATAATAATATAAGATACAACACAATGGTGCTAGGTCACAAACCAAAGCACACTAACAAGTGAGGGTAAATAACACAACATCAAAACAAGATAAATCAAGTAAACCTATACTACAAATTTAACTGTTTAGAGTAGCAAAATATTAACAATGAGTGACAGCAACTGTGCAACAAGTAATACTGTAAAACAAAAAGTAAGAAATGCAATAGAAGAAAGATTCAAGTTTTTCAAACGCTTTCTGAATAACAAATAACAATTTTGGGTGCAGAAACTAAGTCATGAGGTAGACTATTCCAAACTTTAATAATACGGATGAAGAAATTGTGATATCGGTCAGTACTGGCACAAAATTTGGATTTAATTTTTAAGTCATGAGAACGAAGGTTGTACATTTTATCACAGTGTTCAAAATAATTCTCATAAGGCAAATCAGAAAGGTTGTGATAAATTTTAAACACAAGAATAATATCAAATTCTAATCTATGATATTCCAGTGACTTAATACCTAATTTATTAAAACGATCAGCATAGGAGTCAAAAGGTACCGGTATATTGCAGTACAAAAATACATTACGGGTAAACTTTATTTGTGCTGATTCCAACAGAAGTATGTCTTTTTTTAAATACGGATTCCATTCTGGAGAATTATATTCTAATTTGGGACAAACGTACGTGATAAAAGCTTTAAGTAGAGTCCTAACATTTTTAGAAGAAAAAGCTTGTAAGATCTGATAAGAACACACAGAGGCTGTAGAGTAAACGTGATGGGACCATTTGAGATTAGAAGAAATAAAAATACCAAGATTTTTGACAAATCCAAGTGTACCGGTACTAATATTGTGGGCACACTTGAAAGCTTTGGTCTGAAGAATTGCTGAATCAAGAAATGTGCAAATGCTCACTATTTGTGAGAGCAAGATTTAGTTGACGAGAGCAAAGCCAAGCAGAAAGTCTATCTAGTGCCGATAGAAGGTTGTCAACATTATTGCTAAAGAGTTTAGCATCATCAGCATGCAGTAACATACCATTATCAGTATCATGTAAGTTAGATATTTTAACACCTTCATCAGTATAAGCAACAAACAGTAAAGTACCAAGTATACTGCCAGGGGAACCCCACTAAGAACAGGTAAGAAGGATGAAAAATGATTGTTGACACAAACACACTAAACACGGTCATAGAGAAAACATTTGATCCATCTACAAACCTTACCAGAGACACCAAAAGAAGGACGGAAAGTAGTTTGGGATGGCTGACAGTGTCAACGACTTTAGCCATGTCAGTGTAAACAACATGTATAGATTTACAATCATCAAAAGAAGCAAACCAATGGTTGATAGCACTGAGAAGTTGAGAACAAGAAAAGCGACCTGGCAAAAATCCAATTTGGTAAGGACCAGTGTTCCCTCTAAGAGTGAGAAATTTGAGAAAAATGCGAAATTTTCAGGCAAATTTCACTGATTTTGAACCAGAAATAAATATTATAAAATGCAAAACTAAAAAACTTAAACATAAAACTTGAATATTTTAATGCAAGACTGTAGCTTGTATCTTGGAAAAGCAAATTTAATGCAAAAGATTTGCAAAAGGGGTCCGCAAAGTAGTGAAATCTTTGGGCAAAAGTTTTAACCAATTTATCATTTGGGCAAATTCGCACTAGTCAAAATCCTAGAGGGAACACTGGTAAGGACTAAGAAGATTGCAACTCATGAAGTGGTGTAACAGAGATTCTGACACAATATATTCAAAAACACGACAAAGTACACAAGTTAAAGAAATGGGACGATAGTTTTTAGGAGAATACTTGGAGCAGTGGAGCCTTTTTTAAAAATAAGGACAACAATGGCAGACTTCCATTGGTGGGGAATAGCTCCTTGGGAAAAAGAAAGCTTGAAAAAGAATAGACGAAACACATCTTATAACAGGCGGATATATCACGAGCACAAGGTTCGCTAGGGGCGCTAGTGAGTTATTAGTAGGGGTTAGGGCCTAACCCCAAACCACGGCTTAATTCAAACAAGCCCCACGAAATCTTTACGCTGTACAAAATACGATTCAGTATGAGCTTCTAAGCTTAACTAGAACTGATACAGTCTAAGGTCTAATTATTAGACCATAAACCAACAGAAGTGCCATTAGGCTGATAGGATCAGGGAACGAACAAGAAAAGCACAATCTAGTCTAGCTTACTCTACTATTAAGCATCATCTGATCATTACACCAGACTAAAACTAGGCTAATCCTACACGGAGTCTAATTTTTGGTTAATTAGACTACCTTAGTCTATTTTAAGCCTGTCTCCTAACAACTGACATACTGTAACTGGGCTCCCATGTAGCACCCAACATCAATTACCGTACCGGTACACTGTTGTGACTTGAGAGGCGAAAATCATAATCTAATTAGGCTACTACCGGTACATGCAGAGAAGGTCCGATTATAACGATTCCAACGATTACGATTATGCACCCATGTAATCAATTTTCGATTACAATTATTTCACCTTGTAATCGTCACGATTACGATTAGACTACATCAGTTCATCGATTTGCCAAAATTAAAAAATGATTTTGTCACAGCTTTCACTAAGTCAGAATTAATCAAAAATTACATTAAAGTGATGATAGCATAGGCCATAGACTAGGTATTCGATTTAGGTAAGCTCAAATTCTAGAAGACGAAAATCTGGGCCACAGACTAGAAACAAACACACACACAAGAGTGGTGCCCAAACTTCTCCAAAAATTTAATCCCAAACCATGATGTTGTTTTCAGAGATGGTTCGATTAAATCCATTCCACCGATTACAATTACGCACCCATGTAATCAATTTTCGATTACGATTACAATTATTTGAAAATGGCGTAATCGATTACAAATTACAGCTACGATTACAATCGAGACCTTTGTCCTTCTCTTATTACATGCATACCGGTACCAGGGTACCATGCGTTCGTACTTCTCTCTAGTGCCACCTTTCGAAATACTTTGGAAGCATAAGCGGGAGATCATAGCAATGCAAAGTTGCAATTGCAAATGTCGATAACTCGAGATCTACGCTGAGCGCTTACGTGATTATAATTTTTTTTAATTTCAATTCGAAAATGTGCAGTTTAGTAGATGCTTTTTTTCTTTATCGTCCCGTCACAAGAAAGCAACAGAGACGCAATACATCGGACAAATCCAGAGGTAGGCACAATTTCATTAATCGTTAATAACGAAGTTAACTTTTTCATTTACTAGTTAACTAGCCAAATACGACCAATGAAGTCAAAAAGCGAGATAAAAACAAAAAAACATTATGTTTGTGAGCAGAAAAAATGCTTAAATGCTTACGCAAACATTAATGTTAAAAATTTTTACGCTGTTTTGTAAAAAGAAATGCCGTTTTAAGTCAAAATTAACGATTTAACGAATTTAATTAACTTCCGTTAATTGGAGCTGAATTTAACAAGTTAACGTTAACGGAAGTACATAACTGTGTTATCGAAGCTAACGTTTGGCCTTACCTTGCCCATCTATGGACAAATCCAGACTAGCTTAGAAGTTGCCTATGTTTCCAGTTTTCCTATTGAACCTTGCTTTTGACTATGTTAATATACCGCTTATTAGATTTTACCAAGCAGAGATAATCACCGAGAAGCATAAGAACGCAGCTACGAAGTTTGGGTTGTAGTGGAATAATCAGCCTTGCTTTCATGACCGTCGTAAAAGCGCCATTTCAGAGCGTTACACCACGCTGCTACTGCTTCGTAAGAACCTTTTTCTTCAGGGGGTAATTGTCTGCCCCTGGTTCAATCAGTAATGAGGATTGTCAACTAATCGTCACTGTAAATGCTTCTGCACAACTAAGCAATATGACCCCGATCCAAAAAAAAAACAAAAAATAACGAGAGAACTTAAACCTTCAACGTAATCCTGACAGTAGGTTTTAGCACGGCCTGCAGGTCTTCAACCAGCGGGTATTGAATGCAACAGTTGTTCGGCAATAAATCTAAACAGCGCCATTTCGAGGAAAATAAGGTTTTTACGTCTCAAACAAAAAAAAAACAACACCACTCAGTAATCAAGTAAACACGTTGTAATTTGTGTTGCACTTAAAACGCTTCAGCACAACCATCAACTTAACACCGTTAGGTAAAATTGCAGTGTCGGTACGCTTTTCATGCCAAAATAGGCTGGCATTTCATCCATAACAGAGCTTTAGCATCGCTCTTCAACTCCGCGTAATTTTTCCAACCGACCATCTTTCCTCGTTACGTCAATCCTTTTTTTCTGCAGACGCTCCAATGGCGCTTGATACGCCACAATCCTCCAAAACTTCAGCCTCGTGGACAAGCAGCACTGGTATTTAATTTAGTGTTGAATAACTTTCATATGATGGAGTCCAACCAATCTTCCAATTCATCTTGTTCCTTGTCAGTGGAAGCTAAATATAAAATAATAATGTTCATAGGTGGGCACAGCTAACGCAAAAATTAGCTCCGCTAACAGCTAGTCCGATAATCAAAAAGATTAGCTTCGCTAACGCTAATCCGATAAAACAATTTTTTGTAAGCGGAAGCTAACGCTAGTCCGCTGATTAATCATAAGATTATAATTTGAGACAGAAATAACGAAAAATCAACTTTGTACATTGCAGCAATCATTTTAATATCGCGTTTTTCAGTTGATCAGCCAAATCTAAACAATATCGTATCAACGAAATTTCCAAAAGTTTATGTAATAACACGGTATATTGTCAAGGTTTCTGGCACACGCTGAAAGAACTTACAGCATTGAAACAAACTCGGCAGTAAAATTAGCACAGTAGGCCTACTCAAATAAGCGTCGGTCTGACCGATCTGGCCCTGCATGATTATCGCGCCTTTGCCAAATGCAAGGTTGGTAGACGGGCAGCTAAGAGGGCTTAACATAGGCTACCTTTTCTAGGTACCAACAACCAAGTATATTGCGACCTACTACGTCAAAAACCATCGGCGAAAGGTGATTTCTACCGGGTTAGATTCGAGGCGTTTGGCCGTAATATTGGGGCCCAAAGAACCAAAAAAAACGCTAGCATATCTTTCCTAGGTACCACAAAAAACTTAGAGGAAACGAAAGCTTACATTGACCAGACCACGAAATGGTATGTGACAGAAAACTTTTCGGCTGTTTCACCCCCGACAGAAGCTCCCAAAGTTCGAGTGATGACGTCACCAAGGTATGCTAGTGTACCTTTCAGTGATGGAGTACTCGAGTTGGGGACTTCCGCCGGGGGTAAAGCAGCCGAAAAAATTTCTGCCACATACCATTTCGTAATCAGTTTTTTGTTTTTTGGGACCCATTACGGCCCAACGCCTTCAATCTAACCCGGCAGAAATCACTTTTCGCCGATGGTTTCTGACGTAGTACGTAAGGTCGCAATATACTTGGTTATAGGTGGTAGGTACCTAGAAAAAGTACGCTAACGCCTCTCAGCTACCGGTCTATAACCTCGTAGCTCCTACATGTCGAAACAGTGATTTCACAAGCTTAGCATTATGACGTCATTGACGGAGTTATTATTGCTTGATCTAAGCGCCTAGCTAGAAGAGTGCCGGTAGATATTTCTCTGGCACAAAAAACGGGAAAATATGGCAGCTTAAAGGCTTTTCTTGATTAAAACCGCTGTAGCAGCTATTCTTATTCCAGCGGATTAGCTGAAAAATTTAGCTTCGATAACCAGTCCGCTAACATTTTTGAACGTTAGCTGAATAGCTAATCCGCTAGTGAAAAAATTAGCTTCGCTAATTAGCGGAATAGCGATTTGTGCCTACTTATGTTAATGTTTCATGAGCAGGTTTTGCTCACTTTACAGCATAATATGCTGGAATTTTTTGAGAGCGTGAAGATGGGGGGAAGGTGCATAAGGAGTTATTTCACACTACTGCAAAGCAGTAAGGGTCGCACACTCCTCTCCTCCCCTGCACATGTCACTGCATCTTGATATGGAGCGCTGTTGCAAGCAAGTTTTTGCCAGCGAGCTAACTTAAGACACACTGATAACACAAAACGTACACTTTTTATGACCTGTCGCCACGGAAACATTCTGTTCTTTTGCTGAAAGTTTCTTCTGCTCAATAACACCTGTAAATAAATAATGATAGGAATGGCACCGCACTGACGATAATATCAAAACGCTTTTAATTATCTGTTAGTTCAAAAAAGAAATTTGAAAATTTACCAGAGAATGGATGCATTGAATTAGGCCTAAGACCACGACCGAAGGGTTCTGGATGACAACCAACTAAACTGCATGCTCATAAGTCTTGGACAAAACACTTCGCGATAACTTCCCTTGAGTGATTTTAAGCGAAAGCTTTTCAACTCCGTTGAAAAGTCGGGGAAAAATAGCAATTATTATTGTTTGTTGGGTTCAAATTCGTCCTGCTAAAAGCATCTTTGTGCTGAAGTTTAGCACAACATTTAAGCCAAAAAAAAGAAAGATAACTTGCTTGCAGAAACTGATCCTCCGTCAAGCAGAGAGTCCAATTCTAATTCCAGATTTCTTGCTTCAGTAGAAGGTTTTTCAGAAGAGATAGATTTCAAAGAAACGACTGCGTCATCACCAGAAGGCGAAACAGATAAATAATCACGTTTCACAAGACCATCTACTACATCTTCCTCAGCATCAGAAGGATGCTGTGGCTCTTCCGGTACTTTTGATTCGATGTTACATGGATTGGGAGCGGATGATTTAAAATCGTTTGGTTCATTCTTTAATTCTTCTTGAACTTTGCCATTTTCCGATATTTTAAGATTAGTAAACAGTTTTTCTTCAGTTTTTGTAGGGTTTTGAAAATCGAATTTATTTAATGTGAAAGTAGTCATAGGTGCAAAATTACTGTTTAGTTCCGCAGTGGGTGATTCCCCATCCTTTAACAGCTGAAGTAAAGATGGCTAAAATAACAATAATAATAATATCACATTTGCATGGTGTTCTGTCCTGACGGAAGTTCACATCAAATGCGCTTTCCTCGAAAAAAATCAAAATTAACGATAAAAAAAATTAACAATTTTTTCAAGCCACGCAGTTGCAGAATTATTTTCGCTAGTGAATTATATGCAAAAATTATGCATCAATTGCATCATGGAAGATGTCCTAATTGAGCATCGAATCCTCGAATCCAGTTCCGGAGCCCAATGCACTAACCACTCTGCCAATTCTAATTGATCTTAACCGCGCATGAACGTGGCTAAGCAATTAAGCCCTTTGCCATAGCAAAAAAACAGCGCTGATTAAAACAATACTTTTCCGAGTCTCAACCCGTGTAATAATTAAACAGGCTACAAATGAGCTTTCGACAATTACGAAACGTAACAGTACAAAATGTCGTAATTGCAATCAAGGGGACTCGAGAAAAAAAATTCTAAGGAAACCGAGTACGTAATAATACTTCTTCAAAACTGGGAGTCAAAGTGCAACCACAGCAGAGTTAAAAATCAAGATCAGTCTTCATCATACTCGCAGTATTACGCCGAAGAGTGTAACGAGAGGTGGGGCCCCGCGGCTTCGCGTTTGTTCGCAGAGATGCTGAGTCGTCGGCGACACAGCGACCGATTTGACCTGCACGGTATTGGAACCTCAGACCTTCCGCACCGATAGCAATGTCTTTGACCAGCATACAACCGGCCAGTTGAAGCAAAGTTAAGCCGATATTATGATTTATCTGGGGAGTCAGGGGTCAATCCATAAAAAGAAGTCTGAATCAAATAAAACATTATGGAGTCGTTTTATTTCGTCTTTCCAATCTTATACAGAGCCGCATTAAGGAATCGAGGGAGCTATGGAGGCCATGAATACAAAACTCCACGGTCAGGCGTGCGCCAATCTTAAAAAAGTAGTTCCGAAAGAGGTATTCTGTGGTGCTGCTAATGTAAAAATCAGGCCTACAACAAAGCATGGAGGCTTCCCGAAGCATTAATACGGCCTGACCGCATACGCAAAAGTTTACTTGCTCCACAGCCAAACATATGACTAACGTCGAACTGAGCTTCATCCAATCCCAGTCTTTCACAAAAGGGTAGCAGAGCCAGAGACTCCCCAAGTTTTTGAAAATCTATTGTCAAAACTTCATCAAGTTCCTACAAATAGAAAACATCAAAAAAGCGATTTTTTTCAATTTTCTTTTTAGACATACCTGATCGTCTCCCCAATGTTTTTCAGATTCTAGGACCATATGAGAGGCAGCTCCAACTGAAATACAACAAAGTTATAAAAACATTACTTTCCGACTTTCTACTGCTTCCTTTTCGTTTTTTTGTTTTGTTTTGTTTTTCTTCTAAATTATTCCAGTTGAACACGAAGCACCTGACTAGATAACTTTTGGGCTTTTCGGCGCTTTCTGGCCTGGCAATGAGCGTTGAAATTCTTTCGTTCGTTTGCAGTGGTAGCTGCAGTAAACTAAGAATGCAATATATAGAAACTACAACGACAAGAATAGCGAAAGATTTGCAGCTGGAAGAACAATTTATGATGGATTTACAAAATAGTGTAAGCAGTAAAGAGAGTATGCTGGAATTTTATGGGGTAGACTCTAGAAAGGACTGACCACAAAAGCACAGTTTTCTAAAGTGAGGGCGATAACAACTTTTAACGTGCATGGATGGAAGCTTGAAAAGGGACACATACAAGCTCTCTGCGTAATCCACTAAAAGCGTAGAGAAACATTGGCATTTAATTGGGACAGCGCTTACTGGCCGTTAGATCAGTTGCTAAGCGCACGCTAACGGTGCGGGAGATATGGGGTTCGAATTCCGGACCGGTCAAATCGGCACAATGTCGCCACCGTTGCGACGTTTCTTCGGAGCTGTGTAGCCCAAGCGCTAAGCCGCGGAGACGGGCCCCGCCACTCGTTACACGCTTCGGCGTAATACCGCGAGTATAATGATGATTTGATTTGGGACAGCGCATCTGTCTTGAACTTGAACACATCTCCTTTGTTCTTACCTGCAGAACTAACGAGTTCGTTAAAATCAGCACCGATTTGTTCGACCACTTCCTCTGGTTCTTCATATCGGTCCCAATTGCTAGTTACAGTTCGGCGAGAATAACTTCTCTTTGTACTGTCGTCTTCCAATTCATTCTGCACAAAATTTCCGTGTTTAGTCTTAAAAAATGATATGACATTTTTATTGTTAAAAAAGGTAATTGAGAAGCTTTTTCTATCAGTTTGACTTTGACACCGATTGAAAAAAATCAAATCTTCATTATACTCGTGGTACTACGCCCAACGTGTAACGAGTGGTGGGTCCATCTCCGCGGCTTAATGCTCTAGTAACACAGCTCCGAAGAAACATCACAGCGCTGGCCAGCCGTTGACGACAGTGTATCCGATTTGATCGGACCGCATATTTTCGGAATGGTTGCACAGAAAATTTCCACTTTGTTCCCCGCCGATGTGATTGGCAAGAGTGGGAGTGGGCAAACTTTTGACACGAAAGGCCACATTTGAAAAAATTTTGAAGTCGAGGGCCGCACTGATTGGAAGAGCAAAAAAAGGTCTACACGTCCTCAAATGTCCTGTTTTCTACTGAAAATCAGTGAAGAGCAAAAAAGTCTTGATTCACGGTAGGAGATTATATTTCTGCAAGTGCCCACGGGCCTGCGCTAGAGCATTTACGCGAGTATGCTGCGAGTAAACAACAATAAACTGAGAAGTTCAACCAGATAACGATGTCTTCAACCATTACGCAAAACGGCCGGTTGATTCATACTACTCACCTGTCCCCTACATTCTAGTTAAAAAAGAAGTAGGCCTAACTGTGTTTGCTATCACTTCAATAAAATGAGGTAAGGAATGTATCCGTCACATGAACGATGTGAAAATAATTCCAGCCAAGGTTGTACTTAAACTTTGGGGGCTCCCGGGGCTAATGTTTTAGAGGGTGGCGTGCTGTTTTGCACACCCGATTGTGACGTCTTCAACATACTTTTTTCTAGAAAGCGCCATTTAACTAAGTTTGGCACGCCTATGATCGCGGGGAGGGTGGCTACACGTGGGGCACAAGGCTGCAGTCCCCTAAATCCACCCTTGATTCCAGTGCCGAATTTTGTAAACCGGTCTGAGGGACTACGCTCTGAACATTAACCGCAAGCAAGCTTCTAACTTCTACAAACTTTGCCATCAGACCTACATCGTTCTATTTCATTAAGTTACTTTATGTAGATTTTCCATTAGCGGCCGCGTAAGCTTATAAACTTTATTATTCAAAAGTGTCGTAAATTTACATTATTATGAAAACAATTAAAAAAGACAGTGTTAATAACGCTGCGAATAGCAGTTGCAGCTTCAGGCTACTAAGTTATTTTTATCAGTTAATCCATCAAAAGCACTATAATTCACTACCGTAACCATGTCAGTTGAGTAGTCTTTAAAAGCACATTAATTTCCTTTGCGAGCGTTGACGCTCTTATTAATTTTTCGTTGAAAGCTCAGTGATCGATACAAAAAAACCGCCAATGCTGCGCATAATCAAACTAGTTTGAGCCGGAAATAACTAGTTACTTAATCGGCGCCTAAAGAGAAAGAGAGAAGAGCAAAAAGCAGCGAAAAGAAAAAAGGTAGGAGCAACGAGACGAGAAATAAGCTTTGTAGCGAAAACGTTCTTCACTGAAGCGTTTGTTCAGCACTTTAGCTTCTTCACCGAAGCGTTTGTTCAGCACTTTAGCTTTACTTTTAGTTTACAGAATAACAGCATGGCTGAATTTCAAAATGTATCTGATTTGATTGAAGTTATTCCAGAGAGGCAGCTGAATATTAAAAGTGAAATATTGGAAATAGACGGAGAATCTGCAAATAATAACCCATGGGCTCATCTCAATAAGTTTTTGGAATACATATGCACAGAAAACAACAGTTATGTTTTTTGTTGCAAAATTTGTTTGCCAAAGGAGCGTCAACTTAGAGCGCATAAGACAACCTACAGCAACATTAAAACCCACTTTAGAAAGAAGCATCAATATCTATTTAAAGAAATTGAAGAAGCATGCGATAACGCATCTAAAAGAGGCATGCGATATCGCATGAAACGCCAGCGCACCCAAGAAACTGAACAAACTACTTCTACTGTAATGTCGCCTCCATCAGCCAAGATCAAAACACCCAGTGCTACAATGCAGGTGTCTATTTGCGAAACTACTGAAATAAGTGACGATAGTGTCGGTGCTTCTAATGGCGATATCGATCGAGCTCTTGTGAATCTAGTTATATATGGAATGCAACTTCCTGAAATCGTAGATTGTCCTTGGTTTAGAAACTTCGCCCAAGCATTAAATCCCAACGCAATTATTCCATCTATAACTTCATTACGACACAAAATCACGGAGACAGTCAATGAGAAAAAAGAACAATTAAAAAGGTAAGATATTTTTGTATATGAAAGATAAAGTGTATTCTTTTGGTAATGGCATTCAAGGGCCTAGGGCGGCAGTTTGCCAAAGCGTCGAGGCTCGCCTAGACTAGTAGATACTACAAAGCCATATTGGTCGTGAACGTTAATTAAGAGCCCTGCGGTCAATCAGTGACTCCCCTAATTACACATATTCTTTAGCAATGGACTAAAATTGAGAAATTTTTAACTTTATCATAGCAAATGTTAACAAGCTTGCTTAGTCGCTACTAATAGTTTTTTACATTTATCAAAGTCTTTGGTTTGACCCGACTTGGAATCAATCCCCATCGACAGCTCAGATGACTGAGTGATAAGAGCGTCCGCTCTGAAGCTGTAGACTGGGGTTTGATTCTGAGTCGGGTCAAACCAATGACTTTAACATTGGTATTCACAGCTTCCCTGCTTGACGCTAAGTATTAAAGGGACAGTGTGGAGAACAAGCCGGCAAGTTTACTAGTTGTGCCGTTGGGAAAGGCACTACGGAGGATTCCCGCATCTTGGTGTGGTAGACAGATGGCCTCTTTAGCGAGCTCGTTATAGCGCATCGATCGCTTTCTCGTGATAGAAAGAGTGGAAGACGAATATATGCAGCTTTACTATCAAACCGCCGTCAACATAAAAAATAATCATATCTTCAATATACGTACGAGTATTTTCGCGGTATTACGCCAAAGAGTGTAAACCAGCGGAGGGGTCAATCTTCGCGACTTAGTACCTGGGCAACGCAGTTCCGAAGAAACATCACAACGGTGGTGGGCCGTTTACGACGTTGTGTCCGATTTAACCGGTCCGGGAAACGAACCAAAAAGCTCCTGCGCCGATAGCGATGTCTTAAATCACTGTACCAACGTACCGGTGCCCATTATTTTCTTAATTTCTAGTAGGGCCAGTATGTTTTCTTTGCAATCCTCGCAATGACTAAGTCAAACGATTATTTATTTTCAGTGACTTAAGGAAGGCTTTGTGGGTGGCGACCACTGCTGATTGCTGGGGTGCAGGTAAAAAGGTGCATTTGTGGTTGACCGTCCATTGGTTGAACAGTGAAACAAGACGCAGGGAAAGCAGAGTGTTAGCGTGTATGAGGCTCAATCGGCTTTCACCAGATATTCTGACCCAGACAATTAAACAAATTCATACGGAATTTGAAATAGACAAAAAAGTTACTTTAACCACAATGGACAATTCACACAACTTTACAAAGTCATTTGTGCGACATGGGGAAGAAAGAAGTTTTTTTCCTTTTTCCCCCTATCCAACGTTCTCCAAGAATGAGGCCAATGAGACCGAAATTGCCCCCGAGTCTGCAACAGTCGCAATGGAAACTGACGACGATGACGTGTCTATAACTTTTGCCTCTATAGATGACATGCTGACGATGGAAGAAAAGATGAGAATGGACTACAAAGATGCAGCTCAATTTGCGGGTCGAATTAAATGTGGAGCGCACATGTGGAATCAAGTAGCTAGCGAAGATTATGAGAAAGCGTTCCAAAATTTCCCTTTTAGTGAGACATATATGACTGCGCTAGAAAGAGCTAAAGCATTGTGGAACAATAACTCACTAACGGCCAGTGCCTCGTATCGTGAATTAAACATTATCGCTCCAAGCGACAACAGATGGGATACTTTACTCGCTGCGATTGTTTCTCTTAACAAAGTTTTGGAGGAGAATAAAGATGATCTGCATCTAATGATGATTCAGGAAGAGCTGACGACGTTTGATGATAAAGATGTTATTTTTCTTGCCGAGTACGCCAAAGTAATGCAACCGGTGGCTACTGCTTTAAATATTCTTCAAGGGAACGGCAAAAATTACTTGGGCTGGCTTCTACCCCTTTTTGCCACAACTGTGATCAGGTTAAATGAGGTCAAAAGCAAAGAGCTCAAATACTGTGGCCCCCTCGTTGAAGCTTTATTGACAGGAACAAAGAACAGATTCGAGCCTTTTCTGGACAGTAACGAATGTGTGTTGGCTTCTGCATTTCATCCCAGGTGAGAAATTTGGATTTAAAAAATTATTAAGAGATCGCTATTGGCACGGCAGGTCATGGGTTTGATTCCTGGGCCGGTCAAATCGGACACAATGTCGCCAACGGCTCGCCAGTCGCCACTGCTGCGACAGTTTTTCGGAGCAGTGTTGTACAGGCGCTAAAGTAAAACCGTCCATAATTCGAATCCCAAGCGTAACTTAAGCCGACTCACACCGAGCCGCTAGCACCTCAAAATGACCTTTCGTTCATATCAACCGTAATTGCCATATGGAAATATGATGCAAATATTTTCGCTAGATTTCGTTTAATCTGGGCGGAAAAATACGAGAAATCAATCCTGTTCAAGGACTATATCAAGGATTTGATGGTGGTGAAAGTGGAAGAGTGTCTTCGACAAGAAGTTTTCAAGAATATTTTAGAAAAAAAAGCAAAAACGGAAGACTTCATGGATGTAATCTCGACTAATAACAGTGGAAGATCAAAAAAGTCGATGAAAAAACGCGCTCAAGACCTGGTGGCAAAATGGCTCGATGGCAAGCTTGTAGATAGCCTGGATGATGCGACATTCATGCATGAAAAAGCTTTCATAGATTTATTTATCAGGTAACATGATCTATTTTAATTAAAAAAAAAAACTCATATCAACGCATGAGTTTTGCCGGAGAGTCGCCAAGTAAATTAAAAGCGACTCTCAAATCATTGAACTGAATACCGGTATTCAACAGTAATTAAGAGAGACTGCAAAGCGAGCTTAGCGCACACGCTATCGGTGCGGGAGGTCTGGGGTTCGAATCTCGGGTCGGTCAAATCGGCACAGTGTCGCCAACGGCTCGCCACCGCTGCAATGTTTCTTCGGAGCTGTGTAGCCCAGCCGCTAAACCGCGGAGACGAGCCCTGCCACTCGTTACACGCCTCGGCGTAATACTACGAGTATAATGAAGATTTAATTTGCGAAGCGAGCTTACGCTCTTAGTTAAAAGCCACCATGTACATGTCAAATGGGAACGGCTCCAGCTGTGAAACGAACCCGTTACGCACCATCTGTAACGCTGCTAGGCCTTGTCGTTGAATAAAATCTTAGCCCATAGCGCGAAAATCAGCTCAGCACTCTGCTATGAAATGCGTAGGACAGGGAAGGAGTACCCGCGACCAGCGTCAGGACTACTTGAGTGGACAACATAGTATTGAAACGTTAAACTCTCTCAAAAACTACAACACATTCAACTATTTGCAATATTTGTGTCGCATAACGCGCCAAAACAAGGGTCTATGGTTGGCAAAAAACAATTTTGACATTTATATTTGATGGATATGCAACGCAAACATGATATTATAGGTGGATTTGAAAATTTACAGATATTTTGCCCGCTCGAAATCTTATGCAATTAATCTGGTCCGCACTACTATGCAAGTTTCTCTCTCTTTTTTTTTTTTTTTTTTGAAGCCACTTAAATGCAGCTTAGGGTTTTTGTGTTAGTGAAGTACATGCATCATGGAGATGATCTAGTTGAGCATCGAACCCGCGAAGCCAGCTTCGGAGCCCAATGCACCAACCACTCGGCCAACTCCAAGTTTCTCACCCGTGGCGTAGAAAAGACACAGAGTAGTTGTTTCAATAATCGCGCTTTTAGTGAACTTTGCAAACGCACAAAAGTTGTAGTACAACTTTTCGGGCTTTAGACAAAAAATATGCAGTTAGCGTATGTTTTAACCGTATTTATCGCGTTAATTTGGAATATTTTGAAGTTTTTTTTCATGTAGGCTATTTATTTCAGATACAACACAGCTTTACCCTGTTGCGCTGCAGTTGAGGATTTCTTCTCTCTACGTGAAAACCTCCTAAAAACCGAACGATCTCGACTCTCAGATGAAATGCTTAGTATTTTTATGTTTATGAAAGGGAACGAGCGAAACCAAGAGATGAGATGTTAGCGTTTATGATTGGCTGTGCTTGGTTTCTGTCCTTGATTTTACCTGTACGATTCCTTTAACAAACGCGAAGTTTAACTTGAAAATTTGTTTTCTTGATAACTAACTCAAAGCGTTACAATCCAATTGAGTCTAAACCCGCAGTCACCAATGCTATACTTACGCTTGGAAGAAAAACGTACAAAAACTTCAACATCTCGCAAGCGATGCGTAGCTTTTATTTATTGGAATTTGATGCTATTATTTTTCTATGTGTGTTGATCTGCTTTTGTTTTAATTACGCTGCACAAATAATTTTTAGCGAGCAAAAACTTCTTTAGATCTCAAATTAGCCTCATTCTTTCCTCATTTAATTATTATTGATCTGTTAAGTTTTTTGTTACGCAGCAAAGCTTCGTAAAGTGACTTTTTAAAAACCTGCAAGAGTATACAGAAAAATTACTGCCACAAACTCTCGTTGTAATTCGATTTATAAAATTGCTAGTCATAATATGCAATTCGTATTCCATAGTTTCCATATTTCAATCAATCATATTAGGTATATAACGATCGATTAACACAGAAGTCTAGGAAATACTAGACATTAAAAGCAAGCAGATTATATGGCCTGAGTCTCTTGGCCTGATTCTTATCAAGTTTGCTGCCTTTTTATGGAGTATTTGTGATCGTTTGCAGTATGCACAAGCGTTACGCAAATAAAACTTTCCTTTTCTAATTTGTGCTGAGCTTCAAGTTAGCATTACGGCCAGTAATCGTTGAGTGTAACTGAAGCAAACAGTCATTAAGGCAGATTCAGGGCTGGTGAGAGGGGGGTACAAAGTACCGGGGCCCCGCTCTTATAAAATTTTTCTTTATGGACACACGGGAAATGCTGGAGAACATCTTCGCTATGTTAGAATCTACGTCCAGTGTGCGAAGTAGGGGGGGAACATGCCTCCCCACTAAAAATAGTCGTCCCCCCAGCAAAAAAAGAAAATTTGTCTTGGGGAGGGGATGCTAAAACGTCCCCCCCAGTGGTAAATACCGCAAGAAGTTAAATATTTTTTATACGTGTCGCTTGAGGGTGCGGACTGCGGCGATACTTTTCAGCATATCTTCTAACCATTATGGTTTCCTTCGCATACTAATCAAAAACAACCTTTTCAGTGCGCCTATTACAGAACAGTTTATTTTTCATCAACATTACAACACGTCAGCAGTTTTTTATAAGCGTTAGTGAAAGCACTAAGACTATCTTAAAGCAGCGGTTCCCCAACTTTTTTCATATCATATTTGACGTTGAGAGTATTAATTAAGAAAATGCTGGCCTATACCTTCTCGGGCTCCGCCCCAAACCCCGCTGGGGTAGCTTACTGCTTTTCCTGTAAACCCCTTGCTTCATTTATAAAACAAAAACCTGCTTAAAACCAAGCTTATAAAGTTTTTGAAATTCTACCGTTGATAATTTTTGCTCATCATGCTGGTAGTATGCAAACACGCAGTACGCCCTCCACCACTGTTTTAATTTGATTATTGACCAATGGCATCGCCCCAGAAGCGTATTTAGGGGGGGGGCATTTGCCATGGCCCCTCCCCTTTTGACTTTGCCTTTTAGTAAAAAAGAACAAATGGTGCCAAGTGACTGAAATACGCCAGACTCTTTTGATGGCTTTTGTAGCTTAGGGCTAGGGGCCGATCTAGGGGGGTGGGTGGAATGAGGGGTATGCATTTACTTCACCAGCCTTTTTCAACTATGTTTTTGATAAATACAAATTTTACATAATTTTAAACCTCTTCGATTACAACAAGCCTTACGCCTTAGACACGCACAATTGAAAATGTGCGAACAAAATGCATCATATTTGGTGAAGAACTCAGATTTGGGGTTAAAAAATTTAAACAAAGCTTGCCTGAAAAATATTGAAAAAGTACTAAAATAGCCATTACAGCATGTAATATTTCAAAAATTTCCCGGGGGAGCATACCCCCGGACCCCCCAAAGTTTTTGTTTTTTAATCTGCTTCAATTAGTTCTACTAAGAAAAAATACGTTTAAAAAAAATGGTGAAATTATGCTTCCCCCTCCTCTTAAGATTTCTTGCTTCGCCCCTGCGTCACCCCATAAACAATAAATACCATTTTCGCAACATTAGTCTTGTTATTTGGGTTCAGAATTCAGGCAAAATTGTAGACAAAAATATCCCCCCAGTAAAAATTTTCTACTTCGCACACTGCCTACGACTGCACGATATCACGACCTTTTCTTTTTTAGAGTCAAATTTTGGTACCGAGGGGGCCCGCATCATATCTCTGCCCCGAGGCCCGGATTTTCTCTCGACGGCCCTGGGCAGATTGTAAAGTGAGCTTACGTTTTTCAAGTCAGCAGTTGCAAAAACACATGGGCGGTCGATTGCAGCCCTAAACTGAACTTGCCGCAAAGGATCTGTACAATGTGGTGGTACCACAACCAAAGTTGGCGAGTCGTAGTAAAATCGATACGACTCTGACTCTCAGGTACTTTTTTGGTTCGACTCCGACTCCGTTTTTTTTTTTTTCTGTTCGACCCTCGACTCTGGCAAGCATAATTTTTCGACACCGACTCCCACGACTACGACTCGCCAACCCTGGCTAAAAAGAAGACGACTGTTTACTACATTAGCTGGTTAGAAAAGCTTGTTCACCTCAACTGATTTGTAAAACACTAGCGGGCCTACTTTTACTTAGGCCAACAGTATACTTTGATAATTTGTTCATGGCATAAAAAGCCTTCCATTCCTGCGAAAGATTGGGAGTCGGAGTTGAGCATATTTTTTCGACTACGACTCTCGACTCTGGCAAGCAAATTTTTTCGACTCCTTCTCCGACTCTGGCAAGCATAATTTTTCGACTCCGACTCCCAAGAAAAACCTCGACTCCCACGACTCCGACTCGCCAACCCTGACTACAACACCATCTTGCTATAGGCAAATACAAAAACTAAGCAGTGAGAAATTAATTCTGTTTCAGATTCTAGTCTTTAGTTTTATCTACAGTCGATGCATGTATGCTATCACGTAACCATACAATCGATTCTTTTTGCATTTGAACTGCAACGGACAAAAAAGCACTACTTGCTAAGCTACACCTTTACTCTAAGTGTAAACGTAAACATCATTACAAAAAACACCTTTGTTTTTGAAAAATCACAGGCCATATGTCTTTAGCTGTAATGGTCACATTTTTAAACCTACAAAGTAAATAAATCACATGAGCATTTTGGCATACCTGTTTAGATTTTTCATCGTCGAAAGTACTTTTGGTGCTTGATTGACGATTTTTAGAATCTTTCTTGTCGTTAGCGTTTGCTTCTGAAATAAACAAATTTGAAATTGTGCAGAAACAGTAATCCAAAAGTTGTCTGCTCATTTCCCATTAAAAACTTGCTTTGTCAACAGAATGGACTTCAAATCTGGCACAAAGCAAGAAACTAGAACATTTCAACATAAACAGTATGGCAGAAAACGTACCGCAAACAGACCAAGGCATCATAATCAGCGGTGGAATTCAAATTTTTTGTCACTTGGTTTTGTTACATAAGTCATTTTTCCCAGTGTTCCTTTTGCAAGTCACCAGCACAAAGCAAGCTAGTTCACTGACCTCATAAAAATCTGTGAAATGAACCAGCACAAACCACCTAAATTTCACCACTGATAATCATGATTGATGGATTGCAAACAGTATATACCACAAACTCTGATTATGCAGCAATTGCCAGAGCAATTCTTATATTGCTAATTCCTGTGTTTCAAGCAGCAACAAAATTTGGGATGCTGGTTTATAACACGTAGGATCTGCCATCAGCAAATAAGTGACAATTGTGACATTGCATAACCATATTAATTGCTGATACAGAACATTACCCTGAATTTGTAACAACTTTGTATACGGGGTAACTAGCCTACAAAGGCAAATTTCACTGCAATACTGACCAACCAGCATGCATAAGGAGGCACTACAATATCTGTCCGCTGACACTAAAGTGAACCAGGGTTTTGCAGTTGACCAAGCTTCATCAAATGATGGTTCTTAACAGAGCAATAAAGAATATGGTAAGTTAAAAATCCTCTATGAAATGCTACACCACCTACCTAATCCATGTTTCTTCTTATAGCGAGAACTGCTTTTTTTCTTGTGTTCATCTGGTCTCATGATATTGTGATGTAATCAATGTAATAAAAACAGAAGCTAAGCATTCAAAAAATTCAGTCAACAATGTCACAATTTCAGGTCTGAGTCATAATCTGTTAAGCAGATAAGAATACAAAGCTAACTAGTAAAACATAAGTAGATTTAAATTATTGAATAGAAAATCCAAGAGTTATGACACTGGACAGTGCGAGAGCAACTGCAAAGTAAGGCAGATTATGCTATTCAATACAGCAACCACCCAAACATGTCTTCAGCCATGAATATCATCTAACCAGTCACTTCAGGATCACAACTGAAGAGTGGTATTTGCAGATACAATCAATCAATCAAAGTTTATTTCACCATAACATACATGAAAGTACAGGCAGGATACAGCAAAAAAATAGCATTTGTTGGTCATCTCAGTTAGTGGTTTTCAACCTTTTTCAAATCGCAGACCTTTAAGTTAAGCAATTTGTTGTTGCGGACCCCACACAAATCAACGCAAACAAACACGATTCCAATTTGCCACCCAAAATCAAGTAAAGAGCAAAAAAAGGTCTTCACATCCTCAGATGTCTTGTTTTTAACTGAAAATATCGATGAGAAGCTAAAAAAAGGTCTATCCTTGTATCATTCACAAAAAGATTATTTTTTAACATACACTAATAATTACTAAACACTGGTACAGCGGACCCCTTACGAACCCTTTAGCCCTTGCGACCCCCTTAAAATCATTTGCACACCACTAGGGGGTTTGTGGACCCCAGGTTGAAAACCGCTGATTTAAGTCAACTGTTTCTTAAGCAATAACTTATACTGCAGACGTTTAACTACAGAGCTTAAGGCAAAGAAAATTATAAATAATTCAAAAAAAACATATATAGACTAGCTACCGGTATGCCATATGTTCTACGATACTTCAAAGAAAAAAATAAAAAAACAACAATTTTGTACATTAAAACATGAAGACACAGATGGGATTTGCAATGAATATATACATCGCTAGGCCATATCTATATCTTGGAATATTTGTAAAAAAAATAAAAATTTTGAATCATTCTATGCACAAACACACAGATGCGTTTTGCAAACAATGATGACAAAACTCCATATATATCCTTTGGTTTATGAGGGGACAAAATACAAAATCAAACAAAGGTAGGCCCATACAAATGGAGACAATTAAGAAATCGTATCAAACTGTCAAATGGAATGATAACTTTAAAGCTGATAAATCAAAAAAACTGATACAACCGCACAACTCTATCATCCAAAATAAAATTGCCGTATCTGCAATTTGGTGTCAATTTTCATTTTTTTCAAAATTTTTAGGCCTAGCACCAGTTTTAGAAAGCTCTACCTTGTGGTATGTTTAAATTTTCCAAGTTTGGTCTGGTTCAAAGTTTACAATGCCGTATCTGCAACTAGTTTCAACCTCTTACCGATACAAAGGGGCTTGTTTGAATGAAGCCATGGTTTGGGATTAGGGTTCACGGTTAGGGTTAGGCCCTAACCCCTACTAATAACTCACTAGCGTACCTAGTAGTCGTTGTGCTTGTGATATATCCACTTGTTATAAGATGTGGCTTAATTCAAACAGGTTTCAAAATAAGTAGTGTACGAGGTATCTTCACCTACTGTCCACAATGTGGTAGGATTGTTATCAAAACATCGCCACAACACAATTTAAGAACAACCCAACTTCACTCATATACGACATATCTGCATATCAATAAAAGCAAGCTAACAGGGAATATACATGCACATATTGCCAGTAAAATTTGGGGCTTGTTCCAATTAAGCTGTGGATCGGGGTTACTCTGTTACTAGCTCACTAATAACTCACTAGCGCCCCTAGCGGTGTTTTTGCTCGTAATACATCGGCCTATGCGGCTTAATTCAAACAAGCTCCCAAAATTTTGTGATAAATAGTTGTCATAAGCCATGTAGACTACTGCGATTCATGCTAGTGCATGCAATACTGCAATATAAAGCATTTAAGGTCTGTTTACACTAAATGCGATTTCAGTCCGATTTGCTGTTGTACGAAGTTTCATCAGATTTTTGACGTAAGCAGTGGAGGAAAATATCTTTCACACAATACAAACCCAAACAGTTTTGCTTCCTACCGGTTGTTTTGGGAAGCCCCTAACGATTGTATTCTAGAATGCCACGGATAGTGACGTAGCTTTACGTCATAACCTCTAACAGTTTCGTAGCCTACGTCACTGTACGTACGAAAAATTTCATCGTATTCTGTGTAAACACACCTTAAGTCTACAACATTTTGCAGATACGACATTTTTGCATAGATGGGCAAGTTAATGCAAAACGTTAGCTTCGTTAGCTACTACTTCGTTAACACTGTTATGCTGTATGTACCTGCGTTAACGTTAGTTCGTTACATTCAGCTCCAATTAATGGAAGTTCATTAAATTCATTAAATCGTTAGTTTTGACTTAAAACGGTACTTCTTTTATAAAAAAAGCTTAAAAGTTTTTAATATCAATGTTTGCGTAAGCATTTAAGCCATTTTTCTGCTCACAAGCAGTATGTTTTTTTGTTTTTATCTCGCTTCTTGACCTCATTGGTCGCATTGCATTGTGCTAGTTTATCGATGTCAAACTTAACCAACAATAAGAGAAATAACCGATTAAAAAAATTTAACGGAAGTTATCATGCATTAACGGAAGTTAATTTAGTTCGTTAATTTCAATAAGAAGTTTAACGAATTAACTAGTTAATGAAAAAGTTAGCTTCGTTATTAACGAATTAACGAAATGGTGCCCACCTCTGCATTTTTGTTTTATTAAAGTGACAATTTTTGGTGTCAAATGCAATGGAAAATACAACTTACTAAATTTTTTTTCGCTAGCAGTTAAATCTAGTAGTTTTGGTTAATGCATAAAATACTAGTCTAGACTACCAGGGGTAATGTCTAGTATCAGCCCCCAGATTCGGTTAGGGTTAGGTTGGGTTATAGGATTAGGTTCGGTTAGGGTTCGGTTCAGTTACAACCCTAACTAAACCTAATCCTAACCAAACCTAACCCTGACCGAACCTCCAAGTGGGGTGAAATGACGTCACTGGCGCAAATGTGCTACTAGCACATATCGGTAGTCATTCGCACATTTCAACTCGCACATAACCAATCACTCGCACATCACCGTACTCGCACATTATGACCGGACCACACGCACATTTCGACTCGCACACAACCAATCACTCGCATATTCCATTTCACTCGCACATTTCCACTCGCACATTATAGCCGGACCACTTGCACATTGACCAAACTAGCACTGCACATTCCGGTGTTGTAAAAACAAAACCACTCGCACATTAACCAAACTAGCCATCGCACATTCCGAGTTGTAAAAACCAGACCACTCGCACATTGACCAAACTAGCACTCGCACTTTCTGGTGTTATAAAAACCGGACCACTCGCACATTGACCAAACTAGCACTCGCACATTCTTAAGTTGTAAAAACCCGACCTCTCGCACATTGACCAAGCTAGGACTCGCACACCAAACTAGCACTCGCACATTACACGTTCACTTGCACATTATAACCGGACCACTCGCACATTGACCAAGCTAGGACTCGCGCACCAAACTAGCACTCGCACATTACATGTTCACTCGCACATTATAACCGGACCACTTGCACATTGACCAAACTAGCACTCGCACATTCCAGTGTGGTACAAACCGGACCACTCTCGCATTGACCAAGCTAGGACTCGCACACCAAACTAGCACTCGCACATTATAACCGGACCACTCGCACATTGACCAATTAAACTAGCACTCGCACATTCCGGTGTTGTAAAAGCCACAACACTCGCACATTGACCAAACTAGCACTCGCACATTCCTGTGTTGTACAAACCGGACCACTCGCACTTTGACCAAGCTAGGACTCGCACACCAAACTAGCACTCGCACATTACATGTTTACTCGCACATTATAACAGCTCAGATGGCCGAGTGGTATAGAGCGTCTATCTCTTGAGCTGTAGACTCGCGTTTGATTCCGAGTCGGGTCATACCAATGACTTTAAAATTGGTATTCACAGCTTCCCTGCTTGACGCTCAGCATTGAAGGGACAGTGTGGAGAACAAGCCGGCAAGTTTACTTGTTGTGCCGTTGGGAAAGGCACTTAGCGGGATTCCCCCATCTTGGTGTGGTAGACAGATGGCTGGCAACTCCTAAGCGAGCTCGTATAGCGCTTTGATCGCTTTCTCGTGATAGGAGGATAAATATGCAACTAACTAACTAACACTCGCACATTGACCAAACTAGCACTCGCACATTCCGATGTTGTAGGCTACAAACCGGACCACTCGCACATTGACCAAACTAGCACTCGCACATTTCGGTGTTGTAAAAACAAAACCACTCGCACATTGATCAAACCAGCACTCGCACATTCCGGTGTTGTAAAAACGGGACCACTCGCACATTGATCAAACTAGCACTTGCACGTTTCGATGTTGTAAAAACCGCAGACCACTCGCACGTTCCGTTGTTGAAAAAATCGGGCCACTCGCACATTGACCAAACTTGCACTCGATCGAACATTTTGGTGGTCCTTGGTTATAATGTGCGAGTGAACATGGATTGTGACTTTCAGTCTTTTTCTATGACTTTCAGTTTGGATTTCGGAAAAAGTACTCTACTTCCGATGCTATAACCTGTATGATTGATAAAATAACTAGAGCTTTTGACCGAAAAGAATTAACTCTAGCGTTTTTTCTTGATTTATCCAAAGCATTCGATTCCATTAACCATTCTATCTTGCTTCAAAAATTGAACCATTTTGGTATCAGAGGCAATGCTCTTAGCTGGTTTAATAGTTATTTAAATGGCAGGACTCAAAAAGTTGTTTTATCAGGAGTAGTGTCTTCCAACACCAACAAAATTTCAATGGGGGTGCCTCAAGGCTCTATTTTAGGTCCCTTACTTGTTAATGATTTTCATAATAGCTTAAGTCATAGCAATGCCATCATGTATGCTGACGACACAAGTCTTTACATCAGCGATAAGACCAAGAATCTAGTCAAAAAGGGCAATGAAGAGTTGGCCAGAGTTGATGATTGGCTAGTGGCTAATAAATTAACATTAAATATTTCAAAAACAAATTTTATACTATTTCGTCCACCAAAATGCAAAGAGGTGCAAGTAAACCCAATCGTGTCATTAAGAGGTAAGCAAATTGAAAAAGTTTCTTCAACCAAATTTTTAGGCGTTTATGTAGACGAGCATCTGTCCTGGAAAATCCATATGAAGCATTTGTTAAATAAATTGAGGTGTAGCTTAGGGGCTGTGTGTAGAGTTAAACCGTTATTGAATCAAGATACCTTACTGCAACTTTATCACTCTCTCATAAATAGTCATCTCCTATACTGTGTGCAGAACTGGTGCTACGGAAATAAAACATTTTGTCAAAAACTTCAACGAATTAGCAATAAATTTTTGCGAATGACATTTGGTTTGGGTAAAAAAGTTAATATTGAGGACACAATGATCAAACATAACTTATTAAACCTTGAACAGATGACTGTTAAAGCTCTGGCAATATTTATGTTTAAGCAGAACGCTGGTTTAAACCCTCCGGCTTTTAATAACCTATTTCTTACCAACTCAAGTAAGTACAACACGAGAAGTAAAACACAAATCATTCCCCGGTCATATACCACTGAATTAAACCAACAATCCATTTCTTTTCGTGGCCCATCAGGTTGGAATTCATTGCCCCTTTGCATTAAAGGTAAAAATCAAAGTGTGAAAACATTTGCCAAAAATGTTACCAAATACTTAATATGTCATTTCAGTAACAAGTAGAAAAAGTGTGTCGCTTTTTTGCTGCGATCTGGCTTTTTGTTTTTCAGTGTTTTTTACATATAAAAAAATCGATGTGTGCCAAAATTCCCTCGTATTCTCTTACTTCTACTGTATCGATGTTGCAGGGAACAGCAAACCTCGCTGCTCATTTTGTGTAAATAGTTTTCGTCTCGTTTTTGCTTTGTGTCGCTTTAGTTGTTGTGCATATTATATTCCTGATCATTTGCAAATTACCTCTACTGTACCGGTGTTGCAGGGAACAGCAAACCTCGCTGCTCATTTTGTGTAAATAGTTTTCGTCTCGTTTTTGCTTTGTGTCGCTTTAGTTGTTGTGCATATTATATTCCTGATCATTTGCAAGTTACCTCTCCTGTACCGGTTTTTTTTTTTTTCGTTAGTCCTTAGGTCTTTTCTTTCTTTTTATTTTTCCCTTTTTTTTTTTTTTTTTAGGTGTCACGTCCATGCGAGTTGTTTTTCTCGTTCTTCGTATGTATTTCTACCTTCATATCGCATGTTTTAACGCTTGTCGTTGTGTCGTATCTTCCTTTTCTTGAATTTCTCTTTCCATAACTGTCGCCTTACGCTATCTTCATTTTTTTTTTTCAAGAATAAAAGACTTGATTGATTGATTGATGTGCGAGTAATTGGTTATGTGCGAGTGGTCCGGACATAATGTGCGAGTGAACATCGAATGTGCGAGTACGTGATGTCCGAGTGATTGGTTATGTGCGTGTGGTCCGGTCATAATGTGCGAGTGAACATGGAATGTGCGAGTAGGGTGATGTGCGAGTGATAGGTTATGTGCGAGTCGAAATGAGCGAGCGGTCAGGTCATAATGTGCGAGTGAACAAGGAATGTGCGAGTGATTGGTTATGTGCGAGTGGTCCAGTCATAATGTGCGAG
Source organism: Trididemnum miniatum (assembly GCA_964006365.1). Taxonomy (NCBI): domain Eukaryota; kingdom Metazoa; phylum Chordata; class Ascidiacea; order Aplousobranchia; family Didemnidae; genus Trididemnum; species Trididemnum miniatum. The sequence continues at coordinate 4,730,139 of OZ023239.1, forward strand.
TACGGTGATGTGCGAGTGATTGGTTATGTGCGAGTCGAAACAAGCGAGTGACGATGTGCTAGTAGCACATTTGTGTTAGTGACGTCATTTCACCTCGTCTCCGAACCTGGGGGCTGATATTAGCCGTTACCCGACTACCAGTACTGGTACCCTGTCAAGTACCGGTACGTCAAAAGCTGGTTTGATCTTTGAAATGATGATCCACATTAAAGTACCGGCGTCGGCAAATTAATGTATTATTCAAGAGCCGCTTGGGTGGTACTGGAATACACGAAGTTTTCTGGTCTGTAGAATTAGATTTGAAAAAAAGTAACCGAAATCATACGCTTGATTGACTAGGTTGCAAATCTATGTTGAGCATTGGGGGAATGATTTCGCAAAATTGACCATTTTTGGATATTGGGGGGAATGATTTATTAAAATTGATCATTTTTCGATATTGGGGGGATAAAATTGGCTCGTAGGTGAAATTTTTCACTTCCATGAAATATATTGAAGGGGATGCTGCCAGATTATTAGAGAGGATACATATCCCCATTCCCCTTAGATTTGCACCCATGTTGATTGAATTTCCAAAAAACATTGGCAAGTCACGTGACAAATCTTATCCTACAGACCAGAAAACTTCGTCTATTCTACTGCCTACCAGCCGCTTGGGGTTGCACCAAGGGCGTATAGCCTGGGGGAGCACGGGGGCCATGCTCCCCCCCAACCCATTCTGGACAAAAACAAGGATTTTGGTAATTATGATAAATACTTGCCATTGCGTGATTGTTTTCTTGCTGGGTTTTTAATAAGTAGGCTTACAAAGGAGAAATACAATATACAACTTTGCTTTTTGCGTTGACCAGATGGCGTAGAGCAATCGCTAGCGAACGGTCTGCAGTGACGTGCGGTGGGGTTCATGGTTGGTGAGGCAGTTTATTTAGGCATCATGTTACCAGCAATTTTTATTCATAGTATTTAATGACAAGTAAAAGTAGCGCTCTAATGATCAAAGTACAACTTCACGGAATGTTTTACATTTATTTGTTATTTACAAAATCCATATGTCCATCTTTTTGCACCGTGATATCTATATCCATCACTTTTTTGTAGACATCTCTCTATTTTTCCGCAACTCGTGAAGTCTCTCCATTTCGATGAAGATTGTTCCCAGCTATGAAAGATGCCCTTCTTCGAAGCGATTTCCGTACGGCGCGGACAACAAGTTGCATTAATGGGAACTTTTGAAGAAAAGCTGTTGAAATTTAGTCAAACGCCCAAACAGAAAGTCATAAAATTTGAAAACGATACGTCTTGTAGTCAGGGTTACCACCGGACCACACCAAAAAATAAGCACGCTGCAGTTAGGTTACCAAAAAGTCAATAGCTCTTTATTGCGAATCCACTAAAAACCGGTGAAGACTACAAAAAAAATTGGTGGAGACTAAAAAAAAAAAAGGTCTTCACGTCAACAAAGTCCTGTTTTTCCACTAAAAATAGGTGAAGGTCAAGAAAAAAGATCTTCACGTCTGCAATATCCTATTTTTTCCACTAAAAAATCAAAATTAAGCACGGGATTCAAAAATAGGCACGTTTCTTGGAAATACACTGCCAGTCTTTGCCACACTGCCAGTCTTTGCTTTCGTACCAATCTACTTAAAAAGAGCGGAGTTATTTTGTTTTGCCCGGAGTTCTGGTGTAAAGACTGTAGATGGACCTTCCTTTATTTATAATGTAAGATCATAATTAATCATTCAGTACCAAAACGTCTATCAAATTCTATACTAATTCTTCATCCACTTTGTATCAAGTAAGTTATTAACTTAACTTCAAACTATAGGCTTTATATCGCTAAGCGCTTATATCGTTGGATAATGCGCGTAACTTCCAGCTTGACGAAAAAATATTTTTATCTTAAAGCGGATTTACACTGAAGCTGCGGACAGTTGCGAACAGTTGCAGACCAAGTCCCCAGAATTTTTACGGACTCGTCCGCAGACAGTTGCGAGTTCAATTGGGACCGTTGCAAACAAGAAAAATGCTGCAGCAAGTTTCATGTTCACACTCGTTATTACCAGAATACTGCTGAAGTAGAGATACATAGATCATGAAAATGTTAAATTCTCGGCAAAAACTGGCAATATTGCAGCATTGGAAATTCTCATGAATTACCTAGAGCAACAGATACGTTTGGAAGAAGAAAAAGATAGAAGAAAGAAAATCACGGCAAAAATGAGAAAAAGAAGTTTGTAGGTAAAACCCTGGCTCTAACGCAGGTCTCTTTGTGGGCAATATGAGCAGTTGATGCAAGTTGCGGATAGTTGCAGACAGTTACGAACTCATCGCGGACAGTTGCGGACTCAGAAGTCGCGGACGCTGAAAAAAATAAATGAATTTAATTTTTTCTGCAGACTAGCTGCGGTCTGGCCGCGGACAGTTGCGGACAGTTGCGGACAGTTGTAGACTAACCGCGGACAGTTACGGACTCAGTCTGCAACTGTCCGCAACTGTCCGCGGCCTGAGGGTAAACCCGCCTTTAGTGATGTCACAATGATTTGCGGCCTGCCGCAAATCTAGCGACTCGAAGAGAAAAAAGAAAAAGGCGCGCTCTAACAAGTTGATGTAGATTTTGACTTAGCAGTGAGGCAGATCTCGTCCTGCCTCAGGCACGTATTTGAGCGAAGAAAGCTGCGTAAATTCTCTGTGCGAAAACGCCGTAGAAACCATTGGAGCAACAATGGAGTGTAGGAAAATAAATGACAGCAAAATAGCTGGCGTCAACAGATATATCAAGTGATAAGACATAACTATTTCAAAAAAAATAATTTGGTTTTTACACATAAATTACACTGGTCAACAAAATTTTGGTTTTTGAATATTGCAAAGACTTTAACACCTTACTCTTATGAAATCAATCACGTTAATTTCGAATCTGCAAACTATATTCGTCCAGCACGTCAAGTTTTTTAGATTTTTTCATTTTTATTAAAAACCAAATGCCTTTGTTCAATCACAATATTCACATTATTATGACATAAGCAAAACTTTTGTAACGTCACAGAAGTTTATTGTGACACATTTCGTGAACAATCAAAAATATGACTTCAATTTTAGCAGCAAATAATTTCCTTGAAAACGACAATCAAAATCCCCAGGTAATTTCATACTACTGCAGGTTCCGGTAGCATCTAATTTGTCATAAACGAAATTTTTATCAACCAAACCTTCTATTCGGTAACAGTTCTGAAAAAAGAGAAAAGGTGTAAAAATAAGGTCTTAAAAACTAGAATTTGTGATTTAAGCTTAATTCTAATAAAAAGGTTGCTAAGCACAGCGCTGTTAAGACTAATTATGATAGCAGGTGATCTGAGGGTTGGAAAAATTCAAGTTGATTGGTAATACCTGATAGGCCTACAATAAATCTTCTGCATGTCATTGAAAAGTTCACATTAAGGAGAATTATGACGCTTGGCTACTGACAAACGAAAAACTGTGATGTCACAACCAATGAACCAAATGCTTTGTTTTGCGGCAAAGGTACATTGTGGTGTGACAATTATGTTTTGAAAAATTAACCACGATAAAAAACTGATAATATCTTTTAAACCTGACGTGATAGACGAAAAATGACTGCAGATTTGGAATCAGCGGAAAAAATTCTTTTAAAGAAAATTGGTTGGCATTTTTGTTTAAAGGCAGGGTTCGGTGGCAAAAAAATATTTCAAAAGTAGTTGAAATGGGTTCCAACTTACCGAGTAGCGTTGGTCCGATCGCGAAATTCGCTTTGATTAAGCAGTTATCTTAAAAGAAAGTCCGAAGACTACTGGCTTGCGATTGGTCAATTTATTTGTGACGTAGTTGGAGGGCAGGTTTGTCCGTTGAGCTATTCAATCAGCCAGCTCTAGTCCAGAAGTGATGTAGTTACTGCGTGGTATTTACTGGTAAACGGTGCAAGCCAAGCAGAAAATAGTAAACTCTTTTATTTAAGCAGTGGAAGGTACAATTACCCTCTTCACTTGTCTAATTTTAATGGGTTTTAGGCCCACGGTTCTTGGTTCTAGTTTCTGCATCATAATCAACTTCTTGATGTTAATACTCTCCATGTCTATACTCCCTGCGTCATTCAACTTCTCTGTTGTTTTCAAACTTTATAACTTCTCTGATGTTTACACTCTCTGCATCATTCAACTTTTTTATACATACCCAAGCCCCTGCAACTGCAGGCTTTGGCATTGAGCAGTTAGCCTAGTTGGCGTACCGGTACTTGGCGTAGTTGGTTAACTGCTCAATGCTAAAGCCTGCAGTTACAGGAGCTTGGGTATAGTATAGCAAAAATTGCATTGTTCTTACTGTAAGCCCGATGGTCGAGTGGTGAAGGAGGTGAGCTCTCAAACACGAGGTTCTGGGTTCAAGCCTGAATCGACCTGCTCGAGTGATCCAACCCTAAAAACTAGTCGTAGAACTAGTTTTTACAGCGTTTATTTTGTAGGTCTTTTGGGCTGCCATAATATCTATTTATATTTCATATACAGACTTACATCGGCCCCACATATTTCAATACTAGTAAAATCAGGCCTGCCATTGCCGACATATGCCAACTACGCTATCTACTCAATGCTAAAGCCTCCAGTTTTGTCGGGGCTTGGGTATGTATAGCTAAAATTGAAAGAATTGTGTTGCAAGTCCGGTGGCCAATTGGATAAGGAGGGAAACTTACGCTCGCAAAGTGCCAAGTTCGAACCCGAAGAGTGATCAACCCGCAAACATAGTCCGAGGATTGTTTGTTACAGCATTTTTATAGTAAGTCTTTCTGGCCCACCATGATATCAAGTTAGGCTGGATTTTTTACTATGACATGAGGAAATTAGTTATGATGTAGAAAAAACTGTTAGTTAGTTGGTTATTACTAGTCTACCAAAATGGTTCATTTTTGTATGGCACCTGGTTGAAACTCGGTGTTATTTCTATCTTTGTGCATTACTAGAATTTAGCAGCTGCCCCTCAATGACGTCAAAATCTCTCTCGCGCCACCTACCACTATTTTTTAAAATTGCAATTGCTGCTTTAGCGAAATCTGTTCGTGAGAGTAAAGTTGGGAAAACGTTTTTTGTGACATAACGCTTTTTTTAACTTTTTATTTGTTGCCACCGAACCTCCCCTTTAAATTTTGCTGTTGACCACTGTTATTTATTCTGCAATAAAATTATTGTTGCTTCGCCACGTTTTTTAGATAGGTGACTGCCTCCCCTGACCGCACGTCCCTGACGATCAGGCGTCACTTTCATTGTTCAAAACGAATCTCCGTTGGCATATTATTTTCACTGTGCTATGCATTGCTTGAATTTAAGAGCGCTTCGCTAGCAGCTGTAAAAGTTTCAGCAATACAAAATGCTGAAAAAGTACGTTGCACGAAAAGTGGTTAAAATGTTTAAGACCAATGCAGAGACAGCAGCGTTGTTGTAATGTTGAAGTCCTGCATCAAAGAAGATGTCTCTAGTCAAGGAGAAACAAAACGTTATCTTGTCGGCTTATGTGAAACCAGATTTGTAGAACGCAATGAGTCGATAGGCTACCGGTGAAGCGCTCAAAATTAGAGGCAAAAAATGTCAATAAAGTTTGCCCGAAAACTGTTCAAAATGCACTAAAATGGCCATCACAGTATTTTTCAAAATTTTTTCGGGGGAGCATGCCCCCGGACCCTCGGCTTTGGAGCCTGTTTTTTGTTCCTCAACTTGCTTCAAATTAATTCTGCCGGAAAAAACTACGCTTGAAAAAATGTCGAAATTTGGTGTTCCTTCCTAAAAAAAATTTCTGATTACATCTCAGACACGAAACATTTTCAAAGGGCTTATTTACGCTTTTTTACGCGTCTAGATGTCAACCGATCGATTTTGTATTTACAGTAGTACCGGTAACTAGTAGGCTAAACATCCCAACCAAATTCAAAATTGCATCTTCCCACACCAAGATTTTTTGGATTCACGCCTGGCCTGAAGTATAGCACGCATAAATCGAAAATGTGCGAAAAAAATACATCATATTTGGTAAAGGACTCAGAATGAAGGGCAAAAAGTTTGATCAAAATTTGTTCAAAAAGCACTAAAAAGGCCATTACATCATGTAAAATTTTAAAAATTTTCCGGGAGAGCATGCTCCCGGGCCCCCTAGAGCCGTTTTTTCCTCAATTTGCTTCAAATTTACTCTGCCGGAAAAACATAGGTCTATGCTTATAAAAGATGTCACGATTTGGTGTCCTCCCTAAAAAACTTTGAATACGCCTCTGACATGAAACATTTATGCCCTCTTCCGGGTCTAAACGTCTGATGTCTTTGTATCCAGTTAACATTCAACCTAATTCAAATCAGCATCCCCCTCCACCAAAATTTTCTGAATCCGTTCCTGCTGTTGGGTAAAATTTTTTATACTTTAGCCCCCCCCCCCCAATTGAAAATCCTGACTACGCCTATGGCTTGCTCAAAATAAGATACGACGTTTAGTATGAAAGTAGCCTAGCTATTGGTTGTGGTTTACCAAGCCCTTAAAAATTTTTCGCAAGAATATGATTGCGTAAATTGTTTTAAACCTCATGTAAAAGTAGGCTTCACTGTATAGAACTAGATTTTTACCACCGTGGTAGATTGGTAGAGGTTGTTAACTTCTGTCATGCTTTACCCTTGAGCCTTGGACCATTTGTTGAACGAAAAATTCAATAAGCAAAATTCAACCGGGAAAAAATTTATCTATTTTAGTCTTTGATTTCACTGCTTCATATGCATTAATATGCCTACGTCGTTTTATGGCCGCAGCTTCTCGATTTTCAAACCCTGGGCTTTTAAAATCGAATAATTAACAGCTCAGATGGCCGAGTGATAAGAACGTCCGCCTCGTGAGCTGTAGAGTTAGGTTTGATTCTGAGTCGGGTCAAACCATTGACTTTAAAACTGGTATTCACAGCTTTCCTGCTTGACGTTCAGCATTACAGGCTCAGTGTGGAGAACAAGCCGGCAAGTTTACTTGTTGTGCCGTTGGGAAAGGCACTTAGCGGGATTCCCCCATCTTGGTGTGGTAGACAGATGGCTGGCAACTCCTAAGCGAGCTCGTATAGCGCATTGATCGCTTTCTCGGGATAGGAGAAAAAACATGCAACTAAATACAATATGCGGGCCAGATTAGAATTAACTAGAGGCTCGTTTTACACATGGTCCAATGGTGAAGCATGACAGAAGTTAACAACCTTACTACCAATCTACCATGGTTGTAAAAATCTAGTTCTATGCGGTGAAGATATGAGGTTTAAAATAATTTCGCAATCATTTTTTAGCGAAAATTTTTTAAAGTCTCGGAAATCCACGACCAATATAGCTAGGCTACTTTCATGTTGAAGTTAAAATTTTTGTAATTGAACCTATTTAATTTGAATCAAACAATAACTTTTACTTTTTGCAAATCTGCGCTATATTGATGCTTTGAAATAGCAAGAAATGCTGCTAGCGAAAAAATTGCTTCAAAAATTATTATGTATGTTCAATTTATTTACCGTGTAGAGTGCCCAAAACACAACCAATTTTCATGATATTTGTTTTAAACGATAGCTAAAATCAAGAGCTTCACGATGCAGCTGAAATTTTTTAAATCAAACGAGCGGAACTGAAGTTATGATCTTTTTTGTAACACTTTCAAGCGTTTTTACATTATAGAAGATAGGCGCCGATTGTCTTTCTGGACACACATGTTTTGCTCCATTGTATCAGCTCCATTCCTGTCCGCGCAACTTATACACGAGAAGCTAAATACCCGAAAAATCGTTTTCAACAAAACCACGACAGCGTTTTTGAGAGTCACGTGATTCATAAGAAAACTGGGTATGAAAGCAAGATGTGTAGTCTATAAATACAAAAATTTTGCCGGGCATTGGCAACATCGACATGTTATCAAGGAATGTAAGCTGGACTGCCAGTTGTAGGGCACGGGTTCAACGCAGCTCTAGGTTTTGAATTTTTTTTTGGCGCATTTGGTATATTTTTTGTGGGCTAACAGAAAATTTTTTGTTTATTCGGGATGGGGTAGAGAGGGGGTAATGGAATAAACAAAAAATTTTCTATTAGCCCGCCAGTAAGCTCAAAAAAATGCCACCAGTAAAGGCAGTAAGCACAAAAACGCCGCAGTAGTTTTGTTGAACTTATACGAAGTTATACGGACTTTGGCCTGAACCTCATCATAATTTCTTGAACCTTAACCTGTTTTGAACGGCTAAAATAATTCTTGCCCAACCTAAAGCATTCATTACGTTAAATCGTGTGTGTTCTCATACGAAGATTTTTCGGGGCTTGTTTGAATTAAGCCGTGGTTCGGGTTTGGGACTCGGGTTGGGGGGTTAGGCCCTAACCACTACTAATAACTCACTAGCGCCCCTAGCGATCCTTGTGTTCGTAATATATCCGCCTGTTATAAGATGCGGCTTAATTCAAACAAGCTCCGATTTTTCCTAAGAATGATTGCTATAGTGGCTATAACAGCGGTTAAGGACATCTGAAGTTAATCTGAGGTAATTTCTGTCGCTGAGGACATTCTTTATGAGCTATAGTAGCATCTTGAGAAGTACTGTCAGCCTAAATACAATGAGTACGATATTTTTGAAAAAAATGTTCCTGCAGCTATATGTACCAGAACATATTGAGTCGATTTTACGGTTTCAAATTTTTGAACCCTAACCGAATTTGAACCTTCAAATTTTTGCTTCTGCAAACCTGAACCCGATAATTCAAAGAATTTTCAATTTTAATTACAACTAAATCTGCTAAAATCAAACGACGAAAAACCTGAACCGGAGGGAAACCGCTAAAACTAAAATTTGCGAATCTAAAACCTAAACCGGAGCGATATTTCAAGCGGTTTGATTCTATGCCTATGAATAAGCTTGCCTTCTACAGCGCTATAAAGTTTAAGCAATTGTTTTTCCGAAAATTTTCCGTGGTTAAGCTACTTATTGCTGCATGATTCTCAATCTTAAAACAAGCAAACAATAACTGCATGATTTGATGATGCAATAATATCGATAAAATATAAAAATAGGCATTCATAAATTGAAGACGGGGTAGGTGGTAAAAATACGCAAAGGTGAGATAACAGCAAAGCATCAAAACAGACAAAATATTTTGAACGAAAAAATAAACAGGCATATCACACAACAGCGCAAAAATGTGGGAGCAGTAGCAAATTTTTATACATGTTCAATTTTATCAATAGGCCTATTTTTGAAGGTAACTTGACAATTAAGAGCAACTTTTGTCACCTTGAAAACAAGAGTAGGTAGAGTTATTTCAATGGCTTCATACACCCTGTGAATTGCCATACGCCATAGTAGTATTTCTTGGAATAGAACTACTTTTTTTAAAGTTCATTATTTAAGCTCAAAACAAATATGCGTTCTCACTCACAAAGTCAAAATTTTAACCGCAGTGCCGAGGATTCAACTCCTTGTAAATTTGAAACGAAGCGGATAACTATCCGCCATACAACGTACGAGCTGCAAGAGAACGATTTAGACAGAACATTTCAAAGACAGCAATGCGCGTTGGAGGTTGGTAGACTTAACTCATAGTAAACTACACACTCTTGTACCTTAGCGCCCACCACCAACTTGAACAAAACATAACTAAAAAATCTATCAAATTCAACTTCGCACAACAAATCCAACTGCACCGGTATCTCGAGGTATTGCTATTTGTGTCAACTTAACGACATTTTTCTGGCAAATCAAGCTAAATTAACATGAAAATAATCCAGCTAAAAAGATATCTTACAGTTTGCAATGCCAAATTACTCTCATTAAAAAAACTGAAATAGTGACCAACGCAAAAAAGAAACAATCATATTATACAATAGTTTTTAAAATGAAGAATGCAATAGGTGTCTACAAATTAAATCGATCATAAAATTATTTTGATGCTTAGTAGCCTTTAAGTGTCACTTTTACTAAACGATAAAACTTGTCTTTGTCAGCAAACGGCAGTAAACTTCACAGCAACGAAAGGAGCATCACTATAATGTAGTTTCATATTTAATCAAAGTTTTTTGTCTTGGGACAGTTTGAGATAAAATAAAATATGTAGGTCTGTTTCCACTTTGATTTGCAGGTTGTAAGATAGGAAAACAGACATCTGCATCTTTTAAAGGCGAGTCAGGCTCTCCCGCGGTTTGTTTATTCCTAGGAGCTATTTCAAGATGATTTAATCGCAATGGCAAGATGTTGGCAAGTTTGCGATTCTGTTTGCTAGATCTAGACAACGAACTGGTTGTACTGGAGCAAGGAGCAATTGCTCCAAAATCCGGCTCTGATTGAATCCCAGAGTCTTTGGATGTTGATGATTCTCCTGAATGCGAAATCATTTGCCCATTCGCGACAGATATACTCCGGTCTTCTTTTTGCCACACTAACTGCTTCGCTTCACGCTTTCTGTCTTTAATCGCATTCCATTTTGGCTTTGAGCGAGATATTATGTTTAAATTTGATGTTTCGGGTTTAGCAATATCATCCGAAATTTTGACAACCGTTTTTCCATCAGCATGCTTCTGAAATTGATTTTCTCCAGGATTGGGATCGTTAGATTGGATCAAAGAGTCAAATAGATCCTCCAGTGGATCGACATGGACGTCTACATTCTGATAATCATCGGAAGCTTCATCCTCTACGTCCCCTTCGTAAATATCAGACTCATCACTTGAATAAAAGAGAAATTGTTGTTGCTCTGAAGTTAATTCTTCATCTTCCTCGTCGTGTGATACGAAATTCCTCTCAGAAATTTTCGAGTTTTGACGATAAATCAATTGCTCGCAACATTCATTTGATGCTGGAGCTATGCGGAAAGAGAAGGAACGCAACATTTCTGAATTAGAATGAAGGTTAGCCAAATAGTTTCTGTCTTCGAGATAAGGTCCTGTGTTTTCAATTGAAGTACTTTCTTCTTTACTGTTTGCATTCTTATAACCTTGGGCTTCAGGCTTGCCTTTGTCAAAACAAAATACAGTTTTGATCATCTGCATGAAATCACAGCGAAATTGCTTGTTGAAACTAACATAAAGAATTGGGTCTATGATTAAACGCAGGCAAATCAGCAACATGGCAATGACAAGCATAAGATTAACGTTTAATTCGGTTGCTTCGGTCAATTCGTCTTTTCCCAATAATTGACCCCATTGAGATTCTGATGGGTACGAGATGATAGCAGAGGCAAGCAATCCAAGCAAAGCAAGAGGGAGGATGCATAAAATATTACCCGAAGCAATAAGAGATATCTGTAAGCGCGTATTTTTTTGTGCGCTGAGCCAAGATTTTTTTTGTCTAGTGCAATATAACAAAGCACATAATACAACCATTACACAACCAGCAGAAATATGGATTCCAACCAAAATCACAATGTACGAAAAATCAGTTAACCATGGCAGACACATAGCGCCATTGAAAGACGAAAGTGGAGCGCTGACTTGAACGGAAGTGACGTCATTATTGCTATACAAAGTCACAACAGCGGATGCAATCGAAAGTACCCACGATGTACAAAATGCAAGAAATAAAACAGGTCTTTTGAAATGCTTTTCCGGATTTAGTGGAAACATAGTCGCTAGATAGCGTTCAAGAGTTGCAATGAAGACAGTGTAAAATGCAAGTTGCAATCCCAGAACCAAGCAAAATCCTGCACTGCGGCAATAAGCCGATTGCTGCCACCAAGCAGCGTCAATTACAAAGTGTCCTCCAGACTTGGCGTCATATATGACGATGATAATAAGGTATATTGTTACTATTAGATCAGCCAGACATAAATGGCAGAGGATAATGTCAAAATTATCCACGTTAGCAAGTCTTCGAAAAAGTTTCGGATATTTTCGGTACAGTTTCGGCTGCTTTCGGATAGTGATTCTTTCATGATAAATGCTTTTTGGCATCGGGTATTCTTCGCAAGATACGAAGTTCCGACGGTTACTCAGTAAGATAATAAAACCATTGAAAAACAATGTCAGTACCAAGACCACCCACAATAGAACCCGAGCAAAATTGGGGGCAAGAAGGTCCGTGCATGGGGTGAGGGGGCCAGGTTGAGGGGTGCAGGTAAAAAACTTTTCGTTTTTAATGTCTTCTTGTTTGTTCATCTCCTTAAAAATAAAAGTTTTATGAAATAAAACTGAAAAATATGTATTAGTTGATACAGTTGATGCTAGGAAAAATAAAGCCAAGGTAATTCTAAAAACTGGCCGTTTCGACACCATAGATTCAGCTGCCATCGTCAGCAGTGTAGGCAAGCCAAAAACTTTTCAGTTTTGCGCTGCCTTGCTTACACTGCTGATGATGACAGCTGAATCTCTGATGTCGAAACGTCCAGTTTTAAGATCTATTGTGACTTTATTTTTTCTCCTTAAGCTATTTTCCTCCCATTATTGTATTCCGTGGTCGATACTAGGTTTTATTCCAACATTTGACTGTGTAGTTCAGGCGTAAGCTACCGGTGTATCAAAAACGGCCGATGCGGAAATTAAACTAGTTACTGCTTGCATTTACTCCTCAGCTTGAAAAATGGAGGCCAAAGAAAAATGATCATTGCAGTTATGGATCAGTTGTTCGCCCGAATGCTTGGTTTGTGACAAATAGGTTTGAAACTGAGTGGAGTCACGCTCAAGGTAATTAAACTTATCAATAGCGACTAATTGACGCAGTGAAGACATCGTCATCGGCGCGAGAGGTTTGGGGTTCGATTCTCGGGTTTTCGAAAGCTGTGTTGCCTACAGCTCGTCAGCGTTGCCATTGACTCAACATCGCAGCATTACCTCTACGACACACTTGTAACCATGTTGCCAGGGTACTAAGTTGCGGAGATAAGCACCGTTAGCTCGTAAAGGTGACATGTAACAACCCAAAAAAAATATAACGCAAGTGAGTGTACAAGTTTTTGCTGTATGATTGCTAAATCGTGATCGCTAAACAGTAAAAACAAAGTCAATAAAAAAAATCCAATCTTCGTTATACTCGCAGTATTACGACGAAGCGAGTAACGAGTGGCGGGGCTCATCTCCGCATCTGAGCGCCAAAGCAGCACAGCTCCGAAAAAAAGTCACAGCGTTGGCGACGCTGTGTCGGATTTGACCGACGTGGGAATCGAATCCCAGACCTCCCGCACCGATAGTGACGTGCTTAGCAGTTTCAGAGCAAACCTTTTTTCAAAAACAAAAATGTGCGATAAAAAAATTGTCGCTTTTCGCCTATCGACAACGCCTCTTATAGCATATGCAAATATTTTTCACAGCATGATGCAATAATCATACCTTATCGAAAATAAGACAACAGTGATAGGGATATGTGGCGAATAGATGATGAAGATTAGGCAGCGTTTCCTTCGATGGCATATACAGCATATTTCTGGTGTTGGTTATGTTTAAGATATTAATACTTTTTAATCCTTTACTTGGTAACGAAGAAATTGGATTCTCAGACAAGTTTCTAAAATATAAAGTTCTTGAAAATGGATAAACTGTAAATAATAGCGTTTAGTTTGTAAATAAACAGAAAAAGCAGCTGGGCAGAAAGCCTTTTACTTTGTAACAGATAAAAAAAGTTTACACAATTCAGGAAAAAAAAAGTTAAAGCAACACGACTTCTTCTGGCGGAGTGTTCGATAGCTAGAACTTGTAAAATATAACAAAATCATAAAAACCACTACAGCCTATTTTGCTGTTGTCGGCTCTTCAGGTGGTTATCTTATTCAAAGACAATCTTTCCATTCGAATACAATATCCACCCGAAAAGCCGACGACGGCGAAACAGGCTGTAGAGGTTTTTATGATTTAGCGACTTGACTACAGAATTTCATGAAAAAATGTGGCTAATTTTACCGGAGATTTCAATTGCTCCGTGTAAATTCAAATTGTTTTCAAGCGGAACTAATTGGGATTAAGTTGAAAACTGAGTTTCTAAAAATAATAATAATCTAGCAGTCAAATTTCGGTAAAATAGTTCAAAATAAACTTACAGTGTTTCCAAAGTAGCCATGTTTTCAAAACAATCAATTTCAATATTCGAAATTTTGTTGTGATTTATTTTTCTAAAAAAGAAAAAAAATGCGAAACAATTAAAACCAAATCAAACAAAGAACCAGCAGATAAAACAAAAAAAGCAAGAAATTCCAAGCCATCTTTCTTCGTGGCAATGTGTGATAAGATAGATGATTTGATTTCTTCATTTTTATCCTCCTCTTGGGAGAAAGTGACGGAGGCGCTATACATAGGATGAATCCAGATTCGTTTAAAAGTTACTTCTGTTCCCGAGTTTTCCGGCAGACTTTCGCTTTTGACTTCTTTAATTTGCTGCTTGTCAGATTTCACCAAGCAGAGATAATTATCGTGAAGCATCTTATCCAAGGACGCAACAACGACGTTTGGGTGGGAGTTGAAGCATAAACCTTGCGACCATGGTCGTCGTGAAAACAACCCTTCCGAACCACTACCCTATACGCTGCCAACAAAATGAACTTAACTCAACTTATATTACTACCAAAACGTTCGTTGATTTCGGCAAACAACAGCAGTTAAGCAGATTGTACAACTTCCATTATGATAAAACTATTCCACATTATTTTACAACCGCTACGCAAAAATTCGAGAGATAATATCCATTCACAAAGAAACACTAGCCATCCCTCTCCCAAAACGTTTAGGATCAGTAAAAAAACTATATTGAACAAACAGAAAACTGAACAGTTATTGAGAAGTGAGCCTGCGCTCTTCTTGTCAGCAGCCACCAAGTTCGGGTTATCGGCCACCTTTTTAATTCTATCGCAAGAAAGCGAAGAAAATTATGGTGAACCCCACGCAAAAAAACTAACTGAAAACGGGGAATTACCTTAATGTCGAAGGTACGCAAGGAAACCGACAGTTGACCTGTGGACTAATCCCACCAGGAATCGAACCCAGAGTGCTAGATCCACTCGGCAATCCGACTGAACCACTTAACAAATAATCTCTTCCATACTTACAAGATCTTCAGAGAAGTAAGGTTTTTCATTTCTTCAGTTTTCAGTAGAGTAACAGCATTGTCGCTCAGATCAAGTGACACCAGCTTAGAACACAACTTCAATCCGGAAAGGTTGTAAATTTGGTTTTGAAAAAGATGAAGCTCTTTTAAAAACGGTTTGTCAGCACAAAGACGCTCAGGAATAGTAACAATGCGCCCTCCGGTGACAGATCTAAGTGAAACAACATTCAAAAAATCTCAGAGTAAATATGTTTTTCAAAACTTAACTCAAGTAACTAATAGAAGCAAACTGGCAAGTTGGCGTAATGTTTAAAACCATCGCAACTGGCGCTCGAGATTTGGGGTTCGATTCTCGACCAGGTCAAATGGGACACAGTGTCGCCAACGGCTCGCCACTGTTGCGATATTTCTAACGAGCTGTGTTGCCCAGACGCTAAGCCGCGGAGATGGGCCCCGCCACTCGTTACACGCTTCGGCGTAATATTGCGAGCATAGTGAAAATTTGATTTTGAATTGGTTTATTGATAGAGATTACCTCAAATAAAGATAAGACTTAACAATATCATCAATTGCAAGCCAATGTAATCGATCTGCACGGAATTTGAGTTTTTATATGTCCACGTTGTGGCTTACTACATTTTTGACACCGCATTGCAGACTCATAATTACATTTTGGTTATGACTTGTATTATACTGAGAAGTCAACCCTGATTAACCGAGACTGTGAAGTGAGCTTAAGCTCTTCAAGTCAGCAGGCACTACAGATAAATTTAAATGGGATCGGCAACAGCCGAGAATCGAACCCGCCACGAAGAATATGTAACCTGCGCGGTACCGCTAAAACCATATCGCCGGCGCTGCAGTAATTATTTAAGCCTATGACTGAACTAAGCTGCGGAATTAAAATAGGTCAGGAAGTTTGACTGTTGGTAGTGGGTCAAAAAACGATGCTATCGGTACGGCAGGTTCTTGGGTTCGATTCCCAGGCCGGTCAAATCGGACGTAGAGTCAGCAACGCTGCGACGTTTCTTCGGAGCTGTGTTGCCAAGGCGCTAAGCTGCGGAGATGGGCCCTGCCACTCATTTCACGTTTCGGCGTAATACCGCGAGTACAATGTCAAAACGAAGATTTCGATCTTTTTAATAACTTCACTCTAAACACTTTACAAAACTATTTTCGACTTACAGTTTTTCAAGTTTGCGACAATTTGAAAGATCAGGAAAGTGGTTTTGTTCTTTCACGTTAGATATATCTCTGAAATAAAATAGTTTTTGTGAATCAATCAACATAAAACACCATAAAATTATATTGTAAGCACATTTGTACTTGCTAAAAACTTAGCAGCAAAACTTGGTTGCATATTTATCCTCCTATCACGAGAAAAACGATGAAAGCGCTATAACGAGCTCGCTTAGGAGTTGCCGGCCACCTGTCTACCACTTAAATAAGGGAACCGCTAAGTGCCTTTCTCAACGACACAACAAATAAAATCGTCCTCCAAACGGCCCTTTTAATCATGGTTGTTAAGCAGGGAAGCTGTGAATATCAATTTTAAAGCTATTGGTTTGACTCGACTTGGAATCAAACGCGAGTTTACACTACAGTTCCACATACATTTACCACTCGGCCATCTGAGCTGGAAAAGCAGTAAATGTTTGCTCTACTTACAGCGACGTTAGATTTTGTAAATGTGCGAATGTCCAACGTCCGACAGAGTTGAACCCATTACTTCCGAAATTTCTGAAAACAATAAGATTTTAGAAAAAAGCGGTGATCTGAAAATTTTCGATAAAGCCTGTACCATGAGATTTCTAAAAATCAAGGGAGCATTGATGAACAAGATGCCTAATTGAGTTACAGCATTTTCAAATTCGAAGTGGCATTGCTGCAAACAAACTAAACAAAAAATAGGAAAAAACTGAGTTGGCTCAGAGGTAACGACCTCGTTATCGGTGCGGGAGGTCTGGGGTTTAATTCCCGAACGGTACAATCGCACAGTGTAACCAACGGCTCGCCATCTCTACGACGTTTTTTCGGAGCTGTTTTGCCCAGACGCTAAGCCAAGGAGATGAACCTTGACACCCGTTACACGCTTCAGCGTGACACCGCCAGTATAATAAAGATTTGATTTTTTTATTGAAAAGTAAATCTTAACTTGCACGACTTTAAAGAAGCACAGCACACTCACAAAGATTGTAGATGAATTTGTCTGGCAAAAGCTCTATTCGGTAAATGTTCAATCATATTGTGCTTGATGTTTCTGAAAAAAAATTTTTTTTTTTTTTTGAAGAAAAGCTTGCTTTTTTGATTTTTTTTGTATTACACTTTTTATGTACGTAGCAGAACGGAATTTATCGTCGAAAACTTTCATTTTGGCAACATCGCAATTAACAAAAACCCAAAACAACCTAGTATGTAATTACTAAACATTACAAAACTTAGGTGTGGCTGCTGCTGGGGCTGCAATAGTTAAATATTAGAACTAAAATTCCAGAAAAGAACAGTCTGTTTCGGGCTACTAGCCCTAATCAAGGCACTCAGAAAAAGGTTGTAGAGGCACTGTAGTGTTGGCATCTCCATAGGGCTAGAACAGATGTCGCTTTTTACCACCAGACAGGTATTAAGACCCTGAGGAGCCCAGGGGCTACTTTTTAGGGGGTTCATGCTTTTATTTAGACCAGATTTTGACGGACGAAGCAGACCTTTTTTTTAGAAGACGCGATTTAACCACTTGTAGGTGAAGCACGCTTCTCATCGAGGGTCCTTATTACGAGAGGGCCTGGCATAATCCCTCCTTTATTCGGCGGCCCTGGTAGTAGATAAGTGAAATGTAACAACAACTAGTTGTAATCATTTGGAGTAATTTCAGGAAATACTTACAGTTTTTTCAAATTTTCTAAGCGCGTCACAGTTTTCGGATATTCGGTGAGTCGGTTGTACGATAAATCACTAAAAAAAATAAATACAAGAATCAATCAATTCAACTTTCATTTCCGCACACCTTGATGTTTAAAAATTTTCTATAGCTCACTAATTGCATTGTATTTAGTCGCATTTTTAAATATTTATCCTTTTATCACGAGAAAGTGATCAAAGCGCTATGATGAGCTCGCTTAGGAGTTGCCGGCCATCTGCCTACCTCTCTATGGTGGGGATGGGGAAAACCCGCTAAGCACCTTTCTCAACGGCACAACAAGCAAACTTGCCAGCTTGTTTTCCACACTGTTCTTTTATTGCTGAGAGTCAAGCAGGATAGCTGTGAATACCAATTTTAAAACCATTGATTTGATCCGACTCGGAATCAAACCCGCGTCTACAGTTCCTGAGGCGTACGTTTTTACAACGATTCTAGGACGAATGGATCCCGGACAATTATTTCCCTGACCTAACCCTGACCCATTTGTCCTTGTGCCCATTTTTCCTGTCCGGAATCCATTTGTCAGGTATCTTGTCCGAAATCCTATGCAACTCGACCATCTGAGCTGTAAATATATATAACTTCTTAAACTTATTTGATTGATCGCAAACCAGAGAGATTTCAACTTTTATTTCTGATAAGAAAACTCGAAGTTTTTCTTGTAACTGAATAACAACTTCAAAGCCCAGAAACAAAAGTTGTAAAATATTGCACTCCTTCCTTTTGAATTCTGCAGTAACTCCATTTACGACTTACACCACCTTGTACTGTACTATATTTTCGAATTTTCCAACTAAAGTTCAGCGAAAGTAAAACCATTTGGAAAAATCATAAAGTGCAAAGAGAAAAAATGCAGCCACAATAATTGGTAAAACTGGACGTTTCGACAACATAGATTCAGCCGTCATCATCAGCAGTACAAAATTACTATTGCTTTATTTTCCTCTTCATACGCTATTTTCGTCTCGTATTTATTGTATTCATAAGTAACATGTTTGCTATTTCATGAGTTTATCTAAATCAAGAAAATTTTGCGTCATTTTTTTTGAATTTATTGACAAATAACTTACAGTTCTTTGCAAAGAGAAACAGAATCTAGTGCTTTTGTTCCAATTCTCGAAATAAGATTTTCACGAAGATTTCTAAATATGAAGAAAATAGACAAAATACGTTTTTTTCTGCACACACACACACACAAAGGCTAAATTTTGTGAATCCACACTCTGCAATGTTCCTCTGAACTAAATCGTAAAACTTAAACATCAAAATTAAATCTTTATTATACTCGCCCGGGAATCGAACTCCTGATCTTCCGCGCCGACAGCGATATCTTTAACCACTTCTCCTACCGGTCTCAAAATATTGGCACTTGAACCATATAACCCCGAAGCGTGTAACGAATGTCGGGGTCCATCTCCGCCGCTTAGCGCCTGGGCAACACAGCTCCGAAGAAATGTCTCAGCGTTGGTGACACTGTATCCAATTTGACCGGTCCACGAATCGAACCCCAGACCTCCCGTCCCAATAGTGATATCTCTAACCACTACACCACGTTGAAACTTACGCTTCTAAAATGAGGTAATTTAATTTTTTTTTCATTTTGTTTCCATTTGGCTCGCTTTACATAATACATTTATGTTCTAGCCAGGCAAAGCTTTACTCACAAAAATTTTAAAACTTTGAGTGAAGAAAAATCATCATCTTCAATAACAGAAATTTTATTCATCGCAAGATTTCTAAAACGAAAAGATTAAAATTACTTTTCAACGCGTTTTTTATGACACTTGCAGCATGCTTTTCATGTGCTAGGAGTTGGAGTGCCTATCTCTGCTCATAAAACCAAGAACACAGCTACACATAAAATTGGTAAGAAATTGGAAGTGTAAAACCACAGATGATTGACTTAGGGATCGATTCCAGGTTACGGACGGACGCAGCAACTTGACTATAGCAGCAATTAACAAACAGTTTTGTTCTAAAGTCACGACATGTTTCTCTGCGAAAAAACAATGAAATGCTACAGCATAAGGCTGCAGCTACAGCCAAACGCTGCCAAGATCAACGTTACATTTTTTGGTTGGTGCAGCCGAATCAGAGTCGCACCCAGCGAAAAATTACGGGGGGTGGGGGCAGGGCCGAAATTAGATAATGAGAGGTTCCCTTTTCATTCGCTCTAAGTGACTGATCTCTAAAAGAAGTTTTCGTATGTCAAAGTGTGGTGTGGTTCCCCAATGCTTCCCATGGCTTTTGAACAATAATTTTATGTAAAACAAACAATATCAATAACAATAATTAAACATATCTGAGCGGCACCGCGCACAGGTTTCACATTTTTCGTGAAAGTTCAATTTGCGGCTAGAGCCAATTTATTTCACCCATTAAGGTGGCTACTAACTCGAAAAGCGCAAGCTTACTTCGCAATCTTCCACGAAGCACTGTTGAATTTTCAGCTAATTTATAAAAAACTCAAACACACAAAACTACTGATTCTTACAATACTTCCAGGTTTGAGGTTTGGCGCAAAGCCAGAGTAGGGACTGCTGGCAAAAGATTGTCATCTAGTAACAGTTCTTCCAAATTGTGAAGTCCAATGAAAGACTCTGATGTCAAATTATTGATTTTGTTCGAAGTCAGGCGCCTAAAAGTACAACATGGTTGTGTCCAGGTGGATATTATTGCGCAGTAACTTGGAAAAAATAAAATTTAACGCCCCAAAATAGAAACAAATTTGCATTTTATCCTTTTCGCATTACACTAAAGCGATCAAAGCGCTGCAAAGAGATCGCTTAGAAGTTGCTGGCCACCCGTCTACCATTCCAAGATGGGAAAATCCCGCTAAGTGCCTTTCCCTACGACACAACAATTAAACTTGCTGGCTTGTTTTCCGTATTGTCCTTTTAACGCTAAACGTCAAGTAGGGAAGCTGTGAATAATAATTTTAAATTTATTGGTAAGACCCGACTTGGAATCAAACTCAAGTCTAAAAGCTCCACAAAGAGATTTTCCATTCACTAATTCAAAAAAAATTACCGAGCCTATGATGTGTAATTTCAAAATGCACTTGACCATATCAATTGTTTGTTTCACAGAAATCAAACACAAAAAAAATTTGTGCTTACAAGTTTTTGATATTTCTCGAGTCAGCAAATAAATATGAAGGAATATTAGAAATACTGTTGCGTTCCATTGCTCTGTAAACACAAACAAAACAGTTGTTTACAAACTCAAATGAACGAGGGTCTCATAACAATCAAGCCAAAATTTTGTCCAACTACCATTTAGGATCACATGACATGTTTTTTTAATAAAAGTTGTTATAGGAATGATTGGGTTTCAGGTACTGTACCACCATGATGTGTTTTAGCGCCAACCATGGGGTAAATCACGCTGAAAAAAGCAAATCTTTATTAGACCTATACTCGGCGTTACCCGCGATATTACACCGAAGTGTGTGAGGAGAGGTGAGGTCCATTCCCGCAGCTAAGCGCCAGGGCAACACAGCTCCGAGGAAACGTCGCAGCAGTGGCGAACCGTTGGCGACACCGAGTCTGATTTGACAGGCCTGGTAATCGAACCCTAGACCTATCGCGCCAATAGCAATGTAACCACTACGCCAACTGGCCGTTATAATCATGTATGTTAACCACAATAATTCCGTATATGCATACAAAATAAAGTGAACAATGCGAAACAGACATAAGCCTACGCAAAAACTTTCCACAATTCAAAATGATAGGGCAAAGTAACTGAAAGAACTAGTACTGTTTGCCAAGTCTACATTAACGACTTGATTTAATCGCATTAGGCATTCAGAGTTAATTAGCAGGCTGCAGCGAATTAAGCTGCGATGATGCTACCGTTACCTGCAACGCATTAGCTAAAGCAAAAGTAGATACGCCAGTCAATAGGTCAAGGTTTTACCATGCCTCTTAGAAAAAAGCACGTCAACACGACTTGTTTTCTTGAAATGGGGAAACGATGCAGGATTTGGATGCTACATAGAACCACAGGCGCATTTGTTCACTTTTTAAAAGGGCTAAGGATCAAAATTGCTTATCTTACAGTACTGCACGCCTAAAAGAAGAAGCGGATTAAGGAGGAGTGGGCTATAGCCCCGGGGTTTTCCGGTTAACCGCATTATTAAAAAGGTCTGCAAAGAGCATGGGCCCCAAAAAATCAGCCCTCAGAAGCTTTCATGCGGTCCTGCCTGCAAGTGTCGAAGTGCTAATGTATTAATGTTTAAGCAAAATTTAGGGGAGATTTAGCTGCCCTAGCAATTTCCCTTTGCTCTGCTTGACTGACTTAAACACTGAAACAGATATTTTAAAGATCAGCAAAAAGTGTTGTTAAATACTCACAAATTGACGAGAGAATGAAGTGATTTGAAACCCTCAGGATGAATTTGATTAATCTTGTTCCCAGTCAGTTCCCTGAAAATTATAATCATTGTCATGCGGTTCTGTAAAATTCTGATCATGATTCAACGGTACCCAAAATTGCATAATTACAGTATAAAAATCATAATTACCGTGTTTGCATGTCGACTCTAACTGGTTTAAGTGTGGCTAAAATGGTTTGTAATCAATATCAATAAATTAACCCTTGAAGCTAAACCAAAAGATCATAGGCTAATTAAAACCTGATTATGGGTAGGTTTCGAACCACAAGTGCAATTTTGACACTTGAATCACCCTTTTATCTTTAGATACAAGACAGGAAAAACTTTATTACCAGTAATTCATTGTGCAATTGCGCGTGCTCATGTGAAGTAGCATGAGTTTATGGCGTTATAAAATGGAAATAGAGCATCGCTATAGTTTTATTGATTATCAACAACTAATATTCTCTAAAAGCAATTAACATCTGTCAGGAGAATTTGACGCAATGACTCAGTTCTGGCAGCAGCTGTTTCCCGCTGCCAAGGCATAGTAAGTTGAAACGAACATGAAAAAAAATATGACTACAGTGCGTTTGGGGTAGTAGTCAAAGACGTTGTTATCGGCACCGCAGGTCTCGGGTTTGATGCCTGGGTTATTGGAAACAGTGTCGCCAACGGCTTGCCGCCGCTGCGGCGTTTCTTCGGACTGTGCTGTCCTGGCGCTGAGCCGCAGGGATAATCTCCGCCACTCGTAACACGCTTTGGCGTAATGCTGCGACTGAGTGTATAATGCAAAATTGTTTTTGAATTATAACGGTAGTTGGGTAATTCGGGGGAAAAAGCACCGCAAATTTTTTCAACTTTGGTCAATGATTTCTTTCCAGAGCCAAAAGCATTGATGTTAGCAATTCTCTCACTTTCGTTCGTCGTTGGCAGCTACTCATCAAGAAATAGAAAAGTTTGCCAATTAGAAAAATTATAAAGCGATCTGTACCAAATTTGACCTATCTAGGGATCAAACCCCGGTCTTTCGAGTGTATTCTGATAATGAGAGTTTAGCCCTACAAGACACACAGTAGGTTTACGTCGCTTGAAATAACTTACAAATTTTTGATTCGATGAATGTTGTTGAAACTCGTTTCACCAATGTGGGTAATCTTGTTGTAGCTTAGATCTCTGCAACAAAAGCAAATAAACGTAAGTATAAATAAGCAAAGTTGGCTTTAAATTATTGAGCTGAAAATTCAACACATTCAACGTAAGGTTAGCTGGTTCATAAAAATGCAAGTATAAAGTATGTGCAGTCAATTTGGCCTTTGTTGATAAAGTTCTTTTTCATCTGTACGGTAGTTTTTCTACGTTGATTGTCATACATTATGCCGATTATTTTTAAAGTACTTATTCAAAATCAAATTTTCATTATACTCGCGCTGTTATGTCGAAGCATGTAACGAGTGGCGGGATCCATCTCCACGGCTCAACGCCTGAGCAACACAGCTCCGCAGAAACATCGCAGCGGTGGCAAGCGACACCAAGTTCGATTTGAACGACCCGGGAATCGAACCCACACCTCCAGCACTGTTACCGGTGTCTTTAACCACAACGCCAAGAGACCGGTCGAAAATATTAATTTCCAAAATTTATTTTTTTCTAAATTTCGTGTTCACAATGGTTTGAAGTAAAATAAGTTGAGGCATTTATTAATATCGAGCAGCATTAAGGGCAATTGCACAAGCCGTGTCCCGAAGACTGTCAGTACCTTTAAGCAACTTTTGAATATTTTAAAAACTAAGCCACCTTAAAGAAGGCTTGGTTTCCTCAACATAGTAGGCAAGCAAGTATTGGACTTAAAGCGCGAAACAGACCATCGTGTTGTCTTAGAAACTAAATTTCCTTTCAGTTTAGAGTGTTACTGATTAAATTTGACATAATACTTAAACTTTGAGTGAACTAGGGAGGCTATTTTGCCAATACCAAGAAGTATTTTGATAAATTTTTTCTTAAAATCTTTGGCAAATTACTCTATTAAACCTGTTTACCAAACCGAATTTCAATCGAAAAATTTGCAATAATATCAAAGCTTGGTTACAATCGCCTGCATTTGGTACCATGAGAAAATACATAAGCTCTTTATACACTACAGTATGCTCAGCTATAAAAAATGGTAGTTATTATGATAGTAAAACAAGTTTACGACCTTGGCAAAAATAACAGTATCTTGCTAGTTTTCCTGTGAATTTGTATTCTGTCCAAGGGCGTATAAGAATATGCTGGCAAGGCACAAACTTTACATTAGATGCAATCTTTCTGAAACCAGTTAAACAAGACAAAAATATGAATCACCGAGTTTTTAATGGCTAGAAACAAGTTTAAACTGTTTGCAATTGTATTGACAAGGTTCTGAGCCTAGTTGCAAAAATCGCTGCATGGTGCTATCGCTGCATACAGAGAGAGAATAAGAGGGGGGGGGAGAGGGCTATGGCCTGGAGACCTTGTGATAGGGCCCCTCCGGTAAATCACGCCCTTTAAAAAAATCTGATGCTAAGATCTACAAAAAAACATTGAGCCTAAAAAAAATTGCCCTAGTCACCCCGAAAGTCTTGCTCCGGCTGCATATGAGAGAAATGCAAGCCAGAATATTGTAGGCCATCCTGTCATGCAAAAAATAATGATGTAGTCATATGCAATGGCCTCAAAACATTACAAATTCTGACTTTTTACATCACACTCTGCATTTAAAGCCAGCGATTGTGAACCAGGCAACATTTCTTTTCAGTATAGTGGTGTACGGCCCTAGAACACCAAACAGAAAACTTCAAAAATTATCTTCTAAAGTCCTAAACAAGATCCCACTGGCTATTAACTGTTACCCAGTAGCATAACCAGGGGGTTCCCTTTTTTGACGTTTGAAGACTTTTTAAAAGTGCGATCACATTGAGACCTTACGGGCATTGACACATTGTGCTGGTTTATCTTATTGGGTGTGATGTCATAATAAGATAAACCTGCGCAATGTCTCAACATCTCAGTTAGTGTGATCGCACCTTAAGGGTGAAGACTTGCATTGCCTCCATCCGGCCCTAGCCCCCTCAAGTTTTTGGTGACTACGCCCCAGTCGCCCCTGTCACTATTACAAAGTAGGCACCGACCAATATGCTAAGTCGCCTGTCAAATTTGGCCGTAGAAGCTATCAAGGTTTTTAAGACACAACTGATAATTTGGCTGCCTACAGGATATCCTAATCAATTTAACGAGAACAAATGGTTTGGTTATCTGGCGCCGTTTTTATTAAAAAGTCGCCACTAAAGTTATCTTGCTACTCTAGCTATAGCAAGTAGTAGGCGTTAAAAACTGAGGTTCCTAACAAACTTGTTCCATTTGTTACAATTTCTGATGAAAATCAAATCTGCTTAAAAAATAATTATCATGGCTGAGCCTGAGCAGCGTTTTAAAAAGCCTTATTGCTGAACTTAAATATTTTTAAAATTCTACACTTATCGATTTTTAGCTTTCTGAAAAATTGAAATGGCTTCATCATTGATGTTTTCGCATTGAATTGTCATGGCAGGCTAAACTTTAGCCAGTACCATTGTGATCTCTAAATCATTTACCTAGCAGTTATTCGATTCTTCATTTATAGTGGTTTTGTATTTTCGAAGGATCGGCAATGATTGCATGTCATGGGGGCTAGCAGGAACGTTTTTATCAGGTGAGGGCAGCATTGTGCCATGGCCCCCCCTTTTGACTTTGCCTTTTGGTAAAAAATATCAATTGTTGCTAAGGACTGAAGTTTGCCAGTTTCTTCTGATGGTTTTTGGAATTTATTCCCTCCGCCCTTCTAAAATTTTTCGCAACGCCACTGGAGGCAGGGTAACAAGTTAAGCGACCCCAAACACAAGAGTGTATCAAGAAATGTTTTTAGGGGAGAATGAGGCCTAAGAAAAAAAAATGCTTATGCTACAGTTTTGTACGTGAAGAAATATTGAAGTACTACTATATTTATTCACGATGAGTAAGAATATAGGGCCTAGGGGAGTTTGACCCCTCAACCTTCTTGAATTCGTCGAAAAGGCAGTGTGGCAAAATCGTAATGCAAAGCCATTTGATCATCTTTCAGCATATTACACGCAGCACAACTTTGGAATTTTGCGAGAAACGCTTCGATTATTCAGCAATGCGCGCTGGGACTGCAGATTTCTGCGGGGAATTCGATGAGCAATTCCAATCAAAACAGCTTCGAAAATGCAAAGTTATTGCTCATTCAGTATCGTTGTCTTAAAGACTGCCAACTGCACCAACGTTTGTTGGTTCAGAACAAGCTTTTCTTATATGAATTTGGAATACTCAAAAGTCGAAACCATGACTGACAAGTTTGCCTACCTTAAAAAAATAAATATGATAATGCGCGCAACATTTGTTACGTTGTATTTTAGGAATCCATGAATTGGATTGCAATCAAAGCGCTGCAAACCTAGTGGCTGAGTGGTAAGAGAGCTTGGCTTTCGATCACGAGGTCCAGCGTTCGAACCTGAGTTTACCTGATGAGCGGTCAAACCGCGAAACTAGTCGAAGAATTGTTTTTTACAGCGTTGGTTCAGAAAGTCGTATAAGGCATAATGTCTCTTTATACGTTCTTTACATTTATTGACTTACTGTAAAATAGGACCTACATCGAATCGACTTCGTTCATTTCATTTTGTTTTATGCTAGGACTTCGGCAAGTTTAGCAGTTTTCATTTCTACCTAAAATTGGACGATAGACTTGCTTGGTTTTTTAGTGCAGTGATTTTGCGTGAACATTAGTTAAGTCAAACTGCTATTTATTTATAATTTACATCTAATAGTTTGGCGGCACTTTTTGCCTTTGATGAAGGCACAAAAACTTTAAACTAAAATTTTGACTTGCACAAAACGGTTCGTCTTTTTACAACTCAGTATTTCCGCATTTAGTGTTTCTGGCCAAAGAAACCAGACTTTTTCAAAACGCCTCGTGTCGAGAGCAATCATTTCGCAATTTTACCAAATGTAACTTCATATTGATCAACTAGAAACAACCAAATGGCAATGGATGCATCTGGATCTGCCAGTTGATTTCAGGTCTCAAGAGACGGTTAAACCCGTCATATGATATTTAGATTCAATAACAACTTGTTTCGTAACGTTTAGAAAGATAGGTATCTACTGTTAAAGTACGTTTTGAGACATGTTGTCGACATGGTCTACCGTGCCACGCGCTGGTTAAAGATTCTACGT
Source organism: Trididemnum miniatum (assembly GCA_964006365.1). Lineage (NCBI taxonomy): Eukaryota > Metazoa > Chordata > Ascidiacea > Aplousobranchia > Didemnidae > Trididemnum > Trididemnum miniatum. The sequence continues at coordinate 4,757,691 of OZ023239.1, forward strand.
GACGGGTTCGACTCACGGCAGCGGCCGATTGCATTTGACACACTACAGTGGATGCTGACCATGGCTACCAGCCATGCTGCTGACGCAAACAGCGCAAGCTCACTTTGTATTGTATTTGCATTAAGTTGCATATTTATCCTATCACGAGAAAGCGATCAATGCGCTATAACGAGCTCGCTTAGGAGTTGCCGGCCATCTGTCTACCATACCAAGATGGGAGAATCCCGTTAAGTGCCTTTCCCAACGGCACAACAAATAAACTTGCTGGCTTGTTCTCCACACTGTCCCAATAATGCTGAGCGTCAAGCAGGGAAGCTGTAAATACCAATTTTAAAGTCGTTGGTTTGACCCGACTCGGAATCAAACCAAAGTCTACAGCTCACGAGGCGGTTACCACTCGGCCATCTGAGCTGTTACTTCGCAGTCTCCGTCAAATACTATTGAATTTTGAGTTCAATAAAACTAAGTTATTTATATAGCTTCATGTAAAAGTGACTGTGCATGGTACCGAAACATAGTTACGTAAAGACAGAGCTTTGCTGTCAATATTTCCCAAAAGCCTCTGTCGCTCTCCTAACAAACTACAATGATAAATCAGTGACTTTAAAATTGGTACTCACAGCTTCCTGCTTGACGTTCGGCAATAAAAGAGACAGTGAGAAGAACAAGCTGGCAAGTTTGCTTGCTGTGTCTTTAGAAAAGGCACGGAGTTTCTCCATCTTAAAATGGTCGACAGATAGCTGGCGACTCCGAGGCGAGTTCTCTACACAATATCTGCAGCTCCCTCGCGAAAAAGGATAAGTTTCTGGTAGGGTCCAAGCGGTCTACCCACCGTGGTGCCACGGCCGGATAAAAAGTGGCCATAGCCCCGGAGCTTCCCTGATAGGGTCCCACAGGCAGGGGGTGCCACAATGGAAAAGGTCGTAGGAAACGATTTGCTCCTAACGTTCAAATCAGGTCTGCAAAAAGCTTGGGACTTTCCCAAACTTAAAATGGTCCTGGTGGTGGTTAAAGAACAACTCACATGTCAATCCAATGCGTTTGTTCACTGAATTCGGGGATAACAGACAAGTTGCTCCATCTACAAACCGCTTCGACCTCTTCAGAGCTGCGCCTCAACCGCTCACAATCGCACTCTGAAAAGATTTTACGTAAGAATTATCTCACTTAGTTCAGCCAATACAAAAACCGTAAATACGCCATGTTTTAAACAAACGGTAGAATTGGAGCTAGTAAGCAATTTAATTACATATAACACAACTGGCTCTTAGTGTATCGGTTAAGAGCGACCGCTTGGTAACCAGGAGATTGGGGTTTTAGTTACGGTCACACTAATATTCGCAGCTTTCGCGCCAGGCGCTCGGCACAAACGGAGGTGCGAAGGGTTTTGTCTGTGCGTTGTTTGTCATGTATGTCCCTTAACAGCGTTCAATCATTCGTGACTAATAATTGTAATGGGCCGTCAATTGAGAATGGCCTAATGTGTGCTTGCAGCCTTGCACCCGCTGTCCCGCACCTTTACCTTTACATTTAACACAGCCAGGAAACAGCTAAAAACATTTATAAAGACACAACAGCAGAGGGTAGGCTTGTAGCGTTGATAATGGCAACAGACGTGAGCAGAAGCGTCCCTTCCAGTACTTTTACCGGCTTCTTGGCTGTGTTATTTCTCATTAAATTGTCACATTTTTTTTCGAAGACGATATTTACGCCCAAAATATTTTTACGTTTAAATTGGCAATCCCGGGTTTGCATCGCATTTAAGCCCACTAGTTAGTGAACTTGGCTCGACTAAGGTCGTTGGTCTAATTTTCAAGTCACGTTAAAAAGTAGGTTATGGATATAAATACCATTTTAGTCAATTTTAAAATAGTTTACGCCAGGCAAAAACAAAAAAAGCATTTTATGAAGAATGCAAACAGCAAAATCCAAACCACTTACCAACTGGACATCCAATTATGTCCATCTGTTTTTTCCTGCTTTTCTTTCCAGCTTTTCCGGGCTGACTTACTATGAATAAGAAAGCAAGAAAAACTAATTTCCAAACATCCATTTTTTGTTTGCTCTGCTTGAGATGTGATTAAATGATAAAGCTTGGTCGTCGCAGAAATTTCTCACACCCAATTTAGAATTAGACTGAATAATTCAATCATTCGTATCTATAAAATTTAGGTACTTAAAACGCTCTCTCCAACTAAAATTTAAGTCGGATTAGCCGTAAATTACTTCATTCAGTCAATCATTGAGAACTAATACAAAAGTCTAAAAAATAATAGCAAACTTGTTCATTTGAGCGTGCACAATCTAATATTGCACATATCAAGCATTAGCTAGTACAGTGTGGTCCAACTGTAGGCCCGCAATGAGTTACGGTGATTTGCACGTTTAGGTCTGAAAATATTTACTTAATCTTTGTTTTTGTTAGTTTTTGACTGCGTTTACGTTTTTTAAATGTAATTCTGAACAGTCTGTACCGCTTCGCTTCATAACTTATGCCTATGAGGTGTTTTATTCATCGAATTGCCACGGATTACTTTTCAATTTGTTGCAATTGTAGGAGCCGAAGGTCAGGTCCACGTCGGCAGCAAGAAGGACGAGCCGGGGCCAACAGGCAAAATAATAAAACACTAAACTTCCACACGCTTGTTTAAAACTACGGTCGCGCAGAGTCCTTCACGATCGCTTTTACTCGCGACAGCTATTTTGTGGGGTTAATGGTTATACAGTATTTCATACGAAGTAAGCTTATCTACACCAGATGACCGAGTTGTTAACGTTTGCGCTTCTGGAGCAAAAGTTTAGGGTTCAAATCCTGGGTCGATCAAAGCGGACACAGAGTTGTCAAGGGCTGACCACCGCTGGGCCATTCATTCGAAAGGAGCTGTGTTGCACGACTGGGTAGATGGGCCCCGCTAACTCGTTACATGCTTAAAACGGCGAGTATAGTGAAAATTTGATTTTTACTTAATAAATTTGATCTTCTTCGCAAAATGCTGAATTAACGTTATTGGTTGTAGTTCATTTTATTTCTGGCTTGCCAGAGAATATTTACCACAAAATAAACAACAATAAATCAGAAAAAGGACACAGAGACAAAGCTACGTACTTTAACTCATGCTGGAGTTAAAATTAAACGAACGACAAATTTTAGATTTTCGTTATAACTAACAATGATGTTAATCTACTAGCAAGTAGCAACATCTTCTCTTTAACATTGGCAAGCGGGATAAGTGAACAGCTTTTTATGGCCCACGATATCATTCAGTTGGACCACACTGAGCTAGTGTATGACCAGCCGGGTGGCGAAGTGGTAGAACACATCGCAATTGGCACCGGAGGTCTGGTCAATTCCTACCCGGTGAAACTGGACACAGTGTCGGCAACAGCTCGCTACGGCTGCGACGTTTCTTAGGAGCTGTGTTGCCCATCGCTAAGCCACGGAGATAGGCTTCGCCACTCGCTACACACGGCGTAATATCGAAAGTATAACGAAAATGTGATTTGGTTTAGCTAGCCTACACTATCACTTTTTCTTAGATAGAGGCAAGAGATTTTCTGGCTTAGTTAAGTTATTCAGCAACAATGGCAAAGAGTCGAACCACCAACTCGAAATGCTTATTTGTCTCTGAAATTAACCTTTAACCAGTAACTGCAAGTTGATGGCACTGTTACTTCGTGGAAATCAATCTGCTTTACGTAGCCTTTTCGCCTCTCAATACACAGTTACCTTGAATAAGCTATTCATCCAGCTTTATTCTGTTTATTAATACTTGTGTTTAACACTTTATGAGGTTTTAAATAGCACTTACATTAAGCCACTTGACCATCGATTTTTAATAACGCCGGTAATACTTCTCATTCAGCGTTTCAAACACTGCTAGCTATCAGTCAAGACTAACTAAAAAATGTTGGCCGCGCACTACGCCTAGTCACGCAACTTTCACCATAAAAATTGCAAATCAGATCTTTGATTTTCAATTTTGTAAGCAAAAGTGCTCCAAGACTGAAAAAAATTTGCCTCTTTCTTTAATAAGTACAAGAAAACTCAGTTTTTTTTAAGTGTAAAACTTGTTGTCTACTCTTTATCTTTTCTACTACTGTAAAACTGTATCTTCGCATTTCACCTTGCAAAAGCTGAACGTCCACAAAAATTAAACACAACACTGCAAGACCCCTGATTCCCCGAACAAAAGTAAGTCTAGCCAAAGCCAACTGCCCAAATTTACTTAGTCAAGAAAGCTGCTCTTTTTATCTTGTAAGCGCATTATGACCGATGAACACTTTAATGAACATCAATTTGCTTGATATTTTTAATTTAAAACGATGCCTAACGCTAATTTGCTAACGCTTTTCGAAAAATTTTGCTTAATTTTAGTCTGCTTCGCTGATAAACGACGATTTTGCTCTAATTTGCATCAAAAAAGTGATTTTGGTAGTGGCTGTAAATTTGTACGGACTCGTAAAAATTGCCGTTCCGTATTTTTTATCTTCCTTCTTTTCACCTTTACATTTTTACAGATTCCGAGAGCTTTTTCTTGTAACTTAATTAATTACCGTCCAACTCGTACGTTGAACTCTCCTTGAAAGCTTATTCTACTAACTGTTTAACCTTTGAGCTGTTTTATTAAAGTCATGTTCTGTCTATATTTACAAAATGGTAGTTTTAATGTTTTTTGCACGAGAATTATTATCACCTGTTGTTTACTGTTCTCAAACTTTATCGCACTCAGGGCTAACCGCCTGCAAGCAACTCTTCTTTCACGTCTGTGAGTGGCATGCTTTTTTCTCAAGTAGCAAAGTTTGCAAGAAAATGCTTCTACTTATACCATATCATCACATTAATTGGCTGCTATCAACATATTGAGTGATGGGAATGCTTAATGTTATCACCAGCTTGTGTTTGTTTTTCGTACACGCTGTTTGCCTAACAATCTAATTCTTAGGAGACCTTATGCTAAGTCGGGAGTTACAGGCAAAGCTATAAAAGGGCCGTAACATATTAAACGATATTTATCCTTTCTTTTAATGATTTTATAAGTAGCCTAATAATCGGCTCCATTGTCCCCCAAAAATATTCCAGAAAATTTGCAAAACGTTATAATGGAGTGATTATGGCAAAATTGCCTTGCATTTCATATTTTGCTCTGTCTTTAATTTTACATGACATTTTTTTGACAATACATTACATTCAAACCAGCGCAATAGCTCATTTGTCAAAAGCAAATAGAACAAGAAAAGCGACTGGAATTACTGTGTATCAAGGATTGGCAAACTCAGGAATGCATCCCACTTAAAACTCTTCAGGTGCAAGTGCATTTCGTTTTTTTTTTCATTGCATCATTGCGAAAGATGCACTGGGTAGGTCGAGTACATAATTACCCTGTCCACATGTCCAATTTTAGTGGGCTTTAGGCCCACGGTTTTTGGTTCTAGTTTCTGCGTCTTAATCAGTTAAAAAAAGTGATTATAGCATCAATATAGCATAAAGCCCACTAAAATCGGGCATGTGGACAGGGTAACTGTGACAGTAAAAATTTCAAATTATTTCTAGCTTACGCTTACACTCTTAGTTTTGTTGTTACTGTTCCTTTTTTATTACTTTTTGATTCGATATTTCGTGATAAATTTGACTGTTTTTGTTTAGCCTTTCTTAGTTGCCGATATATTGCAATATTGCTCGAAAATAATCTCTAAATTTCTATCCACACATCTAAAAGTTTTCCATTTATTTCCATACCAGCAATCCGCCAATCTCTCTCTCCGTAATTATTTACTGTAATGGAAAGCTGACAATTAATTTGAAATTTAATCACCTTTGTTCAACTTTAGCAGCTGCTACGATGATGCTGGGATTTATCAGCAATATTACGTGTAGCTAAGCTCGCACCAATATTGGCTGACAGCCAATCTTGTCAGATTATAAGATATCTTTCATCAAGAAGTAATGAAAACGCGGGTGCCCTCAGCCAGTAGGCAGAGGCGTGGGCAGCGAAAAGGTTAGCGTGGCTGGGCCGGATTTTAAAAATGACAGGGCCGTTTTCGTAAAAAGTTTTTATGTACGTTAAAAAGAGGAGAGTGCTACGGTGCCCTCCTCTTCTTGTAACGCCGCTGCCTCTAGACCGAATAGAGAGGGAAAAAATTTCCACCTGGTTTAGGGGCTGAATCGATATCGAAACTGTAAGCGGCCCAAAAACATTTTTTTTATTTTGTTACGAGCAAAGAGAAATGTTGATGATCAAAAATTTATAGCGCAAATCGAAACGTGAGCATGATGTTTTGTCTAACGGCCGGCTGATGTTGTGGTAACAATCAGGGGCGGCGCCAAAGGGGGAATGGGGTCCTAGTCCCCCCACTTCTGCTCAGGCCCATTTTCGTAAATCGTGCAAATCCGTTAATTTTTTGTCTGGGTTAGGGGAGGGGAAGACGAGGCCCTCCTCCTGAGCTTTTTCTTTTCCTGTCTTTAAAACACGACAAAGATTTTAAGAAGTCACTAAATAAAGTGTCCTGGGAACCAAAAAGTATATAATTTGACCTCAAGAACAACATACTACTTTTTGACCGTTACACTACAGCAGTTACTAGTTAATAGTTGTTATCGGTATTGGTGCGTGCAGAGCAGGAAAGTTGCGAGTTAAATTTTTGCAAGATATACCGACATTCGTTTATTATGCTAACACAGTGGTTCTCATACTGGGGACCTCGGTCCCCTTGGGGTACGCGAAGCAGTTTCAGGGGGACCGCAAAGAGGTCGCGGATTTCTGATAAATCATCCTACTGAATTGTGTCTTATTGGATTCTTGCCTTGATTTTGCGTGGAAATTTATGCTTAAAAGTAAAGGACCGTGAGTGATAACAGAAAATCTTTGGGGACCGCAAAGTCGAAATTTTAAAAAAGTTTGAGAACCACTGTGCTGACATGTCTGACATCAGGGATCCGTCTCACACCGTACTACAGAACCGGGCTACTACGACACGATAAGCGAAGGCAAAGGCAATGTCAATTTCTGAACAATTATGCTTAATGGTAGTAGTAGGCTATCCTATTTGTACTTCATAATTAATTCATAATTGTACCTCATAATTAAGTACTTCATAATTAAGTTCATAATTAAGTCTTCAAAATTTCTGGGGGATGCCCCCCAGACCTTCTTGAAAGAATCTAAATTTTTACAAGTTTTCGTCGCTTGGTTTGTTTTCCCCACTTACTTCGGGCTGGCGCCACCCCTGGACTAACAACGTCGTTTTCGGCGAAGAAAGTCTGGATTTGATTCTTGCCCCGATCAAATTAAACACAGTGTCGCCAACGGCCCGTCGCTGCTCCGATGTTTCTTCGGAGCTGTGTTGCCCAGGGCCCCAGGCGCTAAGCTGCGGAAATGAGCCCCGCCACTCGTTACATGCTTTGGCGTAATACCGCGAGTATAATGAAGATTTGATTTTCATGTTTTACATCCAGTAGAAGCTAAAATTTCGGAATGATTTTAGAATACAAAACTACTATAATTGGCTGATACATTACCTTAATTGTACACTTACTAGCTGATAAATTGCCCGCTACTAGGCCTCATAGAAAAACACAAAAACACTTTGCTGAGTGTAGCAAGCTCAAGCAAAATCATCAGATTCATCAAGCTTTTCCCTAGGGACGATTTTAATTACATTAGAATGAGTAAAGCGGCAGTTATTACCTTGCTGAAACAACAAAATATGAAAAAATATATCTTAGTCCTCCAGCGAAGATATGGCAACAACACCTTTTCATAGAAAAACTGCTCGGTCTTATATCCTGAACGCAAGTCCAGTTTGGTTGAACCTGAAAAACCTACGGACCTTCTGTATCGTTATCAGATTGTTAATGCCATAATTGAAGAAAGTGATTATGACATCACAAATGTAATTGTGATGCAGCAAGCGCTTGAGCTTTTTTGGCACATTTAAAAAGTCAGATCAGTAGGCTACTGATGTTAAGACATTGTTATCGGTGCGAGCGGTCTGTGATTCGATTCCTGGGCCGGTCGAATCAGACACAGTGTCGCCAACGGCTCGCCACTGCACGACACTTCTTCGGAGCTGTGTTGCCCAAAAGATAAGCCGGGGAGATGGGCCCCACTACTCGTTACACACTTTGGCGTAATATCATGAGTATAATAAAGATTTAAGATTTCTGATTTTGATGTGGGAGTTAACTAAGTAACGATATCGCAACAAACCTGTACTTCTTGCTTCAGCATAAACTTATTCTATCAGTTGCAGATGGTTTATCCGTTTGGTTGTTGATGGAACGTTTCCTGGAAACGCACTGAGATTGAAACTGTCAGCTCTTGCACGAAGATGTCCATAGAAACAGCAAAAGTTATCGAAAAGAAAAAGAATCGTCGACATTGAACAAAGTAAACGTTAAACAACAGCTGTGCAGCCTTTGTGCTAAGTTACGAAAATAACCCCAGCAAACAAGGATCGGACCACACGGGAGTGATTGTATTTTTTTTTTGTTTTTAGTTGCATATTTATCCTCCTATCACGAGAAAGTAATCAATGCGCTATACGAGCTCGCTTAGGAGTTGCCGGCCATCTGTCTACCACACCAAGATGGGGGAATCCCGCTAAGTGCTTTTCCCAACGGCACAACAAGCAAACTTGCCGGCTTGTTCTCCATACTGTCCCTGTATGGCTGCGCGTCAAGCAGAGAAGCTGTGAATACCAATTTTAAAGTCAATGGTTTAACCCGACTCGGAATCAAATCCAAATCGACTGCTCCCGAGGCGAACGCTCGATACCACTCGGCCATCTTGACTCGACTCGGAATCAAACCCAAGTCTACGGCTCCCGAGGCGGACGCTCTCACCACTCGGCCATCTGAACTCTCACAACTCGGCCATCTTGACTCGACTCGGAATCGAACCCAAGTCTACAGTTCCCGAGGCGGACGCTCTCACCACTCGGCCATCTGATTGGAATGACCACCCCTAAAATGTCTACAGAGTTTTTTAGTTTACCTTTTTTGTATATGCTATTTTTTTAAAGCCGCTTATTTACAGCTTTGGTTTTTTCATTACTGAAGTACATGCATTATGACCGGTGCTTGGTGTATCGGTTAGGAGCGTGGCTTGGTAGCCGGGAGACTGGGGTTTTATTCCCGGTCGGGTCACACTAAAGACTTTAAAAATAGTATTCGCAGCTTTCGCGCCAGGCGCTCGGCACAAGCGGAAGTGCGAAGGGTTTTGTGTATGTGTTGTTCGTCATGCATGTCCCTTAACAGCGTTCAGTCGTTCGTGATTGATAATTGTAATGGGCCGTCAATTGAGAATGGTCTAAACAATGTGTGCTTATTGTCAGGTTTAGAATGCAAAATTCATCAGCTCAAACTACGGCCTACGGGCGCGATGATGTTATTTTTTGATTTCGGGCCGAAATTCGAACATCCGCGGACGCTATGACCTCATGTTGCTCATCACTAGATGTTGAGCCGAAATTTGAACATCTGCGGAGGCTATGACCCTTTTTTTGCTCATTACTTGATTTTAGGCCGAAATTCGAACATCTGCGGACGCTATGACCTATTTTTTTGCTATTCATGTGTTTTTGGGGCACCACTGACCAAAGGGCCCAAACGAATTTTTTGCCCCGGGGCCCGAAAGTTCTCTCGGCGCCCCTGGCTGTCCCGTACCTTTACCTTCGCATACATTATGGAAGGTGTTCTCGTTGAGCATCGGATCCGTAAAACCAATTTTTCACTCTTGTCTCTATAGCGCCACTATTTTGCAATAATCTAATCCGGTCGCTCGTAAGATGGCGCTGGTAATCCATTCTAAAACTGTGTAAATTTCTTTTACAAAGAGCTAGCAAATTTTCTGAAGAAATAATCAGTCGTGCTGCGAGCACGACATTCCATCAAAGTTTGACTCATTTAGCAGGTTCATTGAAGTTTTGGTTCGAATATAACTTGGATTGATAAGCCGTGTTGTTGAGCTTTGCGTTCAACATTGTCACTCACAGTTTCGGAATCCTTTATTTTGTTGCAAAATTTCAGAAAAAAATCAAAATCCTTGCAAAAATTTCTCGCAAAAGTGCTAGCGAGTTTGTCAAAGTCAACAGATAGACGCGTTTTATGACATATCAATGGTAAGTTCAAGTTATGTACAGTACTTGGGCGTGGAATGCTTGTGTTGTAAAACGAACAAGACTTAATAATGAATACATTTCTATGCTCTTTCCTGTAATTCAAAAGCGTTTGACAAAAATAACTAAAAACGTAACAGTGGAAACAGCAGAATTTAATACAGTAGATATAAATACGAAGTACGCATTGGCAAAAACAACCATAATGCTATGATAGATTGAAAAAATGGTCACCGGTATTTAATGAAAGTATTTACATTGGCAAGAATGCTTACAGCAGGCCTAACACTAATTATAAAACTTAACAGATAAGTTTTCACGAAAAAAGAAAATTTAAATAAAAAAGCAATGAAGCTATTTAATTAGTCGTATATTCAATTGGTTTCGGTCGCTTTTGCGTTTCTTTGCAAAATTTTTACTTATGGTTGGTAGTAAAACGTTGGAAAATGTTTTTGTTCTGCTATATGCGTGATAATTTTGTTGAATAGGGCATCAAAACATCAATCATATTGCCAGACCATAAACTTTGTCAGCTTCGCTCAGTAAATGCGTTTGTGTTGATTTGAATTGGCATTTAGGAAGAAGCACCTTATTTACTAGCAATGAAAGGTCAGTGTAAGTTGCAATAACAGTCAAGCGTGTCCTTCTGTAGCAATTGCTAGTAGCGTCAAGAAATTTTATAAACTAGTGACCTAATTACGGATCCCTAAGCTCAGTGAAGCAGTTCAAATGAATTCTGGCAACCTGACATCTTCAAAGAAGTTTTATGAAGTCACAATTCTCGAAGGCATTAAGAAACGCCAAGCTGACATCAATAAACTAGCACTCTCAAGAGTGAAACACAAACTGGTAGTTGCATTTGTTAAATATTGATTATATTACTAAGAGTGATACCGTTGCTCTTTCAACAGAAATTTACCAAATAACTCACCATAAAATTGTTGCTAAGCTTTTTAGATGTAAAGTTTATGACTTTGGTCAAAATACTTTGAGGATAGAGATAGTTAGTATCGCAGACTAGCGGTATAGCCAATGAAAAAGTGACTCAAGGGTAGCTTACTTGAAAAGGTTTAATTATGGAGTATAGGAAAAAAGTACTATAACAGTATAAAGCATATTCTACACACTGATGAAGCATTTCGATGTACTGTTTTTTTTTGCACCATAGAAGCAGAATGTAGCCAGCGACAAATTAAAGTAATATAAAACGGTTTCAGGGCCAGATTTAGGCAATGATAGTCCCCCTCTTTCCGCTCACCCCTGCTGATCGATTTCTAAAAAAAGGTCTCATACATACGTCAAAAATCATTGCTCCCCCTGGCAACGCAGTTAAATTTTTGTTTTAGAAGAGCCCTCTTACGGTAAGAAAATCACTTTCAGAGAAAAACAGTACTTTCTCAATTAGCTGAAATAGGAAGGAAGCAAAATATTTTAAACGAAATTCGGTGTGTTTTGTATAGTCTGACCGAGATGTTAGCTTTTTGTTTGAATGAATTATTTTCTTTATTTGATGATATCAAATGGTTGTGTTTGGGTTTCCCTATTCTTTGTTTTCATTTAATGGTATTAATCGCATTATTTTTCCTCTTAAACCTAAAATTATTTTAATGATATTGTGAATTTTCGACTACATTGTGCTTTTCGTAATTATACTGCTGCATGAAGTTACCTAATACAAAGGGTTTCCATTAAATTTTGCAAAAAAGGAGTAACTATGGAAGATGAAATTGAAAATGCGGATTTGGAAATATTGCGCAAAGATGAGGGAACGCACGAAAAGAACAAGAAAGATGGGGCAACACCAGAAGAGAGCAAGTTTAAGGGGACTCTCAAGCGAAAACAGAGCGTTTTTGCGGGCCGCATTATAGAAGTTCGCGAAAAGAAAGGCTTCCTTCAAGCAGCTATTCCAACTGTCCCAGTCTGGGTTGCGTGGATTTGTTTATTTCTAAACGTATTTCTTCCTGGATTTGGTAAGTACAGGTTTCACATTAAAAAAAGCTTAGTATCTACATCGGCCAGCTGGCGAGATGGTTAAAAACATCGCCAGCGGCGCAGTAGATCTGGGTATCTATTCCCGGGCCGGTCAAAGATGACACAGTTACGCTGTCCACATGTCCAATTTTAGTAGGCTTTAGCTTTAGGCCCACGGTTTTTGGTTCTAGTTTCTGCGTCGCGATCAATTTTTTTGAGTCATAATAACTTTTTGTAACTATGACGCCAAAAAATGGATTATGATGCAGAAACTAGTACCGAAAACCACGGGCCAAAAGCTCAGTGTAATTGGACATGTGAACAGGGTAATTGTCACCAACGGCTCGCCATCGCTGCGACGTTTCTACGGAGCTGTGTTGCCAAGGCGCTAAGCCGCGGAGATAGTTGTTGTTGGTTGCATATTTATCCTCCTATCACGAGAAAGCAATCAATGCGCTGTACGAGCTCGCTTAGGAGTTGCCTGCCATCTGTCTACCATACCAAGATGGGGGAATCCCGCTAAGTGCCTTTCCCAACGGCACAACAAGTATACTTGCCGGCTTGTTCTTCACACTGTCCCAATAATGCTGAGCGTCAAGCAGGGAAGCTGTGAATACCAATTTTAAAGTCATTGGTTTGATCCGACTCGGAATCAAACCCGAGTCTACAGCTCAAGAGACAGACGCTCTATACCACTCGGCCATCTGAGCTGTAAAAGCTATACTTACTCAAAGAGATAGCTGTACTTACTCACTTGGCATAATTAATCGTGTTCACGAATGGGCTACTAGCCTATATTGAAGATTTAATTTGGTTTAGGTTATCTCCTGCTAAATAGCGAAACAATATAATTGTCATACGCGAAGCTTTTCAAGTTAAATAATATATATAACCTTAGCGAAACTTGCTAAATAGCGAAACAATATAATTGTCATACGCGAAGCTTTTCAAGTTGAATAATATATATAACCTTATTCAAAAAATTGTCGAAATTAGTTTAACGTGGATATATCTGCAGAGAATTAGCGCTATAACTGCAACTGCTGTACTGGTGAAATTTTTGTAGTCAACGGACAAGTATGACTGGGATTTATTGCCTATACTGTTATTGTAGTTTTTTCGTTAACTTATCAACGTAAAGAGTAAGTTTTCAATCGTGCCAAGAAATAATTTCGTTTCCTCACAGCAAATATCTCCAGATTTTAAGTAAACAATAATTTGATTTTCTTGAAATCAATTATTCATTAAGATTTGGCCAGTGCATTCATTAAAAGCTGAAATGAACTGCGAGGCCACACAAGGTAGCTCAAGGTGTGCTGGGACTAACGCTAAATCATTTTTTACCCGATAGTCAGGGTTGCAATTAAAAAAGAAAGGGCTGTGCTGGCTCGCCTTAACTCTGAAAACCTCTCGACAGTAATTTATTGTTTTCACGCTCAGACACCGTTAAAGCCATTTGAGGTTTAATATACAGTAGCTCTACTTCTACGCGATCGATTTGAAAGTCTGTCTTTAAAATGAAGCCTCTTATAACTAGAAGCATGCCTTGGGGGAGAGGGAAATGAGGGGCAGTCGGCCCTGGTAGCACGCTGTAAATGAGGGCAGTCGCACCTCATTCCTCTGTCCTCCCAGGCACGCCCCTAGGTAAGAGGCTTCTGTTAAAAGACAAACTTTGAAATCGCTCGCGTAGAAGTAGAGCTTTATTACACCTGAAATGGCGCAGACGACGTGAGAATTCAATTAAGGGTGAAAGATCAGTCCTAGTTAGGGTACACTTTTTAAAGACCTTTTTTCAGAGGACACCTTGGATAATCATTCTCAGAAACTTGCACTTGGCAGCAGAAAAGTTATGCATGCCCCTGTTATGATGCCACTGGTTTAAGTTAAATTTATTACTGAAATGTTAAAATATTGGGGGGGGGGGGCATGCCACCGAATCTATTGCTTAAGAAGCAGATATCACTGCTACTTAACCTAAGTAATTTTCCTATAGTGACACATTTTCTCATATAATGAGAAAGGGTTAAGGATTTTGCAACATTAAAGTTTTTAATTTGAAGTAAAGCGTTCCTTTGCTGAATTTAAAAAGCGACGTGAAGAACATTGATTTAGAATTGATTTTTCATTCTGTTTCGCGTAAACTAGTCGCTATTTCACCGTTCAGTTGCTCAAAACAAACAACATTTTGCAAAAGTCAGGAAAAACATATTTTCAACCCACAAAAGCAGTAGCCTACTACAACTCGGACTTCGGACTTAGGTTCTCATCAGGTAGAGGCGATGAGTGACCTAGTCTACGTCCAGCAAGGAGATAAATAAATCATACGCTACAAAATTTTCAAATTGGCTTTTTGGGAATATTTGCATGTTTTATTGCTCTATCAGAACATTGGCTTTTGTATTATGCACTTGCAGTGGAAAATTGCATGATCTACCTATGCAGGCTACTAGCTTGGCTTTAAGAATACTTGCCTACAAGTAACGCAAAAGTAGAAATTCAACGCATTTAAAAACACACCTCGTCTACGATTTTACTAGCTCATTACTCAAGTATTGATACAGTAAACACAATAAAAATGAACCTTAATTGACCATTGGCCCAACAGATATAGTCTGATGGAATCATAAGGTTGATATATTCTTTTTGACCAAATTTTTGAAGTAAGTTGTAGTAGCATAACCGGCCGTTGACATAGTGAATAAAGACATCGCTAACGGCGCGGAAGGTTTTGGTTCAATTCCCGGGCCGGTCAAATTGGGTGCGGCGTCGACAGCGGCTCGCCACCGTTGCGACGTTTCTTTGGAGCGGTGTTGCCCTGGCGCTAAGCCGCGGAGATAGCCCAGGCACTCGTTACTCGTCTTCATCGGCGTAATGCGGGAAGTATAATGAAAATTTGATTTCTTTGTGAAGTTGTTGTTGGTGGAAAGTTAATAAATGTCGTGGAAGCATATTGCTTGAACGAATCATATTTAACGAAAGGTCATTTTGAAATTTGGATGCAGACACCGATATAGGTCACCATGCAAATGTGCTTGTCGAAAATCAACCGCTTTGTATTATAATTATTTGTTTGTAATTTTAATCGGTACGGGAGGTCTAGGGTTTCTATCCAGGGCCAGTCAAATCGGATACAGTGTCGCCACCGCTTCGGAGCTGTGTTGACTTGGAACTAAGCGCCGGAGGGCCTCGCTTCTCGTTACACACTTCGGCATCATACCGCGAGCATAATGAAGATGGTTTTTTTGTAATTTTATCCCAAAAAGTGTCTACTACGCTTACAACGTGATGAAATACTGTTTGCTTTAGTGTAGGCCTAGTAGTTGTTTGGAAACCCCATAGAAATATAAAGAGCCTTCTAGGAGTTTCTGGCCTCCTGTCTGCTACTCGAAGATGGGAGAATCTCGTTTAATAACTTTCCTAGCGACATCATTAGTAAACTTGCCGGCTTGTTCTCCACACTGCCCCTTCAATGCGGAACGTAAACAGAAAAGCTATGAACACAATTTTTAAGTTTTTAGTTCGATTCAACTCAGAATCAAACCCTAGTCTACTGTTTTAAGGGCAGACGTTCGATCCTCCTGGCCATTTGATTGTTATAAAGGTAGTGTAAAGAGTGGCTTAGGCTCAATAAAAAAAACTTTAGCCTGATGGGGTGCTAATTGATGTATGCAGAAAGAAACAAAGTCTCTGAAGCTATGAATTAGAAAGTGCCTTTTGTATCGTCTTCTTGATTCTTTTTTCATTTATTTTTTGGGGGGAGGGTTTTGCGCAATGGCAGAATTGCTTGTGTTTTTGCTTGATTTTACGAAATTGTTTGATGCGTTTTCTTTAAGCAAATAAATTATTTAGGTACGTTCTTAATCTCATTTGCGGTTCTTTGCGGCGCAAAAACAAACTCGAAAAAACCGAACAGATGTGTTGATTTCCTTCTCAATATTTTAGCTGCATTCCTGCAGCTCACCACAGCTCTTATTATAGTCGGATGGATCTTCAGCATTTCCTGGGGAATGAGTTTTGTAACCCTAGCAACTGTTGCAAGTAAGTAAAGTTTATTACACTGCGACGGCCGCTTGCTGTAGTGGTTAAAGACACCGCTAACGGTACAGTAGGTCTGGGGTTCAATTCCCAGGCCTGTCAAATCGGACAAAGTGTAGCCATCGGCTCGCCGCCACCGCTGCGATGTTTCTTCGCATCTGTGCTACCCAGGCGTCAAGTCGCGTAGTAGAGATGGGCACCGCCACTCGTTTAACGCTTGGGCGTAATA
Organism: Trididemnum miniatum; assembly: GCA_964006365.1. Taxonomy (NCBI): domain Eukaryota; kingdom Metazoa; phylum Chordata; class Ascidiacea; order Aplousobranchia; family Didemnidae; genus Trididemnum; species Trididemnum miniatum. The sequence continues at coordinate 4,774,042 of OZ023239.1, forward strand.
CCGCAATGTAATGAAGATTTGATTTTTTTATTTTGTTCAAATCCACCAGATTTTGTTTGAATATTCGAGTGCGAGTCGCGCATGTTAGAATGTAGAAGCGCGATTAGGTTTCAACCTTCAATTTCCAGAATACAATAAATATGAAAAGAAAATAGCTTGAGGAGGAAAGTAAAGCAACGTTTAGAAAACATAGGTTCGTTTAGCTGTCATCACCAGCAGTGCAAGCTAGTTTTGTCCTGCCTTGCATACCCTGCTAATGATGACAACTTAATCTAAGTTGTCGAAACGTCCAGTTTTAAGGTTTACAGGGGTTTTGTTTTTCCTCCTTAACCGTAGGTCTACTTTTGTTACCCAATTTTGTGATTTAATTTCTTAACTTTCAGATGATGCTCGAAAAGTTAAAAGAGAAAGAGGCCCATGAAGACAACGTTACCCATTGTGACGTCATCAAAGGAATAAACAAATGGATAATTCGGTTCAGAGGTCGCAAAAGTACCCCCAAATTAAAACACATAAAATGCCCGTTTACTACTATCCCAAGAAATTACAATTTAGAGCAAACATAGAAATTTTCAAGTGCATGGTGTAATCCAAACACTAAAAGCCCGCGTAGGTTTTTTAAAAGGATGTAAATGACTCCTTAAATCTTTTCACATGCTTTTCTTGACTTCATATCTTTAAAAAATTGAAGAACTTCCAGCAAAAAAGAAGAAAAAGGTCAAAATACCTGTGTAGCTTCCATCTTTTTCTTCATGTTTCAAATACGTGAACTTTATTCAGATAAAATTTAAAAAGCAACATTTATCTACACTGTTTTTCATCGTCTGGTCAGTTGACCGCTTTTTGGGAGTGCATGTCCTGCTAATTTAAACCGCGATTTGCATTTGTAATAAAAAGTGTTTGGCACCATGGTTTTACTGGTGCCTCTGACTCTAACATTTGCCCTGTTCACATCTACAGTTTAAGTAATCCCAAAAGCCCCCGTCTTTCTGCACCAGAATAAAATCTTTGAAGTCATAAACACATTATCAATTACGACATCAAGAAATTGATTGTAATGCAGAAAGCCCATTGACTTTTGGAATCACTTATCTGTTTTCCTTGAATAATTATATAGATCTTATTTTCTATTCGCTAGAGAAATTTCGCATTTAATTATACAGCTAAAAAGTATTTAAGAGTTATATAGCGAACTAGTCGCACAAAAACGATGTGTTCCTTGTTCGCGAAACCGGCCTGTTAGCGCGGTGTTTAAAGACACCTCTATGATCGGCGCGAGAGATTTTGGCTTCGATTCCTGGGCCGGTCAAAGCGGGCACAATGTTGCCAACGGCTCACCGACACTGCGACGTTTCTTCGGAGCTGTGCTGCTCAGGCGCTAGGCCGCGGGAATGGGCCCCGCCACTCGTTACACGCTTCGGTGTAGCTCGGGTGGGCAATTATTTCACACGAAGGGCCAGATTTGGAAAACCTGTTGAAGCCGCGGGCCGCACGCTGATTGGTAAACAAGGTGAAGACCTTTTTTTTGGAGATCACGGTCCACGTACGAATGTGATCTCCAAAATATGAGGTTTCACCTCGTTTTTTATTCCGATTTTGCACCGTTGAGGCTTATTTTTTGAAAATCACTGCCATCCATAATCTGTAAAGGAAAAAAAAGATCTTCCGCTAAATTCACGGTGAGAATTTAAATTTGTGTAAGTGCCGGCGGACCAGAATAAAAGGACCGGCGGGCCGTAGTTTGACCATGTCTGGTGTAGCCTAATACCGCAAATGCAATGTAGATTTGATTTTGACTTTCCACGCATCAGCGTCCACAGAGCAGGTAACTTCGACATATGCGTAGTGAATTCAGCGGCAAAATTGACTTTTTCTGCAATTTACAGTCCCCCTCAGGAAAAAACAGATTGTTTTTTGAGGAAAATTGTTCCTTTGTTCTTCGGTTGCGCATTCTTCGATCGATTTTCTTGTTTGATGTATGTAAGTGTGCCATATGTTCAAATCTCATAGGTGTTTTGAATGCAAAATTGAGGTGCTTTTGCGAACACGCGACAGCCAACAAAAAACGCGTCATGCGCAAAGCGACTTGCGACTACGATAATTCGCCGTCGCAGAGTTTCTTCAAATCGATAAACAACAGAAACAGAAGTGCCAAAGAAATGTGGCTCGCCGCACGTCGCATAATTGCCAAGTCGCATGTCAGAAACAGCTTATTTTTCAAATTTTGCGTTAGTGGTGGCACTCTAGGTAGCTTTGCGTATTTGGTTTATCAAATTTTTCCGATCTGGGCAAAATTTTTCTTTTCCCAACGTTTTTTTTATTGTTATCAATTTTTTTCTGGATAGCAAGTCTATATTTAACTATAATAATCTAGTTTTAAACGTGTGACTTTGCTGCGATCTGTTCAGGAAGCTTATTAATTCATTCGTTATAATTTAAAAGATTTTGAATTTAAAAGATTGATTTTGTGGCGTATATGAACATTTGCGTTTAATGTGTGTTTGTATGACTGAGAGTTATTTTCAAAATAAACCGCTGAAAACTAACTGAAGATTGCAAAACGAGATTGACCTCTTAAATGTATTCACCGAAACATGAATCATCAATCAAATGCAGGTGACTTCAGATGTGAACTGAACCCTTTTTAAAGTGTAGTTGCAACAACATCATATTATCAGAGCCGAAGACCATGAGTTCGATTTCCGGTTGGGTCAAATCGGACACAGGGTCGCCCAGGCGTTAAGTCGCGCAGATGGGCCCCGCCACTCATTGGTACGCTTCGGCGTATTTCCTCAAGTATAATAAAGATTTGATTTCTTCTTCTCGATTTTTCTCTGCACCTCTCCCATCCAGGAGAAGCAATTAGCTTTTCGGCGAGATTGCAACGAAAATGTACAAGTATATAATTAAGGGCACCAAAGATACGAAAGTACATGAAACAGAGATGGCAAGATTGGGTTCGTCAAACCAACGAGGCGCGCATTGAAAAACGAATTGGAAAATAGGCAGGCCGGTTTTAACAGGTTACAGTTGCAACAACAGATTTGGTTTTTCGCTTTTAAAACAGTGAATGGTGTGGGCACTGGGCAGATTTTTTATCTCTTATGGTCTTATAAAAAGCAATAGCCAGGACCAATAAGTTTTTCCGATTACCTTAATTTTATTTCATTTTTCCCACTATCTTTGAGCTGAAATCTAAGTTGCGTATGGCCGCGGACACCATTTTTTAGTCTTTAATATGACTTAGCCGCGGCTATCAAACCCAGTTTAGCTTTTCAAAACCACTGCGCAGCAAAGCATTCTTTTACCGTGTCAACTTCGTTAATTATATTCCGAAAAAGTACCTTCGGTCTATTTTTTGCTTTCGTAACCGCATTGCTCGAGTTAACTGCAATTGAATTAAGTATGTGCGGTATACATAGAAACATAATTAACAAACATAATATTACAAACCGACTATATTTACGTCTTGGCAGTGTAATGCTCAGCTGCGCAAGTAAAAGGTGATGTTACATAAAAATATTTTAAAATCTCATGAGTGCAATTTGTTAAACGCAACTGCAGTCAGTCAGTCAGTCAGTAGCAATTTATTTAGTTGATGTCTTAAAAGAAAACAAACACAAGTTAGGGCAACACAAGGGACAAGTAATAAAGTTCAATATTAACGAGAAAAAAAATTTTTTACATCAACAAGGAGACTGCGAAGAACCGATTAAGGTCTACAAGTCAAGCAGCCACCATGGGATCATACTGCAGTAATTTCAGTTGGTAAGATTTCCGTAGTTCATTGAGATTAGAAGCAATCTCTTAATTGTGCTGCAAAATTGTAAATATATATTTAACGGTAACTTTCTAAAAATATGTTTTTTAGAAGTGTTTTAAATCGCGAATAGGATAGAGTTTTTAGTTCTGATGAGAGAGAATTCCAAACCTTAGCCCCTTGAAACTTGAAAGATTTTTGACAACGGTTTGTGCTGTATTTAGGAAGATAGAGATTATTTTGCGCTTTTGATCGAGTACGTCGATCGTGTATTGCTGTAAGGCTGTTAAAACAGGAAAGGAGACCAGAAGGAAGTAATTGCTTCGAGTGTTGGTGCATTAATTTAGAAATTTCATACGTATACAAATCGCGTATTTTCAAAATGCCAAGTTTATGAAATTGCGGCGTGATAGAAGAAAATGAGTTTGAGATGATTCTGATTGATTATTTTGAAGTCGTTGTAGTTTAGCAAGGTAAGAAGAGAATGTGCTACCCCAAAGCGGGAGACCGTAAAGTAAGTGGGGATGTACAAGAGAAAAGTAAAGGAGATGCAGAGTAGAAGACGGAAGAACATAACGAAGCTTGTTCAAGATTCCTACAGATTTAGAAACTTTTGAGACCATATTTTCAATGTGTATCTTGAAATCAAGTTTCTTGTCTAAAGATACTCCTAGTTACTTAATAGAGTCTAGACCGGTTAGTGTAGAATCACCATAGGAAAGTTTGATTTCGAGATTTAAGTTATTTAATTTTGGGGGAATTAAAATGAAAGCAGATTTTTTCGGATTAATTTGAAGTTTGTTCGCATTACACCAATTGTGTAACTTCTTTAGTTCCAAATTGCAGTTTGTTTCTGAAGCAGTTAGAGAGGGATTGCTCAAGACAAGACAAGTGTCATCCGCAAAAAGACGAGGTTTGGTTACGGCATTGTGGAGATCATTTATATAAATAAGAAACAGAAGGGGGCCTAATATAAAACCCTGTGGTACACCTATATTTATGGGTTTTGTTTGGGACTGACAGTTATTAATAGAAACGAATTGGGTACGTGAATTTAGATAACTTTCGATAAAGTCATATGCTCGCCCTCTGATGCCGTAATGAGACAATTTTTTTAGTAGAATTTCATGAGAAACGGTATCAAACGCTTTTCGAAGGTCTATTAACAGAAGAGCAGTAAAATTTTTATTCTGGATCGCATCATACGAGGTAGTTGTTACGTCAAGGAGGGCATGAACGACACTATGGTTTTCTCTAAAACCATATTGATACTCGTAGAGAACATTATTAATTTTGAAAAAATTTACAAGTCTGGTTTTTATCAGTTTTTCTTGGACTTTAGATAGGCACGGAAGTAGAGAAATGGGTCGATAGTTGTTGGCTTGTTGTTTACTCCCAGATTTAAAAATTGGTATGACTTTCGCGGTTTTGAAAATTTGAGGAAAAAGGCCAATATCAAAGGCCAGGCCAAAATATACAGACAGAACGGGGGCTAACACTTCGTTTCCTAGGCGCAAGAAGAAAAGCTGCTCAACTATTCTGCGTCACAGCTTTGAAAGACTGACGCTCGCGATGGCCAAAATGCAGGGAATCGCTATTTGTATAGGACAGGTATATATACGCGCAGTGATAATGACACCAGCGCCGTAGGTTTTGGATTTAATTTCCTTGCTGGTCAAATCGCACACCGTATTGCCAATAGCTGGCCAAGGTTGCGACGTTTTTTCGGAGTTGTGCTGCTGAGGCGCTAAGCCGGAGAGGGGAATCCCCTCTTCTGCGTGAGATCGCGAGTATAACAAAGATTCGATTTTTTTGACGTGGTTTGAGCTCGTATGTTCTCTCGCTTAATAGTGCTTCATTACAATTAAACCTCCTAGAGACAGCTTCAATTTGGTCTTTTATACTTCATCCTTGGCAATTTTATACAGTGCAGGTTCCAAGGTGGCCTATTGTTTCCCTGTAAGAACGTCTATAACTGCTACCAGTCGTAACCCTGTACTTTACATTAGCGAAACATTAGCATTTGAAATGCCCAATTTCCCAACTTTACGCGCTACAAAATTGTGGCAATAAACACCGTTTAATTAGCTTGGATGTGCCCATAACTGATACTAAGTTATCTGCAACAGTACTACTACTGCTTGGCGATTTGATGCTGGGCTCTATACTTTAGCGAGAAATAACTAGCATTAAAAAATCATCCACGTACTTGTTAACTGGGAGTGGGATATAAAACATGCGTGGCCTGAAGTTGGGCTGTGCAGGGAATGAAAGCGAAAAAATCGCAAGAATCGTTACTCGCTAATAAGTATAACGATGATTACGACACCACAGTTGCTATTAAAAGCCCCCCAGAAACAGGGGTTCTTGACCAGGGGTCTATAAACAGTTGCGCAGTCCGGGGGGAGAGAGAGGAGCAATGAAGCGCTTCTTCCTTTTTTCGACTTGTGAAAACTTCTTGTTTTGTGAAAACGGAGCCTCTTGTTGCTTATACTTATTCCAGTCCTGCCCCCTAATTTCTTGCTGGATACCAGCCTGATTAGATAGGGTTCTTCATAAGTTCATGTTTAGGGATTCACAGCCCCCGAAAGACCATGGACCACTGGACAAAACTGTTTTCGCTTGTAATTACTAGTTCACCAGGTTGAAAGATCAATAAAACTTATGCGTCATTTTAACTGCGTGATTGACCTTTGAAGTTATTTAAACTTTTAGAACGTAGGTTACTCAAATGTGTTTGTCAATTGTCATTATTCATAAATACCGTGGGTTTTCGCAAGTAATGCCAAATTAGCGGAGTTATAAGTTGATACATTTTTCAATGCTAAGAAAACCAGCCGCTGCAAAAGAACGCATTTTGTGGCCAATCATGTAACGCAAGAATTTAAACCGCCTCAATCGAAGTTTAACAAACAGTTTTTTATTTTGCATGATGGGGGTAGAGGTCAAAGGCAAATTCCAAAAGATTTTTTTAATGATCTACTTGTAATTCCTAGTTTGATTCCGAGTCGGGTCAAACCGATGACTTTATAATTGATATTTACTGCTTCCCTGCTTGACGCTCAGCATTAAAGGAACAATGTGGAGAACAAGCCGGCAAGTTTACTTGTTGTGCCCAATGCCGCCGTTGGGAAAGACGCTTAACGGTAATCCCCCACCTTGGTGTAGTCAGAGATGAGCATTTATCGAGATAATTCATCGGCGATAGTTATCGGCGATAATTTATTACCGATTATCGTTATCACTGAAAATGGTTTTGATTTATCGATTACCGATATCGCTTTTGTAATATCTTTTGTTATCGCCGATAAATTATCGCGATAAACGATTTGCTATGGACACAGTGTTCAAACTTTCGAAGTTAGAGAGTTGGCGCTATGGAAAAAACACACGGTGTCCATTAAGTGTTGTTGCAATTAAAAAAAAATATCTCTTTGTTTTGTTTAATGCCACGGCAGAGTCCGTGAACTATACTTTCTTCTCTTGAAAAATCTAGAAAAATACTTTTGCAATTTGACTTACAAAAAAAACTTCGTCTACCACATTGGAAATCTACCGCATTTATCGGAAAAAATTATCGGCGATAATTTATCGATTACCGATATCGCTTTAAAAATGAGATTTATCGATTATCGGTATCGCCCAGGGCTTTTTTGAAATCAACGATTATCGCTATCGCTTTAGTACGGAAAGGATTATCGTCCTCATCGCTGGGTGTGGTAGACACTAGACAGGTGGCTGACAGCTTCTAAACGAGCTCGTTATAGCGCTTTGATTGCTTTCTCGTGATGGGAGGATAAATATGCAACTAATTACAGCTATATAAACAAATTCGGTAAACAGGCCAAATTGTGCATGAAAAACATGTCAAGAAAATGACCAACAGAAACATCGAACCCGCTGAACCAATTTAGTAGCCCAAAAAGCCAATCATTTGGTCAACTCCATGTGCATGTTTATCAAATTTTATAAGCCACATAATACGAATGCAGCTTCAGTTTTTGTATTAGTGAAGTATATCCATCATGGAGATGACGTAGTTGAGTATCGAGCCCACGAAGCTGCCTCCCGACTCCGGAGACCAGTGTGCCACCCACTCGGCCAATTCCATGTGCGCATCAGAGGCAGAGAGAGAAAGTTTGAAAGAGGCATAAACTATTAATCCAACAAAAGAGCATGACATAATTCAGTCATTTAGCAAGATTTGTTCTCTTTTACTAAAACTCAGAGTCAAATAATAAAAAAAAGGGGGGGAGCTTGGCACCAGGGATGTGGAAGCGGTATATTTGCGAACAGCTTCCACTTCCATACCTATCGCTTCCGCTTCCATACAAATTCACCAAAATTTTGCCAGTAAAATACTACCAGTGCGTTGGTAGTCGATAGCGTAAACCGTTGCCTTTTTTTTTCAACATGCTGAAAGCTCTTGGTCAAACTTTAGCTAGCATGTTTTAAAGATAATTTGCAAAAAGCAAACAAAAGTGTAAAGGAATGATTGAGTCACAATATGGCGTCACACAGGAGCGTATTTAGGAAGGGGGGGGGGCTTTGTGCCATGGCCTACCCTTTTGACTTTGCCTTTTAGTAAAAAATAACAAAACTAATGGTGCCAAAGGACTGAAATATGCCAGACTCTTGATGTTTTTTGTAGGTTACTGCCGGGCGTGGATCCAGGGGTAGGATGAAAGGTGTGCATCCTCCCACCAGCCATTTTCAAAAATGTTTTTGATAAATACAATTTTTCCGTATTTTTGAACCTCTTCGATAACAATACGCCTTACGCCTAAAGCACGCATAATCGAAACTGTGCGAACAAAATGCATCATGACTTATTTGGCGAAGCAATCAGAATTAGGGTCAAAAAGTTGAAACGAAATTTGCCTGAAAAATGTTCAAAAAGCACTAAAATGGCCATTACAGCATGTAAATTTTCAAATATTTTCCGGGAAAGTATGCCCTCGGACCCCCCAGAGCCTTTTCTGTTTCTTAGTCTGCTTCAAATTAGCTCTGCCGAAAAAACTACGCTTGAAAAAAATGTTGAAATTATGCCCCCCCTCTTTTAAAATTTCTCGCTACGCCACTGCCGTCACAACCCTGGAAGTCTTTTCCTGCAACTTTGCTACGAAACTCACTCACTTCATTAGGAAAATGTTAATACGTAGCACTCAGCGGCGTAGCGAGAAATTTTATAGGGGGGGGGGGAGCCATAATTTCCACATTGTTTTCAAGCGTATTTTTTCAGCAGAAATAATTTGAAGCTGATTGAGAAACAAGAAAGGCTCTAAAAAGTCTGGGGGCATGATCCCTCAGAAAATTTTTGAAAATGTACATGCTGTAATGGCTATTTTAATTCTGTTTGAATAATGTTTCGGCAAATTTTGTTTCAAATTTTTGACCCTAGTTCTGAGTGTTTCGCCAAATATGATGCATTTTGTTCACACATTTGCGATTATGCGTGCTTATGGCGTAGGGCTTATTGCTATGAAGAGGTTCGAAATTACGAAAAAATTGTGTAGGCTACATCAAAATTATTTTTCAAAATTGGCTGGTGGGAGGAAGCATATACCCCTCATCCTACCCCCCTGGATCCACCCCTGACCATAAGCTACAAAAACCATCAAAAGAGTCTGGTATATTTCAGTCACTTGGCACCATTAGTTTTGTTATTTTTTACTAAAAGACAGAGTCAAAAGGGGAGGACCTAGAGGAGGGGCATGGCACAATGCCCCCCTAAATACGCTTCTGACAGCACTCCATCTACAGTATTTCGTGATATGATTATAATTGGAAAAGAGTTGACTATTGCTTTTAGCGCTATTGATAAGTTAGTTACTTTATTTTAAAATTTAATAAAAGCTAAAAGAAAAAGCGATTCTACGTTAGTACTATCTGAAAAGTCAAGCGAAGAGTAATGGCCTATGGTGAGATCTGGCATCCACACGAATCTAGCATTGTAAAATAATATGCGTAATAAATTGAATAAAATATGTTATTTAAAAAGTTATATACAGTATGCTTTTTTGAATGATGTGGAAGCGGAAGCGGCATATTTTTCGGGCTTCCGCTTCCATTAAAATATGACTGTTTTCACCGCTTCCGCTTTCAGCTTCCGCTTCCACATCCCCGCATGGCACAACGCCTCCCCTCTCCTAAATACTCAGCGGGTGAGCATGTTTATTGTATTTTTTTAAACCGCATAATTGCAGTTTAAGTTTTTATATTAATGAAGTATATGCATCATGGAAGATGACCTAGTGGGGAAACGAACCCGCGAAACCAGTTTCGCAGCCCAATGCAAGAACCACTCGGACAGCTCCCATGTGCATGCTCGAATTCCACAAAGCAAATTTTTGGACGGCAGCGCCTCATAAAGGCCAAGTTATGTACACGAGAGTTGTGACCTATTGTCTTATGTTTTTTTTCCAATTTTAGCGTTTATTCATGATCTTTCTATAATGTTTGCTCCATCAAGATGCTACCTTTCCAATTCAATAACGATGGGAAAACACTCAAACTTTTGTTGGAAAAAGTGCAGTTTCTAATTTACGTTTTAAGATGCTTTTAATTATTATTGCACACAAAGTTATACAACCTCATTTCGAACAAAAATATTTAAGACGAGGAACCAGCTGATTGGCCAATTACCGGCGATGAGTGGGCGTACCAAGGGTGTTTCTTGATTTCTTTCATTCCGTATCTTTTAGCGAGGTCAAAGTTGAGGATCTTGGTGAGCAAATCTTTCAGATTTGGGTTAATAGAGTTGACTAGTCGACTGGGAATATGCAGAGGCTCCTTCTGATCTCGAACCAGGGTTTTGATGTTGGTATCTCGAAACGGCATTGAGGAGCAAGACATAATGTATAAGATGACGCCAAGACTCCATATATCAGCAATATGACCTTTGTAGGGTATACCTTGCAGCAGTTCCGGGGCCGCGTATGCCGCGCTACCGCAATAAGTTTTACTGATATCTTGAGGCTTGATAATTCGAGCGAATCCAAAGTCAGCGATCTTGACCAAATTCTTCTTGGTTAACAGAACGTTTTCGCACTTCAGATCTCGATGGATTATATCATTTAAATGCATGTACTCGACTCCAGAACACATTTCCTGAAAGAATCGCCGGGCCTCGCTCTCATTTATGGGCCCACGTAGCCGAATATATTGCAGAAGGTCCCCATGACCCCCCCATTCTAAAGTAAAATAAAGTTTATTGGAAATTTGGAATAACTCATAAAGGCGAATCAAGTTTGGGTGCTTTACTTTTTTCATAATTTCAATTTCCCTGGGTAAAAACTTATCTAGAAAGTCCTTGGGAGCTGTTTTTTTGTTGATAATCTTTAAAGCAACCTTCACCTGCGAGGTTTCACCTGGCTTTTGCCACGTCGCATGCTTCACTTTAGAATACGTACCTTCTCCTAAATCCCCGATGATAGAGTAACCTTTCTGTTGAAGATTGGCTATATCATCTTGAGTGATTGGGCCTTTTGGCTTGCCCATATCTTATTGTATTTAAGACATATCTAATTTAATTAATTAGTATATGATGTTAAGTTTGTAGCAAATTTTATGAAGATACTATTCAGTATTTTTGTGCAATTATTACACATTTGGTTTAACTATTGGTTCACAATGGTCGAGCTGTAGATAGGAAACCATATTAAAATTAGGTTATGTGTCACCTAAGACATGTCAGCAAGGTATAAAAATGGCGTGGTTTGTAACTTAAATGTGGAATTAATTTAGCCTTTACGTTTGGAAAAACGAAAGCTGAAATGGCTTTCGATTCGTCTTATTTAAGAAATCTGGGCTATCTTCTGGGTACTCGAATAAATCAAGGGTCTTTTTCAACCATTCATAACGGACTTCAAGTCAGTAACGCCGATGTAGTAGCGGTCAAAATCATTAATCTTCAGAGCTCTTGCCTCAGTTTTCGAACAAGATTTCTGCCTAGAGAACTGGCAAATATTCAGAATCTCTCACATCCAAATATAATTGCGGTAAGACGTTGCAACAGCATTATAATCTATATGTAAATATGATATTACCATAACAATTATCAGCAGTGTAAGCAAGGCAATACAAAACTGAAACATACAAACAACTAAACTTATTAAATTTGAATTATGTAAAGTATATTAACCCTGCAGACTGTTTTGAGCAATTACGCACTTCGGTATTCTTTCAATTGATTTACATAAGTCAAAATGCTCAGAAAATATCTCATAAACTTCTGAAACTTAATAAAACAAAAAATATTTTGAAACTTAAGCTTTTTGTTTGAAAAAAATTGAAAAAATGAACCAATGCATTAGGAGCACGTTCAGAATTTTTTTTTGGAGGAGTCTTAGAGTGCCTTTCTTGCAGTTAGACTTTAAAAGTATCAAAGTACGAATGTATTAATGTGTCTAACCGAAAATTCAAAAAAAAGGAGTGACTTAATTGAGTTCCTTAACCCAGGCACGTCTTGGAGCGTTAACTTGGGGCCGACGTCTTCCAAAAAACAATGTAATAAACTCTTTTGGGAGTAAAAAAGTTTTGCAGGGGCACTGCTCCCTGTTGCACCCTCTTAGGAGACGGGCATGCTTTAACACCCCAGATCTGCCAATGTTTATGAGGTTCTCTAGTTGCTTTCAAGTTTTGTTGTTTCGCTTTTAGGTTCGAAAAATTGCCCAAACGCAGTTCAAAGTTTACATTGTAATGGACTACGCGCCAACTAATTTGCGGCGTCAAATTGAACTGCGTTCGTTTATTCCTGAAGAGCAAGCTCGAAAATGGTTTTGTCAGCTAGCGTCAGCATTAGAGTATCTGCACAGCCACAGGGTGGCGCATCGTGACATTAAAATCGAAAACGTTTTGATCGATCACAACGACGACATTAAACTCTGTGATTTCGGGTTTTCAAAAGTTGTCGAAAAAAATGCCGTGATGCAAGATGAGCCTAGCACTACCTTCTGTGGTTCTCTTGCCTACTGTGCCCCAGAAATTCTACTTCGAACACCATATGAACCATACAAAACTGACGTATGGTCCCTCGGTGTGGTCTTGTACAAAATGGTTGTAGGCGAAATGCCATTTGGCGAAGGAAACGATCTTGGGAGCGTTAAAAGAATTGCAAAAGCTCATACCCAAATGCTGGTGTTTCCACCTTATCGAAAAGTGTCGCCCTCTTGCCAGAATCTTATACGAGCCTTGCTAACTTTCGAGTCTACAAGGCGTATAAGTATGCTGGATATTTCTAAATTTGATTGGGTTCACCCCCAACAAAAAATTCCAAACGTAAAAAAACAAACTTTAACTAAATCTAGCAATCAACAATCGGTTCTTCAAACTGGCGTTGTGGGCAGAGAAATTATTCCACTATCAAGTCATTCGACCTATTCCGTAATATCAAAAATACGGAATCGCTTGCCATCTTTGCCCAAACGAAGTAAGGTCAGATGAAACTTTCTGGTATTAAATTGTAACTTCCTCTATTAATGCGTTTCGTTTCCATTGCAATAAAACCTGTTTGTGATAACGATTTGTGAATTGTTCTAATTACAGGTACGTGGGAACACTATTAATATGGTTCGCTTAGGCTATACGGTAGCTTAAAAAAATCAGCTCAAGCCTCGTCAGCTTTGCTATGCAGGGCCGATCAAGGCTATCCAGGCTATACTAGCTATACAGTACTATACTAGCTTGGATTAACTGTTCATAACAAGGCTGACAAGACTTTTCTTATCGTCGAAACGTGAAGCCCAAGCAATTCTTTCATTGGTGATGGTACAATTCAGTACATTGATGATTCACCGGACGGTTAAACATTAATGATATATCGCGCTTGCATCCAACTAAGAATTAGAACATGTTTCCTCAGCAACTTACACGATCTTGCTAAGGTTTTTACACATTGTTAGTGAGTCATTTCATAAAAAGTATTAATTTTTGAGTCATTGCTTTGACCCGACTTGAAATCAAACCCAAGTCCATGGCTCCAAATGCAGATCCACTCGGCCAGATGAGGTTGTTATCGCTAATTGCTACTATCATCGCAAAAGAAGATTGTTATTAAAGCGTTGATCCCAGCTTAATGAAAGGTGATCCTAGTTTTCTTGGCTAACACTTGATCACTTAACAAGATAAGGTTTAAAAGACTTACTAAATGAACGCTATAAAAACAATTCTGCGACTAGTTTCGCGGTTTGACCGCTCATCGGGTAGACTCAGGTTTGAACCAAGACCTTTTGATTGAAGGTTGAGCTCTCTATAGCAAGGTTTTAAAAGCAATTTTAGGTACGTACCCAAGTCTCTACCCCCTGCAACTGCAGGCTTTAGTATTGAGTAGCCTACAATAGTAAGCCCAGCTGGTCGGCAATGATTGGCCTGACTTTACTTTTTCACTTTGACCAATTGGGTGTCAAAATTATTATTATCAGGGGGTTTTAAGACACTTCACAACTATTAAGTTTTTTAGCGCCAGGATTGATGTACCGCACCTTGTAACATAGGCGATAGGCATATATGAAACACGAATTAGGCCTACACTACACAATATACACAACGCAAATGTAAGTGAAATAATGCCATAAACCCAGAAAAAATTCAAATTTAGTTTCACAAAAATGAAAAATTATATGTTTGGTGAAGGCCTGCACTAATAAATAAATAAATAAAATAAAAATAGAGACAAATGAATAATTTATGCCCACCCTCAGCATAGAAAATATTGAAAATAAGCAGGGAATTTAAACAGAACAATCTTACACTCAATACGTACAGTATACATATCCTACGTTAAACCATTAATGTAGAAAAGTTGCTCGTCACGTTGCACTGTAATGTGAAAGTGTTTCAAAAAAGAATAGAAACAGTTACACTGTTGCGCGAAAAAATTTCAAGAAAAAGAGAATAGAAATGTGTAGTTAAGTCCGCATTCAAGTAAAGCACCAGACAGGGCCGAAACTAGGCAAACTCGGAAACAAGGGTAACTCCTAAGCGAGTCTGAATTCGTCCTATGCACAGCGCCTCCGTTGCTTTCTCGTGACGGGTGGGTAAAAATGAAGAAATCAATCAAAGTGCATCCAAAATTTCGTTCCCTGGTATCTGATTATGTGATGATACTTACAAATATCCAATTTTAACTCCAACTGAATCTAAAAAATAATGTAATAATTTAATTTTGTCTATTAAGAAGTGTTTGTAAGTATTTTAGTGGTTATGAATGGCTTTAATTGAACTTAAACTATCCGATAATATCAAATTTTTAGCATACCGGTTTTGAGATATCCAATAAAAGGCTGACATACAATTCTGCAGTAAATACAGATGCATTATCATTCAGTTTTGACACGCGTAAAATCAATCCTGTGGACACACAGAGAGCGCTACTGGTGTCGCATCCCGACTTCGAGCCATCTGTGTATAAATGTAAACAATCATTATAATTAGTATGAATATTCTGCAAAAAAACTTTGCACAGCTGCTGTTGGATTTTCAGTGCATGCTTGATATAACCTAAGGTCGATGTCGCATGGTGAGGCTCTCCAAAGAGGATTGCTTGGTGTGTTCAATCTGTAAACACTAACGCTTTCTGATAAATAAACTTTTGTTAGCAAATTAAAAGAAGAGTAATTTGGAAAGTCAGGAAACCCATTGAACCAACTGTCTTCTATTACTGAAGGGGTTGGGTGTTCATTAAAAGTTAGCAGATGTGCCCTGTAAAATAAACAGATTTGCACGTGACGTACTCGTGGAGGCTGGAGGTGGTCAGAATTTCGTTAATCGCTAATTCGTTAATAACGAAGCTAATTTTTTCATTAACGAGTTAATTCGTTAAATTTCTTTTTGAAATTAACGGACTAAATTAACTTCCGTTAGAGCTTAATAACTTCCGTTTAATTTTTGTAAATGCTTATTTCTCTTATTGTTGGTTCAGTTTGACATTGATAAACTAGCAAAATACGACCAATGAGATCAAAAAGCGAGATAAAAATATCAAAATATATTGCTTGTGAGTAAAAAATTGCTTAAATGCTTAAGCGAACATTGATATTAAAAAATTTTAAGCTTTTTTTAAAAGAAGTGCCGTTTAAGTCAAAATTACCGATTTAACGAATTTAATTAACTTCCGTTAATTGGAGCTGAATTTAATGAATTAACGTTAACGGAGGTACATAACTGTGTTAACGAAGCCAACGTGTTAACGAAGCCAACGTTTTGCATTAACTTGCCCATCTATGTGTGGAGACAATTCATTGCATGCATGCTATAAGGTGTATACTGGTGTGTTTTTTAAAGCACCGGTACACACTACACAGCCGTAATGCCTCATTTTGAATTTTCTTAATCTCGTAGTTGTTCTTAGTGTTGGAGTTGAAGCAAATTTCTATTCCATAATCTGTCACCGATCGGATTAACGACCTGTACAGAGTAAGCAGCGGTGCTTTTATAGCTGCTCCTCATTAGGATCTTTTCACAGCGCTGCGCTCAAAAGATTCAGACGTCTTTAACATTTACCAATCCCGTAACTTGTATGCTCAGTGTAAGTGCCATTTGTCTGAAAAAATAAACATACTTATGTCTGGTGCAAGGAATGGATGTATGATTGAGCATGAGATCTTCAATTTATTTGGGATCACCTATCTTATCAACAAAAATCATTAAATGATGAATTCTAGTTCATGAATCATGAAACCAGGTATTTGGGGAGAATCTTCGAATCAAACGTCAACATAGAGAATAAACAGAAAATATTAATTGGGACGAGTATAAATTTTACTGAATCACAGTACAAAACTGAATACATTTTTTGGGCAACACTTAATGTTTACGATCAAAACCCTGATAGGACATTGGCACAATTCCAATCTGATGATGACGACTACAGCGAATTATTCGGCAAATGTGGCTATTTCAACATCGAATCAATAAACAAAACGCTTTTTTACAAAAATAAAGATGATTTGTTTATTATTCATTTTAACATAAGAAGCATTCAAAAAAATGTCGAAACATTAAATAACTATTTGTCTCAACTAGGCAAACAACCAGATATAATAGCGTTGAGCGAAACTAAATTGCATGAGGGACGTGTATTTGCCAACATACATTTGGATGGTTATGAGTTTAACTATGTGAATAGTTTAACAAATGCTGGTGGAGTAGGGCTCTACGTAAAAGAAAGAATTAAATTTTCTGTTAACAAGTGTGTACAATGTGATCTATCCATTGCCGAAACCTTGTGGATTAACGTAACTTTAAATGATAGTTCTACGGTTGCAGGAATTGTATATCGACACCCGAGATCGGGCCCTCGTGACATCGAGAAGTTTTGCGAAAGTATGCAAGACAAATTTGATATCTTAAACAAGAAAAAACGTCCATTCAGTTAGTTAGTTAGTTACCACAGCCCTTTAATAATAATAACAATAGGTAGTTGGTTGCATATTTGTCCTCCTATCACGAGAAAGCGATCAATGCGCTTTACGAGCTCGCTTAGGAGTTGCCGGCCATCTGTCTACCACACCAAGATGGGGGAATCCCGCGAAGTGCCTTTGCCAACGGCACAACAAGCATACTTTCCGGCTTGTTCTCCACACTGTCCCTTTAATGCTGAGCGTCAAGCAGAGAAGCTGTGAATACCAATTTTAGAGTCAATGGTTTGACCCGACTCGGAATCAAACCCGAGTCTATAGCTCAAGAGACAGACGCTCTATACCACTCGGCCATCTGAGCTGTTAAAATTTTATGTAATGGGTGATTTTAACATCGACCTACTCAAAATTTCCAAAAAAGAAACCATTCGGCAATATGCCAATATGTTGTTGGGCTCTATGAGTAAGTAAGAGCCTGATTGATTTACCCACAAAAGTGACTTCCAAGTCAAAATCACTGATAGATCACATTTATACCAATGACATAAAACATCGGATAAATAGCGGCATTGTGGTATCTGATATTTCGGACCATTTTCCGGTTTTTGCAATAATTAGTAAAATGAAATCTTCCTCAAATCAAGTTGACAATTACTACGGGCGCGATATGAAGAAATTTGACCACGAAAATTTTATCGAACAATTAGATAATCAACTCAGTTTGGAGCGTAATTCCTTCCGTACAAAATCTGTGAACGAGCAATTCGATCAAATCGTTTCAACATTATCTGAAGTAGTCCATATTCATGCTCCATTACGCAAAGCCTATAGGAAAGAAAAACGATTAAAACTAAAACCCTGGATTACTCGAGGGATCTTAAAATCTATTGGCTTTAAAAACAAATTGTTTCGACTTTCGCATAAAGTTAATAATCAAGCAAATTTGATGAAATACAAAGCATATCGCAATGCTTTGAATCGAACAATCAAGACTGCCAAAATTAACTATTATCAAAACTTTTTGACGCGAAATAAGAACAATGCTAGAAAAATTTGGGAGGCAATAAATGATTTGACGAACAGAAAAACCAAAACATCTGCGCCAAATAAGTTACAAAAAGAAAACGGAGATATTATTACAGATTCAGAAGAAATAGCTGAAGAGTTTAATAATTTTTTTGTCAACATCGAAAGCTCCATGGCTAAGTCTACCCCACCAGTGAACCGCGGTTTCACTCAGAGAACTAACCACGCAGGTTTGGCAAAGTCTATCTTTTTCGAACAATCTACATCTTATGAGGTTAATGAAATAATCAGAGCATTAAACGATCAAAAGGCATTAAGAAGAAAACTTGATCCTGAAACGAAATTTATCAAATACGCAAATCCTGTAATTTCAGTTTATTTGAGTCATTTATTTAACCTCTGCATCACAACTGGAGTATTTCCAGATTCCTTGAAAATTGCCGAAGTTATTCCAATATTTAAGAAAGGTAACACTGACAAACCAACCAACTATCGGCCAATATCCCTTCTTTCCCAATTCAGCAAAATCTTCGAAAAACTGATCTACAACCGTATTTATTCATATCTTGAAAAGTTTGATCTACTCAGCAATATACAGTTTGGATTTAGACAAAATTCATCAACAGTCCATGCAATTGGCATTATTCATGACAAGCTAATCCAAAAGCTTGATAATGATTTGTACAATTGCTGCATCTTTTTGGATTTGTCTAAAGCATTTGTTACGGTAGACCATAATATCTTAATTTCAAAATTAGATTATCACTTTGGCATACGTGGTACTGCCCTTGATTTAATGAAAAGCTATTTATCGAATAGATACCAATGCGTAAAAATTAATGATAGCATATCATCCTATCAAAGCGTTGCGTGTGGCACTCCTCAAGGATCAACGCTAGGTCCTTTACTCTTTCTAATGTACGTGAACGATTTACCAAAGTGTTCAGAATTTACAACAACCTTATTCGCCGATGATACTTATCTAACTCTCTCAGATGAAAGTTTGACAAATCTTCAAAATAGGGCAAACGAACAACTTACAAACATAGATATTTGGCTTCGCTCTAATAAATTATCACTAAATTATTCCAAAACCACTTATTTATTAATTAACAAACCACCTCGAATCTCCGTTTCGTCCGAATTTAAACTAGTTATAAATCAAAACATAATTGAAAGAGCAATTTCAGTCAAGTACTTAGGAGTATATCTGGACGAAAAACTTACTTGGTCCAATCATCTACAACAACATTCGTTGCAACAAGCAAAAACATCTGCTATATTCTATCGATTACGGAAATATGTTACAAAGAAAACCCTATGCATGCTTTATTACAGCCTGGTGAATAGCCGTGTACAATACGCAATCTCCGTTTGGGAACTGCGTGTAAAAGCAGATTGCAAGAAATTAGTGTTAGATTGAACAATATTGTGAGAATAATTACCTGGAATAACAAATTTGCGCACGTTACTAAAATGTATAAAGAATTGAAATTTTTGAAACTGAACGAAATTTATCAGTTGGAACTAGCCAAATTTATGCATCAACTAAATTATAACAGACTACCTGATGTCTATTACGATCAATTTATCAAAATTGAGGAAATTCACACGATACCAGACAAGTCAAGAAAGCTCTCTACTTTTTACCTCGGGTAGCAAAATCTGTTGGAAAACTTCAAATTGCTTATAGGGATACGAAATTATGGAGCGAAATAGATGATGGCACAAAAAGCATGCATTGGGTTTCTTTCAAAACCCATTATAACAACGTTTCATTGAGTAAATATTGAAAACGTTTGGTAAATTTGATTTACTTGCACTACTCGCGGTATGTGTGTCTTCAGTTACTTGTTTTTTCACTACTGCACTTTCCTTTGTCCCGCTGATTTGTTTGTGTTTAATAACCTTCACGTCTTTTCACACAACAGTGAGCATCTTGACTTGAAAACCTTACGGTTATTCGATGCTCCTTGCTGGCTTCAAGATTGTCGATGATAATATGGGTATTTTATGCTTGTGTTTTTTATTGAAGAGAGCAAAAATAATAATAAACTCAAACTGTACTGTCTAAAGCAGTACAAAACAGTTTTGTATATGATGTTGCGAATGTGATGATAACTGATAAGGCCTATGCAGGAGCGTATTTAGGGAAGACCATCGTGTCATGCTCCCCCCCCCCCCCCCCCCCCTTCACCTTTTGACTCTGCTTTTTAGTAAAAAATAACAAAACTAATGGTGACAAGTGACTGAAATATACCAGATTCTTTTGATGGTTTCTGTAGCTTACGGCCAGGGACGGATCCAGGGGTAGGATGAAGGGTATGCATCTTCCCACCAGCCATTTTCAAAAATGTTTTTGAAGTATAAAATTTTTCCATAATTTCGAACCTCTTTGATAGCGATAAGCCTTTACGTTACGCCTTAAGCGCGCATAATCGAAAATATGGGAACAAAATGCATCATATTAAGCGAAGCACTCAGAATTAGGGTCAAAAATTTTAAACAAAGTTTGCGCGAAAATTATTGAAAAGGCACTAAAATAGCCATTACAGCAAGGGTGGGAAACTTGCGGCCGGCGGGCCACATGCGGCCCGCTTAAGTTTTGAATGTGGCCCGCGTCAGAACTTTGTTAAGCGTACAACAAACTGGTAGAATAGAAAACGAAAGATTTCTTAAAAACTGTTTCACATTCAACTATATACATGCTGTTTTCGTGGCATAAAAAACGCGCAAAAGTCTCAGATTTTTACGGTAAAACACAACTCAGCATGAATGCTTAATAAATTTGCGACGTAATGTTGTGTATTTTTAAGACAAAACTTTCAAATTGAGAGTGAATGTGGCCAGCTAAAAGTATCATGAAATCAATGCGGCCCGCTATGCTTTGCCGGTTCTCCACCCCTGCCTTACAGCATGTAAATTTTCAAAAGTTTTCCGATCGAGGATGCCCCCGGACTCCCCTGGAGCCTTTCTTGTTACTCAATCAGCTTCAAATTAGTTTTGCCGAAAAACATACCCTTGAAAAAAATGTGGAAATTATAGCCCACCCCTTGTTAAAATTTCTCGCTACGCCTCAGGGCCTGTGATACTGCTTTTTCATCTTATGGTGTTGATTAAAAGCAAATCAAGCAGATTGACTGACACCGTAAAACGTTAACTTGACCAACCAAAAATCTGCCCCCCCCCTACAAAAAATTCTGCGGGCGCCCATGAACTGACGTAATAATAGGAATTTTATTACCTGAAGTATCAAAAATCTCTTTAAGGTTGAGCAATGTTTTAATTTGGCTTACGTTGCTGCATTTTACCTTAATGTTACCGTCTTGCGTTGGTTTGCAAAACTCATATGAACCACTTGCTTTGCGCAATCTGTAGTCAACAGAAATGAGGTTATAGGATGACATTTTTTTAGCGTATTCGCTTTGAATCACTACAGGCTGTAGTTCAAAAACTGCAGCCTTTTTACCACTCGCATTGTTTTCAAGACAGTCATTTTGGTCGCCATTTTTCTGAGATTTTCGTTTTAAATTTTTTTTGTGACCGACGTGAAACCTTCGTCCAAGGTTTCAGAAGATGGAATTTCTTCCATTTTTTTTCTTTTTTTTAAACCTAGGGGTAGCTACCCTGAAGTATTTACTTGGTTTATCTTAAAGAAAGATGAAAAAAACTTCTTGAGTCAAATAAAATTTCTTAGAAAAAAGACGTGACGTCATCATGTAATGGCGCTGTAGAAATAACAGTTCTTTCCATTTTCTGGCTTTTGTCATGTGATGAGCAAGGCTTTGAGCAATCTGTTCGCAGAAAAACTGTAATCACTTAAATTGAATTCAGATACCATTTCGTTTGCGTAGCAGTAAAAGAGTATTGAGTTTTGTAAGGGTCAGAGCCGAGTTTGACAAATACAGGTCAATTCATGGAGAGTTAGTGTTAGTGGAGCGGATGCAGAAAAATATTTTTGAGGCACTAAAAAAGAAAAAAATGCTTGTCTAGCGAGTTTTGCGGACAGTAGACCTAATACGTACTTATGTACCGATATGCATTGCTGACAATGAGTGAGTTGGAGCCCATTTAGCCTTGAGTTCGACAATACATTACATAGTGCAAGTAATCGCCATTTTTTAACGAGTTAGGTGTAAACCGTTTTCCAGGTGGCAGCATAGCGCGTACGAGAGAAAAGTGAAGAACAAAGATTGCTAACCAAATAGACGTCACTGCAGTGTTTCTTAACTCTTTGGTCTACTACTCCTCAAGGCCGCGCCAAGGGGGGGGCCTGGCCCCCCAATCGACATGCTTGGCCCCCCAATTAACAAGGTTAATTTTTGAAGACAGCGGCTTTTGTGCTTAGTTTCAGACTTTGGCCCCCCTGATAAACGTTTGGCACCCCTAAGCCGACTGCTCTGGCGCCGGCTCTGGTACTCCAAAAATAAAGCTGAGATTATTTTCAAATAATATTGAATTAAATTCAACCGAACGTAATTGACAGAGACTACGAAGTGAGCTTGCGCTTTTCGAGTCAACAACTATGGGGTGTATGCGCTAAGTGCGATCGGCTTCAGCCGTGAATTGAACCCGTCACGTAGGATCTGTCACCTGCGCGCGGTACCGCTATAATCCATGTCGCAGACAAACTCTAAGTTCTCCTTTACTAGAAAGTTATAGCGACCAATTGTTTCACATCGCGTTTGCGTTTACGGACTCCTTGAAAAGGTATTTTGCGGACCCCCAGGAAGCTCATCCACCTCCCTTCAAGAAAAAATAGTCCTGAATCTACACTTGGTTGAAAGCCCATGATGAACAATTGTTATGAAGTTGCCCAAAGCAGAATTTCGAGAAGTATTAGAGACCTTTTTAAATTATTGACAAAACAAATGGTCTCAAATTGGTTTCTTTTCATAAGTTATTATCTAGGGTGTTTTTAGGTCAAAATGAAGCTCATTCTTCGCCGGGAGAGAGCTCTATAAGCGTAGTGGAGACATCACTATCGGGGCGGGAAGTCTTGGGTTTGATTTACGGGCCAGTCAAACTGGACGCATTGTCCCCACCGCAACGGCTTTTTTTGGACCTGTGTTGCCCCGACACTAAGTCGTGGATACGGAGGTAGTTGTTGTTGGTGGAAGCTAATAAATCTCGTAAAAACATATTGCTTGAACGATTTACATTTTACGAAATGTCGTTGCAGACAGCGATGGAATTCAAAATTTTAACAGCTTCTCCTTTGCATCGTACTTACTATGAACAGGTTCCCTCATTTCCCTTCTAAAACTAATGATCTCATCTTCTTCTAAAACTAATCATCTTGTCTGATCATCTCTGCTACATTAAAAAAAAAACAGTTAGTAAATTATAAACATACAATCAGTGTTGGGAACGAGTCGCTGGAAGTCGAGTCCGAGTCGAGTTTCGAGTCAATGATGTCGAGTCCCAAGTCGACTCCGAGTCTTTTCGTGCAACGACTCGAGTGAAGTCAAGTTAATTTGCACCACAGACTCGAATCAAGTCGAGTCAGTTTACAAACAGACTCGAGTCGAGTCTCGAAAGTGCTAAACCAATAAAGTTGTTAAAAATTTTAACTTGCGGCAACCTTCACATACGATTTTACCATGAAGCAATTGCGCGACATTTACTACGATCTAGGCTAAGCCAAGGCCCGGCTTATTACCATTAGTGCTAAACCTACAAACTTTATTGCCAATTCAGTCTAAATCTTAATACAAAAGGTAGCCTAACTAATTTCTTAACGCTGTCACAATAATCTACGCCATTCATTTAGTAGGCCTTAAACTAAGTTTAGAATGCCATGCAGACTAACTTCGATGACAATTTCACGCGCGAAATAAAGCCATTTGGCGTAATACCAGAGTTGCCTTTTATTTCGGGTCACGACCAAAATTTGCCGCAAGCCAGCACAAACTGTCGGCTCTTAAATATATCGTGCATACACGAAGCTCTTTCTAAGTCATATCTTTTCATGAAAATAATTAGATTAATTATCAGCAAGTGGTTCGAGTCGTAATGGTCGAGTCTCGAGTTACTAAAGTCGAGTCATTTGTGCAACGACTCAAGTCAGCTCGAGTCATTTTTTGTAGCGACTCGAGTCGAGTCACTGATTTGAGTCTCCCCAACACTGCATACAATACAACTCGGTAATAGATACTTGACCCCAACTTGGCAACACTGCTTTCCCATGCTAATCTTGCCGCATTGCGTACCGCACTTCCATAGAATTTTGGGCTTTCTCTTGCATCACAATGCTGAAATTACAGAACGTGCAGTTTTCAACCAACTTATTCCGTAACAATCGAGGAACCATCAAATTCTGATTGAGGCATAAGCTGGAATAGTTTTGGCGGACCAGCGCTTGAAAAACCAAGGTCTAACTTAATGGTTCTCAAACTGGGGACCGCGGTCCCCTTGGGGTCCGCGAAGCAGTTTAAGGAGGACAGCAAAGAGGTTGTGGATTTTTGATGAATCATCCCATGGAATTGTACTCGTAAATTTAGTGAATGTTACTTGCATTATTTTCTCGCTCCAAATATCTGTTTGCTCAGTGCACAACACATAGCGTTTCATTTCAAATGCCCATGTATTTTACATCAGCTTATTAAGCTTCACTACTTCTTCTTTTTGCTGCTGAACCAGAATTTATGCTTAAAAGTAAAGGACCGTGGGCAATAGAAAAAAATCTCTGGGGACCGTAAAGTAGGAATATTAAAAAAGTTTGAAAACCACTGATGATCTGACTAATGTCTATTAGAAAAAGCAAAAACAGGTTCGCTGATTATTTCGACATTCCAAGAACGGCTTTGCGCGAACGCGTGCGATCCTTCTGAATCCCATCACTTGATGCAGACACTAATAGGTCACCATGCAAGTTTGCTAGTCTACAACCAGCAGCAAACAATTTGTAAGTTCAATCGTAGTGGGAGGTATGGGGGTTCGATACCGATCGGGTTAAATTGAACACAGTGTCGTCAACGTCTCGTTATCGCTGCGACGTTTCTTCGTAGCTGTGTTGTCCAAGCGCTAAGTAGCGAAGATGGGCCCTGCCAATCGTTGCACGCTTTTGCGTAATACTGCGACTCCACGAGTATCATGAGGACTTGATTTGGACTATAGAACTTAATTGTATTTGATAAATCACTGTAGAAGCGCTACAGCCTATTTCGTCGTTGCCGGCTCTTCAGGTGGTATAAAGTTTTATAACTGGCTTCCCATTTCAACAGAACACTACTTCATAAAGATAAGCTGCGATAATATTATCAAACAAATTGATGCAATAGTATGAATAAATTTAAGTGCATATCTTTGTGTTGTTTGTGGATATACTTATCTTCAATTGTTACAGTTGATGCTAGAGGTAAGTTTGATTTTCAAAAACTTGTTTTTGATGTTTTTAATATTTTTGATAACTTTATATTGGTATTTTTATAATGTTTCAGACTTGGTCCATAAGGCTCGTAAAAATTATTGTCAAAACTAAAAAGATGGTTGAATATGGTGTTTCATAACGTAACTTAACAGTTCAGCGAATATTGAGTCATATTCAGAGTTACTCGTTACTATTTTACTCAGAATATAGGTCATTTTGCGTATTGCCCTTTACGTTCTCATTAGCTTTTTGTCTTTCATTCATAGTTTCACAATTTCACACAGAGTTTAATTTTAAAATAAAGTACCCTACTGTAAAAGCTAGTGCCTAAAGTTTTCGTGGTTAAAGACATCGCTCGGCCTAGGAGGTCTCGGGTTCAGATTCCGGGCCGGTTCAATTGGACATAGTGTCGTCATGGCTCGCCACTGCTGCGGCGTTTCTTCGGAGCTGTGTTGCCCAGGCGCTAAGCCGCGGAAACGATCCGCGCCACTCGTTACTCGCGTAGGCGTAATTCCGCGAGTATGACGAAGTTTTTTTGTTTTATTCTCAAAATGAGAGAAAACTTGCAGTAAGCGTCAACTTATTTCAATGCGCTTAATTCAGACGTAGATCCACAAATTTTTTAGAGGGGTACCGAGAATCGAAAAAATACTTAACCTGTGAATTTGTACGTGTAGAAGTATCTAAGCACTAATGTATTAATACGTGTAACTAAAAATTTAGGGGGGTATAAGCACCCCTAGACCTTCCTCTGAATCCGCCAATGTAATTGTTCGATTTTCGTTACAAGTTTGTCTACCTCGCTACCGTTATCACTGCATGACTAAGTGCTCATTTTTTAGTTTAGCTGCCTCGCATCGCATCACAAACCAAACAGAAACCATTTTATTTTTAACATTATATTTAAATAAGTGAATATGTCAAACATTTCAAGGCTTCGTCAAAAGTCCGTCGGTTTTTGGCCCCAAAAACCTGACCTTTGGACAAGATGCTGGTCCATCGACCACACAACGATTCAAAAACGTTGCTTATATAAGCTTTAAACCCCTGTTTTTAATTATAGGCGGCTATGACACATGAGCGGTTTTTTCTCGTAATTTTCATATTTAGCAAGGTTTTATGGCAAATAAAACATTGATTTACAGATGTAAATATTCAAATAACTTTAAAAACATAAAAGTTTGTCTTCAATTAATTAGTCATAATGAATAAGGCTGTATGATGTTTTTCACATTTATTACGGTCAGGTCAAATTAGTTTAAACTTTCTGTGGCTATTTTGTCGATAAGCACATTATTAATGCGTGGGACACTGCGTGATATTAGTCCCGTAAAAGCAAAGGTTGTGTCAGTCTTCTTGTTATGTGCACTAAATTGGATCTTTATTGTATCAAGTCGTGTGTGGGTATTAAGGCGATTTTAATGACTTTATTTGTCTTAAGTCGGCGAAATGACCGAGCTGTACCGCGGCCAGGTAACAAATCCTACGTGACGGGTTCGATTCACGGCTGGAGCCGAACGCATTTGGCATATATACCGGGTGGCAGCTGACTCGAAGAGCGCAAGCTCACTTCGCAATCTTCCTTCATTACCGTGGAATTTTCTGTTCAACATAATTTGAAAATAATCTTATATCTTTAAGTCCTTGGTACATAATTAGCTTCATCACTCCTTTGGAAGCAGAGTGAAAAAAAAATCGGAAACACTGCTCTGCGCCGTAAAAACGTGTAACCTACACTTCAGTCTAAGTTTATATGTACTGTCAATTTCTAGCTCAAACACTTAGTGTTGTATTTTATCTTTTTATATCGTTTCAGCGAATTCTACAAGTGTGTGCGGTGTCGGTTTTTTTGATACTGAATCGGGAACAATCTCATCTCCCAATTATCCCAATAATTACCCCGCAAATACACGATGCGTGTGGATTATTGACGCTACACCTGGATACGTAAGTAGACAAATGACGTTGTAAGTGAATTGTGACGTAATTCTGTGCCACGATTTTTATTTATTACGAGTACTCGATATTTTTCGGTAGCATAATAGTATACTGGCATACATTGGCGGTAATGCACTGTGCTAGTAACTAATGATTTGGCTTGAGGAACTATTAAGCAGTTTTAAAAGACCGCCAATTTTTAAAACGTAAAACACAGCACTCTGCACTATTGCAGAAGCAGATGTTGAGAAGCTGCTGGACAATTTTGAGAGACCATCTTGGTTGCTCTAAACGCCTTAAAAGAACACTGATGTAACTGATCAAAAATCAAATCAAATCTTCATTATACTCGCGGTATTACGCCGAAGCATGCAACGAGTTGCGGGGGCCATCTCCGCCGCTTAGCGTCTAGGCTACACAGCTCCGAAAAAACGTCACAGCGGTGGCGAGCCGTTGGTGATAGTAATCGAATCCAAGACCTCCCGTACCGATAGTGTGTGCGCTAACCAACCGAGCTAACGGCCTGTCTTGATGTAACTGATATTATTTTGTACTCCATGAACTCACAACACTGACATATATCGGTTAAAGACTTCGCTATCTGCGAGGGAGGTCCGGGGTTCAATTCCCGGGCTGGTCAAATGACACACTGTCGCCAACGGCTCGTCATCGCTGCGATGTTTCTACAGAGCAGTATTGCCCAGACGCTAAGTTGCAGAGATCAACCACGCCACTCGTTACACACTTCGGCGTAATGCCGCGAGTACCATGAAGTTTTGATTTTTTAAACTCAGAACTCAATAATTCTTGAGCTTGCGTTCTGCGAGTCTGCAGCCACCCAGTGCATTCATGTCAACTACGATCGACTCCAGCCGTGAATTTTACGTGGTTTTAATTTTCTCACGCTACTGCTTGTCTAACCGCTCAAATGGCCGAGTAGTAAGAACGTCCGCCTTTGGAGCTGTAAATTCGGGTTTGAATGCGAGTCGGGTCAAACCAATGACTTAAAAATTGGTATTTACAGCTTCCCTGCTTGACGCTCAGCATTAATAGGACAGTGTGGAGAACAAGCCGGCAAGTTTACATGTTATGTCGTTGGAAAAGCACTTAGCGGGATTCCCCCATCCTGGTGTGGTACACAGATGCCCGGCAACTACTAAGCGAGCTCGCTTTAGCGCTTGATTGCTTTTTCGTAATAGAAGGATATATGTGCAAGTAAACACAAACTAAAAATAATCGCTGACAAATGCTTGTTAAGCTACTACACTGACATTACTGTGGCTCCGATTCCATGTGGTGCCTACCCGATTTAAACCAAAAGTTTTCGCTTGATAGGCCTATTCGTCCGTTGACGTAACGGTTGAAGACATCGCTATTGATGTGGAAGGTCTGGGGTTTTATTCCAGGTCCGGTCACAGTATTCCCAGCGGTTCACCACCACTGCGACATTTTTCGGTGAATTGCTGCCCAAGCGCTAAGCCGCGGTGATAACCACGTCACTCGTTACAACCCTGGGCGTAATAACGCGAGAATAACAAAAATTTGATTTTTTGATTTGATGTGTGCAGTAGCGTATTTAGGAAGGGGGGGTGGGGGCATTGGGCCATGCCCCCCCCCCTTTTGACTTCGCCTTTTGGCAAAAAAGAACAAAACTAATGGTGCCATGTGACTAAAATATGCCAGACTCTATTGATATTTTCTGTAGCTTATGGCCAGGACGGATTTAGGGGAGTAGGATGAGGGGTATGCAACCTCCATTAGCCATTTTCAAAAATGTTTTTGATGTATACAATTTTTCCATAGTTTCGAGCCTCTTCGATAGCAATAAGTCTTACGCCTTGAGCACGCATAATTGAAAATGTTCGAACAAAATGCATCACATTTGGCGATGCACAAAGAATTAGGGTCAAAAAATTAAACACAATTTACCTGAAAATTATTCAAAAAGCACTAAAATAGCCATTCTAGCATGTAAATTTTCAAAATTTTTCCGGGGGAGCATGCCCCCGGACCCCCCTACAGCCTTTCTTGCCTCTTGATCAGCTTCAAATTAGTTCTGCCGAAAAAACTACGCTTGAAAAAAATGTAGAAATTATGCCCCCCCCCACCCCATTAAAAATTTCTCGCTACGCCACTGGATGTGTGACATTGATCCAACGTTTTGGAGTTAAGGTACTCAGTTGATAACAAAGCGTGTCTTGTAGCTCAGATTATTTCATTCATCCATACCCAATTGACTTTTACGCAATTCTTCGGCGTGTTTTTTTCAAACATTGCTTCGACTTTATTTTCAGGGAATTGGTATCCGGTTCACCAGATTCGATCTTCAATTCAGCGCGCCTTGCAATGATTACCTTTCAATCGGTGATGGAAAATCGCAGGTTAGTCTATTAATGTCGCGGTTTATCGATGTTTATGTCGATCTTCGGCAATCATGATGTAATTGTAAATGGAGGAAAGTTGCAAAAAAATTTTTATAGCTCTAGCAGTGGCAACAATTTTACCATGAAAAATCTAACTTGAAACTTACCGGTTAGCGTAGTGGACCGTAGTTAAGACGGCCGCAGTATAACGGTGCAGGAGGTCTCCGATATCGGACACAATGTCGCCAACGGTTCGTCACCGCTGCGACGTGCCTTCGGAGGTGTGTTGCCCAGGCGCTAAGCTACCGAGATGGGCCCCGCCACTCGTTACTGGGTAATACTGCGAGTGTAATAAAGATTTGATTTTTTTTGGACTATCTTCGAAGAAAAATCTACGCAGACTAAAAACTGAATTACCGGCTTGAACCAAAATTGACCCTAAAAAAAAAGGGAAAAGTGACTAGTATAGGTCAATTTTCGCAAGTCATGATAACTAGATTAAATTTTATTTTGTTGAAAACTGATTTCGAGCAAGCAATCAGAACAACAGTAACTGACACATAGATCCTTAGCGAAAATGCGCAATTCACATTGAGTTATGAATGTGTCTATCATTGTTGTTTTAAGTAACCTAGCAAGAAATTTTAAAAGAAGGAGGGGTTGGGGAGGAGGGGGTTAAAACTACAAAAACCATCGAAAGAGTCTGGCATATGTCAGTCGGTTAGCAACATTTGTTCTTTTGTTACTGAAAAGACAAAGTCAAAAAAGAGGGGCCATGGCACAATCCCCCCTCCCTACACACGCTTCTAGTTGTTTTAATTGATTGATCGAAAACAGTAACTGTGTACCGCTACACTTTCTTACATTTTGGTGAAAGTTGTTAATTTCTTTCGCAGTCGCGGTCTTTTTGTGGACGTGGTCCTGGAACCTCTCGTGAATTTCAATTCCGAAGTAGAGCTTTGCGACTGGAATTTGTCGCGGATGCAACAACAGAACTTTCGGGATTTTCTATGAATTTTCGAAGAATCGGTCTCGGTAATAATAGTGGTTACACATCGATCAAATATAAAATAGAGCAAAGTGAGCGACATGGCCTGGCTGTACCGCGCGCAAGTTACAGATTTCACGTGACGGGTTCGATTTACGGCTGGAGTCGATCGCATTAAACAACATATTGGATGGCCGCTGACTCGAAGAGCGCAAGCTCACTTTGCAGTCTCCCTCAATTTTTGTTGAATTTTTAGTTCAATATAATTTGAAAATAACCTCAGTTACATAATTTTAATAAGAAAAGGTTGGCCGGGAGGTATAATGTTTCGCCGCGCATAATTATGTTAATTAGCTTAAACTTTTTCATTCTTTTGGTAAATTTGAAGTTACTCATAAATGAGGTGATGCGTAAAAAACATCGGAGAACGAAAAATTTCATGTGCATTAACAAAACATAACTGGTCGGGTTGTTGTAGGGGTTAAATCATTGCTATCGGTGCGAGAGGTCTTTGGTTCGATTCCAGGCAGGTATAATCGGACGCTGTGTCGCCGACGGTTCAACACCGCTGCAGCGTTTCTTCCGAGTTGCGTTGCCCAAGCGCAAAGCCGAAGAGATGGGTTCCGCCGATCGTTATACGCTTGGGCGTAATACCGCGAGTATAATGAAGATTTTTTTGATCAACAAACACATTTTACATGCTGTAATACAGAAGTCAAAAAGCTATATTCAACTGAAGTTTTTAAGGTTTTGTTATCCTTTTTAATACACAAAGTTTGCTTGTAAAATCATAGTTCCTTCCACACAGAAAACGTAAGATTTGACTATAGAAATGTAACTCAACAAATAAAGGTTGCTTCGAGGGCATTTTCCAATTCATTTCTAAGTACTCTAAACATGATTCCACGCTCTACGTTTTTTGCACGAGCGGAAAGCGTGACAGAAGTCATAGGCTTAAATAAGAATGATCTTTAAAAACTTTAAATACCTCTTGGGTGCAGAACTAAGCAATGTAAGCCCTATAAAAACACGCGAAGATGTGCGTTACACTAGACATAAATACATTCAAACTATCTTTTTAAGGATTACCAACTCATGGGTTTGCATTTCTAGTGAAGATAGAGTAAGATCCTTGATGTTTTTAAAGAAATGACAATTTAAGTAGGCCTACATAAATAAATAAATATCTGACGTTTTTCAAATTGTGTAAATGTACACAAAATTTAACAGTAATTGAGGGAGAATGCGAAGTGAGCTTGCGCTCTTCGAGTAAGCAGCCATTCAGCATACTTCTCAAACGCGATCGGCTCCAGCCGTGAATCGAACCCGTCTTGTATAATTTGTATCCTGCGCGCGATCCCGCTAGGCCTTGTCGCTATACAAATTAGTTAAAACGGCCAAGTGGTTGATAGGCTTGTGGATTGTCCATTTCATCGGATGGAAAAATCAAAAGAGTTTGACCTACATGCATTATTTTGTTTACTTACATGGTTAACCGAGAAAGTCAAAAAATCACCAATTGAAGGTTTTTAGTTGTCATAGCAACTAATTTAACTATTAGGCGCCAAAACGAGCTGTGTTATCATCAATTGTAACGCAATTTCTCATATTTTTGATAAAGTTTGTTTAAAAATCTTTAGCAGGTTAAATAACTTTGCTTATCAAGTTTCTTTTTGTAAATATTGCTGTAACTTCTAGGGCGGTCATCAAGTACCATCTGTGGCTCCAACCAACTGACTATAGCTCCAGGATCTCTGATTTTCCCGCCATTTGGTTCTCAATATCCTCCTGATGTTCATTGTGATTGGACCATTCGGGCTCTGCCAGGAAGTGTAAGTGTTATAATCAGGGCCGAATAAGGAGGGGTACTATAATCTCGGGGTAATAGAAGCCCCCCGTAGATTTCATTCTCTAAAATAAAAAACGTATGGGGCCCCCCAAAAAGTTAACTCCTAGAATCCCTAAAGTGTTACAAGGGCCCTGGTTATGATTGTGACAACGGCCAATTTCAGAGACGTGGCCAACGGTACCACGATCAGGTTACAGATCCTGTACCTGACGGTTTCGATTCACAACTGGAACTGCTCCCATTCAACTTACAGCGAGCGCCCGTTTACTCGAACAGAGCTAGCTCATTTCTAAGATTTGAGAAAGGGCTTCACTGCGTTCGGAGCTAACGCCTGAAGAAAATTTTACGTGCGGTGGCCGTGTCGCTTGTTTTATTTTTTGTGTCATCAGCTCGTTTCATATTTTGTATTGTCGCTGTTTTCTCATTTTTAGCTTTGTTTTTATTTATGCTTCTATTGTGTAATATTTCATTGCTAATAATACTACTATAGCGCAGCCCTTACGTCAGCCGAAGATGGTTAAGCTTAAACGAAATGTTGCATTTTTTGTGTTTACTTTTTAGTTTTCCTCATTTTCAAGCCTAGCTACAATAGAGTGAAATTGTATTTGAGTCACTTTTGCTCTGAAAAAACTTAACAACAAATCTTTGTTCCGAAGAGTTTCATTTTATTTTTAAAAAGAGCTAAGTGTTTGAAATCACTTTTTCAAAGAAAACTTTGGTAAGAACACATCCCCATCAAAAAACAAAATCTTTTTTTGTTATGCTCGCGATTACGCCGAAGTGGTAACTAGCGATTGGGGCCATCTCCTGCACAGACACGTCGCCTCAGTGACCAGCCGTTGGCGACAGCTTCCGATTTGCTCGGCCCGGGAATAGAACCCCAGACCTTCCGTACCGTTAGCAGTGTTGTTAACCACTACACCAACCGACTGCTACACATTCCCATAATGATATTAATTGAGTTTGTAGTTATCACTTTGAAATTGTTTTTTATTTTTAGTTGATTCGGATTACATTCACTGAAATGAGTTTGGAAGACTCGCCTCGTTGTTTGAACGACTATCTTGTTATTTTTGATAATGGCACACAGGTACGGTAATGAAAACAAACAAAGTTGCTGATTTGCTATGCAAATATTCGTCAGTGAAAATCAAGATGCCTTAAATAACTGGCTGGAGGTACAAAACTTAAAACTAGTCGAACTTTCCTAAAAGAAGGAGCATTAGGATGGGTTTTGGAACTCAGCTTTAATAAAAAAAAGATAGCCAGTATATTAGTAATCACTTTACAAACGTTTCGGTAAAACTTGTACCGTCATCAGGGTAAAACTATACAGAAACTGTATAGTACCAGTGCAATTTCACAGCGATGATGGTATAAGTTTTTACCAAAACGTCTGTAAAATGATTATTAATATACTGGCTATAATCTTTTTATGAAAGTTTACTAAAGAAGTTTTTCTTTTTTGACAAAGTGTTAAAACAACAAGTGGCTGAATTCAACAAAGGCGAAACAAAGCATTTTGATATTATTCTTGACAATCTTTGCGTGAAAATAAACAATTGTAATTACGGAATGCAGTAGATATGAGACAAAATTAACTTTAGGAGGAAAAGTAAAACCACTGTAATTTTTGATACTGAAAGTTTCGACGACATAGATTCAGCTGTCATCATCAGCAGTGTGTGCAAGGCAGCGCAAAACTGAAAGGAACGTTTTGTTTTGTATTGCGTTGTGTACCCTCCTGATGATGGCAGCTGAATCTGTGTTGTCGAAACGTCCAGTTTTACGTATTGCTTTGGTTTTACTTTTTTTTAAACTGTCATTAATTTTCCAAATTATGAATATTAAAAACATTATCGCATATTTTGAACAATAAAACGTCTAACACACTACAGATATATGTTCAAAGTCTAATACTGATTTATAATTTGGAAAAAGTTTAAATTTGGCGCCTGAAATCTGAAGCTTTAATAGTTTTAAATATCGACTAAAATTAACGTTTTCTTGGTTGATTGAAATGTCATCATCAGCACTATATGAATTTGGTTAAAATAACTGATTGCTGCATTTTTGTAAATTTCAGTCAAATTAATCTTGAAAAACTCCTAACAAATTGGGTAATGGTTTGCTTTTTTAAAGAATTTCAATTAATTGAATTGAACTTGAGTCTAACCCACAAAGATCCAAGGTCAAATTAAACGTAATCAGGAAATTCCGAATTTGAGTGGAATTCGATCCCACCCCCGCATCTGCCAGTGACGTGTCACCTGCTCAATGGTTGCGGCGAGTCTTTACCGGAGACACGACCTTAACCAATCGGCCATCGAAATCCGATGCCGGTGGAGCCGAATTTTTCGTATATACGTTAATACTACAATTCATCACCCAGTGTGTTACGTACTAAAAATGACTTCCTTATTTCTGACTAATTCCATACTAAACTTTCAGCCATAAGTCCTCGCTAGTTTTTGGATTATGTGGACTATAAGGCTGTTTAATTTAACCTTTCTTACCGAATGTTATTCCAGGAATATCGTGTAACGAACATTTTATATTGAAGTAGAGTGTTGCAATACGCATGGGTTTCACGTGAAAAGCATGACTAAACAGTAAACCTGTGAGCTGTGCACCGAATATGATTTTTTTTTAATTTTAAACCTTTGTTGGTTAGAAAACTTTAAGTGCTCAAAATAGACCTGCAGAAACCCAAATTTCCCCATAAACAGGGGCTGCCCCCCGAAATTTAGAAGAAACAAGACCGGATTAAAATAATGATGGGCCTCGTTTTCACTTGCTTTTCATGCGTGAAAAAGGGGTTGTTGCCCCGACGCCCCCCCCCCCTTTTCGTCTACGCCACTGTCTGTAGAGGTCAAAAATTAAAAAAAAGATTTTCTACGTATTTTGTTTTCGATTTTAGAGACCTAAAAAAACGCCGTAAAAAACACGCTTTATGTTTACCCCCAAAATAAATGATTTAAACTAAAGAATGGTTTTAAAAAACGACCTAAAATCACGATAAATTTATGTAAGAATATTTTGGTCATAGATCTGATGTACAGCTTTGTTTGTTTACTAAATAAAACATGTTTTATCGGACTTTTGTAGTCATAAGCTTGTTTAGGGGAGGCTGTTGTGTTATGCCCCGCCCCCTCTTTTGACTTTGCCTTTTAGTAAAAAAGAACAACTGTTACTAAGTGACTAAAATTTAGTTTATATCAGTTTATAACAGTTAAGATGGCCGAGTGGTAAGAGCGTCCGCCTCGGGAGCTGTAGACTTGGGTTTGATTTCGAGTCGGGTCAAACCAATGACTTTAAAATTGGTATTCACTGCTTCCCTATTTGACGCTCAGCATTAATAGGACAGTGTAAAGAACAAACCGACAAGTTTACTTGTTGTGCCGTTGGGAAAGGCACTTTAACGGGATTCCCCTATCTTGGTGTGGTAGACAGATGGCTGGCAACTCCTAAGCGAGCTCGTATAGCGCATTGATCGCTTTCTCATGATAGGAGGATAAATATGCAACTAAATACAAATTTGCCTGACTCTTTTGATGGTTTTCGTATAGTTTATGTTCCTTACCCTTTTAAAATTTCTCGTTATACGCCTTTGTTTGTGTTAGGATAAGTTGTTTAAAGTCAAATAAAGCAGTTCCTTGCATCGTGATGAAAGTGGTCTTGGTGTAACGTCGGCGTGAACTACGTGTGATCTGTGGTT
Source organism: Trididemnum miniatum (assembly GCA_964006365.1). Lineage (NCBI taxonomy): Eukaryota > Metazoa > Chordata > Ascidiacea > Aplousobranchia > Didemnidae > Trididemnum > Trididemnum miniatum. Next base: position 4,810,414 of record OZ023239.1, read on the forward strand.
TGTGCACGATCTTCCGCAGTGAGAATCAATATAAGCATGATGCAGCGAATCACTAACACTCTGATAAAGCTTGTTTGACAATTTTGCATCAAAAATTTGAAAATAAATTCTAATAGAATAAAAATTTATTGATAATAACGTAGAAGCTGAAACCTATCTAACTTCAGTGTCAGCAGTGGTAATTTTGAGGGGTGTTTAGCATTTAGATGCCTTTGTATTCAGCAGAAATTTGTTAACAATTTTACAATTGAATTTTTTTGTTTTTAGCAAGGATTATATTGTGGTTCTACTATTCCTCCAAATTATACTTCTCAAACTTCATCCGTCAATCTCATTTTCTTTTCGGATTCTTTAAATTCAGATGCTGGATTTAGTATTAATTGGCAAGTGATATCAGGTACCTCATGTCTTTATGCTTTAACGTCTAATTCAATCCGGATCGCTATCGACTCGGGATCGAGGTCTGAGTTCGATTCGCGCCTCTTTCAAATCGAACATAGTGTTGGCAACGGATCGCCACCTCCGCGACATTTATGCGGAGCTGTGTTGCGCAGGCGCTAGGTGGCGGAGATGAGCCCTCCACTCTTTAAACGCTTAGCGTAATATCGCGAGTATAAAGAAGATTTGTTTGTTTTTGTTATTAATTAACGCTAGAGCGTCATCTAGAGATCGATGCAAAATGTTCATTTAAGTAGCTACAGAGTGCTGAACGTCAAGTTTTAAATTTTTTTGCGCCATCAAGGATAGATATTTTCAAGTCCAGAGCTTTTTCAAAACATTAAAAATTGTAAAAACTAACAAAGCGATTTAATTTCAACATCATCGGTTCAGCTGCTTCGTCAACAGTGAAGGTTCGTCATTGATTTAGCGACTAGATGCTGATGATGACAGCTGAATCCATGTTGTCGAAACGTTCCTCACAAAATAACCTTGGCTTTCATTTGCTTTCAATAAAAGTCGTAACCGCCGGTTGGCGTAGTGGTTAAACCCACTGCTGACGGTACCGGAGGTCTGGAGTTCGATTCCCGGGCCGGTCCAATCCACACAGTGTTGCCAACGGCTGCGATGCTTCGTCGGAGCTGTGTTGGCTCAGAGCTAAGTTGCGCAGATGAGCCCCGCCACTCGTTACACGGGTCTGCGTGACACCGCGAGTGTAATGAAGCTTGGATTTTTTTTGCTAATCTTGGCATCAATTTTGTTGGGTTGATTTATGCAATATTTGACAAATGAAGGTTGGCTGAGAATTTTATCGCAAAAAGTCGCAAGGAAAAAACAAAAAAATTAAATGGCACGTTTCGGAAATGCTTGTGCCTCCGTCGATGCTACTTTTTAAATTTGCATCGTCAATGGCGTCAGCAGTAAGCGAAACATCTGTTTCTGTATTTTCAGTTATTTTTCGATTATACATTTTATTGTGAAAATATTACGCAACATTTGATTACACAACATTCCTTAATTATTCGGTAAAATAAGCAAAATTTAAAGACATTGATTTGAGTAACATTTGAATGACTAAGCATTTTAAATTAATTCTAGAAATAAATGAGTTTATGTTTAAATTTTTGAACAGAAATTTTAACAGTACATTATGGGAGACTGCGAAGTGAGCTTGTGTTCTTTGAGTTCACAGTATTCGAAAACACTTTTTTGACAGTGTTACTGAAACATTGAATACAATGTTAACTTTTAGAGTTAGACTATGAAAGTTTTAGCACCATTACAAGCACAAATTAATTAAAGGTTATCTTGTATTTTTTTCCAGTTTATTTTTTTGTTTTTACTGGCTTGCTTTTTGTGACGCAACAATTGTTTGATGTCATTACGCGTGATTTTTCGCCAAAATCTCACGTAACGTATGAGGAAACGTTTGGAATTTATAACCTTTCGCAAAGAAAAATGTTGCAAATTAATGGATTTGTCTAATTGCTCGTCTATGTAAAGTGTAAGAAATTTCGACGAAAGAAATCGTTTAGTACAAAGAACAGAAAAAAGTCATGACGCTTTTTTCTTTTTACATTTTGTCTATAGATAGTAGTCCCTTTCGTGAAATGACATTTATTTTAAACTTTTTTCGGCGAAAGTCATTTAGCTGAGTTTGCAATTTTGCACAGGAAATATATTAGCTGACAATATAAATTATTTGCAACTTTTTTCTTTCCCTAAAATGTTATAAAATTTCATGTTCAAGTTTACGTTAAATAAAAAACAAAGATGTAGCCTATAAGTGTTTTGCTTTTATATAAATACTGTATTTTTTTTGATTGGTATTATCATATTTTTTAAAATAATTACATCTAGTATCAACGAGAAACTTTAACATCAGCTTATTTATGCTGAACAATCCCATATTTGGCCGGCAGGCTAGCGTAGTGGTTAAGACATTGTTATTGGTGCGGGAGCAGTGGGTTCGATCCTCGGGGAAAGTTAAATGGACGCAGTGTCGCCAATGGTTCGCCACCGCTGCGACGTTTTTTTGGAGCAGTGTTGCCCAGGAACTAAACGCGGAGATTGGCCCCGCCACGCCTTTTACTCTTCGGCTTAATACCGCGAGTATAATGAAGATTTGATTGTGATACATACATGTATTTTCTGTTAATGCTGAACTACTTCCCAATTTTAAACGCTAAAGCGAAGTAAAAACATGATTTAGCTCGAAGAAATCATATATCTAATCACAGGACCTTTTTTGGCCAATGCTCAGTATTTTCCAGTCTGTCTGCAAAGCATACAGCAGACAAATTTTAACAGCGTTAATTCAATGCTTCTTGTGGCAGTGTTTTGTTTAACGAAAACTAATTAATGGAAAACTAATATTTTAATGAGTTCTACAGCAAATGATTAAATTAAATATTTATCGTCTTAAATTAAAAGCAATTTTGTAACTTAACTATACGTGTAGTAGTGTTGCAAGTAGCAGTATATAGACGTGTAAATTTTTATCAGTGTATGAGTGTAGCCTACACGTAGTAGACAGTATATGTTTGTGTATAGTACGAGTTGTTTTTGCTGCGAGAATAATGGCGTTAGTAGACAATATAATAAGGTACGAAAAGAGCTAGAGGAGGAAAAATAAAGCCACTGTGGATCTTAAAACTGGACGTTTCCGCAACATAAATTCACTTGTCATCATCAGCAGTATATGGAAGGCAGTAAAAGACTTTCTTTTCTCACTGCTGATGACTTTCAGCTTTGTACTGTCGTTCTAAGCTGCTGATGATGACAGCTGAACCTATGTTGTCGAAACGTCCAGTTTCAAGATTCACTGGGGCTATTTTTTCCTCTTTAATGGCTTTAGTATCTTAAAACCTTTTGTAAAGTAAAAGATTATGAAAATTGAAAGTTTGTTGAATTTTTTGTCAATAGCACTCTGGATAGGCAAAGTTCACAGCCAAGGTAATGTTCCAAGTTTGAAACTAAAATTAAAACAGTCGGTTGCTTTCTCATTTCCGATGCAAATAATTGAGGTTATTTTCAAATTATTGAGCTCACGATTCAACTGGTTGAAAGAAACTACGAAGCTACCGCTCTTCGAGACAACAGCCATTGGGTGTATATACCTACCTCATGTCAAATGCGATTGGCTCCAGCCGTAAATCGAACTCTCCAACGTAGGACTCTGCAACCTGCGCGTTGTACCGCTAGGCCTAGTGTAGAATATAAAATACTTGAGTTCATTCAGGTTTAAGCTAATGTGTCAACTCTTCAAAGCTACGAGTGTGTTTGTGTACTCATCTACACAGTCTGTGTAGAGGTAGGCTCCAGGGCTGCGAACTGGGTCGATTTTTTATCGAGTTTAAGTTCGAGTTTGAGTTCAGCTTATTTTATGAGCTCAAGTTCGAGTTCAGCATTTTCATTTTTCTGCGAGTTCGAGTCCGGTGAAAGTTTTTCAAGTTCTTTCGAGTTTAAAAAAAAAGTGATTATCTCGAGCATGGTGCAAGTCGCATTGAGCAAAAACAAGTGATTTTTGAGTAAAGTGTTTTCGAGTTCTAATTCAAGATCTCAGCTCAGACTTTTTTCGAGTTCAAGTTCGAATTCGCAGCCCTGATCTTTACTAGACTTGTTACCCCGAGTCCTTGTCTCCTGAGGTTTGATTAAACCCAGTGTAGTTACCGTTCAGAGATTTGTACCCTTTCTTGAACCATATGTGTTGCACATTTTTCATGTTTTTTGAAAATTTGATAAATTTTTAATTTGTTTTGATCAGGGGTATGCTCCACGCTTCCATCCACTCAGCATGGTCAGGTGACATGCTCCAACGATAACAGAGTTGGTTCAGTATGTCAGCATGTATGCGACGATGGTTTCCAACTGATTGGAAATATTTCTGTGTCTGTTTGTGTTCATGATCTAAATGGTTTACCATTTTGGACCAACAACAACAGAAGATGTGTCGGTAAAAAGAGACTCTGAACTACTGTAGTTTTTACTCGTTTGCTGTATAGTGGCGACAGGAACATGATCGTATTATGACTTTGGAAAACTCTCGGTTAATTTTCCGGGGGGGGGGGCATGATTTTTGTAGACCTGATTTTGACGATAACCGCAGACTGTTTTTTAGAGTACGTGGTTTACCCGGGGGCCCCTATCTCCTGGACTATAGCCTTCATTGTCTCCCCTTCAATTCGGCCTTTGTTCAAAGTCTCAATTGTAGAATAAATTATATCCGCCTGAAAGGCTGAAAGTGAATGCGTTTTTTGAATGCTGATGTTTATTTTGCTTTTAGCTAGTTGTACTTCTAACGAAGTGGCAAATGCGACCAGTTCTTGCACTAACGGACAAAGTATTGACTCCATCTGCGAATACAGTTGCCCGGATAACTACTTTTTAATCGGAGAGAACTCATCAACTTGCGTCAGTCAAAATAGTTTTCAAGCCGTCTGGAACCCTCCACTACCAAGCTGTGTTGGTGAGTAGATTGGGGATGGGGAGTGGGTTTTATTTGGTGACTCTAGCCGGTTGGCTAAATTGGCGTGGGAAGTCACTTTGGGGTTCGATTCCCGGGCCGCATATTATGGAATGGTTCTACGGAAATTTTTTTGTTTATCTATTGCCACCACTCTACCCCATCCCGCGATAGACATAAGAAAGTACGTAAAATCAAAACCTAGAGCAGCATAGCACACCACCCCACGCGTCGCAGTCCAGCATGCTAGCCGATACATCACGCCGCTGTTGCAGAATTCAGTGCAGTTTTTCTATTTCTACTCATTTCGATTGAGCCCTATTTTTTTTCTGTAGAACCATTTCGAAATATGTTCCCCAGGCGGTCAAATCAGATAAAATGTCGTTGGCGGCTCCGCTGGAGCGTTTCTTCGGAGCTGTGTTGTGAGAAACTTAGCCGTGGAGGTGGGCCCCGCCACTCGCCACACGCTTCGGCGTTAAAGCTATAGGCTTGATTAATTTTATTAAAGTAATTTTCTGATTTTGCTACAGTTATGTCGGAAATTTACTTAAATTTACTAATTTCTCGGGGAGCTTCAGTATTTTACTCAAATGTATTTTTTCAGGCCCACCTGTACCTAATGCTATCATGGATTTTGACGTTGTTCCCCAAGATAACGTCGTTACTTTTACTTGCTCTTTTGCCGGCTTTCCACTGCCTGACATAGAGTGGCGGTTTGAAAATGGGACTAGTCTACCAATAACCAGTCAATATCAGGTGACAAAATATGCCTTTGTGTGCTGAAAATTTTAATCAGTTGGAAATAAATTCGTATTTTTGCAAAAGAGCGTAATTCCTGGCAAAGGTACTACTGTACCGGCATTTATGTTTGGCTTCTGTAATGTAAACTAACTGAACATTAAAAAAATCAAATTAAATCTTAATTATACTCGCAGTATTACGCCGAAGCTGGTAACGAGTAGCGTGGTCCATCTTCACTGCTTGCCGCTCGTGCAACACAGCTCCGAAGAAGCGTTGCAGCAGTGGTGAGTCGTTGGCGACTGTGTCCGATTTGACCAATCCAGGAATCGAACTCAAATCCTTCTGCGCCAATAGCATAGCTTTTAAACACTGCGCATTAATTACTTAAAAATTCGTCCGTAGTTTTTCGACTTATTAAATTTGTGAAAATACTAGCGAGGTTTTCTGGACCAGCAAAACCAACTTTAACTTTGCAGTTTGTTGCAATTGCGTGCTTTATAACTTGCAACCACCATCAGGGTGGTTTTTAAAACAACGATTCAGTGATTTTACTAAAAAGACAGGACTGTTGAAATAGTTTTTGTCACTTATAAATAGACGTTTTCCATTCAAAAAACTTTTTATTTGAATAGAAATATGACTGTTACATGAGTAGCGTTTTTATAGGCATACAATTGTTATTTGAATAAAAATTCTATTTTAATAGAGAAATGACTTTTACGCGATTAAGGTTTTTATTGACATACAATTGTTCTTTGAATAAAAATTCTATTTGAAAAGAGAAATGATTTCTACGTGATTAAGGTTTTATTGACATAGCCTACAGTTTTTATTTGAATGGAAGTTTTATTTGAATTAATTGAATTTAGGTGTCGGAGCAAGAAACCATTTCTGAATACCAAACTAGTCGAGACTTGACTGTGTATGGTGTGGCTTGTTTGAACGCGTCATTGCTTCGTTTTCGCTGTTTCGCGACAAATCTTCACACTGCTACCCCTGTGCAAAGCGGAGTTTATGCGACGGATTTGAGTGAGCGGATTTTTTACTTTTAGTTTGTAACATAGTTTGTTCAGACCGGTTGTTGTTTGTGACCCTGTTCTAGAGACTTTCAACACCAGTGGCCCCTGCTCAGCACTAAAATTTACTTTCGGTATACCATAATTTTATTCGTAGGGGTACAATCGTTGTCTGGCCTTAAGTGGTTAATTACCATAAACTAATCTTGCTCTCCAGGCGTCCTGGTTGATATTCCGTAGCTCTCCTTAGGGGTTGGGTTTAAGGCCAGGGGCTGCTGGTTAAAGCCTTTAGTTTAGACCAGTGGTTCTCAACCAGTGGGCCATGAAAACATTTTGAGGTGGGTCACAGAATTTTTAAAAAAATTGCTAGATTTATTGAAAAATTCCGTTTCATTTGTGTGATTATGGTTAAGTTTACACTTTTGTGTTTGTTTAGTAGTTTTGACGGTAGTAACAATGAATGACGCTGCTGTTTTTTTGCTACAGAGAGATAATTTTTATTCCAATCATTCAATTAATAGTGTGTAGTTTTGTGGAAAGATTGTGAAACTAATCTAGGCGATTGTTGTAATAGAACTTACTTCTCGTTGTGTTGGTGGCGTGATGCAATCAATGCCTTCTATCGCGTCATGTATGGACTTAGATTTTAAGCGGCTACAACTACAGAGTGGTTCTCAAAGCAAGCCACGTGGCTGCCTTAGGTGGAATTTGCAAGTCGAAGGGATAAACAGGGGCGGATTCAGGGGGATGTGGGGGATGCATTCCCTCCCACCAGCCATTTTCCACAATGCTTTGGATAAATAAAAATTTGCTATAATTTTGAACCTCTTCATAAAAATATGCCTGAGTCGCCTTAAGCAAGCATAATCGAAACTGGGCGAAAATGCATCATATTTGGTAAAGTACTCAAAATCAGGGGCCAAAACTATACACAAAATTTGCCTGAAAATTGCTCAAAAAGCACTAAAATGGCCATTACAGTATGCAAATTTTCAAAAATTTTCAGGGGAGCATGCATGCCCCCGGACCCCCCTAGAGTCATTTTTGTTACTTAAGTTGCTTGAACTCAACTCTGCTGGAAAAAAACTATGCTTGAAAAAGCGACGAAATTTGATACCCCCTCCTTGAAAAATTTTCTAAATACTCCCCTGATATGAAACATTTTATAAAGGCTTATTTACGCCCGTTTCCGGGACTTAACGTCTGAACGTCTTTGTATTTAGCTAACATTCAACCTAATTCAAAATTACATCTCCCCATCAAAACTTCTGGATCCGCTCCTGGGGATGACAACTCGTTTAGGAAGGATAAAAAGTTAATGGGCCACAGAACTTTTGTGCAACAAAAAATGGGCCACGAAAGAAAAAAGGTTGAGAACCACTGGTTTAGACTTTCATTACGACAAACAAACTGCAATTACACAAAGTTTGCAGTGTTTGTAATAAATTATTCACCATAACCTTTACAAACCTGTTTTTATTGCAACCTTTTAATACTGAAAATATGGGACGAAAATAGCTCAAGGAGAAAATGTAAGTCTCAGTAATTCTTAAACTAAACGTTTCGACAACTAGATTCAGTTGTCATCATCAGCAGTGCAAGCTAGGCAGTATAAAACTGAAATTTAGCTTGATTTTTTCTTCTTAAGCTATTTTCGTCTCATGTTTATTGTATATTCCGAATTTTACGATACTGCTTTCAACCTTTTAAATGCAGTAACTATGGGACGAATATAGCTCAAGGAAGAAAAATAAAGCCGCAGTAATTCTTGTAACTGGATGTACGGCAACACAGATTCAGACTTTTTGTAGCTTCATCGATACAGTTTTGTATGGCCTTGCATAAGCTTCTGATGATGACAGCTGAGTTTATGTTGTCGAAACGTCCAGTTTTGAGATTTAATGTCTTTATTTTCCACTTTAATACTTGTGTTTATTAATATAACGTCACAATTTAAATTCAAAAACAACGCGTCAGACAAAGTTCTTGTTTTAGCAAAATGCGTTTTTTTGCAATTAAAGTTTGATTTTCAAATACTTATAACGCTACATAGGAAATTATGAATTTGCAACATCTATAAATATCATGTAACACACTGCAATATTTGTTTTGAGATAATTAAACTTTAAATATTTTGCAAAACTGTCTAATTTTGCTGTTGCAGCAAAAACTGTGTACGTGTGTGTCAAACTGAACTGCTTTAAACTGTAGGAGCTGGCTAATAGCAACCTTACGACAAGGCCGCACTAACACTTTGGGGCACCCCGAGGCCAATATTTCGGAGGGTCTTATGCCATTTTGCGAACCTAATTTTGAAGATGGCAGTAGACTTGTTTTAAAGACTCGATTTACCGATGAGCCCCTATCACGACCCCTAGAATATAGCCCCATAATCTGGCCCTGCTTTATGGTTCAGAAAAGGTAGATCTACAACTTTACTAAAACTTCAGCGAGTGCAAATGTGGTTCAACGTAGCATCATGGTACAGGAACGTAACATTGTTATGTTCAGGTTTATCCTACCTCCAGATTGTCCGGACTAACTTCACCTGTGAAGAAGCTCGCTCATTTTGCCAGAACAGAGGTGGAAGTCTAGCAATAGTGACCACCACAGCTGTGTTGCTTGCAGTTAATTCCGAATCCGGTTAGTTTATATTAAGCAATTTTATGCTGTTAACTAAAATAATAGTTTATGTGAGATGCTTTAGGGTTGGTAACTGCAAAAGCAATGATTTGAAGTTTTATATGGTGCATTATCACTGAAAGCAGCCTTACCGCGCTTTACAACGGTTGCCAGCCATCTGTCTACCACTCTAAGACGGTAGAATTCCGTTACGTGTCTTTCTTAACGACACAACATGTAAATTTGCCGGCTTGTTTTCCACCCTTTTCTTTCAAAGCTGAGCATCATGCAGGGAAATGTGAAAACCATCTTTAAAATCATTGGTTTGACCCGACTCGGAATCAAACCCGAGTCCACCGCTCAAGAACTAACATCAAAACGGTTTAGGCCTAATCATGACTTGTATTTGCTGAAAATTTTGATTAAAAGTGTTGTGATGTATTCTTGCTTAATTTTACAGACTCCAACTACTGGATATCGAGCTTGACTTATTCTTACGTCAGTCTGACCGCAGAGACAGATTCCATCGAATCCAATCCACAAGGCTGTATTCAAGTAGAACAAGAAGCCGCTACGTGGTCACGTGATCAAATGTCACCAGCTTCTGTCGTCTGTGAATGTAAGTGGAGAAAAATGAAGCAGTTGCCATGGTAACCAATTGGAGCTCATGAGTTTTAATTAATTACTTCTCATCATGGTAAACACCTCAAGATCACACGTTTCATCTTCTTACTGTACAAGCTTTCTACATCGGAGCATGGTTGATAGAATTTACAAATAAAATAGCCAAAACAAATTTAAAAACATATTCAAATATAGAGACGTTTCAGTTAAAATACAATAACCGTTGTTTCGACGCAATGCGGCGAGTATAATAAAGGTTTGATATCTTTTATTTGATTCTTGAAACAAAACAGGTTGTAAATGTATCAGCAAACGTTATTTACAGTTCGTCCCAATCCCAAGCAACCGCGAGCATCGGCTGAATCTAACATATGCCGTGGCAATGTACTAAATGTTAGCTGGAGCGCTGTCCCAGGGGCGGACTCTTTGACACATTATGTATTCGCCAATAACCAACGGTAAGGAATTTAACTTACTACAGGATTATGATACTATTCTGCCAGTTATTCTCCCGAGAACGTTCAAACCTTACCGTTTTTATAGTAGCCTAAGTAAGCCTACCAAAATATACAATTTTATCATACCAAAGCGACGAAGATGCTATAACAAGCTTGCTTAGGAGTTGCCGATCACATTTTACCACTAAATGGTGAGACCATCTCCGTTTCCCAACAGCACAAGAAGTGAATTTGCCGGCTTGTTCTCCACACTGTCTCTTTAATGCTGAGCGTCAAGTAGGGAAGCTGTGTACCAATTTTAATGTCATTGATTTGACCCGACTTGAAATCAAACCTGAGTCTACAGGTCCCGAGGCAGACGCTTTACCACTCGGCTGTTCTAACAATTACTATCAGTTCGATACCAAGACTAAAGTTAATTGAGAGTTCTTGGCCAACAAAGAATTAACACTGTGGATTGGTGATTACGGATAACGTTGTAAAGAAAATTTTTGCTACATGGCCTACATGTATTCAAGTACACAGAGAGGATAGTTTGTTTTAAAATTGTTTTTTTACATTTCAGAATGGTTGCACCACCAGGTGCCAGGTCTGTGTTTTTTGATAACTTAAATGGAAACACTCTTTATGGCGTTGAGGTAAGATTGGCTGTGCAGATTAACAATGCACAAATCTGTACTTGAGCAAATTGGGATGTTTCAAATTTATAATACCCATGCTTTGTTTTTTATATAAGGTTTTTGCTATAACTTCCTTAAACTTGACAATATGTAAAACTTTTTCAAATTTCGTAAGGATAGGCGTCGTAAACTTCGCCTTTATCCTGTTTTTGCAAAAAGAGATATTTTTATTTTGTTCTCTCTAAAATTTATCGTTGCGATGTAATGCCAAAAGGTACTTGAATGATAGTAAAATTTAAATCATAAAATAAAAACTATGAAAAGTAATCAAACACAGCTCCAAAGGCCGAGTGGTTGAGCGCCCGCCTCTGAAGCTGTAGACTCGGGTTTGAATCCGAGTTGGGTCAAACTCATGACTGCAAAATTGGCATTCACAGCTTTTCTGCTTGACGCACATCATTAAAGGGACAGTGTAGAGGACAAGCCGGGAAGTTTAATGGAGCCGTTGTGAAAGGCAATGACGGGATTCCCCCGTTTTAGAGTGGTAGACAGGTGGTCGACAATTTCTAAGCGCGGTCGTTATCACGCGTTGATCGTTTTTTGGTGATAGGAAGATAAATACGCAACTCAATACAAGTATCAGACATTTGATTTCCAAAAACCAGAAAGCATCGACTGACTATGAAGTTCTCTAGGTGGTTCCTTTGTTCGATGGCTGCGAGCATGTTCGCAGTTTTTCTCCTAATGCTACTACTAATGTTACAACTGGTCGTACTGGGTTACTCCCTGTCCAGAATGTCCAATTCATCCCGAACTCGGAGCAGAATAGCTGCACTGTGGAATGGCGAGACGATTTACAGCAGAATAGATTACAAGACATTAATTATTACGAAGTAAGAAGGGTTTTCGTTGTTAGGGCTGAGTTTGTGACATCACTTCAATTTTGCATTTTCTGATGATGGTTGTTAAATTTGTTGATGCAAATTGAAATATCGTTAGTCGCCGGCGTGGTCGAGTAGTTCCTAGCGTCGTTTTTACGACAGCAATAATCGCAAGATTGATGGTTCAACTCCTAACAAAGCTTCGTTGTTGCCTCCTTGGATCAGATGCTTTACCATAATTATCTCTGCTCGATGGAATCTGACAAGCATCAAGTTAAAGAAGTCAGAAGTAAAATTCAACCGGAACACTCGGAAACACTCGGGAACACTCGGAAACAGAAACAACTTCCAAGTGGGTCTAAATTCATCCTGTGTATGGCGCCTCAGTCGCTTTCTCGTGACAGGAGGATAAATGAAGAAGTCAATCATATCATACTTTTAATCTTTCAAAGAGCACATTTACTTCGCAACTAGGTACCGGTACAAAGCTAGATTTGATTAAGGGTGTTTTAGATTTTGAATCTTCATTCGGTTTTGGAGTCGCTGAAACAATTTTTAAAACCTAAAAATGTGTGCTCTGTAGGAAGCAGTAGCTCACAGCGGGGTATGGAAAATTTTTCTGGGGGATGCTTAAAGAAGTTACATTTAGGTACATTTTTTTACGTAGTTTACTGTAGAATAAGATCGAAAAAGATTTTTAACGTCTATCAAAGAAAATAGGGGGGGAGGGGTGCATTCCCTTCTTTTGACGTATAAAGATCTTACTTTGGACGATTATTAAGGGCAAATAAAAATGGGGCCTCTTATTGTCTAAATCCGGCCCGCTCTCCTAATTTTTTCGCAAGCTACGCCCTTTAGGGGCGCGCGCATGAGAACCCCCTTGCGTACGCTATTGGTAGTGTAGCACACTAAAATTTAATAACTTGTGGAAATTTAATATGTAGATGCTTTTCAACATATATTAAACACAATGCTGTACTTTGTTGTAGATTACACTGACTCGGAAAGTAGTCCAGCAAAGACGAGACGTTTTTTTAACTGACCAGCCGCCTCTGACAATTCAGTTGCTTCACAGTGTCACTGAATACACAATTATTCAACTTGAACCAAACACAGAATATGAAGTTGCGATAGGGTCTGTGCCTGCTACCCCATGTGCAGTAGTCTCCCCTACAGTTTGGTCCTCCCCGTTTCAGGGGATTTGCCGCACAAACCCATCCGGTATGCTGTACTTGATTGTGTAGATTTTTTAAACTTATTTTGCCCTTTCAGCACCACTTGCCAAACCAGCCAACGATATGTAATAGCATATTACGTAATCCCTACGATATAAGATATGAAGTGCATTCGATGATTAAAATCATGACCAAGCAAATTTAACCCTTGTCTTTAGCCATCTATTGTAGTATCAAGAAAAGTATAATTTTTACCTCGTGGTTGGTACCACAAGCAAAAACTCTTTATTGGTCCTTAAATTTTAATTCCTCGCTCCAGGCTACTCAGAGCTCCTCTGAATATGACTAAACAAGGTCGAAGCAGTGGCTGGCAGGAAATTGCGTATAGATATCTGATAAATTTCATAACTGTAAGTGCATTCGCTGGTGCAGTACTTAAAAGTCACGTCAAGGTTAAAAATTTTCTTTGGAACGACAGCAAGGATGTTGAGTTAGATGAAACGTGCTGACATCAATGTTAGTGCTCGCACGTAGACCTATTTTGATTTTATCTTTGTCAAGTCCAGCTTATAAATTAATCATTGGATTTAAACAACTTTGCGTTAAATAGAAGTCCAGGTTTGTGAAATGAAATATATTCTTTAATATTAGCTCTTAGTACGGACTCTTGATGTTCCAATTTGCTTTAAAGCGTTGTGTTTTAACAATCGTGATATTATTTAGCTCCGGAATCAATCAGTTTGTCAGATCAAGCAGCGTATTTGAAAGATAACCGCATTGCTGTCACGTTGTCACCACTTGATGAGAGCAGGGGTCCGATCAGGTATTGCAAATTGTTGTGCTAGACTATATTTGGCATAGTGGTAACAACACCGCTATTGATGCCAAAGGTCTGGGACTCGATCCCTAATCCGGTCAAATCGGACACGGTATCGCTAACGGCTCGTCGCCCCTGCAACGTTTTTTGGAATTCGAAGCTATGCTGCCTAGCTTGTTATTTTGTCCTGCTAAGTAGAGATGGCTCGGGCTGACTTTTTTGAGGCCCAGACCGCCCACGGCCCGGAACCTCTAGCCCAGTAACTGTAACCGACCCGGCAACTCATATCAAAAATAAAGCCCAGCCGGCCCAATGCCCATTTTTTTTGTGAACCTTTAATCACATTAATCAAACTTAAGGGATTTCGAAAATTGTTAGCGGCTCGTTAGCGGCCCAATAAAAAACATAAATAGAACTGGGCCGTTAGCAGACCACCAGTAAAAAGACCGGTTAACGGCTCGTTAGCGGGTCTTTTAGCGGCCCATGCCATCTCTACTGTTAAGTTGTCAACAAAGAAAGTATCAAGCTAGTGGCACTTGTATTACCGACTCTGTTTTGAGGTCTTGGGATAACGCTTGCTTAGTTGAATTTAGTTGTGCATTCCTGACTGAGTATAATATACAGCTGTAAACTATTAAGGTGCTGTCACACTAACTGACACCTATGAGACATCGTGCAGATTTATCCTATTTTGCCCTAACTTTGTGTGAATGTGATGTCATAACAAGATGAACCTGCACAATGTCTCAAAGGTTTCAGCAACAGCGTCTCAGTTACTGTGATCGCACCTTGAGGCTGAACAAAGCTCGTATAACGAACAAGTGGGAGTGGCAAATTTTGTCCGTTATATGTGAAATCCGTTCCATGCGAAATTCATCCGATCTTATGCATCTGGGCATTATATTTCGCCCGTTATTTGCAGTTTTCCGTCGGCGACATGGCTAGCAGTACTGCGCTCTGGTGAAAGATTATATTTGACGGGTTCGATTTGCAACTGGAGCGTACCGCATTTGACATAAATAGCGGGTGGTTGCTGACTCGAAGAGCGCATGCTCCCTTCACAGTCTCCCTAAATCTATTTAATTTTCAGTTCAATAAAATTTGAGATAATTTTATATTCGAGGGTTGCTGTACGTTGTTTTTTTTTAATAGAGTTGATTTTGTTTTTTCCTGGCCAATTTGGTATTAATTGCCTTAAGACAAGTCTATTTTTAGTTGCTACATCCTTGTCGTTCAAAGGAACAATTCCAAATCTTCCTCAGTGGATTCATCATCTTTTGAAAACTTGAAACAAGCTGGTGATTCTGTGGACGATGACGATCCATTTATTGCTTTTGTGACATCAAGGTAGTAATTTTTGAATTTTGTTCAGTGCTGTAATTTTTGTAATTTTAGAGAAAGTTTTGTGACGACCGTGATCGCAAGGTTGATGGTTTAACTCCCACCCAAGCCTAATTGTTCCGTCCTTGGATAAGATGCTTCACAATAATGATCTCTGATTGGAGGAATGTAACAAGCAGCAAACTAAAGAAGTCAGAAGCAAAATTCCACCGGAAAACTTGGAAACAAAGAACCCTTTAACGAGTCTGGATTCGTCCTATGTATAGCGCCTCCATCGCTTTCTTGTGACATGAAAGATAAAAATGAAGAAATCATCAAGCGAGCAACAAATTCTCTTTTTTCAAAGTGCCACTTGCTGACTGTTTGTTTTTCAGGGTTGATTCTGCTTTAGAAGTTCTGCTTGGGGATGAATCTCTGTCGTGTTGCGACATGGCTAATTATGACTCGCAAAACAATTGCTCGCTTTATTCGCGCAACAAGAGGGCCGTATCCCCCCTTATCAGGGCCCAGAACCGCAGACTGGAACCCGGAGGAAATTTCAATTATTACGTCATTGCCACAGTGCCATCTAGAAATAATACTTTGTTTGCGACCAGTGACGTCTCGATGACGTTTCAGCAACCTTCACTACTCGGAGGCAGACCTGGTGAGAAAAGTTTTCATTGTTTCCAATTTTTTGCACAATTACAACTTAGGTCCTATAGCAGCGAAGCATTTGCATCGTCAAGCACCTAACTTGCGTAGTTCAATCCGTTTGACCAATGCTATTACCATTTAATTAACTTGGTTTTGGTAATACAAACTTGATTGAAACATTGAAAAATCTATAATATCTTATTTGTGGTACCTAACATCGTAGCCTACTAGTTTTTTAGTGCGCAAGCCTTATTTTCTAATGGGCCGGAGTCATTATCTTTAGGAAGTTACCTACTCCATAGCAATGCTCCGAAAAAATGCTGCTTAGTTTTATTTATACTTTTCCAACTTGTAAAAATAAATTATCGGTTGCAGAACCTGGGCCTTCAGATTTTGGCAACACCTTGCTGCAAAACTGGTTTATTTTGATAATCATCGCCGTCGCGTTGTTGGTAATTGTGGTGTTGATAGTGATTTTGGTGGTACGAAGAAGGTAAGCTTTATTAGCATGTTGTGTTTTTTGTCTTTGTGTCCCTGAGAGAAGTACGGGCAATTCTGCGTGGGCGCGTTATACCCCAGATCCAGGGGCGTAGCGAGAAATTTTAAAGGAGGAGGGAGTAGTAACCACAAAAGCCATCAAAAGAGTCTGGCATATTTCAGTCACTAAGGAACATTTGTGCTTGTTTACTAAAAGGCCAAGTCAAAAGAGGGAGAGCATGGCACAATCCCCCTCCTCTAAGTACGCTCCTGCCAAGATATAAGATTTGTTTGAGGTTTTGAGATTTTTGGATGGTTCATTTAGCGACTACAGCGCAGAACTTGTACCGTAGGCTCTTAGGTATTAGTACTATGGAATCAGGTTAATACTTGAAATCATTAACTGGGGTAACAGATTGCTCTGGTGAAATTTATGGTGAAATTTAAATTGTTTTGGTGAAATTTAAATTGTTTTGCAAGATTTAACCGATATATAAATCGCATCCTTATTTATAAACTGCTATTTTTTTGTGTGGCATTGGTTTAGGTTTTAACATCATAAAATTTATTTTTGTCATTTTTTTACTAATCTTCACCTTTTTAGGAAATCTCAGACCAATAAACACTCATTTGCTAACGTACCAAGAGCAGGAGGCACAGTAAACGGCGAAGACCGCAATCTTGCTGTATATATGACTCCGACTGCAGGTAAACGCTGAGAGAAATTCTTATTTTTTTCCATTTTGGGCATTGCCCGCTGATGCTCTAGAACAGCTTTGCTATTTTAGCTATAGGTCTGCAGCAAATGGGCTTAGGTTAATAATCCTCCGTGGGTTCGGTTTGCGGTTGGATTTGATTGCAATTACCATTCCCCATATTTAGGGTGGCTACTGGCCGCTGACACAAAGAGCGCAAGCTCACTTCGCGGTCTCCCTCAATCACAATTGAGTTTTTGCTCAATATAAGCTAAAGCAAGATGTTGCCAGTAAAAATATTTCCTTTTTTTCTAGTTGAGTTTACAAATATATTTTATTAAATAACTACATCGATATCCAGCCGGTTGATGTAATGATTGAAAACACCGCTGATTGTGCGGCAGGTCTGCGTTCGATGCCCAGGCACGGTCAAATAGGACTCAGTGTCGCCAATGGCTCGCCATCGCTGCGACGATTCTTCGGAGCTGTGTTGCCTAGACGCTAAACCTCGGAAATGAGTCCCACCACTCAATACACTTCGGCGTAATACGGCGAGTGTGATGAAGATTTGATTTGAACTAGATCAATTACAGTGTTTCCAAAGTTTTTGCTATTTTTACATAGCTGGGCCCCCAGAGCCGGCATATTGCGAGCCATTTGTTCAATTCACATCCAAAGAATTTGAAAGTTTCTTGATTCCAAAAGCCGACTTGACTTCCACGTTTCTGACGAAATCCAGTGACAACAATGCATTGTTCAGGAAAGAATTCAAGGTAAGCTAAAGAGGAAAAATAAAGCCCAAGTAATTCGTAAAACTGGACGTTTCGACGAAATAAATTCATCTGTCATCATCAGCACTGTAAGCAAGGCAGTATAAAACTGAAATCAGGTTTTGTCTAACTGAGATACCAACATGTTGTCATATACTTCAGTGAAATTCGAGTTGGTATCTCGATTTCCGGCCTTTGCACTGTTTTTTTCTAGTTTGAACTCATTGACCCCTGTTCCCAGGCGTTTTTCTTTGCTGTTTCTCTGCTAGCTGCTGAACTGCTCATTTCTATAAAGGAGTCGGCAAGCAGTCAGCAGGTAGATCAGACCTTGGCCTACGTTTAGAAAGCAGTTATTTTAATACCTATTATTTCTTTTACTCAGTTGTCAGTGTTTCAGCCCATTATTTTTTTAGACTGAGGATGTTTTTACGAAATTGATATCTGCCCTAATGCGTAGGCCTACAGTTTTTATACCAATAGATTTTAGTTGCCCGAGTGAAGTCATTCGGTTTCCAGAAGTTTCAATTTTTTACTAGAATCATTGGCTTGGCCATTTTATGAAAATTGATTCTCGCATTTCCTTCTAAAACATGATTGCTCCAAATTTACATACAGATGAAAATACTGTCCACGCAGCTCTATGTTAAGAAGAATTATGGCTGTAGAGTTCACTGGAATACTAATGGCTAATAAAAATTTTTAGAAAATTTTGACTGGTATTCCCACACCTTGCACTAAATACGCACGACAACCTGAATGCAGAGACAAAAATCGCAATGAAGAATTTTTACCAAGTAAGAAAGTCGATTATTTGAACTTTTAACTATTTACGATCACGGCTGGTCGACGAAGCGGACAAAGGCATTCGCTTACGGCGAGCTATTCCCGGGTCGGTTAAACTGAACCCAGTGTTGCCAACGGCTCACCACCGCTGCGTGTTCCTTCGAAGGTGTGTTGCCCAGGCGCTAAGCCCCGGAGATGTACCCTGCCAGCACTCATCAGCACACGCTTCGGCTTAGTAACACGAGTATGATGAAGTATTTGCGATAACGTGGTGGTTTAGATCAGTGGTTCTTAAACCTGTGAGTAATTATTACTCCCAAAGGGGTAATTTAGCATTTTAAAATGGGTAATGCAAATTTTCAAAAAAGAAAAGAAATAACTTCTTCGGCAAACATTTTGTGAGGGTGCTAACCCGTAAATTTTCATTATTCATCACTATCACAATGCTTTTAATGATTTCATAGTTTACTACTGTTAAGTCAGATCTGTAGGGTCTTGTTTGTTAAGGAATTCAAACAAGTCTAGCCTCCAGTTAAAGGTAAGCGTGAGGTGAGGATTTTGTTTCTTGGCTGCAGACTGCAGTACAAGGCTAATTTAGTACCAAAAAAATTATTGCGATGCCTCAAAGAAGCGAAGATACTGTACAAAGTGCTTTTCTGATCTTCTGTCTTGTACGACTAGTGGTGTTGAAAATTTAGGCCTATAGAAAAGCCGCAGGGTGCGATTTGTTTTGAGTCTGCTGCTTAGGAAAGTATGAAACTTAGCAAATTGACGCAACATTTTGAGTCTTGCCATGGCGAGTTAGAGGAAAAACCAATTGATTAGTATAGGCAAAAATCTGAGGATTTAAAAAATCGCCGCCTTGATTCTGGGGAAATGTGGGCAAAACAAAACAAATCAGTACTGGAGGCGTCATATCGGATTTTTGCATGAGACAAAAGAGCCTCACACAGCTGGCAAGGAATTAGTGAAGCAACCGATTTTAGGACAAATGGGTCCCGGACAATTATTTCCCTTACCTAACCCTAACCCTGACTCATTTGTCCAAAACCGAAGCAACCACTCGATCTGGTACTGTGAGAGGAAAAAGCTAATGTTAACTGCGTTTGCAATAAAGCAATAAAAAGAAAAAACCTTAGGGCCTGTCGTTTTGTTTCTTTGTTTTTGATTGCCAGTTATTATAGAGACTTTTTTCGATAAAGGGGTAGATGATATACATCGAATATTTTCAGGGGTAAAAAGACAAAAAAGGTTAAGAACCACTGGTTTAGATGAAGGGTATAGTTTGTCGTGATGAAGGTTCTTATTTCAACAAATTTTCATATCAAAAATCAGTGAATTTATTAAAGAAAGCTACTTTACCATGCCTTGCTAAATGTTATTGGTAAGACTATTTTATTGCAGCGCTACAAAGAACTCTTCTCGTAGCTGATAGTTTGAGCAGAGTTCTCTATGGTGTGAGCCTTCTTCGTTTTTGTGGGCCATGTATTGAAATTTTACATTAAAACGCTACAAATAAGCTGTAAGAACAATAGGCCTAACGTCAAAAAGTAGTGGTTTTCCAACATAGCTTATAAGGAAAAATAATGCCATAGCAATTCTCAAAACTGTTACTTTTTTTTCTTCCTTATAGCTATTTCCGTCCCATATTTCTTGTTTTCCCGCGTAATTTTACTTAAATTTAAAGTAGGCTAGCCTACTAAAGTCACGAGCAAATTAAAAAAGTAACAGGATGTTTTAGTTGCTTGTTTTTTACTTTAGTTTCGTTAAAGCTAATGCGTTTTCTTTTATTAAGAAGCTGTGCGCTAAATTTAAGTTATTCTTCAACTATTGGTCATGATTTTTTGGTTATAATACGGTTAGACCAGAGGCCGATTGCTTTGCGATTGTTGCCGATTGTTCACGATTGGTGTCGATTGCTTCGCGATTGTGGCCGATGGACTCACGTCTGCAATCGAGGCAATCGGTATTGATCGTAACGAAATTGGGAAGACAAACTGACGTGGTCGGCAAAAGTAGACAATTTTTCAACTTTTTCAACACTTGCTTTCTAGTAGATGTCTAACTGAAGAATTTAACCTTTAGAAGAGGATTTGTTGCAAAATGTTAAGTGGTAGTTCCATGTTTCTCATCTTAGCATCATCATATGACACCTCCGGGGTTGTACGTACCCGAAAAAGTTAGTAATATCACGCAGCGTTCTTCTGGAATAAGACTGATTACGCCATTTAAAGACAAAACATATTTCTTAGTAAAATTTAAAGGACCGGTTTGCTGAGTTTTAAAGACATTGCTATAGGTGCCAGAGGTCTTGGGTTAGGTTCTCGGCAGAGCCGGCGTCAGAGCAGTCGACTTAATGGGGCCAAGCGTTTATCAGGGGGGGCCAAAGTTCGAAATTAAACACAAAAGCCACTGTCTTCAAAAGAGTAAGCTTGTTAATTGGGGGGGCCAAGCATGTCAATTCGGCACAGGTCCTGGCGCCGGCCCTGGTTCTCGGGCCGATCAAATCGGCACAGTGTCGCTAATGGCTCGCCACCTTTGCGACGTTTTTTCGGAGCTGTGTTTCCCAAGCGCTAAGCCACCGAGATGGATCCCGCCACTCGTTACACTCTTCGGCGTAATACGGCGAGTACAATAAAGATTTCTTTCAGTAGAGTGATCCTACTATTTTACTGTGAACTGTTTCCATTTGTCAACATGAGCAGTGATTCTCGTTGCAACACCGTGAGGCTTTCAGGGAATACTGCCGAGTAGCAAACTCACACTTAGTAATATCACGTAGCCTGTCTTTGTTTTTCCATTTTAAGCTGCTTATTTCAATAACCGTGCTCATTCAGTTACCTATTCTACCAGCGGCACCACTCGTGGGTTACAAATCTTACATGATGGGTTCGATAGTCGATACCCGGCTGGAGATGGTTGTATCACATTTGATGTATTAGACTGCTGACTCGAAGAGTGACAGCACACTTCGCAGTCTCCTTCAATGAAGATTTGATTTGTCTGGCCAAAATTTGGCTATCGGTGCGAAAGATCTGGGGTTTGATTACCAGACCGGTCACACCGACGCAGTGTCGCCAACGGCTCGTCACCGCTGCGATAGTTCTTCAAAGCAGTGTTGTTCAGGCGCTAACCGGCGTAGTAGGACCTCGTCACTCGTTTCACGCTTCGGCGTAACATCGGCAGTATAACAAAGATTTGATTTTTTGATGTTTCAGGCGATCAATCTCGAGTTCAGTTGGAATCCATCGGTTCCACATGGGGAAGTGACTACATCAATGCTTCATTTGTTGACGTAAGAACAGAAAATTTCGTACGCGAAATCATGATAACAAGCCGCGTAACTTCTTTTGCAATAGAACTTAAGAACGAAATACCACATATCCCAAAAGGCTGATTGAGGCTTATTATTAGCCGGCAACGCTCTTTTGACCTCCAAAACTGAGATCAAAAAGTGTGAATGTCTTTCATCTTCATTTGCTTGCTGTGTTTATTAACTATAGTGATCAGGAGCCATCATTTCGGGGGAGGGGGGAGCGAAACAGGTCTTCAGTGGTCGATCTCTACAAAGTCCCTTCTCCCCCTTTGGATCATATTTTACATTGTCAGTGGTAATTTCGGGGTGGGAAGGGGGCGATTGCCTCTTTTGCTCTCGAATATGGCCGTATCAGTGATATTATATATTTTTACTTACAATTGTAATTGGACTTTACAAGAAATTTTTTTCACCCAGGGCTTTGTCTCTCATCGCGCGTTCATAGCTGCCCAAGGTCCAATGCAGAATACAGTCGAAGATTTTTGGAAGATGGTTTTGGAAAATCACTGCACGAAGATAGTGATGTTGACTAGATTGAGAGAAAACTCTAGGGTAAATATCAACTGTTGTTTACTATTCAAATCAATGATAATCAGGAAATTATTTCAATGAACACTAACATGCCGGTGTTGAAAAATAATTACGAAAAAAAGCCGAAAAGAAAGGTTTCATTTTGAGGAAGGTTTGGAGGAAGAATAATGGAGGCAACACCAAACCAAATTTTCGACGTACCTGCAGTATTGCACTAAAACGTATAACGAGTGGGGGGGCCTGTCTACGCTGCTTAGCGTCTGGACAACGCATATTCGAAGAAACGTCTTAACGGTGGCGAGCCGTTAACGACGGTGGGTTCGATTTGAGCGGCCCAGGAATTGAAATCGTGACCTACCGCTCAGCAGCTATCTCTTTTATCACTGCGCCAACCTGTCTGCCTTAGACAAAATCCTTCGAGATATTAAATCTCTTTTTTTGGCTGTTTGAAGCTTTCTGTACCACCAAGCACCTTTTTAACTTCTCATGTTTTTTTGGCTGTTAATGTTCTCAATAAGAACTAACGTAACAAAGAAGCTTTGCTTACCCCATTATCACATTGTGATTTTGAAATATGTTGGTAATTTAAATTTTTTATAACTGTTAGATCAAGTGCGATTGCTACTGGGCTGACGATGGCATGAAAGAAGATTTCGGAAATATCAGTGTGACCACTAAAAGTGTGAAAAATATTGGTCATTTTAAACAACGAGAATTCCTGGTCAAACCAAAAAATCATCCAGTAAGTTAACCTCTAAAAAATGACCCAAATTATCCAAAAATATCTAAGCTGAACTTATTTGTTGATATTTTATTCTGGCATTTTTATTGCCGTAAACGCTTATACTGTTCTGCCGTAAATACCAAGAATGACGTAACTGCAAAACTGTAATTGGTGAGAAAAAACGGTTGGAAGGTTCACACGCGTGCCCTTCCGTTTCTGTTTATTCTTTTGCGCTCATTTTTCGTACTTCGACTAAAAGAGCTTTCATCTACAAACCATTATATTTTTAGTAAAATGGGGCTTTTTGAAAATGGTGTTTGGGAAAGTTGCAATTGAACTCTATCCGTTTCGTTGTTTTTTCAATGTATTGCATTCGCATCTTTTTCAAGCATAAATCGATAAAACACCGTAACTACTGTAGCCTACAAAATGTATTATGCGATCACAAATTTTAGCATAATAAATCAAAAGAACAACGTACCGGTAACTGCAATGTTACGCAATAATATTTAGCAGTTACGTTGTTCTTGCAATTTATGATCAAAGAAAAGACGCCACTATTGCAAGACGTAAGTAACGTTACGGTGTTTTTATAATCTCTTAAAGAGATTGACGAACAAGAAAAAAATCTCAAGAACAGCGTAAAGTACTTCCGGTGTTTTTGTGATTTATCGACGTAATATTATCAAGATAAATGCAACACAAAAACAGCGTAACGAAGATTCCGTTGTTCTTGCAATTTATTTGCCCCATTTTGGGGAAAATGACGTCATGAAGGGGGTAAAAAAAAGTGGGGAAAACGATGATTTGGGGGGGGGCTTCACATTCAGTGTTAAATAGGCCCAGAGAGGACGCCAAAACTACAAAAAACTCAAAATCGAAAAAAATGCAGTTACGTCGTGCTTGATATTTACGGTATTGTAGTTTAAATTTGGGCGGAGTCCAAACTAAGTTTATTTTCAAATTAGTTTATTGAACTGAAAATTCATCAGAGACAGATAGCAAAGAAAGCTACTGAGTGAGCTGTCTCCGGAATTTATCAAATGCTGTCGGCTCTAGCCGGGATTTGAACCCGTCTCATGGAATCGGTAACATGTGCCCGGACCAGCCAAGCTTTTAATGCAATGATGTGGCATTTACCTGCAGTTCCTTTGCAAGCTGGGTTTAAATTTTATTGAATTTCGAAGTTTTTGCTGCAAGTAATTGTATTCCACGACCATTTAGAATTCTTTTCGTGTGACGCAATATCAATTCATGACGTGGCCAGATCATGACGTACCCACCACAACGTCATCACTACTTCGGTTCAGGGAAGCGGTTCTGTCAGATCCATCGGAAGGAACCATTTTAGTTCATGGAAGGTAGGCCTCCGTGGTGCCTTTTGGACATTAGCAATTGCATAGGAAGGAGCCGAAAATTCTTTTACATTTGACACAACGTTTGCGTAACGATGCATCTATTACAGTTTAACAGTGTTTTGAAAAATATTATTAGAACTGTAGCAATCGAAACCCAAATGTTATAGCCTAATAAATTATGCATTCAATGGCATTCGTTTTCGCTTATTCTTTTGTCTGTGAGAAATAAAGTTTTCCTAGACCTAACGGACGGCTTGGGCCAGGTGATAAGGTTCTTGTACGCAGGGCCGCATCCCGGAACTGCTTTTTTGGGAAGGCCTCATGCTTTATCGCAGACCTGATTGTGAAGTTAACAGCAGACCCCCTGACCGGGGAGCCCAGGCTATAGCCCCCATTAATCTGGATCTACTTGTCGGTGTAACGAGCATTTTAGACTATTTCATTTGTTGTTCTTCGAAGTCAAAAGTTGCTGTTTTATTTGTCAGGCTTTGTGGTTTTAATTTTAACCTATTTATTCATATTTGCAGCGCTGGAGGCGGACGAACTGGTACATTTCTGGCTCTGCTGATTTTATGCGAACAATTAGATCGATGCAATGAAGTAAATGCAGTGGAAGCTCTTAAAAAACTACGAGATGGAAGAACTGGAATGATTGAAAACCTGGTTAGTAACTGGTAGTGACTGACTGAGGTAGATCCACAGATTTTAAAGGAATGTGTGTGGGGGGGTAGCAATCGTAAAAAGCTTATTATGCAGTTTTGTTCGTCTAGAACAGCGGTTCTTAACCTTTTATCTTTTGTGGCCTCATTCTGGAGACTCTCAACACCATTGACCCCCTGCTCAGCAATTAAATTTTTTGTCGGTATTTTATTCAAAGTAGCTACAGTCGTTTGCCGGCCTTAAGTATAGGTAATCAGTTAATTACTGCTAATTAATCTTGCGCATGAGCCTCCCTGGTTAACGATCCGCGGTCCCTTAAGAGGGGTCAACGACCATCGGTTGGGGACCCCTGATCTAGAAGTAGCAAAGTACTAAGGCATTATTTTGTACATCTAAAGTGTAAAGGGGAAGTGGCTTGCATCTCCGTTAGCCCTCCACCGTTTGTCGGCCAAGCTGCTTTAAAGCGCATCCGCTTTTAATTAATAGAGTTGGTTGTATCTTGTTCATTTTTGTAGCATGGATAAAATAATATTTTGGATAATTTAGTTACAAATTTAAATCGATAAAACTTTTTTCGAAACCTCTCGAAATCAAGAAAGTATACACTGCAGTTAAGTATTGCTTCACATTTCATTTACAGAGCTTTGTTGGGAATCGAACAGTTTTTCTCTGTTCAGCTTCATTCCAATATACGCAGTGGACCTGCTTCAAAGCTTAGAATTATACTCAAAATCATTCTTTTTTTTTTTCAGAAACAATATATTTATCTACACAAACTTCTCTGTGAGATTTCAACTCTTCCTGTCACAGACTGTCTTGCTTCAGAGTTTCCAAAGTATTTTGCCCGAATGAAAGAGTAAGTTCAAAAATTGGCAAGTAAAATCAGCGTTGTTACCTCATTTATTTGGTTGCAGTGTAAACAGCTACCACACAACCAATATGATGACAGAATTCGACCAATTGGATGTTCTAGCTTCGCTGCATGACGAACCAGCACTGGCGAAATGTAAACCAGACAAAAATTCCATCAAACCATGTAAGCTACTGTAGCGGCACAATGTTTTGGTGAATTTTGCAAAATTGGCATAACCTCAAAAGCTTTGATTTTCTAAAATTTTGCAAGTCTAAAGCCTTGATAAAAATTCATATTTTGGTGTCCAACTCCTAACCATCTCTCCTCTTGCTTTCTTTGAAAGTTGAGTGTTGGCGTCAAATTTTTCGCAGTTTTTTTTTTGTTTTGTGCCAGCAAGAAGGTTATAGCTTAATTTGATCTTTTTTTCCTTATTTGCAGACAAACGCACAGGAATCAATGGAGAACACACACTGCTTCAGAAAGGAAGAAAAGCCATCACTTCGTTAAATCTTTCCGAAATTCAGGTGAAAATAAGACGGAAAACTTTTTCACTTTTTTGTCGTTTGAGTTAAGCTACCAGTATTTCTAACTTGAAACAAATTTTTGAATTGCAACTATACAGTGTGTATTCTGCAACTAACAAATAGCGGTGTACGTTTACGTATTGTTTCTAGTAAGCTGACAAGCTTTTGGTAGGTGAATTTATGATAATATTTCAGAGGGCAAATAAATTTACTGCGGCCAGTTGGCGTAGTGGTTAAAGACATCGCTCTCAGTGTGGAAGGTCTGAGGTTTGATTCCCGAGCCGGTCACATCGGACACAGTGTCGACAAGAGCTCGCCACCGACGCTACATTCTTCGGAGCTGTGCTGCCCAGGCGCTAAGCCGCGGGGATGGGCCCCGCCACTCGTAACATACTTTGACGTAATACTGCAACTATTTTAGTATTTTTTTAGTTGCTTATTTATCTTTCTATCACGGAAAAGCGATCAAAGTGCTATAACGGCTATAACGAGCTCGCTTAGGAGTTACCAGCCACCTGTCTACCACACCAAGATGGGGGAATCCCTTGTAGTGGCTTTCCCAACGGCTCAACAAGTAAACTTGCCAGCTTGGTCTCCACACTGTCGTAATCAAACCCGAGTCTCCATCTCCAGAGATGGACGCTCTTTTCACTCGGCCATCCGAGCTGTTAATATAAATTTGATTTTGTACCGGTAACAGATTTAGCAAATAATTGACTTACAAAATGCATAATCGCTTTCAGACTATAGCACATTCGTCTAATTATTTGCAATCTTATTCAGACATACAACCCAGATGTGTGTTTTCTCACCGCCCCTTGTCCTTCCAAGTCAAAGTGGCAAGCATTCTGGAACGGAGTTATCCAATTCAATATTACGTGCATCATTCGCATTGAAGAAGTAAATAGATTATTACGGATTTGAATGTGAAATATACTTATTGTTTCAATGACAGTGATCTTTGACACTTATAATAGTATTGTTTGTCTCTAACAAAACAGGTACCAGTTGGCAGCAGTGGTGGGATGCAAATTTTTTGTCAGCCAATTCTATAGCAAAAGTTATATTTTCAGCCGGTTCTGTTTCAACTACAGGTATAACTAAAAATATAAACAGCAGTGCTTGCCGGCTCAGAGATGAAATAAAATTTAATGAAACGGTTCTGTAGAACCGGTGCTGACCGGTTAAATCCCACCACTGGCTGGCAGGCAGGCCTTTTGGAAGTGGCTTCTACCCGTCGACAAAGAATCTATGGTTATTCTTTTAGTTCATGGTGAGGTTAAGCCATTATAACCATATAGCTGATCCAGAAACTTTTTAGGGGAAGGGGCTATAAGAACTGGAAAAAATGCTTAAAATTTGCAGTTTTGTTCGTATGTGAAAATACTGATGTACCGGTAATAATATGCAAAAGCAAAAGTTTAGGGAGGTGTTTATGTAGACTAGCAATAGCTTACCGGCAACAAGGTGTAGGCGTTGTATGTGATGAGGTGTTCAATGAGTTCTGTTGTTGCCACAATTTCGATTTTTTGCAGAAAAAGAGATGTGACCAAAATTTTTTCACTGGAGAGGGAGATTCATTTGATGACGTCAGCGTCAGTATTACGAAATATGAACAGCATTTTGGTTACATTGAAAAAAGTATAAAGCTCTTCAAAGGAGGTTCATCGGTAAGATTCACACATGTAACATTATTTATTTACGGGGGTAGAGTAAAGCTGCTAGTGATGACAGCTGAATCTATGTAGTCGAAACATCCAGTTTTAAAATTACTGTGGCTTTTTTTCCTTCTTAAGCTATTTTCATGCCATATTTATTCTATTCCAAAGTAGGTTGTTTGATATTTCGTCTTTTTATTGCGAAAGAGCGACGGAAGCGCTATAACAAGTTCGTTCAAAAAGAACAGCGGACTTATTTATGAGCTTAATGGTCAAATGTAGTCACTTTAAACGCTTTTTTAGCTGCTACAAGCTACTATACTAGTGCTCTTGCCGGCTTGTTCTCCACTCTGTTGCGTTATTGCTGAAGGTAAAGGAGGAAAGTTGTGAATAACATATAGTTCACGACTTAGCATCGAACCTCGAGTCCACAAACTATAGGATGAGATCAAGGGCGTAGCCAGAGGAAGAGGGAAATAGCCCCTCTGGCCTCTGATATGTTTCTGGAGTCAATTTTAACGTAGATATTTTGACCAATGTACAGGGGGCAATACGGGAAAATTTTGCCACCTACAGTTTTTGCTACTAACCAGTTTTTACCACTAACAGACCTAACACACGTTTTGGCCACTAGCAGACGTTCTTTTAAGAGATTGACTTTTAATGACCTTTTTTTTGTACTGTTTTGCCCTTCCCCCCAAAATTTCTGGCTGGCTCCGCCACTGGCAGAGATATGCAACAAGCTAAGTAACTTTCTAGTTAATTCATGTTACCAGTATCTTTTTGAGATGAATTTATCTTTGATGACCAGTAAAGCTGGTTTTTGATGCAGTTGGATAAAAAGTTAATTACTTTCAGACGCCTCATTGTGTGCAACAAATTGAATTAAATTCTTGGCCAATAAACGGTTTTCCTCCCAACTTTCATACAGTCGTTTCGGTCGCTTCCAGAGTCAGAAATCATAGACCAACTTCGAAACAAGCAACTGCGAAGAAGTATCTTGCTCTTGTACTATGCAGGTGGGTTTACAAAAAAATTGTTCAGAAAACTAGATATTTGAACTAACCCAAAATTTAGGATCCAAATTTAACTCTGTCAAACTCTTAATTACCGGTCAGTTGCCCTAGTTGGACATGGATGTCTAGGGTTCGATTCCCAGACAGGTAAAATTAGGTGCAGTGTCGCCAACGATTCGCCACGAGCTGTGTTGCCCAGGCGCTAAGACGCGGAGATGGGCCCCGGCGCACGTTACACGCTTCGGCGTAATATAGCGAGATGGTGAAGATTTGATTTTTTTTATTTGGTATTCTTAGAATTTATTTATTAATATGATTTAATTTACGAAATAATTTTATTTAGCGATGGATCGACTCGCTGTGGAGCTTTTTGCGCTATTTTCAATCTTCTTGATCGGTTGGATCGAGAAAATCGAGTCGATGTTTTCAGAGAAGTCAAAGATTTGCGGGATTGCCGCACACGGATGGTTGGGAATATTCAACAATACGAATTCCTTTATCAAGCTCTAGCTGAGTACATTGAAGAATTCAATCCATACCAAGAATTAAAATAAGTGCATGTTTAGTGCCAAATTTTATATTCAAAAAGCCAATGTAGGTTTAAGCGGTGAAACAACTCGCGTAAAAGGCATTTAGTGGGTGTCTGTACAAGGTTTGCTTACTGTATTATGATTTTTTAATTCGAAGTTTTAACTATTATGTAGGTGTGTAAAGTCATTGATATTTTGTACCGATTTAGAATTACCGAAAAAGCGTGATTACTGATATAAATAATCGTCAATTGCTTATATGTTAGCCTACGTTAACGTAACGCAATGCTCTTCCTTTTCAAGACCTGCTGGCAGGGACGGATTGGAGGGTGGACTATGGCACTGAGGTCAAGGGCGTGACACTTACTCCCCCGCTAAAAATTACCCTGGGGTCCCAGTCTTAATACGGCTCGGTCTGTGGGTGAATTTTATAACCACCGTTATCTGCCGTCTTCACTCTTCAATTTTATGTAATGCACTTTTGGCGATTGTTAAATTTTGTGTCGAAAATTAGTTATTTATAGCCTAATGTATAAATAAGAGCGTCGGTTGATAGAAAATAAGAACTTGTTTTTAATCAATTTATTCGACTATTTTTCTACCAAACCGACGTCAACGTTTATTGTGATTTAATGTGTGTAAAAAGGTTATTTTATTATCACTGCTTTGCCTGACAAAAATGTGTAATTGTGTACTTTCGTTTTTAAACTGGTGGGTAATTGGCCAGATTGCGGACCCATCGATGAATTGTCAAGTTGTGAAATTTAAAGACTAGTCCAATTCGAACGCTACAAAACATACTAGCTGCTCATTCTTATTCGTTTTAAAAAAGATGTCATCACAAAACACATTTTTGACAAGCGTGAAACTGGACTTCGTATTGTATAGGTTTACAACAGTGTTATTCTTAGTGGAAAACATGCAGCCAAAATACCTGGAAATATTTTTATTACGAGGTGTTAAGAAAATACTTATCCCACACTGTCAAAAGTAAAATTTTTCTTTTGAAAATGGAATGAGAAACTTTTTGAAAATTGAAGCTACGTTTCTAATTATTCTAGCTGCATGTTTACTACTAAAACTTGAAAATGTTCAAAAAAGTGTTGTTTATGGTTTGTTATTTTTTAATAAAATGAAGAATGAATTTTATGGCTTCACACCGGTTTGGATTCAAAACGGTTTACCGTTAACAGACAAATGAGCATCGGGACAATTAAACTCCGAAAAAACTGCGCATGAGGTAAATGGACACCAGGTAAATAACCCATTGGTGCATTGATATGAAGAGGCGCACCCAGCATATTTCAAGGGGGGGGTTCTAAACACACTAGCAACCCTTTGTGGTTTAGTTCAAGCTGTTTCTTTTCTTCGATCATTATTTTGTCGATCATTGGCTGATTTTTTATTGGCGTGTTTGCTCACAATGACGGGCAGAAATTGGCAATATCTTTAGCATTTTTTCTGGTTTATATCGTGTTTCAAGTTTCTCAATATTATATGATGACGCAAACTTTTCTTTTATAACCACATTCTTCTTCGTGTGAGCTGCGTTGTGGCTGCAGTAAGATCTTGGATCCCAACTTCACAGTTGCTGTAATTTTAATTACCATATGCGTTTTTACGGCAAAATGCTTTCGCATTTCCGATTTTAGTGGGCGTATGTCATAGTAGGTAGTAGCATTTTTGTTTTTTAACCATGAAAAAACGATAGCAGGGTTAGAAATAAGGATACAGTGACAAAACGATATTCGTTGAACGTGCTCAAAATGAAAATACATAATAAAAGTGTTTAGCCGCTGCACCAAATATCTTGTTTGAAAAACTACATTTACAAATTGTATAGTTCTAACAATTTGAGAAATATGGTATTAAGCATGATCAAAATATAACCGCAAAAATTCTAAGTGACGGAACACAAATCGTGTTTTTTTTTTCGGATATCGTTTAATGGTCACGTCACGCGCGTCTCTCACTGCATGCGCAGTGGCCCATGTAGGGGAGAAATAGTTTTTGTGTTTTACTATCTTTGGAAAGTAAGTTCATATCTTTGGAATTTTTTAAAACTGCGATATCGCGCTCGTGCGGTCAGTGATTGCCTTGAAGAACTTCGAAAAACCATCACAAAGGTGGCGAGTTGTTGACGACGCTGCGTCCGATTTGGCCCGTCCGAGGACGTCGATCCCGCGCTGATAACAATCTCGCTTACCTTTACGCCAACCGGATGGTTTGGCTTCAGTATGATATGGAGCAAATTCTGTCACAACTGTTTTGAAATAACAGCACGTACTGCACTTGCACACTGCTCAGTTTGAACACTTCACTTCATAAACACAAGTTAGGTTTCAAAGAGGGGGGGCTCGACCCTCCCTCGAGGGTGCGCCACTGTTGATATGGGTCATTTAACAGGAGCCCCATTTGACCCGTGCACATTTATCCAGATGGCCAATGTTACTGGTGCCCGTTTGTCTTCCCAATCATCCAAACTTGGTTGGGTGGTAGGGAAAATGGAAATTAACTGGCAACCAAAGTCTACAGCTCAAGAGCGTCTGTCGATGGAGATGTACGCTTTGGTTTGATTCCGAGTCGGGTCAAATCAATGACTGTAAAATTGGTATTCACAGCTTCCCTACACGACGCTTAATGTTAAAGGACAGTGAGGAGAACAAGCCGGCAAGTTTACTTGTGCCGCTGGGAAAGGCACCTAGGGGATACCCCCATCTTAGACAGATGGGCGGCATTCCTAAATGAGCCCATCATAGCGCTTTGATCACTTTCTTGTGATAGGATAAATAAATAGATGAAACAAAGTGAGCCGACACATTGTTAAGCACATGACATCGTAGTTGGTTGTATTTCGTAGATATATTGGCATTCGCAAAATTAGAACCAACTACATGTTAAAATAGCAAATATACAGAGGGGATTCCCCCACGCGATTCACAATCAAGGTTCTAAAACTAATTCTAAGAATGGAAAACCGATAATACCAGCACAGGCGCACCATTGAAAAATAAAAATAACTTGCACCCGAAGAAAAAACTAAAAATTGATGGATTTCATTCGCATTTATGCAGAATATAGTTACCACAATAACGTCAAAATTTAATGAGAGTCACAAAATCACTGACTTTAATTTATTGTTGATAAATCGAGCGTAGTGTTCCTATTCCACAAACCTTTACATTTCAAAATATTAAGCCTTCACAAACTATACTGTATAATGGAATGGTGCAACATCTGATATATGAATATTGTATCACTTGCATCAAACGAACTATGATTACAGAACCATTGTAAACAAAGAAAAATTTTACAGAAATCTAGGAATGTTACAACTTTGGGAATGCAAGGAATTACAAATTTGCATTTTTATGCCAACAAAAATTATAAAAAGTGTTCATTTTTCTTGTTAAATTTATGCTTTTGAGGCAAAAATATTAAACATAATTGCATCAAGAAGGCACTCAACTACAGTAGTTACTTTTCTGGGCAACAATCACAGACCTATGCTATTCACTACGGCAGTAAGTTATTAAGCCAAAAGCAATTTTAGGCATTAAATTTTGATAAATAAGCTTTCTAATTATAATAGGAAGATTGGTAAATTTGATTTTTACGCAAAATTTTTGAGAAACAAAGGACAGAAAGCATATTGATATAATTACATTCAAAAATCTGCACCTCGTGTCATCTGTTCGGTTTGATCGAGTCTGCAAAAGTACAGCATCCACCGCCAAAGCTCGGGAAAAAATTTGAGTTTGACCGGCT
Organism: Trididemnum miniatum; assembly: GCA_964006365.1. Lineage (NCBI taxonomy): Eukaryota > Metazoa > Chordata > Ascidiacea > Aplousobranchia > Didemnidae > Trididemnum > Trididemnum miniatum. The sequence goes on from OZ023239.1 coordinate 4,843,911, forward strand.
TTAGAGATCAGATTCCCCATATAGAGCAGTCGAGAAACTGGCGTAGTCGAGCGCATCAGGCGGCGCGTCCGGCGCATTATAGCGAGACATGCGAGAAATGCAGTACTCAGCTTGATCAATAGGCAATTCACGTCGCAACTCACTGGCTGTGATGTAAGGCTAAAAAAAAAAGAAAAATTAACAGATATGAGCAAAGTTTTAAAAACTGCATTATCTTATTGACCAAAAGATGGGGTAGTTCAACTTAAATGCAATCGGTGAGAGTTATGACGTCACTAATTACGTAAGTCAACGTTCATCCACCTTGCACTACTGTTCTGGGGTAAAATTTTCTCCGACACAAGCTGCATTTAACCAATACCATACAGGCAAGTATCGCAAGTCTACAGAATAAGTAACAAGTCCGTACAAATGAAGTAAAATAGGCTAAATTTGTGCTAATTCTCATAAATGTCAGAGAAGAGAAATTCAATGGTTATCACGGACTGCTGGAAACGATACCAAATCTAACTTCACGAGCCACGATTCTCTGGCCTAACCTACTATCTTGAGTTGCATCGTTTTCACCTCAAATGGACACAAATATAATAATCATATGAAACAATATTCAGTGGTTTTAGTCGACACTGGAATACACTTACCCTGACCATATGTTCATGTCCACTTTGTCCAGTTAAGTGGTTCCAAAAACCGACGAGCTTTCTGCGCCACAATCAATGTGATAATCACTTGTTTGAATTACATCAAAAACTGATTGTGATGCGGAAAACCTGTGAGGTTTTGGAACCACTTAGATTGAATGTGTGGCCGACTTATTTGTGGTGTGGTGTTTACGACGACCATAATCATAAGGTTAATGGTTCAACTCCTACTCAAGCCTCGTTGTTGCGTGCTTGGATAAGATGCTTCACGATAATTATCTCTGCTCGGTGAAATCTAACATGCTGCAAATTAAAGAAGTCAGAAGCAAAACTCAAGTGCAAAACTGGGACACAAAGGCAACTCCTGCGCGAGTTTTGTCCACACACAGCGCCTCCATCGCTTTCTCGTGACAGGAGGATGAAATGAAGAAATTAGAAACGAATCAGTCAGGTTATTCATGAAACAGACTCACCTTATCTCCAGCAAGAATACGGAATGATTCCACCACCTGCTCGGCGGTATCGGAATCGGTACTTTCCCGGGTCATAAACTCGATAAAACTTTGAAATGTCACGGTACCTGACCCGGTGGGATCGACCAGGGCCATAATTCGCTGGAACTCAGCCTCGCCCTGAATAAACAATATTGTGAAGTCAGGTTATCAGTGCGTAAACAAATGTTTAGATATTAATTGGAAACACAGTGATTTCGAGTTTCCATGCTTTCGCTGGGCTGTGAAAACGATACTAAAATAAAAGCGATACAAATTTTCGAGCCCACAAGTCAAATTTAAATCTGCTTTTCCCAGCCATAGACAATTCAAACCCACAATAAACTAAGAACAGAAAGATGAAGAAAATGAAGTACAACAAAAAAGGAAGATAACAATTTCACGATTATAACAAAATCTTAACCAGCATTTATTTAAACCAAAAACTCAAGATGTTTTCTACAAGGGAAGGAAAAAATAACATGCAGGCTATTTTCTACAATAGAGCAACTGAAAAATCAGAAAAAAACTAGAGTCGAAGAGAGTTTTTTTATCAAAACCAGACGTTTCAGCAACGTACATTCAGATGTCATCATCAAAAATCAGCAGTTTTGTCGCGTTTGTAAACATAAAAAAGCTATATTCAGGCCCAGAATTACCAAATTGGTAATTTACATTTACAAAATCACGAAAATAAACACAAAATTGATTAACGTCTTTACTTGAATTTTAATCTTAGTTCACCAAGCAGTAGTTACAATGCATTGTCGGTTAATGCAGCCGCTCAAAGCGCAGTGAGTTGACTGTTAACGCCTACACAATAATGCTGCCAAAGTTCTAAATAGGTAGTATGCAAAAAACATCTATTTTGAGCAAAAAAGGTTAGAAAAAATGAAAAAGTGAACTATTGAAATATTAGTAACTTATAAGCAGGTTACAGATCCTGCGTGACGGGTTCGATTCACGGCTGGAGCTGATCATATTTTGCATAAATAGTGGCTGCTGACTCGAAGAGCGCAAGCTCACTTCGCAGTCTTCCTGAAGCACTGCTGAATTTTCAGTTCAAAATAAAAGAGGTCGGTTAAAAATGCCCTTAAAACTTTGATATCAGAGAGGTTATACTGCAGCAACTACCCGTTTAACTTCAAAACCAGGGTTGACACAGTTAAATTATGAGTGGGTTATACCTTGTCAGTTTTTCTGTCCACTTCATATCCCAGTGATAATAGACAGCCATTGAATTCTTCCGAGTTAAGCAAGCCGGATTGATCCTACAAGCATGCACGCAAGCATAGCGGTAACTCATGCAAACATAAAATTATGTAGTCAGTAGAGCACATGCAATGATAAGTGCTCGTGCAAAGGGGTACTTCCCGGCCCCCATTTACCTGCGCTGTATCAGGGGTGACATCGAGGCCAGCCATGATGAGACAGCCGCGGAAATTCTCGGCGATCAACATGCCGTTCTGGTCCTGTTTTGGCCCGAAACAGCAATAAAATTACATTTACAACCTTACTACAACTAATTTACAACCAAGGGGGTTGACATTTACAACCTTACTACAACTAATTTACAACCAAGGGGGTTGATTCAACCGAAGACGAGTTAGCTAACACCGTAGTTTGGTTCATAAATCGAATGGTTTACCATTAAATGGTGGAATCGCAAGTCTTTTCAGTAAATACTAGATTAGAACCGCAAAGTTTAAACATAGAACTCATTTCATGGACTGTAGCCCAGTACCGGCCCTCTACACGATAAAATAGTTTTAACAGTAACTTCAAGCTATATTATTAAGCTCATCATAATAATATTGTAACATGCCCCAACTCAAAAACTATTTTCTTCAAAGTAACGTGGATAGGTATTCGGCAAGTACAGCTATTTCTGTAGCGAAGTAGATAATATGAAAGGATTTAGGTTGTGGGTTAAAAAACAAAACAAAAATCAGTGGACCGTGGACAATGGGCCAAAGAAATAGACACATAAGTCTTCGATTAACGAACTTTCGTGCATTTTTTTGTTGAAATTAAATAAACAATCACCCGGTCGAAATGGTTGAATGACGATCGGAATTCATTCATCTGTTCCTGTGTGAGTCCTTTAGCGTCTCTCATCAGGATCTGGTTCTCCACTTCGTTAATGGTGAGGGAGACCGTGGTCTGAAGATGCTCCCAGCCAACCCGGATGTGCTCCATGCTGTATTTAGTCTGTGCGTTGCCGAATACCAACGCTTCCTGGACCACCTGCACGAAAAAGTTGCAAAAAAATTAATCGTCATTATACTCGCGGTATTACGACCAAGCATGTTACGAGTGGCGGGGTCCGTCTCCGCGGCTTGGTGCCTGGCAACATAGCTTCGGAGAAAAGTCGCAGTGGTCGGTGGCGACACTGTGTTCAATTTACCTGCCAATGAATCGAATCAAAGACTAAGCGCGTCGGCAGCGATGGCTTTAACCAATACGTCAGTCAGCCAACGGGCGGTGGTTAATGTTTCTCGCAATTTTCTTTATTTTCCGCCAAAGACATTTGAAGCACCCAAAACTTACTTAAAGCAAGTTTTCAGATTGCAAATTCCACATTTTTTACTCAAACCTAGTAAAAGTTTTACAATTTAAAAAGCAGACTGGGGTTTTCCCACCTGGTGATATCCCTCCAATTCATCAATCTTCGGTTTGTAGCCTTGCATTTCCGCTTGATAATTCTTTAATCTATTTACAACTCCTTCAAGAGCTCCACTCATATCCATTGCAATACGAGCAATTTCCTAAACAATTTTAACAGGCTTATAGAAAACAAATAGATCCAAACATTTTTTAGTAACAGCAATGAAAAACTTTTTCTGAGGCATTAAATTATGCTCGAACTAGTTTCAACAGATACAGGTGGTACATCACCTACCTTCAACGAAATCGTATCAATATTGTAATTTTTGATGACCAAAACAAAAGTTTGCATCGTAGACAAAGTACTTTATCAGCTTTGCACGTGCAAGTGTCAATGGTAGACACCTTCCATAGATAATAATCTTATAAACTGGGTAACCTTGGCAACAAGCATGTCTACCACTTACTCTTTTCATGAATTTTGTTGATTAACCTTGATTAATCTTATTAGAACTTGAGAAACATTGATAAAAGCGTTTAATGGGTCTTTCCCAAGAACACAGAAGCGTAATGCTTGGCAGGATTCGAAGCTGCGGCTTCTAACTCATAATTCTAACCAAGCCAAGCAGAACTTACTTCTGTTTTTTCTTGAATCCAGGGTCCCAGTTCGTTGGCGAGCAGTGCGAATTGTTTTCGGAGCCGCTCGTGATTTTGTTGTTTAGCGAGCTCAGTTTGCAACGCACTGTCTCTGTTCGGAACCAACTCGCAAACTTTGCCCCATTTCGCCTCAAGCTCCTAAAAATAAAAGTAAATTTTTGAAGCTACCCCGTTATCTCACAACGGCAAAGGTATGGCACAACGGGTGCTTTAGGCACACATTTACCATGTCCACATATCTCGCTTAAGTGGTTCCAAAATCCTACGAGCTTTTTGCGTCACAACCAATTTTTTCGATGTCATAATCACTTGCATTAGCTAACTCAGACAGCAAAGAAATAATTATGATGCAGAGTGGGCTTTTGGGGTCACTTAAACTGGATATGTGGACAGAGTAATTGCGGGCCTTTCTCAAATGACGGCCTATCACAAATATCAATCATGAACGACCGAACCCAGTTATTGGGCACAAAGACAAACTTCACAAATATACTCAACCCTTCAGACTTCCCGCTTGTGCCAAACGTCAAGCGCAGAAGCTGCCAATACAATTTTTAAATTTGACGCGACCGGGAATAAAACCACAGTCTACAGATAACCAAGCGGAACACACTGGCAAAAACTATTATCTTACTACCAGGAATTATTTAAATAAGATTTTTACAACTGCAGTTTTGTAAAAATATGAGAATTTTTTTTAATACTATCCATAATAGGAATAGTAATCCATAATAATTCCTTATCATAGCTATTAGACAGTGGCTCGGCTGACCTTTCAATTAACAGAAACATCCACACTACTTAACAATTAAAAAATAAAGTAAAATTACAAATCACAAAACCAACACAGCCTGTTTCGCCGTTGTCGGCTTTTCAGGTGGTTATCTTGATCAAATAGAATTAGTGAGCATTTGCCAACATCACTAACACCAAATACTTAACTATTAGTTAGAATTTCCCAACATAAACTAATACCAAGTTCAAACTCACCAGAGCTTATTTGCTTAAAGTATTCATTAGTGGATATTACACAAACTGTTATAACTTCTTTCACTTTTACACTCTTTGTTTCATTTTCACAAATCACCATTTTAACTTCAACTGTTATGTTACACGTTGCAATATTTAAACTTAAGAACCGCTTAGAAATCAAAAATCAAATCAAATGCTCATCAAAACCTTATTAGCTTTGAAAACGTTAGTCAAAAAGCACACGGCAAATTAACCTACTCTCCTGATGTGACGGTAATCGCCTTTCTGTAAGGAATTAATATTTCAAAATATTGTGCACCGTTTTGACTTATCAGATCTCATCAGTGCAATTTGCTGAGTGGCATATCCATTGGACTAAAAAGCGGACAAGTTTTCACAACAAAATGTTCAATGGTAAGTAGAATTAATCAGTCATACATACAAATTGGACAAAATTTTTATATTCTTAAATTCCTCAATCGCTATCTGACAAAACACATATCCGAACTAAGTTAAAAATTATTCAAATAATTATGAGAATTACGAGTATTTGAATTTCTTATAAAATTGGGATAATGAAAATGGTAAATTTGTATTCAACGATGAAAAATCTTACGTCAGCAGTTATGGTGGTGTATGGATTGTCCATGACGTCATCAGTGAGGTTATACTGCCGCTGTGTCTTCTTGATGTTGTTTATGAGACCAATCATTGAATCTTTTTCCTTTTGAGCATCGGTCAAAGTCGATTTAAAAGTTTCATGAGAAGCTATGAGGTTCTACAAAAAAAATGAAGATTCTAGGAGAGACTGTTTCCCAAAGAGAAAGGTATTTGGAGAGCAAAAACATCGCTGTCGCCGCGAGAAACCATGGGTTTGATTCTCGGGCCAGTGAACTAGGATGCAGAGTTGCAAAAGGCTCGCGATTGTTACGATGTTTCATCGCAGCTATGTTGTCCAGGCGCTGCCAATCATTCAAACTTCGACGCATTGCTGCCAGTATAAAAAAGATTTGATTTCAGCTCCGAAGAAATGTGGCAACGATAGAGACCGTTGGTAACACTTTGTCCAAATTCAGCGGCCAGGGAATCAAACCCAAGGCCTTCCGCACGAATAGCGATGCATTTTAATTAGTTTAAGTGGCTGGAAAAAATAGAGATATTTACATTCCCTGAAACCCAAAGTCCCAAGTATTAACTCACTTTAATTTCCTCAATTGAATGAACAATGAACATGTCTTGAAGATCTTCCATAGCGCAATCCATCCAGTTGTTGAACGGAGCAGCTCGCTTCGCAAATTCCAGATGTTGCTGTTCGATAGATTCAAGTAGACTTTCCATATACTGAAAATCATTACATTTCACGTAAAAAACAAAAGTGGGACAATTTGACGCGAACGTGACGTGACCGGCCCGTGAGCTCAGTCATTAAGTGCAACGTTATCGGTGCGGGAGGTCTTGGGGTTCAATTCCCGGGTCGGTCAAATTAGACGAAGTATTGCCAACGGCTCGCCACTGCTTCGGCGTTTTTTCGCATCTGTGTAGCCCAAGCGCTAAGTCGCGGAGATGGGCCCCGCCACTCGCTTCGCCGCAAAACCGCGAGTATAATGAAAGATTTGATTTGAAACTTGTCACGACCGAGTTGGTGTTGAGCCACCTATGGCCATAACCTTAACACTAATCAAAGTCTAAAACACTCAAACGTGAAAGGTAGTTTCTCACCTCAAGCCCTTCACGTCTCTTTTGTGTACTTTCTCCCAGCATATCCCACTCATCACAGATCACTCTGCATTGCTCGTTGATGCTCACCGAATCATGGTAATCCAAATCACTGAAGCAAATGACGTTATTCAGCATAGGCGCCGTTTTATTCGAGGAAAATTTCTTGTCCTCGATGTAACAGCAGATTGAAAAAAGCCAAAAATTCAAATATGAGAACTAAATATTAAAGGCCTGTTGTTACAAACACTTTTAATAAAATTATGCTTTTAATTGTATCCCCTGATAGCCACTGTTTAGAACCTATTCGCTCTCGTCAGAAGAGCTTTGAAGTGAATATCCACAAAATCACTTAAAGAACATTCAAAGATTTTTCGCTTGTATCCGCGCGAATATCCTCAAAATCAAAACAATGTCGATCCCTGACAAAGAGCTCAAATCGCGTCAGCAATGAGTATGGAATCATGACGCCGGTTGGTGTAGTGGTTAGAAACATCGCTATAAGCGCGGGAAGTCTTGGGTTCGATTTCCGGGCTGGTCAAATCGGACACAATGTCGCCAATGGCCCGCCACCGCTGAGATGTTTCTTCGGAGCTGTGTTGCCCAGGGCTAAGCTGGCGCAGATGGTCCCGCCACTGGTTACACACTTCGGCGTAATACCGCAAGTACAATGAAAATTTGGTTTTATGATGTAAAAATTTAGTTATTACTTCAATTCTTGTGCGATCTTTGCAATTTGTTCCACGCGATCTTGATGTGCAGCCAAATCACTCTCGAACGCTTCATGTTTCTTCATAGCAGCCTAAGATCATAAAATCGTTGACTAAGTGGCCTTAATTGGAGCTAACTTAGTAAACGTATAAAGAATTTTAATTAATGAATTAAGTTCGAATCCAACCCACTGAAATCTTAGGTCAAATCAAACGCAGTCAGAAAAATCTGATTATGACTGGGATTCGAACCCACGCCCACACCGACCAGCGACGTGTCACCATCCCAACCGTTATGGCGAGTCTTTACCGGAGATACAGAAGCCTTCATTGTTGGTAGACTGTTCTTGGATTTTAAATGGTTTGGCATGTAAAGCCAGCTATTGGCGAACACAAATGCAATATTTTTAGCTGCGTCCCTCAGAAGATTTAAAAAATACATTTTTTTTTCTGTTCACACAACATTGTCCCAACAAACAATGCTAGATTGTAACGTTTGAACATAAATTACAACCGCATAAACGTAGACGTCGTCAGCGACATGATCTAGCGTACCACGCAGGTCACAAATCCTACTTGACGGGTTCGATTCACGGCTGGAGCCGATCGCATTTGACAGATATACCCGGTGGATGCTGACTCAAAGAGCGCAAGCTCACTTCGCGGTCTCCCTCAATTACTGTTGTATTTTCAGTTCAATATAATTTGAAAATAATGTTAAAACACGCTGACCACGCGCTTTCAAAGTGGTAAACTGTGTTCAATGCTATAGTACACTGCAGCTGCCATACCGTATACTTTATTCAACTTCGCATTGCAATGCAAATGCAAAGCGCCATAACACATCTGCTTCATTAAATCAACTTACTTTAATTTCTTGAAGGTTATATCCTTTGTAATCATCAGACTGCAACACTTGCAGTTGGCCTGAGCTCCATCGCTGGTGAATCTGTGCTTTCTGATAAAATTTCTTCGCTAAATGATCCAATCTCTCCAGTCTAAAAATATTACGCAATTTCAAATTCATGCTTACGGGTTCGATTCCATCACTAGTCAAATGAAAACCAGAGCTTTTCCCTATTCGCAACTTTGTTTCTTTACCAGCTGCGTTGCAAAAAATCGCAATACAGCACAATTTAAGGTTTTTTACACTTCTACCGGCGGGATAGTATTGTGGTTAAAGACATCGCTATCGGTGTGGTAGGTCAGGGGTTCGATTCCCAGGTCGGTGAAAGCGGACACAGTGTCGCCAATGGCTCGCCACCGTTGGGACGTTTCTTTGGAGCTGTGTTGCCCGGGCGCTAAGTTGCGGAGATGCCCCCCCCCACTCGTTACATACTTCGGCGTAATACCGAGAGTATAATGAAAGATTTTTTGATTTTACAACCAACCTTCTCATTTCTGACAAGAGCCATTCCTCATAGCCCTTCTCTGCCCCCTCTAATCCCTTCCACGCATTCGAAATATCCGAAACCAATTTCCCATCCGAAGGAACGAACGCAGGTCTGTTGCTCAATCTCAGCTTGGTCTGAAGTGTGTTGTAAGCTGCTTCGAGATGCCCTTTCTCCTCAGCCTTAAACGCAAAATAACAGATTTTGAACACCGACTCCGCAAGCTTGTGGTTAACTCAGGACAATAGCTATGTTTACATGCCCGTAACTTCAGGCTTTCTGTAATTATTCTATCACGGTCTACCCGGATGTGCGAAAGAGTCACAAAGTAAGCGAAAATGTTACGGGGACGTAAAAATAGCCACTTTACCATCATAGCTTCCCTGTCCACACGTCCAGTGTAACTGGTTCCAAAAGCCCACGAGAACATCATCATAACCAATGGTTTGGTGTCATAATAAATACTAGTGATTATGACATCAAAGATCGTGGACCTTGAAACTGAAACCGCTTAAACTGTAAATGTCGACACTGGACAGAGTGAATGTTACTTAGCACATATGAAAGATGCTTCATCTTCTACTGGTTATGCGAGAGGCCAGTAGCCTACCGTAAAAAACAACGCTATTACAACACTGCTTTCTGGCCTCTTAGAAAGCTTTGATGGAGTGCGAGTTTTCCGTCATCCAGATTCCAACTCGTAACCTTCTGCATTGTAGCCGCTTACCAAATCTCGCATAGCACAGAAATCACATTTCAAGCATGCTTTAGCTGCTACTCCAAACATAAGTAAAAAATTAATCATTACAATGAATTATTAATATGAACTTTTGAACTGCAGTAAATAAAATTTAGAAGTCTTAATTACTTCTCGACAATTATTTGTAAACAAACAAAAACTAATCATTAAACATTTATTTTTTATACAAACGCACGCATTATTTTACCAATTACCCACCTTGGGTGGTTTCTGGTTTCTCCTGTAATCCCGGAACTCATCCAGTTTCCGCTGTACTCCTTCCATTGTGTTGTCGGTGGAACGATCTTCAAGCCAGGGACGCATGCGATCAATCCAATCAAGCAGCTAAAAAAACAGCGTAAATTTAAACGAGCCTGGTTCATAGGCCAGTTGGCACAATAGTCATCATGGCTATTGGTGCGGAAGGCCTTGGGTTCGATTTCCGGGCAGGTGAAATCGGACAACGCCGTCAACGGCAGGCCACCGCTGCGACGTTTCTTCTGAGCTGTGCCGCCCAGGCGCTAAGCCGCGGAGATGGAAACTGCCACTTGTTACACGTTTCGACGTAATATAGGGAGTATAATGAAGACTTGATTTAGCATTCACGGTTTAGTGTCTGGGCAACGCAGTTGTGAACTCGAAAGGCTCGGTGGACACCCACATGTCTTTGTAAATAAGAATTTAACAATAGATTTCAAAATTGGAAGCATTGTCTTCTTTTAGGTTTGATTTGCTCGTAGTTCACAATTTGACTCAGAGTATAGCTCACGTTGCGATCTACCATAATGTTATTCAATCTCAACATTATATCTTCAGCGTACGTTACAAAATACCAACACAACGACTTATAGCGCGTCACTTACATCAGAAGCGAGTCTCTCGTATTCGTCCATCATTCTTTCATTTTCTTGATTCACACCAAGCACTTTCAAAATTCGATTGGCAGCAGTTTCAGCCTAAAAAAAAATTAAAATTAAGCAGTAACTTTTCAAGAAAATGCAGGAAAGAGAAATATAAACAAGGCATTACTGTTTACTAATTTCGAATGAAAGATCACAGCGAAAAATTTGAATCTCAACATCGAAATAATACAACCCAGGGATATTTACTTTAAGAAAATACCAACTTTTTGTTCTTTTACATCACAAACAACATTTCATCGAGGCTACAACACTGCATGACGAATATGCAGCGAAATTATTCAATATGCATGATAACGTAATAAGAAGATATCTATCACGGGAAATGCCAGCCCATCGATTATAGCGAAATAGTTAGGGCTAAATGGAGAGAAAATTGAATTGGGACAAATTGACTAATTCAAAAATTAGTTTTACCCAAGCAATAATTTTATCAGAGGCTGTATGAAATCGTCCAAAATTTTCGAGAAAACCGATCATCAAAAATTACCATCCAAACCTTGTTAACTTTGTATATGAAGGATCAAAGGATTAATAATCTAGGTAAATTCTATATGGAAAACGGACTATCTGTTTAATTCTATTTCTAGTTTCCGCATTGCTATTACTATGAATGTTTAAAAAGATAACAGAAGTCGGCTTGACAAAAGACCCAAAAACCAACAATATTATTCCGAACAAAACAATAAAAAATTTACACAAAGCAAGACAGAGTAAAGTCATTTTGTACAGAGAAAATATGTGAAAAAGCACATGAGAAAAAGCGATTAAAATATTTCTTTTATATTATCTAAATGAAGCTTGAACATTAGGCCGGGGAAGCTACTACAAGAACACCCAGCTGTGACAAACATTTGGCTTGATAAAAGGAAAATATAATCACAGTAACTCTTCGAACTGGACGTTTCGAAAACAAAGATTCAACTGTCATCATCAGCATGTATACAAGGCAGTACAAAACTGTACAAGATAAAGCAAATTTCCAGTTTTGTACTGCCTCGCATGCACTGCTGATGATGACAACTGATCTACGTAATCGAAACATCCAGTTTACAAGAACCTCAGCAATCTGCGGCATTATTTTTCCTACTTAGAGCTCTTTTCGTCCAATATTTACTGTATTTCACTTCATGCCCTACGCTAATCGTGGACTCGTATCTGGAAGCAGCTTGCAGGCAGTATAATAAACACAATTCACATTCCAGTGAATAGAGCGAAAAAACAAAAACGGAAAAGACATATTATTCATGCAATAAATAACGGTTTACAAAAGTTGCGAAAAAACTGCATTGAGCTTTTAAAAATACCAGACTGCATTTCAATTTTAACTGACCTTTTGAGCACCTGAGAATGCATGGTAATAACAAGACACGTATGTCATGATAGCCCGTTCATCCGGTTTGGCCATCTCCACCAGCTCTGTAATATTATATGGTAAATGAACTATTTGGCTGGAAAATTACAGGTCGCTTTCTCGAGTACAACTAACACCCAGTCCGTGCAACCAATCCCAAAGCTACTGTTTCTTTAAAAACTGTATCACTTCGGCTTAATACTATAATAAAACTAAGCTGAAAAACAGGGAGCGGCCAGTCGGAACAGTGGTAAAAGGCATCGGCGCGGGAGGTTCTGGGTTCGTTTCCAGACTCGTTCAAATCGGACGCAGTGTCGCCAACGGCTCTCTCCGCTGCGACGTTTCCTTGATGCTGTGTTGCCCATGCGCTAAGCCGCGAAGGTAAGCTCAGCAACTTGTTGCACGCATCGGTTAATAACATCAGTATAATGAGGGTTTGATTAAGATATTTTAAAAATTAGGAGTACCTGTAAATTTGAACCACATCTCGAATTTCAAACTACGACTAAACGATCTAGTTTTGATTCTTTATGATATTGAACTTTCTAAACTAGTTTACAGCAATGCTGGAGTTTTATACTGCTCGGCAACTGTTTAATTTGCTCAGTTTCTTCAGAATTTTTTGGCAAAAATCTAGTTCTACGGCAAACAAAAGCCTGAAAGACGCAGAAATTAAAATCAGATTACCCTGAATTTTTTTCATAACAAATAAATTGCTTTACAATGGCAGTTAATGTCTTACAGGAAATTGAACAAAAACATCTGCAATAATCCTATTACACGGTTCCAACATGCGTTACAAAATTAAGTATTATTTTTACAATTTTGAAAAAAAAAAACGTGTGCTTACCCTGGGCGTCCAACATCTGAGGAATATCCAAATGTTTCTCAGCTACTTCGAATGCAGTTTGAAGATTTGTCAAAGGATCATCCTAAAAAGAAATCTCATTTATTAAAATGGAATCCTGTTTTTAGTACTATATTCAGTTAACAGAGTGGACAGTAAAAATAATGCAGCGGGAATCTGTAAACACGTTTAACCAAAGAGTTGTAACAATTGTCTGCGCTCTCGGTTTTAATTTTTTAGTAGAACTAGCTAGCTGTATGGAAGCAGAAACAGCCTACGCAGCGCTTTTAATATTTCTTATAACAAAACAATCTAGTCCAGTTTGTTACAAGAAGCACGCACAACGCCATTAGAAGCAATTTTACTTTGGAATGCAGAAAGTATGAGGCGAAAATAACTTCAGTAGGAAAAATACAGCCGCAGTAATTGGTAAAACTGGACGTTTCGACAACATAGATTCAGCTGTCATCATCAGCAGTGTAAGCAAGTTAAAGTTGAAAGAACTCCAATTTGCAATTCCGTTAAAACTAAAATTTTACATTCAGTTAGAATTGTAAATTTCATTTCTTTCAATTTTTACTGCCTTGCATATAACGCTGATGATAATGATAGCTGAGTCCATGAGGTCAAACTTCCGATTTCACCAATTCCTTTAGCTTTGTTTTCTTTTTAAATTTTACTTACCTTCCTCAATTTGTCGTAATCAATTAAGTCAGGTCTGTGACGATGGATGAGAGCACAGAAAGCTAAACCATCCTTCCAACTGAAAAAAAAACTAAAACTTCAAAAACTGGCAGAGCAGATGTTTAACCGAGGTCGTTTCAAATTGTATTGAACAAAAAATTTAACAGTAATTGAGGGAGACTGCGAAGTGAGCTTACGCTCTTCAAGCCAGCAGCCACCCGATATAAATGCAAATCGGCACCAACCGTGAATCGAACCCGTCATGTAGGATCTGTCCAATGCGCGTGGAACTGCTAGGCCATGTCACACATCGAAACGTCTCAAAATTTTTGAATTTACAACATTTCGAAACCAATTTTAAACCCTTTTCGGTTGCTTGGCAGTCTCCTGCTTTTTGAAATTCGATTTTTGTCAACATGTGTTCAAAGCTACAAATAAAATACAGCTACAACTGCTATTAACCAAAGACCATTATGTAAAATCTTAAGTCGCTATGAGAAAAATTTGCAAAATAAAACACTGTGAGTGACCTTTCCAAGCAATATCGTACCTGGTGTGGAAATTTTGAACGTTCACATTCTTGTATGGAGCAGTCTTCCGCTGGCACCAGAGCAACAGACCCTCTTTTGCAGATGATTCTGAAACAAATTATGCCACATGTATACTAACCGGGACGATTGTCGTAGTGGTAAAGAACATCGCTATCGGCGTGGGGTCTGGGGTTCCATTCCAGGGCAGGGTAAATAAAACACAGTGCGGCCAACGGCACACCACCGCTACAACGATTCCTCGGATCTGTGTTGCCCAAGCGCTAAGCCGCGGAGATGGACCCCGCCATTCGTTACACGCTTTGGCGTAATACCGCGAGTATAATAAAAACTTGATTTGATGAGTATACTACAGAATGAAACCCAGTAATGGATAAAAAATCTTCCAAAAATGGGACGATAACTTAAATGCGAAAAAAAAACACATGAAAACCACTAAGACCGATACAACATACAAAAAAGAGCAAAACAAGTATCCAAACCTCACTAATTATCCAAATTAATATTGTAGGTACTCCATAGACAGTTCATAACTTGGAATGCCATATTCAGCAAAGAACTGTTGCAAAAACGTCCCATTTTTTGTGTATCTATGACCTTGTATAATTATTGCTGGGTCTTGCGGTTGAGCGGATCGTAACTATACACCACGATCGTAATACAACTATACACGCGTAAACTTGAACTATTATACTACATCATAGCCATGAAAAATAATGCCTCCGCCTGGTTAGCCTAGAGACAAGCACCATCGCTATCGGTGCGGGAGGTTTGGGTTTCGATCCCAGCCCGGTCAATTCCGACACAGTGGCGCCAACGGCTCGCCACTGCGGGGACGTTTCTTCAAAATTGTGTTGTCAAGGCGCTAAGCTGCGGAGATGGGCATCACTACTCGTTAGATGCAGCAGAGTAATCCCACGAGCATAATAAAGATTGAATTTGTGATTTGAAGTAATAACGCAACCTACCTTCAACTGAGATATCTTGGATTGCAAATCGCAAGATAATGGTCCAAATCATACCCAGGGTCATTTTAACATTTCCATCAACGATTTCTGAAAATACAAAATAAGTTTACGTCAAAAATAACGTAAAAAAGTGTAAAATAACACAAAAAATTTCGTGAAATGAGGATGTACCAAGCAGATAACAATGACATTGCAAGCAACACTCTCAAATACCTTCGTTCAAACGATATATGAGCAAGTAAAACGTGTATATGCCTGCAGGGTACCGGTAAAAGTACGTCAACTGTTGTTTGTGAATAAACCGAAGCAGCAAACTTTGAACGGCAAAAAGTACCGATATTTTTCAAATGTTGAAATTTTTAAGTACAAAACGTTCCCATCAAATACAAGTATAAAATGTTAGGGTACAATAATAATTGATCTGCTGAGACATAATTCTACTACAAAAAATAATACTTCGAATTTACCGGAGATAACTGTTATACAATGAACAGCTCAATGTTAGGCAATACCGCTGATAGAAAATAGCTTCATTGTACAAAGCATTTACAGCTTAAGACGTTTGGCGGTATAGAATTTGACAATTGCTTGATTAGTTCATTTTTCAAAGTTTTCCACCTATTACTCTTCACGGGAATCGACAAAGAAGACTTCTTTCTGAAAGATTGACAACTTTCTGCAGAAGATGATTTACCATGAAGATTGCCACATGAAAAGCTTTGAGAAATGAAACTTATACCGTACGCATATAGTTTCAGCAAAATAATCAAATAGCTTCGAAAAAAGCTGTTTTTGCATTAGGCTTCAAGAAACAAACAACAGGTTTGTTTCTTGATGCCTAATGCCAAAACAGCTTTTTTCAAAGCTATAAGTTCTGTATCGCCAATCAATTATTCACAACAATTACCTTCAGCACCAATGGAAACCAATTTGACCCCCTTGCTTGCAATGAAGTCAAGAGCTTTGTTGACGTTCGCAATTTTGTGGAATCGCATTTTTCCACGATCAGGTCTCGGTAAATGTTCGCCAGAAATAACCTGGTCAATAAAACGACGGATACTTATTGTGTAATTATTGAGTGTAAAGCAAAAACCTAAGTTTTATTCCTATGTCGCTCAACACTGCTGCATAAACGACAAAGATTTTGCTCCACATAGCAGGGTAGTAGACCGGCCGTACTGGTGCAAGACATCGTTATCGGTTTGGAAGGTCTGGGATTCGATTTCCCAGGCCGGCCAAATCGAACACGTATCGCCAACGGGTAGCCACAGTTGTGATGTTTCTTCGGAGATGTATTGCCCATGTGCTAAGACGCAGAGATAGAGCCCGCCACTTGTAACACGCTTCGGTGTAATACCGCGAGTACAATGAAGATTTGATTTTCTTTTAATTTAGCAAGGCAGTAAGTATATACATCTCACACAATTATCAAAAAATTCGCTTTTGAAAACGATGTTGGTAAAATTATTGTAGAATGGGTAAACAGCAGAGCTAATAGCCATAAAAAGAATAACTCTTCCTCACTTCAACCTGTTATTTGCACGAATTGTTCAAATGATTTTGCTGAAATTCATAAGGACAAACGACACAGATACAAATCCTATAAATTATGCATATTTTTCAAATAAAATATTCATGGAAACGGACAATGAAATGATTTAATCTTCAAGCTGCTTAAATCAAAGCTTGAAAGAAATTAAAATTGTAATATCTTTAGATCAGTGAAAGTTCAACCGAGATCAAATTGTTTATCAATCAAAAAAAAAAAAAGGCTGCACGCAGCGAAAACATACGCCACAACTAATTATTGAGTTACCAAAGTGTTCTATATTGATTTTTAACTTTAAATCGGCGTGACCTTCAGCTGTGTCACAAGTGGCAGATTACTATTACAGAATGATGCAATAAACGCATATTTTTTCTTTTTTTTTATGGAAAATGCACAAAAAAAGTGTAAGGAGCTGAAATTTGAAAAAAAAATACTACTTTTCTTCATTTTTTACCTGAAGCTAAGAATTCGATTTTTATCTTTAGGGACCCTGAAAAGGTTTAAAAAATGTGCTTTTCTACATATGTTGCTTGGTGCAGAGTGGTATAACGCTTACTGGACCAAGGTCTAGTACGGACACATCCAAATCGTGATAAGCAATGACTAAAACGTGAATTTTTTAACTCAATTACTAACAAAATAGCCAAGAAAAAATGCATCATTATCAAATAATACAGAGAGGTTTCGGTTAGAACACATCAACCATTATCAAACATAGAATAGTCAAAATAGAATCATTTGAATAAGATTGACAACGATTAATGTATTCCAAATGAAACCGGTTGGGTCGACCGGCCGGGTCGAGATTCTTCGACCGGCCGGTCACATTCTCCTTATTGCTACTAAAACACATCTAAACCAGTCAAAAAACCGATCAAATTCTCCTTTCTTGCAACCAAATACATCTAAACACCAACCGACATATACATACCGACATGCATTTTTTAAATAAAAACGTTTTATGAAAAACAGCATTAACAAATCACACCTTCTGAAAACAAAGGCTTTTGTTGTTTGTTTTCAACAGTGAGACTCGCACACTTATCAGCGTAGTTGACGTTCTCTTTTTTAGCAGAATTGTGGTACTATTGTCATGTCATTACCGTACCGCTTCATCGTAGCCTGTAAGCTTTAGCTTCTTTCCATGTGCGCGGGCCGGTGGGGTTGTGACGTAACAGCCTGGGCTGGTTGTAGCGTTAGTGAAAGTGATTCAAAAAAAGAATGATTATGAAGTGGTTTAAAAAAGAAATAATTAAGGGCCTCTTCATGATATACAGGTTTTACCACCAGTCGATTTATGGTAACCATTCACGTGGAATTTATGTACATCGAGTAACATGTTAAGTAAATGTTAAAGTCAAATCAGATAAAGTCATATATTGCTAGCTTCGTATTTATCCAAGTGAAACAAATCAACAGATGAAGTTTAGGCTACTTTCATTTAAATACTGTTTTTATTATCAATACATCTAGTGACAAAGCTAGTGTAAACTACAATTTGTCATACTTATTGGGTTTATTGAACAATGAGCGCAAACCTTCAGTAAAAAAAACGGTCGACCGGGCAGGTCAGTGACCGATCAACCGGTCGGTCAACCGACGTAGATTTTGAATTTTACCGGTCGGGTCGAGAAAATTCTGACCGGTTCTATCTCAGCTCTGCATTATTTGAATATATTGCACTTTTTCTTTGCTATTATATTTGCGAGTAAACTTTCCATCAACTGTGCTCCGTTGTTCAACTCACCTCCAACAACAACATAAGTTTAAGGCCATTCCTGAAATCCTCTTCAATTACTTCTATCTGCGTGCCAGCTTTTCTTAAATGGGAATTGCACCAGGCGGTAAACGTCTGCAAAGCAACACAATCAATTCCAGAATATCACTAAAAATCTTTCATACTTGTAATTGGTTTATAAGTGCGAGACTATTCGGCTTGGTACAACTTGGTACATTGGTTACGCCAAATAGTCGCGCACTCTGGCCATACTTGGCAGGCAGCACACTTAAAATGTGAAGACTTGATCATGTTCGCTTGAAACCATTCCCACGTATTTTTACGACGTTGAAATATGAAAAGCCAACTTGTGCAGTCTTACTAAACTGATACCGTAAAAAGTTGAAGAATTGCATACGCTCATAGCAAAATCAAGGCTGCGTTATTGTGAAACATTCCAGAGTCGGGCATACTCGGCAAACGATCTCTACATGAGCCTAGGTGCGATACAAGCGACAGTTACACGAAAAAAAAAAAGATATTCACGAAATCTCGGCGCGTAACATAAGCAATCTAAAAAGAATGGCATAAGAGAAGAGTTAATGGAAAGACTGGGTCCTGTCAAAACAAGATCTTAGCTGGTGTTGAGCTTCATGAAACACCACGCAATCAATTTGGACAACTTCTCGCGACCTTCGCAGTGATTTTTCAGCGACCTTCGCAGAGATTTTTCAGAAACTAAAAAGTTTCAAGTGGGCTTCGCTAAGCTTTAGGTACATTCCTATCAACTGTAAGGACAAGTAACAACTCTACGCCTCACTACGTTTAAAAGGAAGCCTTTTGAGACCTCTAAATACACTAGCATATTTGAGGATACGTGAGCTAAATCTGAGTAAAGAACCGAGTAAAACTCAATTTATAACACCAAATTTCAAACGCAAACCATCAACCAACGGTCACAAAATGCAAGCGGTGAACCGCAATTTGTAGGCTTCATAAGTATTACCAGCGACTACAGTCCCTTGTAACTGTTTGATGTTAGCAAACAAGCGGCAGTAAGGTTATTCCAGTAGCTACACGGCAACTGCGAAGCCAAAAAGGGCATGTGTATAGCAATGCGCAAAAATCATCGTTTGACGATGGTAGTTGTATTTATAACGAAGGTTGGTATTTTGAAGGTTACCGCGGCTTTTATCAACACAACGTCATTTGCGTAGATAAAAACCGCGGTAGACCGAGCTCGAAGAAGTTAGCAATGCCATTTATGGGCAAAATTCGGTCACACTTGAATGGAAACGCCAATAAAACGAAGACGATAGACTCGTTGTAACGCAACTCGCCGCCGCCTTCTCAATGGCGGACAAACGAATAATGTAAAACCACGCAACAACAATTTCAAATGGTACAACCCTACTTTACTTCGTATTACGAGTAGCCAAGCCAAAAAATTCTAGCCACTTTCGTATTGTTTTTTACCAAATAACACAGTTAATTGCAATTTATTTTAAACTGCACACCGGTTTTCACTGTCATTCTTAAAACTTGATTAATCAGTGGTTAATTAACTTCGACAAATTGCAGCATTATTAATACCGCAAAAAAGGAGAACGTAATTTTTTATTATGATAAAAACATATGCTTCTTCAAAAATTTACCAAAAAAACGAATCATATATGTTAAACGTTCATCATCAGAAGCCTTTCGTACAGAGCTTGAGTGTTATAAACGGGTTATGAGTATTTCAATTTACAAGGCACCATATTAAAGGACATAACGTACTCAGTAGAATTTAGTAGACATTTTGAAGCTATAGGTTAAACATTAACAAATCTACCGGCGTTCAAAAATAAGCGCACACAAGAAGCCAATAAATAGCATACCACAAAAATTTGATAGATGATCTCCCGCAGTCAACAACTTTAGCCATTACACACATAACAGCAGGTGATCCTATAATTAAACAACTTTGCCTAATGCTGTCCAAACAGGAATATTTATTGGGCTTTGGCAACCTTAACTTTAATTCCATTTATAGCGGTTACTTTGTAAGGATTTTCAAAAATAGAGGCCTTTTAAAACAGTAACAAATCGCAATTATGACAATTAAAACATATAAAAATCAAGTGATTCATTTCCTGTTTGACACCGACTAGATAAAAAGTTTGAATGAAGTAACAAATTCTTGTCAGCATTTGATTTTGAAGCAAATTTCATCACATACGAAAACCAGCGAGCAATAGAGTAGATGATCATAATACCAAGACTAAAGAACAGCATACCGGTGCTTGTTATTTTTATTTATTTATTTAACCCAGGCGCATCGACGCGGTCCATATACATAATACAACACAAAAAAATAAAAAAATAATAATAATACTTCAACCAAAATCACTGAACAATTTTGCCTTAAAGCTATTATGAAATTTGGACTGAAACAGAATATCAGACTTACCAATAACAATGACTATCGAATTGTTGGATAGCTCCACCCGTCGATAAAAACGAAAAAGACATTTACGAATACGAGCATCAAAGATAAGTGACATTTACATTAATTGAAGCAAATTTCATCACTTATTAATATGCAAATTAATAACATAAGAAATACTTCAGCGCAAGCCAATACATCATCATAATCTAAACTCAGGTAACACCTGCGGCTCCTAATACAAATTTTAAGAAGCTGTAGCAGCTACTAGGCTGGGTACTCAGCATAAAACGTAATTTTGTTCAACTAACATAGGAGCATTTGCAACAACAAATGGCTAACTTTTAAACCAACGTTACACAGTATCGCTGCCTAAAAAATTGTCTTTTCATCACTTTTTAAGGAAAAAATCTATCAGAGGCTTTCCGCCTCTCTCCTGATAGACTAGCGCTAAGTCAGCCACATGAACAGTAACCATCAGCCAGAAAACATTACATACTAGTATCTTACGAAATTTTTATACTTTGTCAGAAGTACCTACCTTCCGCTGTTGTCTCTCCCAAGCTGGGTCCAGGAGTCCTTCGCGATCCCATAACTCCTCTTGTTGCATGTAATTGCCACTGGAATCCATGCTGGTAATTTATTTCTCGCTAACCTTAAACAATTTTAATGCGCAAGCATACACAGACTATTCTGAAACACAGAAAAAAATCGATGCATAGTAACACAGACTATCTCACAAGTTAAAAATATAAAAAAAACATATCCAATTCCAAAATAAAAGTGAAAATGCTGATCAGCCAATAGTTTAATTTACGAACATAAACCTACAATTCTGAAACACAAAAAAAATCGAAGAACGGTAACATAAACTATTATAAACTTGAAAATATTACACATTAAAAACAAGAAAACTGCTGATCAACCAACACTGAACAGTTGAGCTTAATTTTCGTATCAAAACAAAGTTAAATAGTATTTGCAGAGCATTTTTCACCAGACTGGTACGGCACGGTTGCGAAACACGCGCCGTTAATCTACTCAATCCGTTTCCGAAGCAATATAATCAATGACTTCCTGGCCATGACATGACAAACTACGTTCGTAATATTTCAAATAACGTTGCATATTATGACCTGCCAATAAGAAAAACGATTTTTTGCACGAAAATATAATATCGCGAAACATTAATTACGATTACATGTGTTACGTGAGACACACCTTATATATACGGTCGAGCAAAAAATGGTATTGAAATAGGGTTTTACATCATTAAAAATTCGTTAAACCTCGCTATCGAACATTAATCTCTGCTTACTACAGCGTAAGCACAACCGATATCAATCGAAATGTAGCTACCTGAAAAAATATCAATACGCATATCAGAACAGTAATTAATAAACGCATTCAAAACGTTCCAAAAAATGCAGCCAAGTTTAAGGTTTTGTCAAAACAGCCGCTGATGGAAACAATATTGGTAGCGGTTCCTAAATTACCAATATTAATTTCAAAATTGTGCTCATTTAAATTATGAAATCACAATTGAATGAGTTGTGTCAAAGAAATGTCGGCTGTATTTAATCAAAACCTTGCACAGCAAACAACCTTCCTGCTAAAAGTGCAGTCATTAAGATTAGTTCCCCATGTAAATTTGGTATATAACAAGCTGTTCAGAAAATAATGCCCACAGTTGTTCCCAAATTTGTCCAAATGCAAATTTAATAAAAATAATTGCCCAAAGATTTAAAGAGTTCAGAGAAACTTCAATAAAAAGATAATAGCCAGTATATTTGCAATCATTTCACAAACGTTTCGGTAAAAACTTATACCATCATCAGTGTAAAAAACTACAGGGGCACTAGGTTAGAATAAACAGCACAAGGAAATTATTTTGAATACGGCACAATTATGACGACATAAACAGAATATTTGAGATTTAAATAAATAAAAGTAAAGGGGTAGGATAAAATTACATGCAATTGGAGAGAAAAGTTTAGCAGTGAGAATATAGTGGTTAAACACAGTAAAACCCAGTTCAAATACTGTAGGACTGCTTAAGTCGTACAAGCATGAAAAAATTGCATATGAAGTAAGATTTATTAAACATTATTACGTCATAATCATGCCGTATTCAAAATAATTTCCTTCTTGTGCTGTTTATTCTAGCCTAGTGCCCCTGTATTTTTTTACACTGATGATGGTATAAGTTTTTACCGAAACGTTTGCGAAATAATTGCAAATATACTGGCTATTATCTTTTTATTGAAGTTGGGTTCCAAAACCCATCTTTATGCTCCTAGTTTAGAGAAAGTTTAATTCAATTTTTGCCCAAAAGTGAAGTTTCCAGAGTATGAAACTTTTATTTTGCTCCAAAATAATGAACATCTTCATTCAAATTCAGCAAAAAATCACCATTTCAGTCGGCAAGCTTCAAGAAAAATTCGAAAATTTTGCATAAAAATTTTCAGTCTCCAAATTTCGCGCTTTAGAGGGAACAATAGTTCACACTATATATGTTCCGGCTTGAATATTTTGCCAAACACATCAAATATTCGTATTATATTTCCATACACGATCAATAGATATCATGTTACACCGTAACACCGCCGACGCTTTATAACCTTGATGAATTCAGCTGGATATATAAGAACAATATATACTTAACAATATTTTGCCGATACAACAACAATGCTTCACCTTACACTTTCTGAACTGGTCAAAGCAAAGCACGACATCATAAATGAAGTATCAATATTCTCGGAAAATAAACAACAAACTTTGCTCTTTGTCAGCGACATGGCCTAGCGGTACCGCGCGCAAGTTACAGATCCTACGTGACGGGTTTGATTAACGGTTGAAGCCGATCGCATTTTACATATTCTGGGTGGCTGCTGACTAAAAGAACGCAAGCTTACTTCGCGGTCTCCCATAATTAATGTTGAATTTTCAGTTCAATATAATTTGAAAATAACCTCAGTTATTTATCTGTATTTTCAGATATCGACACTAACACCAAAACACTCTACTCGCTAAATAAGTAAGTGAAGTACCCGACAACGCAAGACCAATGAGACACTGAAATTAAATTATTACACGCGCGGTATTATGCCAAAGCTAACAGGTTTAAATTGAAATTAATATATCAATAAATAAACGAAAATTCTTCAATGCTTTGAACTTTGAAGACAAAGACTGAGATGTAAATCTCTTCCTCGAGAGTAACTTTACTTGCTACTAATATTAAAGGATGCATGCGTAAGAGCAAAAACGGCTAGATTTATCACAACTAAGCTTGAAAAAAAATCCATAATCTTATACTGCATTTGCTAATCAGTAACTGCAACCTCACATTGGCCAGATTTTCAAAAATCTAAAATGAAATTGAATTAGGTTAAAAAAATCCGTCATTATCAACTTTTATGCAGACGACTAGGTTTACTGACACAAGACTACTCTGAAACACACCCTGACAACTGAGTAGCTACGCAAAGTTATTAGAGCAATAAAGTGGCTAATCATCTTGTTAATCATTTACCAGGCATGGAATGCAATCTTCTACTGTATTAGCGGATTGCAAAGCTGCTATCATGAAGCTTATGCCAGCTTGGTACTGAATTGGTGCATGATTAAGTAAATATAACATGTTATCTTTAAAGATGCCTGACACAACAATAATTTAAGTCAAAAAACGTTTTTCGGCTTAGGTCTCAGTGTGTTTAAACATTGTTTCAATACTTAAAACTACTGGTAATAGCCCTAAGCATGCTTACTAGATTTGATACCAATGTTACAAGCTGTTCGAATGATAAGAGGATTTTTTATGCCAATATGTAGTACTAATAAAGGTAAATAACATCTTCAAATGCGCGTTTAAAACAAAATAATCATAAAGCAAATTGACTTGGTAAAACATAAAGCAAATTGACTTAATAAATAAATCACTTAATAAAACAAACTTAAGACAGTCATTATATACCAGTACTAATAATTCATTGCCACATGAAACAGATTATGCTGAGGTCTAAGAAAAACAAATTGGAAATCCTCCAAACTCTCAATCAAGAGCACGAAAAGACACCAATACACTGAGTTTGGGAAAAAGCAACTATAACCATACATTAGAGATTATTTCATGGCAATAAAGCATACTTGACCCTAGCAAATGAAGCTTTAAGAATTTGTGAACCGCTAAGGTTGCAATAAAAAAAAAACTGGTTCAGGGTTGGTATAATAATGGCATAAGACCAGGAAATTTAACAACATAGCAAGCATTTTTTCTTAAATGGGTCAAAAAGGCACCATGCAACCAACAAAAAGCTAAATTTGAATGAGAAAGCAAGAAATTTTTGCCCAAACGAAATTAAGAGATATTTATCCATTACCAAGTCAAAACAGAAACGTTAAGTATAATACTGGTATGATCCAAAACAATGTTGCTGCAAATTAGTTAAATAATAATTTGAGCACTTTGAATAGGAATTTTTTGATAAATTAATTAGGCTATAGTCGGCAAAATGCTCATTAACAACACCATATAGAAAGCTTTAGGAAACATCAAAGACCACAGAAACGAACATAGACCGGAGTAATTGCTTAAACATAATCCCTTCGACAAGCATAATCGAGACCGAGCTTTTTGGCATGACCACATCACTATTACAATGTTTGATGGGTCATCAAGTTGGACTGAGGGCTCAGATTAGATTTAAAGTGGCACCATATTTCCATGAAAAGACAGGAAAAAAAGGAGTATCCACATTAAAACAAACAACTTTGAAAGCTAAATTGTCTTTACAGCATTAAGGATGCAGTAGTGCTATTAATTTTTGGCCAAGCAAGGAGCAATCTTGCCAAAACTCACCCATTCATGCAGTTTGTCAATTATTGATTTTTCCATCAACATGAAAGTGCAAACAGGATTTCTCAGCTTCAATAACAATAAAATTGGAAAGTTAGAACAGCGTAGGAAAATGGAGAGTTGGCCATCAGGGATAATGTCAAGAATCTGCTGTTAGTTAAGACAGTTGCAATTATGACATCAAGAAACACCATTGTCAATAGCTGATACGGAACATCACCTGCCATCACTAGAGATGGTCAAAATAATGACATCATTGCATAACTTGTCAACACTCAAAAGCCGATACAAAAAATTATCCCAATTGTCATGCTTCACCTACCCTGAGCCATATTTATGATGCACTGTCAGCCAAGTAATTTCTTGAAGCGACAAATTGGTGTAAAATTAACTAGACCGATCCACTATTCTCATCAAAACTTCTAAAAGAGTTTACTGTGCTTTGTGTTTTCCATCAGTTTATGTATTTTTTAGAGAATGTCTATTTTGCCGTTACTGGCAAAATCGTTGCCGTTAATGGCAAAACACTGATTGGCAAGTGTCTATATGCATAACTGTTGATTGGCTTGCGTCCATACGCATGACTGGTTTTGAGAAAATTAGCCTAACAACATTTTGCTGTTGACGACAACATAGCACTTCCAATTCTTAAGCTGTTAAGGCAGTGTCTATTTAGTCGTTAACGGCAACATCCTGATTGGTGCCTATATGCATGACTATTGATTGGCTTGTGTCTACTCTAATACACTTGACTGGTTTGAGTAAATTAGCCAATCACTGAATCAGGATCTACTGCCGGCAAAATAAATACTACCATTTTGTAAACTCTGTCAGTCTGGGCTGATGCCTCTTTAATACAGGGTGACCCCGAAAAAATGGGCCCCAATTCTAATTATTTTAAATACCACATGGGGCCTGGTTTTCAGATTTTTTTTTCGTCACCCTGTATAGCTGATGTTACTGCATTAGTCTATTTCAAATGAAAACATCTCTGTCAGTCTGTAACTGTGTAATGTGTTAAGGTATTTAATTATTGAAATGTAGGAACTGGGCATGCAGCCCGGAGGTACACACATGGCACACACACTGCACTGTACTAGACTAGTAAAGGTACAAAACCTTCTAATGAGAAATAGTTAGCAGAGTACGGATGTAAAAATAGGCTGATGCACATGACAGCATGAACAGTGAGGCAACTCCTGAATCATGTGAATTTCTAGTCTTTGCTAGTGCACGTATCTAAACCAATACGGTCTATGCACAGAGCTGGAAGCGACCGTAACCAAGAACCCAAAACCTGAGAACAGCATAGTCTACTCGCACAGTTACAATAGGTTAGCCTAGTGGGGTACCGATGATTTGGTAATGTCGCCTTTTAGCCATTAACATTGTTACCAGTATACCGGTACCTACTCACTTTTTGGTAAAATTTTGATTATAGTTCAAAATTGAAGTCCAAATTAAAAACCGAAAAAATTGAAGCCATTTCACAGTTTCAGTCAATTGACCAAAGTAAATATCTTGCCAATATGCAAGCACCAATTACAAACAGGTGACGTTCGTTCAATGTCTTGTTACTTTAAACATGACCGAAAAAAAAAAAAATGAAATCACCAAAATTTTTGTAGACAGTTAGGTCAATTCGATTTCTCTAATTATGGAACAGTATGGCATAGTATGGAATAGTATGCCATACTATTCCATAAATAGAGAACATTCTAATTATGGAATAGTATGGCATAGTATGGAATAGTACGGAATAGTATGGAATAGTATGGCATAGTATGGAATAGTATGGTATAGTATGGAATAGTAAGTAAGGCACTGTGGTATAGTATAGCAGAAATGGGTGATAGGACGTTTGGGGCACTAGAGTAAAGGGGCCCATATAAAGAGTCAAATTGAGGGTGAATGGCCCTCAGGGTTAAATGTGCCTCAGGCCCAATTTAGGGCAAAAGGAGTCAAAGGTCCTCAGGACAGGATGGTTGAAGCAGTAAATGAGCCCTAGGAATAAGATGTTAATTTAGAGCACTGGGGCACATCCTATGCATAACTGGGGCTCTAGGACCAATGGGCCTCAGGGTATTTGGATCAATAGGGGATATGGGTCTCAGCATGTTTTGATCCCTGGCATAGCCGTAAGAGACAGGAGTGCATACTATTCCATACTATCTGACTACGCCATACTATTCCATACTATGCCATACTATTCCATAGAGACACCCACCAAAAAAAAAAATGAAATCACCAAAATTTTTGTAGACAGTTAGTCTAGGTCAATTGACCGAAGTCAAATTTAAAAAAAATAACCTAGTACCAGTATGTTATGATGTCACAATTACAACCGTCTACACTAACCAGCTAACAGCAGGTCGTTCACACTCCCCAGCTAGTTTAGCCAAGACTAGATGCATGCCTACAACTTTCTTCCAATCATTTTATTCAGTATTTTGTAGCCCATCTGCAGAGTATGATACCGTATTCTCTGTTCTGGTACTGGTAGGCTAGAGTACTGTTGCCAAGCAGTACGGTAAGTTTATGATGCATTATTTGGGTCTTTTTCGTAGCATACCGGTACAACATTTACCTCAATAACTTCATCTCCATTTTGTAGAAATTTGCTGCTGTATCTAGCGTTGGCGTTTACCATATAAGTCTAGTCTACTCAAACCAGCAAGTAGGCTAGTCAATGCTCGAACAGACAACCAACCACTGGTTTCTCGCATCTCACATGCTTGTCACGCGTGGGACAACATCACCGGAATCGGTCCCACAAATGCAACCTGCCTGGTACCTCTGCTGGTACCATCATAGATTCCAATGGTCCTGTTCACTGTTGCCAGATATCAATTTACTCAAGTATCCAGATCGGTTACCAAAAGTATCTAGAAAGTAGCTAGATTTTTGATTAAACCACATCTAAGCAACAAAAGTATCTAGATTAGTATCTAACCGCAAAAAGTGCGTTAATGCAACAAAAAACAAGCGATATTACGGAGTCTGACATGAAGTAACTTATATACAACATTTAATAATAGCGCACATTAAATTTTTCGAGAAATATTCTGCCTAATTAAGACACATTTTAGTCGCAGTTACATCGAAACACCTTTAAACACATCATAGCTAGTGGCGTAGCCAGCCCAAAATTTCGGGGGGGGCAAAACTTCATAGGGTTTTCCTGTGGCGCACCCAGGATTCGGCAAAGGGGGTGCTCCAACCGGGGGTGTGGAGACGAAGCCCCCAGCCGCCAGATGCTAATGGGGTCTGGGGGCTCTGCCCCCAGCCGCCACGGATTTTTAGGGTTTTTGCAAGAAAAATACTCATTTTAGCGTAGTTTTTTTTGTCGAAAAGTGGTCTTAATCCGCCCCTGCTTGCGTTGTAAGTAGATTTACGTTATAGCATTAGTATCTTTGTTTGAAGGCTAGTGGTCACTGAAAATATTTCGGATGGGGCAATTGCCCCTTTTGCCCCCCCCCCCCCCCTGGCTACGCCCCTGATCACAGCCACAAATTCAAGCAAAAAATGAATGAAAATAAACACAACAGAGAAATATCATGGATTTGCTAGTCGATCAAGTCATATAATCAGTTTTCAGCAATTGGCTCTATAATGGTTTTAAATGGACTAAACTTTGAATTTAGCAGTTTCATGAACTTCCTGGTAAACTTACGCACTAACAGTGTAGGCCAGGGGGTGTCCAACCTTTTTGACCAAAGGGCCACATGCAATTTACGAATGATTGCGCGGGCCACCGGAGTGTTTACTACTAAGACGCTACTAAAACTCTAATCTTCGAAATGTGTATTTTTACAATTATAAGAACAATAAACGTACCAACAGTAAATTCAACAAAGTTTTTGCTACGCGCCGACATTTCGATGTCAAGTTTGGCACTGTTTTTTTCTAACAAGCTTGGCAATATTCGGCAAGATCGAACGATTTTCTTCTCGACTAAGTCGGTTTCCGACCAAAAAATTCAAGATTTTCACGTCTCAGACAGAAGCGCACCCAGGATTCGGCAAAGGAGGGGGCACAACCGAGGGTGTGGGGGCGAAGCAGGCAAAGGGGGTCGGTTTTCACATAAAACAAACACTCATTTTAGCACACTTGTTAACGAAAAAGGGCATGCAGTGAGTGCAATTACTCGTGACAATACAAAATTATTTTCACGGCTTACGGTATGTGTAAAAGCAGAAGCATGGCCAAAATAAGTGAAAGGAGGCTGCAACCATTATCAGTTTGAAAAATTATAGACTGAAAGTTAGGTTTTAGCACCTTATTATAGAGTCAAAGGGGGGGGGCATGGCACCGTA
Organism: Trididemnum miniatum; assembly: GCA_964006365.1. Lineage (NCBI taxonomy): Eukaryota > Metazoa > Chordata > Ascidiacea > Aplousobranchia > Didemnidae > Trididemnum > Trididemnum miniatum. The sequence continues at coordinate 4,874,024 of OZ023239.1, forward strand.
CTCCCCCTGCGTGCGCCTATGGTATAAATTCGGATCGCAACCAAATCAAAATCAAATCTTCGTTATACTCGTGGCAAGGTTGGCAGTACGGTACGTTACGTTCAAAATTTACGTACCCGTACTTCAAAATTTTAACCGTACCGTACTAACGTAACGTACTTCGAATACATTTAACAAGCGTACCGTACCACGTACCGTACCAATGAATGGTACGCTTAAAACGTACCGTACCTTAAAACGTACCGTACCTAAAATTACGTACCGTACCGTACCTTAAAACGTACCGTACCTAAAAATTACGTACCGTACCTACCTACCGCCATTCTTGGATGCACGCCAAATTAGCTAAGTGCTATTGCAATGCCTATAAATAGGTTAAAGTTTGCAATATGCGACCTGATCGGAAATTGAACCCTATACAAGTTTTCCAGCTACAATACGAACGTGGTGTCCTCGAAACTACCAAGTCGCCAGCGATGTTCTACCGTATGAATAGAATAGAACATATCGCATCCTACCTTGACTAGCGCGGTTATCATCAGTCTGGAAAAGCAATGTCCCAGTCAGGAACGGATCTAGGGGGGGGGATGCATTCCCCCCACCTGCCAACAATGCTTTGGATAAATAAAATTTTTCCATAATTTCGAACCTCTTCATTACAATAAGCCTTAGTCTTAGTCGCCTTAAGCACGCATAATCAAAAAAACTGTGCGTAGAATACAAAATGCATTGTATTTGGTGAAGCACTCAAAAGTAGGGACCAAAAATATGAACAACCTTTGTCTGAAAATTGTACAAAAAGCGCTAAAATGGCCATTGAAGTATGCAAATTTTTGAAAATTTTCCGGGGGAGCATGTCCCCGGTCCCCCCTAGAGTTGTTTTTGTTACTTAAGTTGCTTAAAATTAACTCTGCCGGAAAAAAAACTACGCTTGAAAAAGTGACGAAATTTGGTGCCCTTCCCTGAAATAGATTTTGAATACGCCCCTGATACAAAACATTTTCAGAGGGCTTATGTACGGCCGTTTTCGAATCTAAACGTCTTAGTATTTAGTTAACATTCAACTTAATATAAAATCACACCCCCCTCTAAAAAAATTTTTGGACACGCCCCTGATCCCAGTCACACTGATCGATACAATTCGTGTGGGCGATCGGAACCGCAGCTAGCTCCTACGTTTTGTAAAAGCTGAGTAAACATTGGCCGAATTTTTCTTTTTTTTAATTGCTTTCCAAATACTGTAGGTTACGACAGAAAATAATGCTTCTCGGTGACAGTAGAACGTTATGAACAAGTCCAAACTTGTCCACTGAAATGCGCATTGCGTAAAATTTCTCTTATAAGCGTATTGGTAGTCTACACTCAGCACCCTACCGAGCCCTGTTTCAAGGAAGCCAGGACTACTAAAGGGACGCCAAAAGACCAAAAGAGACTTCTCCAATGACTTACCGGTAGCATCTTTTGTTGTGCTCATGAATCCTCTCTCAATGGAAATTCACGGTGGATGCATACCATGTATAATCGCGACCTGTTATTGTGAATTTGTAATGCCGCATATTAATATTCTAAATGAAAAATACTCTGTTTGTGCTAGGCCCCAGAGGAGTTCTCTGTCCACTGACTGCTGGCCATAACTATTTGCGTATAACATAAAAGTTTTGCAAGAGCATTAACCTTTTTTTGTCATAACCTTTTTTTTATAATTTCCAATTAATTTTCAGGGACAATCTAATTGTAACATTTAAAAATTGTATAATTGCATGCTTACGTGTTTTAATTCCTGCTTTGCGTTTCAATAACCTCGTCGGTTACTTTTATTTTTTTTTTTTTTTACAAGTCCGTAGTTTCAAGATTACCGCCAGGACCAGTGTTGCCAACTTATTATGACAAAAATCCGCTAAATGAGACTTCAAAATCCGCTAAAATCCGCCAAACGTATGGTTGAAATTCGCTAAAAAATCCGCTAACATTTAAATTCACTAAAAGTGCTGAATTTATTCTGTTGGTCACTAAATATTTTAAAACACTCACGACGAAGAGCATACCAGCAAGAATTTTTTTACTCTTGCTGTACAGATAGAAAAAAAAAATTGCAAGAACTTTTAAACGTGAAAAGCATAAACTAATAGGCAATATTGAATCATGATTGAACCAACATACTTGTAGAAACCACTGTAACCATAAACACAACAATTCTCAAGAGTGCATCAACTCTGAAGTCGGTAAACGCCGTTACAATTCTCACAGGTTTAAAAAAGCCTACCAACATTTTCGCAGAAATCCGCTAAAAAATCCGCTGTACGCCAAATGTAAAAATTTTCCGCTAAACAGAAGCAAAATCCGCCAAATCTAGCGGATTTTCCGCCAAGTTGGCAACACTGGCCAGGACTGATGGTGTACTACACCTTATCAATTCTGTATCGCTGTGAATATAATTCATCATTCAGTGTTTTTGTCCCATCGGTTTTTGATCTTCTGTACTTCAGGTGGCAGCGACCTAAATGAGCTTTGCTCCCTTCGACTTCTCCTATGTGCATATTTCCGAAGCTACAGAGTGTAATGTTACCGTTTACTTATGTTTGTTTTTGGAAATGTTGTACGTCAATAAAATCTTTGTTCTTCTTGTTCACAAAATTTTTCAATACCAAGTTACGTACCGTACCACATGGTACGGTACGTAAGGTACGTTTAGTACGCATATTTATAACACGTACCAACGTACCGTACCCGTACCTTAGCAATAATTACGTACCGTACTAGCGTACCGTACTTTTTGCCGAAAAATGGAGCGTACCGTACCGTACTTGCGTACCGTACCGTACTGCCATCCCTGCTCGTGGTATTACGCCGAAGCATGTAACAAATTCGCCGGACCCATCTCCGCGGCTCAGCGCCTGGGCTACACAGCTCCGAAGAAACGTCGTAGCGGTGGCGAGCCGTTGGCAATACTGTGCCGATTTGACAGAGCCAGGATTTGAACCCTTGATCTCCCGCATCGATAGCGTGTGCGCTAAGCAGTTGAGCTAAAATCCGGTCCAACCTAGTTTATTATTGACTACTTTTGAAGCACGAACACAATTGTGTGGAAAAGATGTGAACGTGACGATATCGAAAATGTGATGCGAAACAATCTCCATTGTGATGCAATAAAATTAACTTACAAGAAAGCAAACATTAAATGACAATTTCTCGGAATGTAAGCTCATAATAAATTACGTGGCAATTACGTTGATAATATTGGTAATTTCGGAAAAGTCCCACGGGCCACTCAAAACCTTTCCGCGGGCCACGAATTGGACACCCCTAGTGTAGGCTATATAGCCTATATTAGCAGAATTAGCCTATATTAGCATCTGTAAATCTTGTGCACAGCACACTATCCTTTCAATACTGTAGGCTTACTCCACTGCAACTTCACGCAAAACAATCTAAAAAAATATCTGCACATGTGCTCAATCAAAGTTTTTCAACAAAACACCACAATATTCCAAAAGTCTACAAGACGAATGTGTATTGTGTACTGTGTAGAGGCGAAGGATAAAACACTTAATAGTTTGTAACAGAAGTTCTGAACTATCTAGAATTAGCAAATGCTCTCTTCACTTTATCATCTTTTTAGAGCATAGCCCTAAAAAAATTGTTAAGATTAACTCAGCTTATAAATACAATAACTGAAGTACCGGCAGGCTACTCGCAGAATTTCAATATATGATTGGATTTTCTGCACACCAGGAAAACTAACTTGTGCATTATGTATCGCAGTTAATCCGGTTATTGCGTTGCTCACTCAAATCAGAGTAAAATTTAGGCCATTAAAAGCACCGGTACTGAGCTGAACACTCGGAAGAACGGCTCACAAAATTAAAGCGATAATTTCTGGCATTCTTCCGCGAAGGGATAAAACAATAAACAAACTTGATTAGTTATAGAAGTATCTAGATTAGTAGCTAGGATCTAGACGAAAAAATTGGCATCTAAGGGGACTAAAAAAGTATCTAGATCTAGATACTACGTAGCTAAGTTGGCAACAGTGGTCCTGTTTGAGTTTTTGCAGTTTTTCAAAATAAATTAAGAATTTTTAAATTAATTCTTGTGAATTTACGGAAGCATTTGCGTCCATGAATGATTGTTCTATATGCTAATCCATAAAGTTAAAAGTTTAGCTCAGAAGGCCGAGTGGTATGAAACAACAGCTCAGATGGCCAAGTGGTATGGAGCGTCTGTCTCTTGAGCTGTAGACTCGGGTTTGATTCCGAGTCGGGTCAAACCAATAACTTAATAATTGGTAATCACAGCTTCCCTGCTTGACGCTCAGCATTGAAGGGACAGTGTGGAGAACAAGCCGGCAAGTTTACTTGTTGTGCCGTTGGGAAAGGCACTTCGCGGAATTCCCCATATTGGTGTGGTAGACAGATGGCTGGCAACTCCTAAGCGAGCTCGTATAGCGCATTGATTGCTTTCTCGTGATAGGAGGATAAATATGCAACTAACTAGCTAACTAAGCCCCCAAGGCTATTTTGAGAGCGATGGGATAGTCACTAGGCAGACATGTTTATTGTTTAATTTCGCCCATGCAAGCTCAACACAAACGGAAGTACGTTCCGCCCAGTAGCGTATTTAGGGAGGCATTTGGGTCTTGCCCTCTCCCCTTTTGACTCTGCCTTTTAGTAAAACAAAACAAAATTATTGGTGCCAAGTAACTGAAATATGCCAGACTCTTTTGATGGTTTCTGTAGCTTATGAACAGGGGCGGATCTAGGGGGGTTGGATGAACAGAACAGAACAAGTTTATTTTTGTAGCTAACTCGCAATCACAAAAGCATCATACAACAGCACAAGAATAGTACAAGCAACAGGCAAATGCCAGGGGACCATTGGTCTTCGAGTCAAGCAGCAGCCCAGCTATTCTTAATATTTATGAAAAAAAAAAAACAATTTAAAAAAAAAGAAACAAAAAAAAGGAAGAAATGATTCAATGGTAATATGATTACTTAACAAATGGTGATTAAGCAATGCGTGATTTTAATAAAATCTAATGTTTAAAGATGTACTGTAATAATTCTTGGGAAATAATGTAATATTATGGGGTTGTTTCGGCATTATAATTGTGCAGAAGAAAGTTTTTGTAAATCTCTTTGAATTTATGAAATGGCAGTTTTTTAATTTCAGAAGGAATATTGTTCCATATTTTAGCACCAGTATATTTTATTGATCGTTGACTACGAGAAGTGTGTGCACGGGGTAAAAAGATATTATTATCAGAGACATGACGCGTTTTATGTGAAGAAACCTCAGAAATGCAATTAAAGTAGTCGTTAAATTTGATGGGCAATATTTTGTGTGAAAACTTATGCATAAACTTGGCGATTTCTAAATTGTATAGATCTTCAAGTTTCAAAATCTTAAATTTGTGGTACTGTGGTGTTATAGGCCTACTGCTTCTAATTGGACATTTCGAGATGATTCTTAAGGCTTTGTTTTGAAGTTTTTTTTATTTTAGCAGATACGTTTTATAGGTGGAAGCCCATATACTGGCAAGGCATAAAGCAAATGAGATTGAATTAAAGTGTAGCATAGAGTTATTAAAGTATTGTACGGAAGATAGTAACTCAGTTTCGCTATAACTCCTACAGACCGTGAAATTTTGTTTTCAAGATGATTAATGTGAGATTGGAACGATAGGTGATCATCTATAATGATTCCCTAGTATCTTGCTGAAGTAGTTGGATTCAAAGTTTGACCGTCGAGGACAAGAGTGATATCAGAGTTAGGATTTCGAGTATTGCGACCAATACTTAATGGTAAAGCAACAGTTTTAGAAGCGTTAACAATTAAATTATTAGACGTCATTCATTTAGAGATTTTGAAGAGTTCCAAATTAGCCAAACTTTTCATATTATCAAAGTCCTTTCCAGTTATTAAAAGTGCCGTATCATCAGCAAAAAATCTGGGAGTACTATCCAAGCCAGTGCCGAAACTAGCGCCCCCCGAACACCCCAACCGGGGGGGGCCTCGCACAAAAAGGGGACCCCGTAAATAGTCAGTACGTAGTACTATTTACTCAACGTATGATAAAGGTGCCTTAAATAGGCCTATTCTAAGATTCAATATATTTTTTGTCTTAACTCACGCGATGTAGGGCCCCCATACCATATTTATACTTTTGACCATAGGGGGTCCCTGCAAAATTTTCAAAAAATAGCAGTCGCAAAACTAGCAAACAAACGTTTAGTAGCATACCAAGGGTCCCTCATCCTCAAGTGAAAGGCGCAAAAATAAGCCTTAAAAACGTTTTTTCTTCGCATAGGTAGCGAAATGTTAGAGTAGGGTTTGCTTGCAGCATTATTTTAGTGGGTTTGGAAGGGACCTAGTTAAACAGACTACTAAACCTCGTTAAAACTGAGGAATTTTGAAGGCTCAAAACGCACAAAAAGCCTCCAAAATAAGGTCAAATTCCGCAAAATTTTCTGGGGGGGCATGTCCCCAGACCCCCTAGCTTGGCATCGCCCCTTCGGGGCTCGCTCTTTTGCATCACCATCCAAGAAAAAATATTTTAGGGGGCCCCGAAAGATGATTTTTGGGGGGGGCCCGCATTGCCTAGTTTCGGCCCTGATCCAAGCACGAAGGAAGGTCATTTTTGTAGATAAGAAAAAAAAGTGGGCCCAAAATGGAACCTTGAGGAATTCCATAATTAATTTGCTTTTTTGTAGATGTGGTAGACGCAAATGACACATATTGAGTACGACCATTCAAGTAAAAAGACAGCAATGAGTTGGCCACTCCACGGATACCATAAAAGTCAAGCTTTTTTAATAATTTTTTGTGTGAGATTGAATCAAAAGGTTTCTAAGTTGTTAAGTTGTCAAAAGCTTTCTAAGTTGTCGTAGCACATTACAATCAGGTCTAAAATAGCGTGTATTGTGGAATGTTTGTGTCTAAAACCATATTGGGTTGGAACAATAGTGTTATTACCCAATATGGTTTTAGACATTATGGTTTGGATGAGGGGTATGCATCCTCTACCAGCTATTTTAAAAAATGTTTTTAATGTAGCCTATACAATTTTTCCGTAATTTCGAACCTCTTCGATAACGATAAGCCTTAGCCTACGCCTTGAGCACGCATAATCGAAAATGTGTGAACAAAATGCATCATATTTGGCGAAGCAGTCAAAATTAGGGTCAAAAAAATTAATCAAAATTTGCCTGAAAATTATTCAAAACGCACTAAAATAACCATTACAGCGTGTAAATTTCCAAATTTTTTCGGGGGAGCATGCCCCCAGACCCCCTTGAGCCTTTCTTGCTTCTCAATCAGCTCCAAACTAAAATTTGTTCTGCCGAAAAAATACGCTTGCAAAAAAGTGTGGAAATTATGCCCCCCCCCTTTTAAAATTTCTCGCTACGCCACTGATTCCGCCCGTTTATGAGATACAAATGCGCTTACTTAGCGAATGCAACTATTATGCAATAAATCAAATATTTGAGATCTCGATGCTGCGGCCAGTCTCTGCACTAAGACCTGGTTCATAATCTCAAACTTTTAGCTCTTAGTTTGCAAGCAGAATTAAATTTGAATGTTTTGCTCGACTGCATTTAACAGGTATTTTTAATCGCTTTGAAAGCATATTTTTGTAAGCAAACTTAAGTTATGCGGCAAAATCGAAAATGTAGACCCCATGACCGTGCCAGATTCCTAACTTGCTGAGATATCACTGAAAAAGGAGCCAAGTAATGGATAATCTAAGATGGTGTAGCGCAGGAGTGGGCAGCCCTTTTAACACAAGGGCCTTTTCGGAAAATGTAGGCCTAATGTTTACGGGGGGCTGCACTGCAAATAAACTCGGATTCGTATTTCAGTTTTTAATAAAAAATCGCAGCAAGTACCGGTAGGCTACTAGCTTTTTTCAGTGGTGTAAAGTAACGAAATACTTTTACTTGAGTAGATTACTTGAGTAGTTTTTTTCGGTAACGAGTACTTTTTTGATTAATTTTTTTTGGCTACTTTTACGTTAACTTAAGTACTTTTAGTATAAAGTAACTCTACTTGGGTAGTTTTTATTTTAGAAAAGTAGTAGTTTACTATTGTGGCATTTGAATTACAGTCTCGCCTTGAAATCCCTCGTTGCGCCTAAAATCTGTATTTACACTCCAATTCTCCATTATTCAACTCCATAACACTCGGTCTCGTCATCGCCATGGAAACTTCACTCCATGCGATAAGAATTACGCTGTCGCCTTTGATACTAAACGTCATGCAGGGAAGCTATAAATACCAATTCTTAAGTCATTGGTTTAAACCAACTCTGAATCGAACCCAGATTCTACCGTTCCAGAAGCAGACGCTCTATCCAATCGGCCAACTGGGCGGTAATAATTTCTTTTGGTTCACCATTTTGCCACCTTCAAAGCAAGTCCATCATCACCGCATCGGCAAGTGTGTAGTTGACACTTGAAAACGCTATACGAGTACTTTTACTTAAGTAGTTTTTAAATGACTACTTTTTTACTTTTACTTAAGTGCTTTTTTCAGTCAATACTTTCTACTTTACTTCGAGTAGTTTTGCCGTCAGTAACAATACTCTTACTTAAGTACTGTTTCAAAATACTTTTTACACCACTGGCTTTTTTCTGCCTCATTAAGCGCTTGTGCGAGCGATTACTGTGTGGTACCAGTGTTGCGAGATACCATGATTGCGTTTACACAGGAAATTAAAAAAGCAAAGGCCCAACTTGATGAACATTCACATTGCTCTAAAAGAGAAAATCATCAGAAGAGGAAGGCGAAACAAAAAGTGGCAAAGGGCCGCATGCGGCCCGCACGTTGCTCAACTCTGTAGTGCAACGGGCAAAAGAACTACGTATTATGGTCGATGTACTTCTGGTAGCAGGAAGCTTGTAAGTAACCGAAGAAATTCGATTGATAAATAAGCCAATGATTTTCGAATTAGTTCTCGCTTGTGATACCAACTGGATGCTTGCTGACGACCAATCGGTAGGCTTGGCTGCTTGCGTTATAGTCACGGCTGGGTTAGCGCGTGCGCTACAATGGAACTATGTCATATTATACTCGAAGCAATAAGTCTGTACTAAATTTGGTTCACTTTTGACCCAAAACTACAGAAGTAAATAAATTAATAACTGCCCTAGGACCCCAAAACGAAAAGTGTAGGCAACAAAAAAATAACAAATAGCCAACTGCATTTTAAAAGTCACTGGTGCAGGCAACAAGAATATCCTCTTCCTTTCAAAAAGTTAACCAACAAAACCACGATTTTTAGATTGACGATTTCGGACAAGCCGAAGCTATTTATTTTTATCAATGTAATTACACATTTAATTGTGCAAAAAAAAAAAAAAAAAAAATAGACAAGTAGGCCTATACCTCAGCGTGTAGGAGTAACAAATGGAACACCAGCTAGTAAATTTAATATTCCTAATGTAAATGCATAAAAATAAAACAGTAATATTGTGCCGCTAGCCATATTATCACTGGGAAATTTTCAAAAATTACCAAGTCGGTTGCATCACCAGATTTACGCATTAGATGAACGCAAAAAATTGACAGATGGCCAACAACATGCAAACAATGCAAAAAAAGGTGCAAGCATTAAACGCTCCAATTTCATGGCAATACAATTCAGCAAATTAATGAAACGAATCTCTTACAGCAGAATAAGAAATTTTTATCAGAATAGCAGATTCGCTGTACGGAGAGAATTAGAAAATATTTTTATCAAAATAGCACTAAAAAATCGAAAGAACAGGCCCACCGGCACTGTATTAATTTTGCCGAAGTAGCTACTTGAAAAAATATTTCTGCTAAATCGTTTACTGGAAATACATGGAGCATTTAAAGTTGTAGAAGTTCGATTAAATCCAAGAATTTCGAAGTCAGTAGGACTTAAATAGGCCCACTAACGTAACAGCAATGTATTTCATTATGGCCACAGAAGCAAAATTCAAATCATAAGTACAAAATTGACCCTTAGCGGCAAAAATTAAACGCACACTTTTAAACACTTAAGCAAGTCAATTATGATCAATAAGTAGAACCCCCTTAACTGTACGGAAGCTTGCGCATAAAAAGTATTAATACACTACAAAGCAGTGTGAGTAATTAATAATTATCTCCTGTTGATAAGGCACTGTGAGACCGGTGGAGGCAAAACCAGTCGCGTTTTGACGCATTTCGATTTCTCAGTCCAGTTCATTGTAACCGAAGTCAAAGATTTTCAAAGACAGAAATTTATATCTACCAGAGTCAAAAGCTAGTGAGTAAAAACAAAGTTACGAATCTATATCGAATGTGCAAAAAGGGAGCTCAATTAAAAAAAACTCTTGGGGTTATCCTTTTCCGCTTCTTTAACCCTAATGCAGTACTCCACTTTCACACAGTTCAGGCAATGTCTTGCATTCTAATTTGGAAACCATTTTGTCAGGACCATTTTGGTAGTTACTCAAAATTCGCCATTGGACTCGGAAATGCGAAAATACATGACTTGAGTTTTACAGGCAGTGCTATCATTACGAGGGTAACAATATTATCTCAAAATTGCAGAACAAAGCTACGATATTCTTCTTAATTTTCGCCATCACTTTCTCATACCGCCTTCCATATTTAACTCCTTTAATTTGCTTACCCCAAGGTGAATCGCTTCATTCTTTAAAAAGCGGAATGATGTCGGAAATTTAGTTTGTCGTTTGAAAATAGACATGAAAGACAAGTTAAAAAGAAAAATCTGGACCAAACCAAATTTTTCCAGCATTGTTTTTTTTTGGAGACCAGCAGTTTTGCCGATTCAAGATTGCCTCTATCACTTAACGATACAACTTCACCAATAATCACATTAAAACCAGGCACAGCAGTAAACGACACATTGATAAAATGAGCGCAGTTTTAACGTTAAACCGAGCCTGCCGTCCTCCTTGGCTGGTAGCGTATCTGTAGAACATAGTAGAAATGTCATTGTACCAATGGTTAGGTTGCATTTTTTGCGCTCTCCACATTTAAGATATCTACTGCTAGTCCATGATCACGCAAGGTTTGGTGGAGAATTTCATTTTCCTGTTTCTTGTCTTTCAACTGAAAACAGCAGATTTCAAACTTAATACAAAAGACACTGGAAATTTAATGTCATTCAATGATATTATGTTTTACTAACGATGAGAAAAACAAGCTCACACAGCCCTACAGAATATCCAGTGCTCTTACGGTAAATCAAAGAGGTTATTTTCATGTTATTGAACTCAAAACTTAATTCAGAAACGTAAAGATACTGCGAAGCGAGCTGACGCTCTTTCAATCAACATTACATCTAACGCCAAAAAATCTGTTTAACACAATTGGCTACAGCCGTGAATCGAACCCGTCGTTTAGGATCTGCGTGCGGTAACGCTACGCCATGTCATACACAGTCATTTTTTAATTTTTTTTAAAGCTTACGTTGATTGAGATGGCAGGAGCTATTCGTGTCTAAATTCTCCAGGAGCCATTATTTTGTAATTGTTATTATTATAATTTTTTTTGTTTCTTATAACAGCTCACGCTCCCTCCCATTAGCTCTTGCCACCTTGGAGATCACATGCTGCCCGAAACGGTTAAGCTCACGGGTTCTCAAATGGTTGGACTCCTATTGTACTGATCATTTTTAAGCCTGTGGTCTGACTGGGCAGGATTTCCTTTGCCTGTCAGGTCTCCCGAGGTTGTCTTTGTCGAAGCAGTTCTGATAATCCTCTGTGTACTCTACTCTATTTCTTCTTTTTTTTCAATTATTTCTGTCGAGCTGCTTGGAGGTAGAATAACCATAGTAGACCACCCACTGTTATGTTTCCTACACTTGCACTATAACAGAGCGGTGTTGGTAGCTGCGATGCTTCTGGTGTCTTTTTTTGTTCGACCGTCGTTTTTATCGCCTTTACTTAATTCATTTTTTTTTCGAAGTATCTACTCCCGACGTGGGTGTTGCAACCATGCCCACTCCTGTATTCTGTTAACTCCTCTTCTCCTACCTGCGAAGTCCTGCATGCCATAACGTTAATCGTTTTGATGCCTCTTCCCTTTTCTTGTACAGCGTTATATTTCTTTAAATCTTATCGTATTCTTTTATTGTGTTGACGGTGTGCAAATAAAAGTCACTACTACTACTACTAGTCTCTTCGTAAACACGGTGGCTAATTTCTGGTTAATGCAAAAAGAGATTAAACAGTAAAATAATGTATGGCTTGAACCTTATTGCATTTTTACCAACTATTAAAAGAAATCAAGTTTGAATCGCATTTGTTTGTAACTAGGACACAATGTCGCCAACGGCTCGCCACCGCTGCGATGTTTCTTTCGGAACTGTGCTGCTCCCAAGCGCCAAGACGCGGAGGTGGACTCCGTCACTTGTTACACGCTTTGGCGTAATATCGCGAGTATAACGAAAATTTTTCAGTTTGCACAGTTTTACCTGCATTTTTGCTACTTTTAATTCAAATTGAATACGTTCTAGCTCTTTCGCTATATCTTCAAATTGTTGATTGCTCTGTTGGAGATCTACGATGTAGTCACACGTCTTGGCTAGAATTCCACCTTTGCTCTGTTTAAAAAAAAATACAGTATTACCTTCGATGCTTACTTATTGTAAAAGCACAAAATTTCAGGGGTGATTTTGGTCAACTGCTTTCCGAAGAGCACTAATGACGCAAAAATGTGAAAAGATAGCACAAGATTTGTAGTTTTTTGCAGTCAGGGAAAACTATCTGCCTATTTCTTGCTTTCCTAAATAAGATGCTGCTTCAGGAGAAAAACGATGGTCACAGTGATTGTTAAAACGGGACGTTTTCACAACATAGATTCAGGTGCCATTATCAGCAGTGTGAACGAGGAAGTACAAAACTTTGAGATGACAGCTGGATCAGTTCTGTTATAGGATTTATGATTTACTGGGCTTTGTTTTTCCTTCATAAGCCATTTTCTTCCCATATTTACAGTATTCTGAAACACAGCTTTGTAACATAATTTCGAGGCGATTAGTTGAAAATATTTATTAATGGCTTCAAACCAGGCATAATTACGAACTTAACTTCGGAGCTAAGGTTGGCATAATATTGCAATTCAATTCAGCTCCGAAACTCATTAAGAACCCTTGCATGTAACTCGAAAATGTTTGTTTAACAAGTGCGCAACCTTAGCGACAAGATACCAGGACTTCAAAAGCAATCACTCTATCAAGCCACAGACGGTCTCAATTGATTAGGCAAATGTTTATGTAACGGAAATAGCTCAAGGACAAAACTACGCCACAATAACTTTTAAAACTGAACGTTTTGACAACACTGATTCTGTTGTCATCATCAGCAGTGTAAGCAAGGCACTTGACTGCTGATTCATGTGAAATCAATGTTGTCGAAACGTCCAGTTTTAAGGACTATTAAGGCATTATTTTCCTCCCCACGTTATTTTGGTTTCACATTTGTCGTATTCCGAAGTTTTTGGGAAGCCGATAAGCAAATGTTTATTATTTTTAATCTTACAAACAAGAAATCGAATGATAACGAAGCCACTTTGCTTCATTTGAAAAACTTGCGGCTTACAGAATAAATCTGAAATGTGCAACAAATTGACGAGCAATAACACGTGATGTTCGTTAATCTACTCATGATGGAATATTGAAAAACAATTACGGGGATTTCCAGTCATGCGAGGTATTTGTCAAAGCAATGTGAACCGTGGTAAGGCTTTCTTTTGGTTCATATATGAAAACAAAATCAATTTCGCAATCCGCTTTCTAATCTCATATCTAACTTCTCAACACAAAAATAACTATAGTCCGAAACTTAAATCACTTCTGCCATACGGGGGCAAGAAAAAGATTCTTCATGACTTATTGGCTATTAGGTTAAGAAAGCCAGCTGTGGACATAATAAATGTAGGGGAGACTGGGGCAATATGAACCATAAAAATTTGCACTGCTATTAAACGTTTCCTAATTGATGTAACGCTTCGAAAATTCCAGGTTATAGAGTCACCATCGTTAGCTTTAACATGTCACAAATGAGATTGCTTAACTTTTCTATTTATTTATTTATTGCATTTTTTCCTTAAAAAATTACCCGGGGCATTATAAACCTCATTGGGGCATTATGAACCAGTTTCGAAATTGACTTTATATTACTTATTTAATCATACTTAGAGACAAGCTACTGGCATGCAATGCTGTAAAATGAATGTATTAGCATTTAAAAGCATATTGTCACTTGCTGTGTACAAAAATATACAAGCATTCACACTTGTATAATGAAGCGTTCACGTTCGCAGCTGCCCACTATGCTACTTTATGCTCAGTGTCAAAACCACATTCAAATTTAACTGAGCCAAATGTTCTGGCTGTTTTTCCAGTGAATGCTGGATCAGGGAGCACCTGCACAACTTGGCTTTTATCAATATATTTGACATCTCCAGATAGAGGTTTCTTGAATGTCAGCAAATTTTCAGTTTTTCGATAGAAATCGATTTCTAGTTCTGGGTCTTCTTTCGACAACACTTGTCCAACATAGCAGACAGACCTATTCTTCCCATCAAATTTCACTAAAACAAAACTTCCAACTTTCATTTCGTCAGGGCTGTGTTCACTTTCGGCAACGACCAGTTCATCATCAGAGTCATCATCTAGCGGGACTACCTCATCATCAGATGAATCCAGGTTTTGAATGGCAGTCTGCTTCTTTCTTCTTTTAAAGAGATCTTCTATTACGTTGTTTGGCAGTTACCCCACACGACTGGCCGGATGTCTTTGCAGTTGACTCAGGTGTCACCGTCAAAATCTGAGCTTGGTCAGCAGTTCTTTTGCGACGGGAGACATTGCTGACTGACGCCTTGGGAAGTTTAAATGCAGCAATCTCTGGTGATCCTGCTAATTCAGTGTCATTCTGCAATGTTTTCGATGGCCAAAAAGCATCTTCAGAAAACACTTTAGGATCATATGGGTATATGCCTGTGGCTCTGAATCCACTTCTTATGTTGTCTATTGTCATGGCTTTGTTGAATCCATAAGCTGTGAGCTCAGCCACCTCTAGAATTGAGATTTTTTTCCCACATTGGATGTCATACAGTTATTTGCTGCTTGATTGCAGAATTTTTTAAATGGCCCATATACAGAGACATCAAGTGGTTGCATTCTATGGGAGCAATGTGGGGGAAATGTGACAATGCTCAGCCCTTGATCACGTGCCATCTCTTACACTTGCACTGAGACATGCCTGGAGTGATCGTCCATTAACAATAATGCCCTGTTTTCTTTGGACACATTTTTGTGCTTCATAAAGTGCTGAAGCACTTGAGGAAATAGCTCAGTGGTCATCCATCCTCATTTTACTGCTAAACCCATTGATCCAACAGGACCGTTTTTCAGCATGTTATCTTTGAAGTGGACACGTGGAAAAATGAAAGCTGGAGGAAGAGCTTGTCCCGATGCGCTGACCACGTTACATACAGTAACCAAAGATCCTCTTCCTACCGATGCAATCATTCCCACTTGTTTCTTACCCTTGCTGGCAAGAATTTTAGAAAGTTTCTGGACAGTTGTGACTCCTGTCTCGTCCAAGTTAAATATGCGCTCTGGAGTTTTCATAGAGCTTGTAAAATAGCATTATATTTTTTTTGTTAAAAGCCTTGGCTCTCGCCATGCTCGTTGGTTCAGGGCTTCTTAGCGACAGAACAGGGTGTTCTTCTTTTCATCAGAAAAAATTGGATCTATATCCGGTTTTTTAATTTTATCCGAGTCCTTTTTCAAGAAGTGCAATAGGGTGCTGTGACTTAAACCGTACTCTCTTGCAGCTACTCTCAATTTGGTTCCTGCTTTAACGGCATTAATAGCACCTGTTAGTGCCTCTTGAGTAAAGTTACCACGCTCAGTTTTTTTGACAAAATCTCTAACCATCTTAATATTTAGCCTGAAATATTGAATAAGACATGAAACAACTTCCTGAGAAAACGTTAGCACAGAGTCTTCTAGTCGGTGTGTCTTCTATGAGTCTTCTATGAACCAATTGGTTCATAATGCCCCCACTGAATTGATCTTATTTAAATTATTTTGCAACAAAATCTTAAGCAAACACCATTAAAAATCGATCTGCAGTTGTTTGTCCTGACCACGTCTTATCCACAAACAAAAATGTAGACTTTTAGAATGTCTCTAATAAAAATGCTAATCATTCTATAACGGAAACCTAAATTTACTTCTAACCTCCAAAATCATATTTTGACTGGTTTACTGAAAAAGAAGAAAATCCAACCTTAACTTCTGGCATCATAGAAAAGCTGATAGTCATGTGACCTAACTATGCACATGTGGTCTCAGGGTTGCCAATATTTTTTGAAATAATGCTCTGGTTCATAATGCCCCGGTTTCCCCTACGTAATTTATTCATAGTTAACGCATACAACGACCACTAAGTAAGCCGCGCAAAGCTGCTTATCTCCATGTGCAACCTTGCATTCTAAATAAGCAAAATTAAAACATAATCCTTATTATACTCGAGATATTACGCCGAAGCGTGTAACGAGTGGAGGGCCCATTTCCCCGACAGAGCGGCTGAACAACGCAGCCCCGAAGAAACGTCGCAGCGGCGGCAGGCCATTGGGGACACTATGTTCGATTGACCGGTCTAGGAATCGAATCCCAGACCTTCCGCACCGGGAGCGATGTCTTTATCCACTACTGCAGTCGTACAGTGAGGAAATTAGTAACACCTGTCCTTGTTTGGTTTGGTCGGAGGAGCAACTAGGAACCATATCTGAAAGTTTCATGATCCAGTTGTTAATTCTGTCTCGTCTTCTTCTTTCGACTGAAAAGACAGGTTAGCAAACAAATGATGGTGATCATGTAAAATCCACTGTGACAGCGATATGAGCCCACAACTCACCTTCATTATGGTGAATTCGTCTGGTGGTTGGACTCCGCCCGTCATCTAATTTCCTGTAAAATGCAAACCACCGTTGATACTGAGCAGCTTAGATGACCGAGTGTATAGAGCGATGGTGCTGTAGATGCGGGTTTGATTCTGAATCGGGTCAAACCAATAACTTGAAAATTGGTATTCACAACTTTCCTGCTTGACGCGTAGTGATAAGGGACAGCGTGGAGAACAAGCCGCCAAGTTCAGTTGTTGAGCCGTTGGGACAGTCTCTTAATACGATTCCCCATTTTATAAGGGAGAAACAGGTGGCCGTAACTCTTCAGCAATCTCGGTAAGGGGCTTTGATCACTTTCTCGTTATTGAAGAGTAAATCTGCGACTGAAAATCATCAAACCAATTTAACATGCTTGCACCGGGAGGAAAACTATACACAAGAGCGACGTTGAACTTGCTACACAATAAAGCTAGCGATACCACACAAAATCATAAACGACAGGTTTGATTCTTCACTTCATAAGCATTTTTGTAAATGCAAGGTCTTACTGACTCGAAAACAAACTTCACAAGCTTTCATTTGTTTTAATTATTCTTTAACATCAAATTCGTACTAGAAATAGAGAAATGTTCATGCTTAAATGCCTAGATCAGCATAATATTGCTATTGCAACTCTTTTTTCTTATACATAATTTATTCAGCTATGGTACATACGCAAGATCGAAAGGTCTTAAACCAGGTTGAGTTTTTGCTTGAGCTGTGACCACATCCTGAGGAGACATCAACAAATAAAAATGACCTAAAATTGCAGTAAACGTATAGCAAGGCAACATCTAACCAACAAAACAGAATAAAACGCTAAGACAAACAGATGAACATTTCAATAATCAGGCTAAAAAATAACAAATGAAACATAAGTTGCAAATACCAGTTTATAAAATCTTTCTAATGACTTCATTACACATAGGTAAACACGCTACAGATACTGACTAGAATTTTGTCCCGCTTGAGATATGTCTTGGTCAATTGAGGCGTTGCTTCTAGCGGCAGATGAAATGTAAGCGCCTGAAGCTTTACTTGCTTGTGAATCAGCTAAGGTATTAGCTGTTGTAAAGGAATTAGTAGTCACAATTGCAACCTGAAAAAAAAAAGCATAAGTTACTCAGTTAAAATGCTGTTTTCACAATCATTATCATCATAGCTTGTAGTGCCATCGCAAATTCCAGAGTTGAGCTTGCACATTTGCTTCCGTATTATTGCTTCCTCATAATATGATTATCGAGTTATTTAAAGTTATCACCAAGGAATAAGTTTTTGTGAGTGGAAGAATCTGACCATCCTACAGCACATGATACAGCCCAGAGACAAAATTCAAACAGGTTAAAATAGAACCTCATAGCTTATATTATATGAGCCAACAAAATTCATACACTGCACCATTAGTTTAGACATGTTATGGGGCGCCGTGTGTAAAGCTACGCAATATAAAATTTTGCATCAGTTTTTTGGTTAAATTACGTGCAAAACGGTGCAATATCATATATTGTTGCAATTTATGTATATTGCTGCAATATGTGTTAAATTGTTGCAATTTATGTATATTGCTGCAATTTGTGTAAATTGTTGCAATTTATGTATATTGCAAAAAAACCTTCAAATCGGCTTTTAATTGCCATGGTGATATGCTAACTAAAACAGTCAGTGTTGCCCTTTCCCTTTTTCCATGAACTCGTGTAGTGTACTGGCCTGAGGCGCTGTTGTACTGACTGTGCAGTGTGCGCTTATGCTGTATGGCTGAAACATGTCAGATTACAGTAACTTCTGTCATCTGTCCACAGAAAGCAGGTAGGCTACATCCTGACATCAGCAGATCAGCACACCGATACACCAGTAGCCAGTTACATACGGTAAACTGTAAAATTAAAAATGTCAAACTAATCTACCGACACCGATATTTTCTAACTGAACGAACCCTAACTAAATTTAACCCTAACTGACCTAATTCTAATCTAACCCAACTGGACCTGGGAGCTGATACTAGTTGTTACCCCCATACCGGTACTCTAGTCTAGTCTAGCTGCTGGTATTCCAAAAGATACCGGTACCAGTAGCTTAACAGTAGTAGCTTAAATGATTCATTTAACCAATAGCTTAAATGTTTCAGCCAAACCAATAAGCGCATACTGCACAGTCAGTACAACAGCGCCTCAGGCCAGTACACTACATGAGTTCATGGAAAAAGGGAAAGGGCAACACTGACTGTTTTAGTTGGCATATCACCATGGCAATTAAAAGCCGATTTAAAGGTTTTTTGCAATATACATAAATTGCAACAATTTACACAAATTGCAGCAATATACATAAATTGCAACAATTTAACACATATTGCAGCAATATACATAAATTGCAACAATATATGATATTGCACCGTTGTGCACGTAATTTAACCAAAAAAATGATGCAAAATTTTATATTGCGTAGCTTTACACACGGCGCCCCATAACATGTGGCGATAATTTTACAATAACAAATTATGTACATACCTGAGGGGATTCATTGCCTGTTGCTCCTTGCTGAGCCAGAAAGTTTTGCAGCTCAGAGGTATTGATGATATTCAAACCAGCTTGCGTATTGTTGTTGGAACTGGCCATTTGCACCACTTTGTACGCCAACTAAAGCAAGAAATGTCATGGAAAAATATAAAACTATCCAAAAATCAATCTAGAATTCTTGAATTTGTTAATGCTGTACATCACTTCAGAGGCAAAAAAATAATACAGGTAAGACTATCATAAAAAATCACATTTTAATTCTTTAATACCCACACTATGTCTCATTTGACCAGCTCGGGAATTGAACCCCAAACCCCCATGCTAATAGTGATGTTTGTAAGCGCTAAGGCACCAGCTATTTGAACGAAGCTCTAAACCGGCAATCCTGTTTTTAGGATCTTTAGGCCTTAGCAGCGGCATGCGCAAAATCCTTAGTGCCTAAAGAGAGGACTACCTGTAGGGGTAATCCTATTTTCAGGATCATCAAAAGGCTTGTTTTTTTGAATATTTAATAGCATTGTTAACTCTATTATAACGAGTAATAGCTAATAAACACCAGAAATGTTTCATTTATATAAAGCGGATTTTTAGGATTTTGCAGCTGTAATATATTCGTTATAATAGGGTTAACAAAGCCAAAAAAATGTTTGAAAAAGCAAATCGCTTACAGGATCCTGAAAATAGAATTACTCCTGGTAGGCCTAGTCCTATTTTTTGGGACGCTAAGGATTTTGCAGACGCAGCCGCAAAATCTTAAAGATTCTAAAAATAGGATGACCCGTTTCAAACAGCAGCAATTACTCACCTGATCTCTATTTGTTTGACCGAATGGATAATTATCAACTGTACGACGTTGTGAATTACCACCAAGTTGTGATTCACCAAGTGTTTCACTCAGATCTGCATCTAAATATGTCAAAAGCTAAGTACAATGAAAAGACATGCATAAGCCCTGGGCCATGCTGTCAGCAATGCAGAATGAGGTTGTTGGTCTGTGGTGTACTGGTAGTCTGCCATCTTTCTCTAAGAGTAATGGATACGGCCAAGAGACAAATACCTTGAATATTGAATGCGCTTACTAAAAAACGAGGAAAGTGCAGTGTCAGCCACTGACACAGACATTGCAATGTGAAAGCGTAGCATACCAGTAACAATCGCAACTGCAAATGCAAAATATTGAGGAAGTGTCTAGAGCACCAGCAGCCTTTTATAGAAACAAACAAGCAGTCTGCTGCAGCACAAGTAAACTGGTCCCACGTGACAGCAATGTCATTATGGAAACAAACCAGCAGTCTGGTGTAGCAGCGTTTTGATTACAGAAACCGACCTGGTGCTCTAGACACTGTCAAACATTAACCAAAGCTATTATACACATACCGGTACTCTGCATTCGTACCAATGCTGACAGCTCACCCAGATACTGGTACTGGGTAGGCTACCAGTATATACATGATGTGCCAGTTGCAAATCAGCACAAAATATCATCTGCACTAGTCAGCTAGTTTACCACAGTACCAGCAAAAACTGGTACATAAGCTGATAAGTACACTGCAACTACAGATTCAATGACTTACCATGCAACAAATTTTCTGATCCATGATTATCATCATCCATGTTACTCAGCAGTTCAGCACTGTGTTACCTTCAATTTATTGTTTTATTGCTGATTGGCAAAAGCTGAGAATAGCCAATATCAGCAACTATCTGACTATGGTAGACAGCAGTTAGTCCACCAGCAGACTAGTACAGCTATAGTCTTTTACACAGTTTGATGCTAAAGACAGTGATAGGCTTAAAAAAACAATGGAATTAAACTAATCAATCATTAGGCTGTTAGGCCTAGGCCTAACCTACAACATTAAGCAGGTAACGTCTAGTATCAGCCTCCAGGTTTGGTTAGGCTTAGGTTAGGATTCGATTCGATTAGGGTTAAATTTAGTAAGGGTTTGGTTCAGTTACAACTCTAACCGAACTCTGAACCTAATCCTAACTAAACTTGGGGCTGATACTAGACGTTACCCCATAAAGCGTCACCAGACAATGAGTTCAAGTAATACTGAACCGTACCAGTATATAATACCAGTACCCTTGCAAAGAAATGCAATAAGCTGATTGAGTAATCACTGAGCATGTGCAGTGTGCGTAGACCTGCAGAGGGAAGACTAACCTAGGCCTATGCTAATTAGTTTGTAGCAGAACAGTGTAGGCCTAGGCATGCAACAGTGCAACCAGCCAACTTCGCTAGACTACCAACACTACCACTAACCTACCAACATCATAAACAGGTAGTGGTAGGAAACTACCAGTTGGCCACATTGCACAGTACACTCAATTATGAGTAAGCTATAGTCAGATGTGAGTATTGTTAGGCTAGACTACTTTTTAGTCAATCTCCTTAGTTACCGTACCACATGCTAAGGTGTCTCAAGCAGACTCATGCTCATCTGTTCAATTGAAATTTTTCTCAACAAATAACGACAATCACCCTGCACCATTTCATCTTTCAATACCGTACCGGTACTCTGTCTTATCCCCTATTCTTGCAACACTTTATCACTTAGTCTTAGTCTAGTCCAGTGTAGAGATGGCATGGGCTGACGTTTATGCAGCCCAGACCGCCCATGGTCCAGAACTTCTAGTCCAGTAGCGGTAACCAACTCAGCAACTCTTCCCAAAACATAGTTGAGTTGAGTTTCTTCATCTTTATCCTCCTACCAGTACGAGCATAGCCTACCAGTACGAGCCCGGCCCGCCCACAGTCCATTCTTTTATGAACCTTCAGCCACATTTAAAAGAATACTGAAAGTTGAAAGAGATTTCAAAAATTGGTAGCGGCCCAATTAGAAACAAAAAATAAAACTGGGCCGTTAGCGGACCACTAGACTAGAAAGACCGGTTAACGACTCGTTGGCGGGTCTCTTAGCGGCCCATCACCCATGTCATCTCTGGTCTAATGGTTCCCAACAGAGATGTCCAGATTTTAGTTTTCAAAATCCTAATCCGATCCAATTCCATTAGCTTAACTCCAAAACCAAATCCTATTCCTAAATTTCGCAAGCACAAAGTCCAAATCCTAAATAATATAAAATCGAGAAATTACCAATGATTATATTTGCGGTTCTATTAAACACCGCAAAGAACAACAAAGGACTTGGAATCACACCATAACAAAGAACTACAAAGAACTTTAAATAAGGGTTATGGTTGGGGTTAGATTAGGGTTATGGTTAGGGATTTAGGGTCCTTTGTCGTACTTTGCGGTGTTTAGTACATCAATTTGAGATCCTTTGTCGTCCTCTGCGGTGTTTAGTAGGACCCTAATATTTGTGTTGCATCCAGGTTATTCCTTTACCATTTTAGCTAGTTTTATGGACTTTTTTGCGATTGACTTAAGTCCAAATCCGAAAGGCAAAAAACTTTAAAATCTTAATCCGGTCAAAATCCGGTGAAATTGCCAAAATCCGGTCCAATTAAATCCTAATCCAAATCCGTGGACATCTCTGGTTCCCAACCCAAGTCCGCGGTCTCAAATGAGTCCGCGGAATCTCACTTACAATATGGTGTATTAGTTTGGAGTTCAACCTTTAAATCTTATCTTTAGAAATTAATAGTCTTACAAAATAAGGCTCTTAAAATCATTGAAGATGCCAAATGGAATGAAAGAGCGTCACCTTACTATTTGAAATTTAAAATTTTAAAACTGCCTGATAAGTTCAAGTTTGAGCCTGCTGTTTTTACATTTAAGTTTAATAAGCAATTGCTCCCTTCTCCATTTAGTCGCTATTTCTCCAAATCAACTACCAAACACCATCAATTAACCAGGGGAGCAAAGAGTGACAACTATTTTTCATCATTTTACAAGACGAATAAACTTCACAATTCAATTAAGTATCACGGGACCAAGTTTTGGAATTCGCTTCCTATTGAACTTTAGCTTTGTAAATCTTTAAAATCGTTTAAAAGAAAGTTAAAGCAATTTTTCTTAAATAAATATACATGCTAGTATTAATCCCCCCTCCTTATATCCCCCATTTACTATTTTTGTTATATCTGTCATCAGTGGCGCGGGAACGTTTTTTAGACAGGGGGGGCTCAAAATAGTAAGATCGTGTCAACGTCTGGGGGGCGAAGCCCCCCAGACCCCCCTTTTTTCGAACGCACGTTTTTAAGAGCAGGACACTCAGCAGACCTATTTTGATAGACATCAATTGCATGCCGCTCAAGTGACCGGAATTTTTTCAGGATAATCTTTCATCATGGAAAACAAGATTGCTTACTACCATTAGGCTTTTCTAACCATGCTCGAATTACTACTCATGTATTTGTAAAATGCAAATACCTCAATCACAAAACCAAAAAGTAGGCAAACAAAATTTGCCCGATCTAACTTTTGCTTTGCTGATCAGAGTTACATGCAACAAACAATGCCCCATTGAGGTTTAAAAATAACAAAAAACACACAATCAAAATAAAGCACTGAACCATTTTTTAACATAATGAGATGTGTAGATATAGGTATTTACGTAGGCGTACTAGCTCAATTTTAGTAACAATCATCGGCAGTGCTCGAGTTGTGAAAACACTTATGGGGGTGGTAGGCTACAACTTTTCATGCAGACCTAAAAAGAGATGGTTATTATAGTTGTAAGGGAACGGTTTACGCTAAAATGTTTTATGGGGGGATGGTGTTGTTTTCAGGGGGGATGGCATCCCCCTCAAATCGAGTAGCCTACTGATCATCGGTGCCAGTTTATTAGTGATTTAGCCGCTTCATTGGGTTTTTAGAAAAAATTCAAAACCATTAAAAAACTCAACCAGAAGAGAACTTGCACCAGCTCATATAAGCTTAATTAGGGGTGCCCAACCAGTCGATCGCGATGTACTGGTCGATCTTTGGATGCTTGGCTGTCAATCGCGGGTCAATTTGGCATGTACACAAATCAGGTTGGCCACCAACATTTCCAGTTCATGTAACGCGTCCGGGCCGTGAAGACCTTTTTTTTAGCTTTTCACAAAAATTTTGGTGGAATTCGGAACATCTGAAGGATTGAGGACCGTTTTTTTGCTCTTCACCGCATTTTCGTTTACGATTTACGTAATTCCCATGATCAGTAGCGACTTTCATTCGAGCATTCAGAGTAGTTTGGCGTAAAGTGTTTGGCAGCTACAAGAATTGACAGCCATTATACTTTTACTGGGCCATCGTCCATGACTGCTGTAAAGGTTTGCAAACGCTGATATAAAACACGGTTAAAAATGAACTTCAAGCATTGAAAATTTTACCAAATTTTACGTTGACCAAGTGAATAATAACTGACTGATTTTTAAAAGAATAGTGATTCTTCGTTGGTTGAAAGCACTTTAAAAAATATTTGCTTCATTACGTATGTACGTTGCGAGCATTAATCACGTCGCACTCAGTGCATAATTGTTTTAATTGTCAGGGGGGGCTCAAATGGTTCAGGGGGGGCTAAAAAAAGTTCAGGGGGGGCTTGAGCCCCCCCTGGCACCCCACTTCCCGCGCCTATGTCTGTCATTGCATGTATTTGTATTGTATCAATTTCCATAGACATCACACTTTGTTGAATTATTACCGAAATTTGGGTATTTCTTCCTTTTAATTATTGCACATACGTTTTTTTTTTTTTTGCTTTTGTTGTAGGTTTTGTTCGGGTTATTGTTAAATGAAAAAAAAATTATTAATAATAATGAGTAATGTAACTTTTGTAATATAATCAGGGACTGCTGACTCGAAGACCCTCTTGCGCGGTCACTTCGCAGCTCCCTGTAGGTGTCAGTAAATGGATTGTAACGCTACTGTTTTTTTTTTTCGTGCCTTTGTCTTATTTTTATAATGTACTGACATCTGCAATAAAAGTTCACATTAGTTAGTAGTTGGAATGAGTCCGCATGGACATCAAAAAGTTGCAAAACTTGTATTTATTTTTGATCGAAAAAACAGCAATAATATTTTTATAAACGTAACATTGTAACTCACTTTAATTTTAACTTTCATAATTATGATATAAACTCGTTGCGGACTATGCATTTTTTCGTAATACCCGGTGTAGTAACGTCGTTCACGTAGTCCTTTTTTGGGACCTTGGAAGTGGCAACTTTCATTTTATTACGTCACAACATAAATATAATGCTTTTTGTGCTCTCTTTTGTTAGCTCTTTTGCTATCTAGCTCTCACGAGGAGACGACCACGAGGCTAAAATCGAAACCATGGCAAAACGAAAGCAAGTACTGTATTTTCACTCTGTAGGGGAAATGTGGGACCTATGAGCCACGGGGACCAATGAACCACTTCATTTACCACGCTCTCGTGGCTTCGAGGAAGTTACTGCAACTGAACCGAAATAAATGATCGCCCGGATGTTATGTACTTAATGACGTATTTATAGGTTGGCTGGAACAAAGCTGTAGAAATGGTTGCAAAATAAGGGTTTTTAGGTGGTTGGTCACATGTTTTAAGCACGCAGAATTTTTGATTTTAAGCAGTAGTTTTTTAGAATACGAGGTTGAGACATTTCTTCTTAATACCGCCTTAGGTTAAAATCTTTTTCAGATAAAGTTAAAGCACATTTTTTGAGCACAGACTAATTATTATGTCGTTAACAAGCTCTGTCGATTACCGCTACCTCTGTTGGGTCATTGTATATTTACAGTAATTGATTTATGAATTGATCTGTTCTGGTGCTGCTGTTGATCTTTATTTGCAGATGCCCAAAGAACGAATAGAATCATGAAGTTGGAAATCCAAAAAGATGTCGACGAGCAACTCCATCTAATACTAAATCAAGAACCACAATGCAGAAGCAATATTTCACTTTGATTGATGAACAGTGCCTATTTCTGAAAAGATGGTTAATTATTATTATCACATCTCAGTTTTTAAAAAAATACCTTTTTGTGATTACATATATAAATTATACACAAAACTGCAGTCATTCGTAGGCTACTGTTAAATACCCCATCAAAACACTGGCATAATATTTCTAATCTATCGTTAATCTGATACCAATACACTCCTGGACATGAGTAAAAACTGTACCCGGTTGTGAACTTGTCTTTTAAACAAGTGCGGATGAATGAGGGTACCCATTCACAACTCCCTCCAGGTAACCCTTGGGCAAGGTTTAGAACCTGTTAGCCCCCCAATAGCTAGGGTCACAGGCTGAAATCTTAGTGCTAATACAGTTTATTTGCAAATTTGATCTTGTTTGCTATGGCATGTTGCTTAATTAATTAATTAATTTTGTTTCTGCGTTGGTTCGTTTTGTGCGTGTGCTTTTGTTGTTAAATCCATTTGTTTTTTTTGTTGTTTTTATTTGTTTATGTTTGTTAGGGTCACGCAGCCATGCCTAGTCTTTTTGACGGGCATGCTTCAACGATTACCCGTTTTGCTGCGTGTGCCCTTTTCCACGCTTTTCCAATACTTATTATGAACGTGTGTTTATAACGTAATGGAGTGCGGAAATAAAAAAGAATTGATTGATTGATTGATTGATTGATTGAGGTGGTAAAGAAGGTGGTGTCGCACTTGGTAGGTTATAAACAGTAACCTATGTGAAAAAAATTTTAAGTTATAGCGATTTTGCTCATGAGGGGACCTTTGAGCCGGTTGCATTGAACACCAATGACCCATGGCTCATAGGTCCCCTATGCAACCGACGACAGATGCAATAGGCTTAAAAGGCAGCGCAATTTTGATTTTTTTATGTAAGTGTAAGAAATCCTTCTTAAAGTTACCCGTATAATGCAGATTAGCATGGCAATAACTGAATAAGCAGACAAATTTACCCTGGTTCATGGGTCCCATGCCTATGGTTCATAGGTCCCCACCAAAAATTATCGGGGACCTTTGACCCACGTCCTTAAAAAAAGCATTATCTTTCATTTTGTGTTTATGTATGCTCTCAAACTTGGCGTAAGGATAATGCTGGCCAAAAGGTACTTAATGGTTAATTTTTAGGGAGCTGACTTAACGACTTCGTGTTTGGCAGCTCTTTAAAAAAATCCGGCTCATAGGTCCCACACTTCCCCTATAGCGAAAACTTTTTAAAACTTGGATTTGCATCAATTGAGGTACACGGAAAAGTCAGACCACAACGCGTGTTGTGCTTGGAAGTATTAACTCACAGTTCTTTAAAAGAAACTAAACTTCAACGGCATTCAAGTCAACACAAAAAAATACCTTGACAAAGATCATGAATTTTTTTAAGAGTAAGGAACTACATGTCAAAAGAAGTCGTAATGATCGTCAAAGTATTTTGGGAGGACTAGCCTACTCTCACATACTGTACCGCTGCTAGTGGTGAAATAAATTAATTTTTTAAGATTCTGTAGTGTTCATCTCTTCAATCAACGGCTTCAATCTACAATTAACTTACAGTAAGCCTAAAAAATAACGTTCACCGGACTGTGTGAATAGCCTTTGTTGTTGCACCTTGAGTCCGTAAAGACTTTCACTCGTGAAGAAACAGTCCGCGACTAAAAAAGTTGGGAAACACTAGTTTAGTCTATGAGTATGAGATAGAGATGGCCTGGGCCGCTAAAAGACTCGCTAACGAGCCGTTAACCGGTCTTTTTAGTGGTCCACTAACGGCCCAGTTCCATCTTTTGTTTCTAATTGGGCCGCTTACGAGCCCCTACCAATTTTTGAAATCCCTTTCAACTTTCAGTATTCTTTTAAATGTGGCTGAACGTTCATAAAAGAATGGGCCTTGGGCGGGCTGGGCTTTGTTTTTGGGATGAGTTTCCGGGTCGGTTACCGCTACTGGGCGAGAGGTTCCGGGCCATGGGCGGTCCGGGTTGCAAAAAAGTCAGCCCGTGCCATCTCTGCTATGAAGCTTGTTTGTGATTTCTGCAACTTCTTCCTAGACTAAGCGAAAA
The DNA here is from genome assembly GCA_964006365.1 of Trididemnum miniatum. NCBI lineage: Eukaryota > Metazoa > Chordata > Ascidiacea > Aplousobranchia > Didemnidae > Trididemnum > Trididemnum miniatum. The sequence goes on from OZ023239.1 coordinate 4,902,371, forward strand.
TCAAAACTTTGCTTAGAAGTTTTTTTTAATTCCGTTTTGCTTCCAGTCCACACTCCGTTGTGATTATTATTTCGGTAAGCTTTTTTGAAGTTGCTTGTGGGCGTGCGCGAAAAATAAAGTCAAGCTCAATTGTCCCTGTGAGGTGTAGTTCAGGTAAAATACAATAAAAACATGAAATGGGTAAACGTACCATGTAAATCTATAGTTTTTTCTTTACTCCGGTTTTGTAAAACTATAACGAAAAGAAAACCGGATACATTTCATAGCTTCAAGTTATTGCATAACAAAGCCTACCTGGCGGCCAGTCAAATTTGACCTGCCGCCTAGCTGGGTAGGCTTCGTTATGCAATAACTTGAAGCTATAAAATGTATATTGTAGTTCTTTCAGTTTTTAATCGTCTTGCATGCTCCTACCTGCTCCTGTCTTGCTTTATGGTTGATCGTAGAAAGCGCGTGCTCAACTCAAAGGTATACCAGTACAATAATTACGCCTACTAGTCAAAAATCATGATGCAATGAATTTTTTTGCGTTTTAGGCCACTTCTCCGTTTACGTCAAGGCGACGAAAGGCGGCACAGTTACACAGAACATTGAATTAATGCCGGCTGAACAAAAGCGTCGTGCTTGCGGCTCCAACTTTTTAATCATCTATTTATTTTGGCGGATCCAGAAAGTTTTGGTGGGGGGGATGTAACTTTGAATTAGATTGAATGGTAACTAAATACAAAGACATTTAGACCCGGAATCGGGCGTAGGCCTGAATAAGCCCTTTGAAAATGTATCATTTCAGAGGCGTATTCAGAATTTTTTTTAGGGAGTGGGCACCAACTTTCGTCACTTCTTCAAGAGTAGTTTTTTCCGGCAGGAGTTAGTCTTAACCAACTTAAGTAACAAGAACGACTCTAGGGGGGTTCAAGGGCATGCTCCCTGGGAAATTTTTTGAAAATTTGCATACTGTAATGGCCATTTTAGTGCTTTTTGAACAATTTTCAGGCAAAGTTAGTTCATATATGATGCATTTTGTTCACACAGTTTCGATTATGCGTGCTTAAGGCGACCAAGGCACATTGTTATGAAGAGGTTCGAAATTATGGAAAAATTTTATTCATCCAAAGCATGATTGAAAATGGCTGGTGAGGGGGGGGATGCATTCCCCCCTGGCTACCGGTATTACAAAACATGAAATGACCTTCATCAAAAGAACGTAACATTTTTCGCAAAATCTCACGGCCATTGTTTGCAGCAGCAGAATTCGTTAATGGTCTACCAGTAGGCCTACCGTAAAATAAAATTGCAACTAAACGAAATCGTTTTAGGTAGGCCTATGTAAACTAAGCTGACTACAAGCACACAATTTTAAAGTCTCTGTCAAAATTCCACAAAAACATAGTAAATTCATTCCGCTGCAGTAGTGTCAGACTGCTTTCGGTAAAGACCTACGCTGAAGCTTTAAAATGTCGGAAGTCAAACTCAAAAATATGGCTTCAATAACTAAAAATGCACAATTTTTCATCAGCAGTTTGAGGCTTTACGAGGTTATATCGATGTTGAAAGCAGATTAAGTCCAGCTATCACTGTTGGTCCACTGTTTTCATATATTCCCGATATCCTTCTGCTCCAGTTACAAGAACGTCCATCCAAATCCTCATTGCTTCAGCAGATGGAGCGGAAAAATAATAACAACGATCAGCACATTTCATACAAAACGTCAAAGACGGATTCGGACTCTGAAAGAATTGAAATAGCTTAGATCAATGGAATATGAACAAGATTTGACCTACTACTGCACAAAAAAGAAAGTTTGTGAGGCCTGACTATGTGACTAAGTATGGCGCGCCGTTTGGAAAAATATTATGTATTTTGTAGCACATGTTTTTTCAGTCAATCCAACTTATATGTCGGAAATTTCCGACTTGTATATCAGACAAATTGCACTCTAATTCGGACCAAAATACACGCGCAAAATAAGTCCGAAATTTCCAACTTATAGATCGGAAATTTCCGACTTGTTATATCAGATAAACTCATCTCTTTTAGTGGGACAAAATTGACCTGAAAAACAAGTCGGAAATTTCCAACTTACATATTGGAAATTTTGGACTTATTTTGCGCGTGTATTTTGGTCCGAATCTCTTGTAGGTTATTTCTGGATTAACTCGCCAGGGAATCGAACCTCTAGTTTTTGATTTGTTAATCTTTACTCTTCTGTCAAGAGATAGCGTAGGAGGCGCTATGCATAGGACGAAACCAAATCAGCTTACAAGTAGTCTTTACCCCGAGTTGCTTCTATCGTCGTCAATTTACAGCTTGTTCGATTCCACCACGCCGAAACAATTATCGTGAAGCATCCTATCCAAGGAGGCTTGGTGGGAGTTGAACCATCAACCTTGCGATCATAGCCGTCGTAAAAATGACGCTCCCAATCACTGCGACACGATGCCGATATTTGAAGCAAACGCTTTATCCACTCACCAGCGATGTCAATTATAATTTTTTGATGCAGTAACTGCACATTTATATACCGCAAACATATGTAGGCCTATGTCTATCGCTGAAGTTTTTTTTAACCCTTGAACAGATAAAAAGAATTTACACTTACCTTATGTGATTTAATGTGGTCAAAGAAAACATCTTGTATTAATTCAAATGAAACACTTCCTTTTTCTTTGATTTCTCGTTTATCTGCAAATTTTACCATCAGTTTAGAACGTTTTGTGAACACGACAGTGCAATAAATTTCCAACCAAATTTTAAGTTATTTATTTTTACATCTATTCAACTTCTGTCAAAAATCTTATCCACAAAAATCTCAAAAACACGAGCAAAAAGTTGGAAAAATCTCAAAAAAATTATTTCAGTATGAGACAACAAAATTTAGGATAGCTCATACAGCAAACTGTAGCCTAACTCTTACCGCTAAAACAAATTAACTTCTTTTGGATCCGATCAAAAACGAACCACTTTTTCTTCCATGTTCTAATTCTGCCGCCTTTTTTCGACAAGTAACCGCTGAAAATAAAAAAAAAAATTACAAACCTGAGCAAATGCAGGGTAAAGGAAACAAGTTATTTTCAAATTTTATTGAAATGAGAATTCAGCAGTAATTGAGGGTACGACAGGCTTACTGTGAAGTGAACATGCGCTCTTCGAGTCAAAATATATTACATGCATTTCTTAAACAACTTCCTCTGACAAAAAGTATGCATTTCTCAAACAACAAAGCAAACACGGCAAAGCTTTTAAAAAATATATATACCTGCAGGAAGTAGCGGTTACAACAACATGGCGGCATGCCGCAGGATTATGGCCACAACCTTCTAGGTGATCTTGTAAATTGAAATCGCTAGAACGATTTGGCAAGTACCGACTCATCGGGCGGGTCTGTACATCAAGAAATGGTCGTCAATAATTTTGCCTTAATAAACAAATCACTTTAATAGGCAAAGAGATGTAAAAGCCTATGACTTACACTTCCGTAAGTTGTGTTTTTTTTTTAATATTTCATTTCAAAAATCAAATCTGTACAATTATACTCACGGTATTACGCCAAAGTGTGTTACGGGTAGCGGGACCATCTCTGCGGCTTAGCCTGGGCAGCGCAGCACCAAAGAGACGTTGCAGCGGACCAAATGTCCGATTTGATGGAACCAGGAATTGAACCACAAACCTCGGCGCCGACAGCGGTGTTTCACGCCAATCAGCGGGTTATAAAAGATATGCATTTCAATATAATTAAACAGTATTAATAGCATAAAAGCTCAGAATTTGTTACTCCATCCATTCAGAATTAAAAACAATCAACTTCTGGATTTACTGAAGGTTTTTAAGAGTGTATAATTTTTTAGTCCGTGTTCTACAGTACCTACCCTGGACATTGTTACTCCATCCATTCAGAATTAAAAACAATCAACTTCTGGATTTACTGAAGGTTTTTAAGAGTGTATAATTTTTTAGTCCGTGTTCTACAGTACCTACCCTGGACACTTCTCTAGCGTCATTAATTTAATACTACACAAGTACACATTTTCAAATACGTACCTGTCGATTAGGCTTGTTTGCAAATCTTAATTTGACCTTAGCTTCCTCCTTTGCTGGAGAAATATTGGTTTCGGAGTTTGCAGGACTCGTCAGTACACTTTCCAAACTCGGTGAAACAGGGGTACCACAATATGAGTTCCGCGCTACACTCTAAAATTTGTAGTGAAAGTCTACAACTTTAGCGAAATGGCGTAGTGGTACCGAGGGAGGTAACAGTTCCTACTGAGGGGTTCAATTTACGACTGGATTAGATCGCATTTCACATGATACCGGGTGGCTGCTTACTCGAAGAGCGCAAGCTCACTTCGCAGTCTCCCTCAATTACTGCTAATTTTTTTATTCAATACAATAAGAAATAACTTCAATAATTTATTATTTCGAAGTATTTTTTAACTTCTTACAATATCATGCAGCAGGATTTCTTTCTTGGCCTGAGCTTCTGCCAGTCTTTGTTGCATCAGCTTCAATCTTTCATCTTTAACACTAAAAATACAATGAAACAAGCTTTGAAATTAATGCTCGGTAAAAAAAAAAACATACGCAACAAGATCTCGCTCATACACTTCGCCGTTAAAATGGCCCTGATGATGTTTTTATCGTTTTCCTCTATTACCCTGTCCACATGTTCAGTTTAAGAGAGCCTAAAGCCCATGGGCTGTCTATATCACAATCAAAATTTTGATGTCATAACTGAAAAAGTGATTATGTCATCAAAGATTTGATTGTGATGTAGAAAGCCTGTTGGCTTTAGGCCCACTTGAATTGGACATGTGGACAGGGTGAAAGTGTCACGATGGAAGCAACTGAGCGTAATGTTGCAAAAAACAAACAAAAATCGCCTCTGCTCTGCTGGAAAAATTCGCATGATGGATTCTGAACTTGACTGCTAAATGAACAAGGCCCACTAACAGATTTGTTTATGTGGATTGTGCAAAATCATCCCCAAATCAAAGCATACTCCAAATACCTATCACGCTGTATCGACACGTGCCACAGGGCTATTCTTACAATTTAGCGCAGACGTATATTATTTATTGCCACATACACATCAATTACACGTTTGCTCAGCGGTTTTGCATACATTCGACTGAAATTACTCAACAACAACCGATCCTACGAAAAACTAAAAATTAATACTGGTACTTTAGACAAGTCAGCAGTCATTGCGGTGTTGCATAACAGGAAAAAGTCAAAAACAAGTGGGTGATTTTAACACTGAAATAAACTTTCGTTCATTTGCTGCAAGGCTTGGAATAATGAAGTTTTGCTGAGAAAAGATCACACGTGCAAAATACAGGTTCAAAGTCGTTTAAGGTTCATTGAAAACTGTTAATACTTTGAAGTCAATGGTAGCCTACTGTTGTTGACCAAAATTTCAAAACATGAAGTTTCGCTAAATACCACACGGCCAAGTGTTTTATCACACCTGCCGTATAAAGCCTTTGCAACAACTGTTAAAATAGCTGTTTAAAAATAGCAGGATTTCAAAAGTAACTTAAACTGATAATTTCTTTATTTTATCCTCCTGTCACGAGAAAGCGGCGGAAGCGCTTACACGTGGGACAAATCCAGACTCGCTTACAAGTTGTCTTTATTTCCGAGTTTTGCTTCCGACTTCGTTAAATTGTTGCCTGTTAGATTTCAACAAGCAGGAACAATGATCGGGGAGTATCTTATCCAAGGACGCAAGAACGAGGCTTGGGTGGAAGTTCAACCATCAACCTTGCGATCATGGCCGTCGTAAAAACAACGCTTCGTATCACTCGGCCAAGCTGCTGACTATTGCTTGCAGCTGTGATTGATTTTAAACGTCAAAATGTGAATTGGTAAATAGATCAAGTACTAAATCATACACTTACCTTGTAAATAACGAAGCATCGGCACTTTCAGCAGATGAAATACTAAATCGATCTTTCGAAACTCTTCTGTAAAAAGCAATTAGACCGTAACTACACTGTAGGTAACATCTTTAGCATAGACCCAACAACTTAGCATTTGCTACAATCCCTCAAATATTATGTATTCTTGCCACGCAAATATCAACCCATGCAAGCAGGGACGTACTAAAACTAGTTAGTAGGAGAGACCCACCTTTTTTGGCAGACCTGACTGAGGCAGCAGGCCTTTTTTATAAGAGGACGCGATTTAACGACCTTTTTTAAGTCTGGCAGCCCATGGCCGGGGGGGCTGAGGGGCTGTAGCCCTCTTGCCTCAATCCGAACATACAAGGTTCTATTCCGAGAACGAGAAATAGATAGTGCTTTTAAACGTAACAAAACGTTAAAAGAAGAAATGAACCTTGCCCTAAATGTATGTCACTACAAGGGGTGACCCGTTTCTTAAACTCAATGTTTATGCATAAAAACTCGGCAAGTATGACGAAATTGCGGTATTTTAAATAGTAAGTTACGCAACATCCACATTTTTTGTTTGCACGCAGTGTATTAGATATAAATGAGAACAGTACAAGCCACGGAAACAAGCTTCACAAAGTTGCGACTGTAAAAAAGTATGAAGCAGCTACTGTGGATGAAATCAAACCCACCTTCTAATTCGATGTTGGTCGCCGTCTTTATCATTCAAGTCTCTCAATGCAATTATTTTTTCGTTGGAAGTTTCTTTGGTGTTGGTATGTTCTGTGTGTGCACAATATATTACAGTCACCAAAGTTATTGCGCAATATTTTTATTTAAACTTAAAACTGGGCCAAATGAGAACGAAGCTCCCCTCAAGGGTGTCTTCTAAAAAAATGGTCCGGTACAAAGCAGGAGGTCCCCAAAAAATCAGCCCCAGGGCTGCCTAAATTCATCTCTGTACATTGAATCTATTAATAGAAGACTAAGAGTCATGGGACAGTTCCAGCACTAGTCATTTGAAAAGTAGACCCTTTAGGCGAAACGTCTACTATATCACGGATTAACTAGTGCCTTCCTTTTACTTTTCTTCGCCAGTAAATTGGTCGGTAACCACCAGAACAGACGAAGTTTTCTGGACTGTAAAATAAGATTTGAAAAAAAGTAATCACAATTGCGCTTGATTGACAGGGGTGCAAATCTATGTTGCGCATTGGGGAAATGATTTAGCAAAATGGATCATTTTTGATATTGGGGGATGAAATTGGCTCGTATGGGGAATTTTCCACTTCCATGAAATATATTGGGGGGGATGCTACCAGATTATTGGGGGGATACATCCTCCCCATTCCCCCCTGGATTTGCACCCATGTTGATTGAATTTCCGAAAAGCAAATATTACGTTTTAAGTAATTCGGCAAGTCACGTGACAAATCTTATCCTACAGACCAGAAAACTTCGTCTATTCTACTGGCTACCATATTGGTCATAAACTACGCGCCAGGTTTGTTACAAAAGTTTTTTTTTTTCGCTCTCTTTTTTTCACTTTTGTCTCAAAATTTTCGCTCAGAATTTTTTTCCTGTCTTAGAAACGACAATTCAAAACATCACATACTTCGATTTTTATCCATGAAATTCAGTGACTTTCTTGGATTTCTCAGATGAACAATGTCGGATGGAGTTTGCGCTCCGAATGATTGACTCTAAAATAAGAGAAAAATATATAACTGCATAGATACTCACTATTAATACAATCAAATTGTTTAACATTGTTAAACATTTTGTCTGCTGGTCATAAGTATTATCATAATCAGCAAAGGCAACAAATAGGCTACGTTTAGCATGGACGCAGAGTTATGGATATTCGCAATAGAAAAGCGGTTTTATCAGTAGTAGTCTGCTTACCCTGTCCACAATCCTCTCCAGTTTAAGTGAACAAAAAGCCCTCGGGTTGTCTGCATCGTAATCATTTTTTTTTTTATTTAGTTTCATATTTATCCTCCTATCACGAGAAAGCGATCAATGCGCTATACGAGCTCGCTTAGGAGTTGCCAGCTATCTGTCTACCACACCAAGATGGGGGAATCTCGCCTTTCCCAACGGTACAATAAGTGAACTTGCCGGCTTGTTCTCCACACTGTACCTGTAATGTTGAGCGTCAAGCAGGAAGCTGTGAATACCATTTTTGAAGTCATTGGTTTGACCCGACTCGGAATCAAACCCGAGTCTATAGCTAAAGCGACGGACGCTCTGTACCACTCGGCCATCCATCTGAGCTGTTTGATGTCATAATTGAAAAAGAAGTGATTATAACACCAAATATTTAGTTACGATGAAGAATGCTCATCGGCTTTTGGAGCCAGCCAAACTGGACATGTGGACACAGGACAGTGTAATTATAAGCTATAGGAGAGCACGAACTGCCAAACTAATAAATGAAAGAAGGAACGTTTCAAAAATTACCGTTTTTAAAACAGGGGCTTTCTTTGCCGCAGTGTCCGATTGATCAACATTAGAAATAGAATCAAGAAAACTCTCCAGAGACAATAGTCGGCGATTCTTCGACGCAAACGATTGAGAATGACGTATTACGGCAGATGATGACGTAGGGTACGATGACGTCAGAGTTAAATTGCTTTGAGAAGCATTACTTTCCAAATTATTGGCGTTCTGTTGCTGTAAAAAATAAAAGAAAATCGCCATCATTTGCCATTTAGACTGCAAGAGTTAAATGTTTCATGCCACGGTAGTTTCGAAAATACTCGAAGAAGTCCTTTTAACATTTTCAAAAACACTTAAAGCGCATATTTATCCTGTTCACAAGCCCAATTTTTGTAGGCTTTAGGCCCACGGTTCCAGGTTCTAGTTTCTGCACCGTAATCATTTTTTTGAAGTCATAGTGAAAAAGTGATCATGACATCAAGAAATTGATGATGATGCAGAAACTAGAGCCAATAACCGTGGGCCTAAAGCCCACTACAATCCGACATGTGGACAGGATAATGATATATTTGCATAAGGCTATTATACTCGTGTATGATATTAAGCGTAAACAAAAGCATCATGGTCCACCCTACATTCATATCGGTCGATTGCAAGAACTGTTTCAACCGTTTTATGACACTCATGCTGCACTTGGCTTCGAGTTAGGAAGACGTGCGCAAGAACACCTTATACGCCAGAATATTTCAGTACATGTGAATCCCAACAACAGTTCATTCACGTAAAAATACTTAACATTGACCAAACACCGAAGGTGGGGGAACGTAGCCCTGGACGCTTTAGAGTCGAAGTCAGGGGGTGGGGTCCTGAACCCCTTCTTTGTCAAAGCCTAACCTGAACTGCCGTGATCTGGTAAAACCGATTAACTGCAAATTTTTCAATTTTTTTTTTTTTGCATTTTTTGAATGTTTGTACGTATGTACATCTTGTGTGCAAATTTCAAGTTCAAACCTTTTGCCGTTCCTGAGATATTGATGGTGGCAAAACCCATTAACTCCACTCTTGGAGAAAATTTCGGAAAAAATCTGAAAAATTTTTGGTAAAACCCATTAACTCCAATTGTTATTATTCACCTCTTGTTTCGTCACACGCAAACAATGGGTTTTCAGTTTCTCAACTCGGGATAGTCTGATAAGAGTTTTGTGTTGAAATCGCTTTGAAACGATAATGATAGGCAAATATTCGTTTCTAGTTAATTAATTTTTTCATGTTTTTACGCAAATTATTCTTTGGTTAATTATTGTGTGAATTGTAGATAAGGCTATCTTTTAAAAGCGCTTTCACCGAGCATCAACTACAAGCCCGCAACCAGGGGGTGGTGCGAGTAAGCTCCGCCTTTTCTGGAAAAACTTTTGATCCCCCTAAAAAAAATCAGTCATGATATAATATGTATACAGCCTACCTAATTTCTCGCCTCCTAATTTTGCCCTTAAAACAACTTCTTTGACTTGCGGAACATATTAACAGTAAAATATTTCAATTAAGACTATAGATATTTTATTGCATTTTTACCCGTACATTTAATCGTAGCCGGTTAGGCCTAATTTTATTCGTAAAGTTATTGTATGTTGTCATATTAATTTCAAGATTGCTAGTTAATTTCCAATGAATTCGTTATTCGGAATTTCGGATAGTGCCCACATCGTTCGGGGCCAGAAATTGTTAAAGCAATTTGTTTAAACTTTTGCCTGTACCGTGTTTCGTATCGAGAAGCAGATCGAGTTTTAGTTACCGTAGTTTCGTTAGTTTTTCTGTGTTTTGTAATAAATATGAGACTGTTGTTTCCGCAAGCACTTTATGGGTGTGCAGCGAGCATTTTCTGGCAAGAGTTTCAACCAAATTGTTAGACTTTTTCTGAAGTATCTGCTACATTAATCCAATGGTTTACAGGAGGATTCTTACTACCATGCCTATACATTTACTTTATGCAATGTCAGCCATCTTTAAAACAGAATCGCTTGATAGGCTATGACGGGGTCAGAGCATCTCAAAGTTCCGGTGCCCCTGATTTGGATTTCTGAAGTAATAAAAAAAAACATGCCAATTGCCATGCCTTATTATATTGCTTGGGAAGTCGATATATTAGCTTAGCAAAATTATTTTGCAGTTTTACATGTATGAATCAAAGAAAGGTACAGTAACACATATCCGGACTACCCATAATCTAAGGTTAGCTAGAACTTTGAATCGCGGAAGAGGGATTTGATTAGCTGAAGTGGTACATAGCCGCAGCTTTATGCAAATACCACACTTGCCTTTAAGTGGCTCGTTGAAAGGTTTTGTGCTTTGTTCACAGAAAAGGCTCTCTAGGGCAGTGGTTCGCAAATGGGAGTGCGACGTGCGAGAACGGATATGTTTAAGATGCAAACTTATCCTTTGTGGTTACTAATATCAGCCATTATAATAAAAAATCAATAGGCTTAAATCATTAGACTGATCAAATGGTGCAAGGGGTGCAAAAACGATTTTTTTTATCAGGATAGGTTTCGGGCTTGAAAATGAATTTAGAATAGCTGCTCCAACTAGAGGTGTGTTTGAGACGAAGACGGGTTGGCTGAAAAGGGTCCACTGCTTTCCAATTGCTCTCAGAAGAATGGAGATCTTGATATGGTTACGACGCCTACTTAAAGAAAACGACGGACTTTCTAGTTTTTTGGTAGGGAAAAAGGTTCAATTCGTCTCTTCGCTGTTCTCCTTGAGTTTTTTCATCTACGGCAGTGGTTCCGATCTTAACATCAATTTGGTCGATTCCTAGAAGTTTGGTAAAGAAGTTTCGAGTGCTCGTAAGAGGGTATATGCTTCCACGCAGTTTGAAAACATTGTGTTATACTGGCGAGTTTATGGGGTTCGTTGAATGCACGCTGTAAAGTTTATTAGCTCGACTCCTTTAAAAAAATTAATTAATCGGTGAACCGGGGGGGGGAGAAACGCTTATCAGGAAGAGGCCAAAGTTTTGCGCAAAATCCGCTATCTTCAAAAAAGTAAGTTAATTGATAAATGGAAGGGGCCAAGCTTGTTGAGTGAGAAGACAAGGCCCCCTTTTACATCGGCCTTGCCTTGAGTTCTTCCGTCTACAACAGCAATCACGATCTTAACATGGATTTGGTCAATCCTACAAGTTTGTTGTCAATCAAAGTCCGCATCAACGCTTTGTTAGGCGTAAGACCTTCATATTTTATTTAGGAGCTCTTAATATCGAAGGACCCCATTGCAGGTAGGGGCGAGGCCGAAGCATCTATACTCAATGTCTCGTTAATACAGCCTTACACTAAAACACTAAGTCGAATTGGTTCTAACTGCGATTGCGACAAGCATTATTATTGGAAAATTTTAATGATTTTGCTTTCAACCACAACAAAACAATTTTAATAGTGACGTCATAAGTATCGAGTTAATGGGTTTTACCAGAGAAAACTTGCTGTTTTTCACAAAAAATATTTGCTAAACCGATTAACTGCATTTACAAATTTCACGATATAAAAAATTGAGATTTAATTTCATCATTAAGCTGCAATATTTAAACCATTACTTTAACGAAAAAATGAGGAAAATCTACAATCAGGAAGTTTGTGAAAAATTCAAAAAAGCTAAAACTGCATTTTCTCGAAAACTTTCGAAAAGTACGAAAGTGCAGTTAATCGGTTTTACCAGATCACGGCAGTGAAGTGTCTTTTTTTATAAAATACCGAAATCCTTGGTCTGTTGTAATTTGTTCCCTTCAATTTACTGCTGTCTTCGCCCTTGGGTCTATGCAGCATATTGCGGTTCAAGATTTTCGTAATAGTATCTCCAATCCTACCTCTTGTAACAATTCAATTGCAGCATCTCTATCTTCAAACAATTTGTTACGTTCCAGTTTTTCTTCATGTTCCAACGCAGCCAGTTGATTTTCCAACATTTTTAATCGATTCTGAAAAAAACGATGCCAATTTTTAAACTTTTACAAATCATGTTTCAATTGCACTACAAATTCTTTTTGCTGAAAAACTAGGAAACAACGAAATATTTTATATCTACTGCAATTCTTCATATACAATGTATAGCGGTTTTGTCACTTTCCCGTGAAAAAGGATAGACAGTCAGCTAAAAGATGAAACTTCTTTATCATTGTGATTAGCAAAAATCAGCCAACCATACTAAAAATAAGCCATATCTGAACTTCGTCTTTCCTCATATGTAGCAAGACAGATGCATTACAATTTAAGGGAAACTCTTATTTTGCTACAATCTCTTTTTTCAAAAAATATGATCAAAATCTGCCTTTCTACAACATTGAGCTTCAGTATATACTATGCATGATCGCACTTGGATCATTTTTTGCTTTTGCATAAGGAAGCCCGCCTAAATAAGTCCAGCAACCTATACCAGCGTTCTCCAAAGCATATAGGTCGCAAAAGAAATCTTGATGGATCGTGAAAAGTGTTGTAGAAATCTCTAAATAGCTATGATTTCAAAACTGAATAAACTGCTACTTTTAAATTCTTTACGTCTAACACTACAAATCGAAATTAATGTCAAGTCCATTGGAAAGTAGCAAGAAACAAGCTCACCCCTCTCACTAGCCTTACTGAAAATTTAAACTCTTCCAATGTTTTATTAATTGCATGAAGTTAAATGGGTCTTCATGTGCTGTGGTAATAAGTAATGGGTTCTAACTCTCAAAAGTTTGGGAACCACTGGCCTACACCTCATGCTTCTCACCTTTCGGTTGCTTATTTTATAATCCAATTTCTTTTTTTCAAAAATCAAACTTTTTTGCTGTTTTTCTTTTTCTTCGTCAAGGTTACTTAGTGTTTCCATAATATCAAATTCTGCGTCCTCCAAAGCCTTCACTTCTTCATTATAGGTCTCCAATTGCTGGAAAACGAAAAAGTTTCGTGAATTTCAAACTTAGCCGGTCGGTGGGCGTAGTGGTTAAAGACATCGATAACGAAGTGGGAGGTGTGGGGTTCGATTCCCGGGCCGGTCAAATCAGACTCTGTGTCGCCAACAGCTCGCCACCGCTGCGACGTTTCTTCCAAGCTGTGTTGCTCACGCGATAAGCCTCGGATATGGGTTCACCATCGTTACACACTTCGGAACTCAAACACAATTAACAGGTATTAATCTGTAGACATCGCTATGATTTTAATTTATTTTTAGGGCAAAATCACCTTCAATGTGCTAGGTTAACTAAACGTAGATCATATGAGCATTATTTTTCACATGCAGTGATAATTCAAAGATGCCGAAGAAAACTTTTTTGCGTATCGAAATAGGCAAAAATTACGAAAATGAAGCTCAAGTAACCATATACAAACTCAATGTTAATCGACGACACAATATAACACAGTAACAATATGTGTGTATATGTTTACTTGTGCAGCATTTTCGTAATTTTCGACTATATCATTAGAATGCTTCCACCTATTTTTTAAGTTTTTGCGTAAAGCTGGTAGGCTTGTAAACTTGACAAAGTCGCAGTAATGGCTTTGCGTTGACGGGTAGCCATTGTTAAAAGCATCAAATTCTACATTATCAGCGGAGATTTTTTTCCAAAAGTAGCCATCAATATTCGAGCATCTACAGAAATTACCTTATACAAGTTTTCCTCTCCATATTCTCTCAAACTCTCAGGACTTTTGTCGATTTGGCTTTGAGTTTCACTTATTTTTTCCTGAATTTCGTGTAGTTTTGTGTTGTTGTCTTGAATTTCATCGTTATACTAAACAAGACAAAACTGGTGACACGGTGTAGCGCAGGCAATATCACTTGATGACCGTTGAATGAGAGTTAAACACCTTTCCACGGAGTAATTTTCGCAGTACTTTTGTCTTAGTTTTATACACATTCTGCGTCACGCAAGCGTAGGCCTATTTGGTAACTTTGTAAGAGGGCAGAAGATTGTTTGACATGGGAAATAATTATAAATGCTTAAGCAGTTTTTTTTAAAGATGTTGTAAGGACCCAATTGGGTCCGAATGAAAATCGGGACTTCAGAACAAAAAAATACATACGAGTAAAAAAATATATGCTCGTATATACGGTGGAAAATAGCATTTTATTTTACTTTAGGTCCTTACATGTTCATTGCGGGTCCCAGCAGATTTGCTTTGGACGCCTCGCATTTTACCTCAAAAAATCTCGGGCTTAAGGAAAAAATCTAGTGTCAACTAACTAATGATTCCACTAACAACCTATAGAGACGTTACAATTTAAGCTTACATCATTTTCAATCTCATTCATTAAGTTCCATTTAGCCAAACTCTTACTTTACCTTTTCTCTTTTCATAAAAAAGTTTTCTTCCAATTCTATGACTTGAACTTTGATTTTTTCGCATTTAATCTCTTCTTCGCCCAGACATCTTTTTTCCGCTGTTATCTTCACATCAAGCAAAGCTCTCTCGATTTCAAACTTTGACATAAAATTATCGAAATTGTCAAAATTATTATCATAAATATATAATGGGCCTAATCCATTCATTTCTTTAGAATTTTGGGCGCTGAATGCACAGATCTAATAACGATAAACGCTCAAATTTTGAATGATAGCTTTTCGTATCGCAAAACTCTTACCGTTAGCTGTTGTTTTACGCATTGATGATGAAGTTTAAGTGCGAACTATCGTAGTAAAAGACACTGCTTTGTGCCAGGAGCGTAGTCAGAAAGGGAACGGTGGGCCACTGGGGCTCTGCACCCTTTTTTGACGTATACAAACCTTTTTCGAGATTCATCACTAAGGGCGAATAAAAATAAGGCTTCTAATCGTCCAAATCCGGCCCCGCATGTTTTTCTGACTGCGCCCTTGCTTTGAACGATGCAACTTTACTATGAAATCGACGCCTAAGATTGAACCAAGAAACCTGAAACTGAAAACTCCCTGCTTTTTTTTTTTCTTGAAAAGTGTCTTCTCCCCTCCCCCGAGAAAAAAATTAAAAACTATGGTTTTTATTTAACTATAGTTTTAATTTATTAAAAATAAAGTATACTTTATTTTGCCACCTAGAAAGTGCCCTTTAATCCTGCAGTCTGCACATAACTGCTTTGATCAACAAGATTGCATATCAACCACTTTACGAGCAACAATGGCTTTTTAAGAACTCGTCAAAATGATTTAAGGGAAAAAAATCGAAAAAAGTTGTGACGTACAAATTGCTCAATTTAACAAATGAGGTAAAGAGTTTAGAACGCCAAGGGCAACACTGCTAGTGACAAAACTACAAACACATTGTAAGAAGGTAATCAAGCGAAACTGAATCGGAAACCACAGCAAACATAGCGGAAACAAGGAAGTTATTGTGCGTCGACAAAATTACACGTTTGAGAAAAAAGAACGGATCAAATCAAACCAGAAAATGACTTCATCGCTAAAAGCAGGATTTCGTCATTTTTCCCACAGTGTTACATGCGAATCGGCCAGCACGGGAACGGTACAGTATAACCGGTATAGGAGAGATTATTAATCTTTTTTTACTCTAACCGGACCCTAAAGTTTGGCAAAGGATACAATTGGGAGTTGACAATTTAATTACAAATAACACAACCAAGAAACAGCGAAAATATGGCAGATCAGCGGCATAACGTTGAAAATGACTCCAGAAGTAAGCTGAAACGTCCATTCAAGTGTTTTTAGCTGTTCATGGCTGCGTTATTTGTAATTAAAAGACCCAAAGTCATATTCAAGCCAAATCACTTGTACTCAACCTAGTCCCAAACTGAAAATCCACCCCCAACTTGTAATAAAACTTAAACAAGAATAAACGTTTTCAATTTTTCTGACTTAAACAATACCAGGGTGGCTCGAACCAAACCTGATAAAACGGCCTAGCTTTTAACTTTCCTGCCCTCAGATATATGATTTTTCTAAGAAATAATATACTTTCGAAAAAATTAACTTTACAAACAAATTAAGTTTTGCTTCTTTCGAGACTCAATATTTTTCAGTATCCCTATAAAACGTGTAGCGTTCATTAACAATTGAGGTACCTGATTGTTTCGTTGGCTGATCTGGGTCTCGAGATCGTTTATTGTTTGTTTGAGGAATTCTGCGTTACTTTTCACGTTTGTTTCTTTGCCAAGAGAAGCCTCATCCTGTTAAAAAAATTAAAGCTAATAAAAAAATCAGAAAATTGCAAAATAAGGGATCTTGCGTCATTACGGCACAGAGCAAATCATACTCACAAATTCCATATTTCGTCATTTAAGGCTCAATCACCCTGACTGAGACTTCTAATATCTTCCAGAACTTTTTGGTTTGTTTTATT
Organism: Trididemnum miniatum; assembly: GCA_964006365.1. NCBI lineage: Eukaryota > Metazoa > Chordata > Ascidiacea > Aplousobranchia > Didemnidae > Trididemnum > Trididemnum miniatum. The sequence continues at coordinate 4,919,007 of OZ023239.1, forward strand.
ATTGCATCACATATGTTGCATGATGATGTAACAATATAACAAACAAAAAAGTCTTCTTAACATTGTGACGTTCAGTCAGTGTATATCGCACCATTGTGGTGTAGTTACTGCGATATTTGTTAGTTTGCAGCATAACAAACAAAAGTACGGAATCACTAGAGTTCCCTTCTGTGCGATGATCATACCAACCTGTTCTTGTATGTAGTTCGATTCAGGAACTACATTGTTTTCGTTTTCTTGGCCATCGGATTCGCGTCGCAATGAAAATCCACCTGGTGTCGCTGTAGCATTGCTTGGACTGGTAGGAAGAAACATTGATAAATCTAAACCAAAAAGTAATGCTAGCGTTAGAGAAAATTTGGCCGAATATGTACAGAGCACAAATTTTTGGTTGAAATTTTTAGGTTTTGTTTTCAGGTTAATCCCAGATCTGGCCATTACATCGATGTACTCTTGGAAAAACACTTACCAATGCAACTAAGTTCATGGCCAGCACGGGGTTCAACTACAACCTTTCCGCGAAGATGAGAGTAAGTGCATCTTGAAGAAGAAAAATTTAAAACGTCGTTGTCGTTAGGCTCAGCATCCACTCCGGATCAAGCGCGAACAACTCTGAGGCCGAGAGGTAACTTTTAACCACCCCAAGTTGCTGCACAGTATGGATATAGAACGTAGCCTAACCATTGTTGCAAAATCAGGTAAATTTCGCAAGTCAAGCGCTCTCTTCGCTTTCAGACGTTCAGCGGCAATCCATGACTATCTGCTGCAATGCTCGGTGACCAAAGCGGAATAGGACTAAAATGCATGGATATTGGACCAGCGATACAGGTTTAATTTTAAAGTGATATTTAGCAACAAAATTCCAAAATTAATATAATAAACGGCAGGCTTACCGAACAAAAGATGTGTTAAATCGGTAAAAAATAACTTTATACCCACAATTGTTGCCTGAAGTTAGACTTGTATTCCTTTCTTCGGCATTTACGGGATATTTTTGATACATTTCCATTATTTTCATGTGCCGTTCTTTTTCCTGTTAAATTCGTAATGGAGATTTAGTATTAGTAAGGAAGATGATCTCGATAAAAATATACTGCAAACTTTCAATCAGAAAAATTCTTATAAGCAGATATTAAATAACATAACAGGATAAATGGCTGAAGTTTTAGCACTTTTAGGACGGATATTTAATGGCGGACCCAGCAGGGCTAAGGGGGATTCCAGTACCTACCCCATAATTTTCAGTTGTATGTATTGATATATCTGTACTTTAATACTTTAAGACGCACACAACTGCAAGCTAAGCAGTTTTTGACTTTCAGCTTCGCTCCCTAAAACAATTTCTAGGTACGCTCCTGTGCTTAACTATCCAATCGCTAGTTTAGTTATTATGAACAAACTAATGTTAGCCTAATCGACAAAAGATTTCAATCTCTCTATAACAGAAGAACAATTTGACATAAAACCTTCCTTCCACTATGGAAATCTTCAAAACAGCCCTGCACCCAGTGGTGTATTGTAGCCAGGATGAGGGCACCGAGGTACTGCCCACTCCTTTTTTACGTATGAAGACCCTTTTTTAAGAGACGAAGCCCTAAGAACAATTGGAAATGGGGCTTCTTATTGTATAAATCTGGCTCTACCTCCCCCCCCCCCCTAATAAGTCATGAAGTTTTTTTTTTGCTATGCGTGTAGTTTGCAAACGTTGATATGTTCCGCTCTCATTAAAACAAGTTCTTCCAAAATCAATTCTTTTAAATGCTCATTTTCACTTACCTCAGCTGCCTTAGCTTCGTCTTCCCTTCTGCTTTGCACATTATGCTTTAGTATTTCACCTAGTTCGTCCAAATTCACCGAAGTCATTGAAATACGATCAGTGCGCATTCGTAGTGAACGTACAGATACTGAAAAGTAAAAATTACTAATAAATCAGTATCTAAAAGTATTCGTAGCCAGCAAAACGAAAGGTGTAGTCACAACCTTTTATGACAATGGCCCTGTGCCATGGCCCGTGCACATATTTTGAGCAGTTAAAGATATTCTGTACTTGATTACTGATTAGGTTAAAGCTACTGAAAATTTAAGCATTTTTTAAGCTTTCTGCCACATTCCATGAACTGATGCTTAATGAAAATCTGAAATATTTATTCTGCCAGCTTTGCGTAACGCTCAAACACTCTGATATTGCGAACAACATATCATAGGCCTACTGTAAAAGTTCTTGGTATTTTTTAATAACTGTCATTTTTAAATGATAGGCCTATGATTTTGATCGATGTAATGCAATGACTTTGCAGAGTTACACCTCCCAAAAGAACTTAATTACGTCACTTGCACGTTATTACGAAAAACTGCGTCAGCTATAAAGCGGAAATGGTTTACTTTTGCCAATAAAAAACAATCACATTAACTTGATGATCAATCACCAGTGTTGGTAAATTAATAAGTCAAGTTTCGATTACCACAAGGTTAGTTAATCTTGGAGATTGACTGCAAGTCTTATTGTAGCCAGGGCCATATTGGTACTCTGGGAGGCCCCAGGACTATTTTCCGGAGGGCCCAAGCTGTTTTACAGCCCTGATTTTTTAGGTTAGAAGCAAATCTTTTGTTTTATAGAGGACAAGATTTGCTAAGGCTCTTGTCACCGGAGACTCCAAAGCTGTAGCCCCCATAACCCCCCTCCCTTGATCAAGCCTTGACTGTAAAAAAATCATGCGTCTTGGTTTAAAAAGAACAACTACTGTAGCCTAATAATGATCTGTACAATAGTCTTTTCTTGCAAGCCACATAAAGTGTGAGATGCGCGCTAGCGGAATGCGGAACGACAAAAGCCGGAGTCCACACTCGAATGGATGCACACAAAAAACTTACTATAAGTAAATGTGTCTAAAGGTAGTAGGTTATCTAGGATTAAGAAGCAACAAAAATCAAATCTTCATTATGCTCGCGGAACTACGCCATAGCGAGTAATGTGTGGCGGGGTCCATCTCTGCTTAGCACGTGGCAAGACAGCTCCGAAGAAACATCGCAATGATAGCGAGCCACTGGCAGCACTGTGTTCGATTTGACCAGCGCAGGAATCGAACCTGACCTCCCGCGCTGACAGCGATATCTTTAGCCACTATGCTTATACCGGTCGGTTCTGAGAGGTAACCACATTGTTCAAAACAGCGCAGCGAAAGTGACCATCCTTCTGACTATACACAAGCTCTTTGAATTGACCGAATAACGTGATCTGATAGCAATTAAATAGTTTTTAAATCCGATTAGAATGACTTAATTCTTCTTTCATATCAATTTCTCAACAAGCTTTACATAAATGTAAGGGTTCTACTTAACACCGAAAAGGACTGAAACACCGCGAAGGAGCGACGAATGATGAAAAAGGACTTACTAAACACCGCAAAGTTCGACAAAGAACCTGATACCCCCAAGCCTAACCCTAATTTAACCTTAACCCTAACCTAACCCTAATTTAAAGTTCTTTGTCATTCTTTGTTACGGTATGAGTCCAAGTCCTTTGTCGTTCTTTGCGGAGTTTACAAGATCAATTTGAAGTTCTTTGTCGTATTTTGAGGTGTTTAGTAAGTCCTTTGTCGCTCCTTTGCGGTGTTTAGTAGGACTGTAAAGGTGATTACGATGGCTTCGCACTGCTACATTAGCGGTTCAAACGGATGCGTAAATTAGTGTTTACCCAGGATACATGAAGCAAAACCCAGCCAGGGGGGAGGGGCGCTCTCATCTCATTTTTTGACGAAGCTTATTATGACGTATACTTAAAACATTCTCACAGAATACATTTGTCCCCTAAAGTTTTTGCTAGCAACGCTCCTGACGATCTGGGTGTGCATTGTGCAATTGCAGGTTTGTGCAAATCAATTTATCTTCTTACTTGTATCTTCGGCAACTTCATAGGATCCGTCGAGAGAAAGCAGACTTCTGTATGCTTTGGATGGCATGGACACAACTCTGTTTCTAAACAAGATATCGTCGATAGTGATTGGTTTTGCGAAATAAATTAATTATAACTTTTAATATTTTTATCTCAACATTTTGAAAAGGCGTGATACATGAAAATTCAATATTGATAGAGCTTTGCAAATTATAAACTTTGTTTTCCCGTTTAATTTTAGCAACAAATACTTGGTGGGCTTGGCTCAGGCCCGTGTCCAAAGGGGGACAACAGGGGCATTGCCTCCTAAAAACACTTCCAACCCAACATACAGCCTTCGTTCTCATTCACACGCTACAGAACTCCCATCACCGACAGGTGCTTATTCCGGAGGACTAACCTTATATTTTTGGAAATTACTCTCGGAAAATTCTTAGTTGTTATGCTTTCAAAATTTGGGACGCGCAAGGTCTTTTTTCTTTGGAGATCACTGGCAGATTGGCGCGCAAGACCTTTCATTTTGTCAATCGAGCTCGGGCTTTTCGGGTCGGGCTCGGGATTGGATTAAAAAAAATATTCCGGCTTCAATCGGGCCGGACGCCGGAGCAAAATTGAGATTTTCGGTGAGTGATAGGGCTCTCGCGGTTGCTGCTGGAACAAAGCAAAGAGAACACCCGGTATTAATATTGCTGTTCGTAACTGGTGTGACTGTGGATGGGTAAAAATCATTTTCGTTTTTCCTAAAATTTCTTCAAAATTGAAAGTGATGTTTTTGATTTCGGGTTTAAATCGGGCTCAGACTGGCTGATAAATTACGATTCGGGCTCGGGTCGGGTTAGGGTTTAAAAAAATCGGGTCGGGCTCAACATCTTCGGCCCGTTGACAACTTTATTTTGGATATCAATCTGCATATGTCCCCTAGTACAACCGTTTTGCAGACGTGCCTGGCTTGGTCAACCGCTTAATCCGATTCAGAGTAGTCAATCGAGCTCGGGCTTTTCGGGTTGGATTCGTGCCGTGCTCGGGCTTAGGCCTTGAAAAATTGTCGGGCTTCAATCGGGCCGGACGCCGGAGCAAAATCGAGATTTTCAGTGAGTGATAGAGTTTTCGCGATTTGCTGGAATAAAGCCAAGAGAACTATCAGCCTGTGGACGGTGTGTATGTGGATGGGTAAAACTCATTTTATTTTTTATTAAAATTTCTTCGAAATTTGAAGTGATGTTTTTGATTTCGGGTTTAAATCGGGCTCAGAATGGCTGAAAAATTAGGAATAGGATTCGGCTTCGGGCTTGAAAAATTGGATGTGGGTCGGGCTCAACATTTTCGGCCCGTTGACAACTTGGATCCGATTTTCTTACAGCAAATCGTAACTGCTGGTCGAGCAATGGCATAAAATAGTGTTTAAAATCCACTAGCATCAAGCAATTATGGCAGTAATAGGTTTTAAATGACAGTTTATTTATGATTCAACTTTACGTTTAGATTAAAATTCAAACCAACTCAAATTTCAAAATATCCGTAATAACTATTAGTAATGCCAAAATTGATCATAATAGTCAAAATAGCGAAGTTAAGAACAATTATAGATCGTTGAAACCAAAACAAAAACATGTTGCCGTCGAATTTCCAATGAATGGAATTAATTTAATATTGCAAAATATGAAAGTATAAGATTATAACTTAGTAGACACAAGGGGCTTATGGCGTTAAGGGACAGGTGCTAAGCAGTATATACCCTATTTTAATCCGCTAAAACGCAATATTCTCGCCAAATGCATTTTTCAATGTTCAACTACTGAATCATAGTTTTAAGAAATGGATATACGGAATAAAACTAAAGTCACAGTATTTCTTGTACCTGTAAGTGCACGTTTGAGCGTGTCCTGAAGAAAATGAAGTGAATGCATTATTCTAAGTGTCATTAAATTGAAAAAAATGTAAATTTATTTGGCTTTTGATAAGTACGACTTCGTGTTTGACAGCCAAACTCCTCTTGAATAATGGCTTTTTTTCGTAGGAATGGAAACGCCCTAATTAAATCATAATCAAATCTAATTCATTTTACTCGCGGTATTACGCCAAAGCGTGTAGCGAGTGGTGGGTCCATTCTCCGCGGCTTGGCGTCTGCGCAACTCAGCTCCGAAGAAACATCGCAGCGGTGACGAGCCGTTGATGTCATTATATCCGATTTGACGGGTACGCAGATCAAACCCCAGACCCTAGCACCGATTGCGATGTTTCTATCCACTACGCCAACCGGCCGATCAAACGCATTTATTATTGCAGCAAAACTGTGTCGCAAAATTTAGCAATGAAATTTTAAAAAAATGAAAGACTGTATTTCTCTACTCTTTTCACTTTTGAATCAACACTTACATTACCTTTTTTTGGCAAAGTCACTGCGTCTACGTCGAAGCATTACAGAAGAGGAGGAGACGTTAGAAGAGGTCTCAGGATTACTGGGCTCCTTCGTCGGACTTGATTCTGCAAAAAATGCCAAGCACGTTCAATAGATAAACAGGTGAAATAGCAGAAGCGTTTTTCCGGTCAAATAAACATTTCATATTACTACCGCCAAGGCTGAAAGAAGGCTTCATTTTATGATGACACATAATAATGCAAGAGCGTAAGACGTATCAACTTATGACCAGTGCTCGAGTTGTGAAAACACTTATGGGGGGATGGTGCTAGGATTGCCATAATTTTCGGCTGATTCTGCAAAAAATGCCAAGCACGTTCAATAGATAAACAGGTGAAATAGCAGAAGCGTTTTTCCGGTCAAATAAACATTTCATATTACTACCGCCAAGGCTGAAAGAAGGCTTCATTTTATGATGACACATAATAATGCAAGAGCGTAAGACGTATCAACTTATGACCAGTGCTCGAGTTGTGAAAACACTTATGGGGGGATGGTGCTAGGATTGCCATAATTTTCGGCCGAAAACAAAGCAAAGAGAGAGAAAGAGAAAAAAAGTCATCGCCTCCACTGATGTCCGATTTTCGGCGCAAATTCAAGCGAAGAGCAAAAAAAAAGCTTTTCACACAGAAGTAAAGGAAGGATGGTCATTATTTATAGGGGGATGGTTTACGCCAAAATTTTTTATGGGGGGATGGTGTTGTTTTCCGGGGGGGTGGCATTCCCCCGCATCCCCCATCAACTCGAGCACTACTTATGACGCTACGAAACTAGCACTTGCAGAGATGTTTGCTGCTAAGGCGTTTTAGGGAGAGTAAGGGCGATTGTCCCCCTCTTGGCTTCCTCCCTGAATAATTCTTAAGCACAGTATTAAACCCAACTGATTCCTAGATATTGAACCCAACTTGTGAATGCGTCTGGAGGCTACATTTTATATAGCAAAACATTATTTGCTTAGCATTATCAGTTATGTTTATTTTACAACACTATTAGCCGCCATAGTCCAGGCCATCATTGTAATAGATCTTCATCACTTTATTTGTGAAAAATGTTTAAAGCATAACTAAATGTGTATGCTCAGAAGTTTATAACTGTAAGCAGTTTAAAAATGCTGATGATGACAGCTGAATCTATGTTGTCGAAATGTCCAGCAACATATTTGCTAATACAAGTATAAAGTTCAAAGAAAATGATGGTTAAGAAAATGAAACAAAAAGACAGGTGTCTATTAGTTGTAAACAAGAATGAACACTTGCCGACACAGATTGAGGAACGAACTTTTTTAAACAAAAACATCAAAGACAAAAGATTAATTAATATTGTATAGCGACTACAGTGAAGTTTTTTAATTAAAAACAAAACTATAAAGTTCAAACAATAGCAATGTTATTATATCAACAGTGTTAGCTTGCTACGTACACATCGTACAATGATCAGAAGAATACTAAAGCTTGTCTGTTAAAAATCGAGTCTGTGATATCAGCGTGTAGCTTCGGCATCCAACGGCCTAACACTGTTATCTAAAGCCAGTTACCTATTTTGTTAGATAAAAGCTTTTTTACTGGTCATTCAATGTCAAAATTTGCGAACTCATTATGTTATTTTGCAGCTCAGATGGCCGAGTGGTAAGAACGTCCGCCTCTGAAGCTGTAGACTGGGGTTTGATTCCGAGTCGGGTAAAACCAATAACTTAAAATTGGTATTCACAGCTTCCCTGCTTAACACTCAGCATCAAATGGTCAAAAGAAGACCGTAGGGAAAGTCACATAGCAGAATTCCCCCTCGCAGAGTGATAGATAAATGGCTGGCAACGCTTTGATCGTTTTTTCGCGTTAGGAGTATAAATATTTAAGTAAATTATACATATTATCGCCCAGTTACCTATGCAAATACCTATGCAAAGGCCAAATACGTTGTTTGCTGCTCGGCCGTCGGCCCTAATATACGCTAATGTTCAATTTTGTCATCGAGCTCAAACATAAAACTTCCAAGCAAAAAACACCAAATGTATTTTACTTCAACTTTTACATGGTTCTTTTCATGCAGTACTTCAAGTAACTGTATTTAGCTTCAGTATTTACAAGTGTTACATTCATACTTGCAGAGTTTGACTCTGTTTCTTCATCATGGTTAATGAAGAGAGCATAAAAAGAGCGAGCTTCTTTCTTTGTTTCTCTCTTTTCGGTACGGAGAAGACGACTGTGCTTTCTTCTTATTTCATTGGTCGCCTCCACAAGAGCATCAGAAGAATTCGAGCGCAAAAATATAGCTTTCTTCTTGGGTGATTGATTGCTTTGCATAAGGTAGCGGTGGTAATGTTTGGCGAGACACAAGTGCGGTCAGTTGACAGGTTCAAGATTTAAACGCAGAGCCTACACGGTTCCTAAAATGTATACCGATTCTTTTCAACTTTGTCCCAAGTAGCATCACTAAGTAACAGTGTCTTCGAAAGAGCTAAAGCTAACTGAATCCGCTGATAGTTTCCGCCATTTCGATCGTATTCAATCGTTTTAAGAATTCACAAAGTAAAAATAAAACCATGAGCAAAATAAAGTAAGTAAAAATGGAATAAAGCACATTGTTCGCAGGCCATCTTATTTACGCACGAAAAAATGAAGCCCCGATGGAAATTTGAACTAAACGTTGGTTGAGATCGCTGCCATCGGTAAAATGAAGTTGATATATCGCTGTCTCGCGCTGTCATAAATCAAGTCCTGTCATTTTATGCCACCTACATGCAGTGATGGGCACGATAAACCTTTCTGCACTAAAGAGGTAACGATAGTCGATAATTTCAAAAAAGCCCTGGGTGATATCGATAATCGATAAATCTCACTTTCTTTAGCGATATCGGTAATCGATAAATTATCGCCGATAAATTTTTCCGATAAATGTTGCGGTGAATTTTCAATGTTTTGACGAAGTTTTTTTTGCAAGTCACATTGCAAAAAATTAATGTTTTTCCAGATTTTTCAAAAAACGAGAACAGTTCACAGATTCTGCCGAGGCATTAAATAAAACAAAGAGAGGTGTTTTTAAATTGCAACAACACTTTATGAACACCGCGTATTTTTTCCATGGCGCCAACTCACTGACTTTGAACACTGTCTGCATAAAAAATGGTTTATCGCGATAATATATAGGCGATAGCAAAATATATCACAAAGGCGATATCGGTAATCGATAAATAAAAACCATTTTCAGTGATAACGATAATCGGTTATAAATTATCGCCGATAAATTATGTCGATAAATGCCCATCTCTGACTACATGTAATGCATGAGTATAGGATATTAGCAACCCATACCAGAGTCGTAAACCAAGTTTGAAGAAATGCATTGCAACAGTTTTCTAGATATCTCAAACTAGAGGAAAGCCAAAGCAAAACAAAAACAAGCCATAGAGACTAATCTCGAGTCTTGCAAATGCTGAGCCAACTTACTGTTATCATGCTTACTGCAACCTACTTTTGAAGGTCTAAGTGCTGCAACTGCCCTCTAGCTTTTTTTCATCACCTAATTCTAATCAATGGTAGTTCGTTTGAAACCGCAGTGAACACACAGAATATGCATTAAATGTCTTTCCGTGAATTCTAGGTATCATACCTCATGCTCAATTTGGACTGGAGCATTGACCTTGCTGTCACAGACTTAACGACCACGCAATGCTTTCTGAGCTGTACCACTATTGCGCATCAACCTTTAAAATTAGTTAGTCGCAAAAATAGGCAGTCATTCTATCTAACCTTTACTCATGGTTTCGCTTGTCTTTACTGAGCGATAACTTAATATCTCACTGAAATGCGAAACCAAGTACATTACTGCGCTTACGTTTCAGAAATAGTCGATTTATTTATAGCTGATTTCAATTTTGATTTCACTGTCAACAGCCATTTGTTACGCATGTTGCTTACCGTTGTGTCTTTAAGCATTTGAGAAAAGCCGATACGTTTAGCATTTTAATACCTAGGGTCACGAAATAAGATCTGGCTTACACTTGAAAGAATTTCGAAAGTATGAATGAGCGGTGGAAAACGAATTGGTAAGATTTAGCTACCAGCCTGCCGTTTTCCCAAAGTTTACGTTGTTGAGCCCAAGCTGTCAAGAGTTGGCACGCTTTGCAAGGCAAAAATATGATCAGCATTAGGCTTGTACCAAATAAGCGTCTTTGGAACATGTAAGCGCAACAAGGTGTGATATTCGAGAAACTGCGACGTCTGTGAATGCTACATCCATATTTTAGCGGTCATTTGCTTCAAATCACTTTCGTGTTGCGAATTCCAAATGGCACATTTAATTAACGAGTTTTTTAATGAATCAATTAACCTGCTTGCAATTACTTTTCAAACAATTCTGGCAGATTTGGATTCAGAAAATACTTTTCCTTGGCATTGCTAATGCGTTCAATCATTGCTGAAACTCGACACTGCTCGCTACTTATTCTATCTATGCTTAAAATAGAAAATTACGTCTTTGATTTCGGGCAGTTTCTCCCAAGCACCGTTTATGTACAAGTAGTAGCTGGTACACGGGCAGCTCTGCTGAAATAATAGCAGCACTCACTCACAATACGAAATACTAGGCTGCTTTGAAGGCGTTTATCAGCTGTCGATTTAACGTCTTGCAGCGCCAGCACTAAAACCAAATCTTCATTTATACTGGCGGAATCGCGGTAGTCTTACGTCGAAGCGTGTAACGAGGGTTTCCATCTTCGCGGCTTAGCGCCTGGGCAATACCGCTCCGAAGAAACGTTGCAACGGTGGCGAGCCCCTGGCGACAGTGCACCGATTTGACTGGCCTGGGAATCAAACCCGAGACCTCCCGCACCGATAGCGTGCGCTTAGCAACTGAGCTAACCGGCCAGTGCGCCAAGACCAATTCGTTTTCAATTCATTCGATTTGTATTTACCATTTTATTCATTTCAATATTAGTTTTATGCTGAGCGCTAAGCTGGGTAGCTAGGCATAACATTTCGAGTTTTTCGATGCTATTCGGCAGCGTATCGAACTCAGACTCCCAACTGCAAAGAGAAATCTCCAACCTTTTAGGGTAAGCAGCTTGTCACCAGTTACTATTGTGTATCTTTGAACGAGAAACGGACAAGAAGAATTTTTAACCTGCCAGCGTCAAAATTCACCGCAAAACCGAGATTTTTGCAACTACAGTGTCATGCAATTGAATGTATGCTAGCATCAGCAAGGCATCATTAGTGCGTGATTGCATTACGCAGGTAAAGTGTAATCGTCACAATGCCATTAAAAAAGTCATTATTCACTGCTGTGAAAATTGATAAATTTAAACAAAGTTTCATTGACTGTCAAACTTATGTTCCAAAATAATTACCTATGAAGCAAACAAAAATAAATGCTGGCTAGAATGTAGGTACATTTTTTTCGCTCCACAGCAAACTTGTCCTAATGAAAAATCAAATAAACATACCATCATTGGATCTATAAGTACGGGACGATCAAACGCCCAAAAAATTTTCGTTATGCACATTAATGCTTCGACACTTAAGGGACGCAAAACACTGCAAGATACGCATTTTTTTCATTCTCAGTCTTACCCAAAAAGTCTACCCTTGCATTGCTGCATTTCAGAACTAGGACATCGGTATATTTAAGCACTTGGGTTGTGAAAATCTAATAACTAAACACCGATTTTCAGATTAGGAGACCACTTTCATTCTAGCATCTGGGCAACACCTCTTTGCTTCTAGCTTCATACCGCCTGCGTATACTTGTAATAATGACAGCTGAATCTATGGCGTCGAGACGTCTAGTTTTACGAAGTGCTTTTGCTAAATTTTTCCTACTTCGCTCATTCTAGTGTCAAGACTTATGTGATAGATATACAAACTCACATGCATTGCTATTTGTGACGTTGAGATCAAAGCAGGGCATTATACATTGACAAGTGTGAATTGATTGCTCATTACTTTGCTTAGCTCGACATTTTATGAAAGTCTGTTAAGTTATATGTATGCTTATAAAGCTGTCCTGTGATTTTTGCAAAGTGCAGCGATATAATTTGCAAGCTAGAAATTGTTTAAGAGTACATAAACGTGCAGAACAAAACATGGGACATTCCGTGCATGTTTGATGAGCTTTATTTTTGAGCTGCATGTATTCCGGCTAAATCAAGCCAGTAGCGATCACTCGTTTTGGGATTTGGGAGTGCGCGTTCAAAACTCAGTCACAGAAGCTTCAACGTTAACCAGGTGCTACCAGTCCTTCACCACCGTAGAAGCTGTTTTTATTCGTGGTTATGTTGCATGGACGTTACGCAAAAATAAGCACCGCAACCTAGTAGCGTACATGCTACAGTCAGTAATATTGTAGGCTATATAAACTTTTTTGCAGTTCCATCATTTACAAAGCAACACAATTTGAAAGTAAGATGCACAATGCACCAGTTTATGATATTAAAGCTGACAACGCAGCTGCACACAGCAGCTGAAGATATGGCAGGAACCCGCAACTACTCCAGTTGCTGACTGAAACGAGAAGTTCATTTAACCAAACATTTCGATACAAAGCTCGCGAAAATTCACGTTGCTTTTCTGAACTATTGCTCTTTCGAAAGAGTTATTGCTTCACCAACATGTTGTTTATGGCAGATACATTGGGCAACTGATGTGATGTGAGAAAAATTGTCATTCCAATCTTTTCTAAACTTCTTTTCATTCATTTTGAGATAAAAACCCATGAAATGAACTGCAGCGCGAGGCTTTGCCGCAACAACCATCGAATCATAATAATATATCTTCTGTCGAATTATACCAGTCAACCAGACATCATCTACAGGCAAAAGAGGAACATAGCGAGATGCTTTATACATTTGCTTAGCTATATCAATGCTAATAGTATACGTGCCTCCAGGACAAAACTTAGGCCACTTTGTTCCATTATACTGCTGCCAAGAGACGTAATATTTGCTCAATGGATCTCGATCTGGAGTGCCCTTATAAGACCAAAGGTCATACATGCAGATGATGGGCATGGTGGTAAAATGATAAGTTTTCTTATAATGTTCAATTGCTTTTTTAAGCAATTGAGGGTTCAACAAAACGTCATCATCAGCAGTTGTAAAGTAATCAGCATCTTCCAGATGATCACATGCCCATTGCATACCAACGAGAGTTTTCCAAACAATGTTTCTAAACAAAATTGAAATAATAGAACATACTTCACAGATGATCTCTCCTCCGATGACATCAGGAACTTAATAAGTAATAAGACATGACAATGTTAACACCAAGTCAGTAAGCACTGATTATGATTCAAGAACCATCTGTATTTCGTAGCCATAAGGTGGTGGGCACCACAAAAGATTCAAACGTTTAGAGGCTCACATTTAAATGTTTTCCAAAACAATCTCGTTACACAGATCAGAGTGGTTTTTGTACTAAGTCTTTAAAAAGTTTAACTGTTTGCGAAGAAGTCCAGCAATTCCCAAGGTACGTATACGACACTTGCTGTAAATTGCTGTTTTTTAAGAGGTATAGCGTATTGGTACTGGACCCTTCATTTGCCCGCAAAGGAATATTTTGTAGTTGATTTCACAAATATCATTAAACGCCATAACCTTCAAGTTCAGCCATTACTTACAACTCATAACTTACTTGTAAGTATCAGGACGCTTTATTTGCAATATATCTTTATGTCTGCGAGATTCTGCCAATAAAAACGCTTCATTTTCTTCGTTTGAAATACCGACCACAAAAATGGTTCGAAACTCTGCCCCGTCTAGATGAATCAATGAGGCCCAAGTCTTCCGTATCAGGTTTCTCCGATCCTCATTTGAAGTATGAGATTTCACAAAAATTACCGTTTTCCATTTCGGCCCTAAAGCATATACTTAATTGAAACTTTAGCGGCTCCCAGTGCAAAACACAAATGTTAGAAATAAACCGGCGAGAAAAAAAATTCCTTCTAGGATGAGTCATCCTCCGTAATTCATTTTAAGTTTAAAGACAAATTAGTAACGAATGTTCGGCATATCTGAACTTGGATGACTCCGCTATTTGTATAACATGTGTAGTGGTCAGCAGTTTCTGAGAAGTTGGCTGAACCTGCAACAACTAAAAACGCAAGATTAAAAATCAAATCTTCATTACACTCGCTGTATTACGCCGAGACATGCAACGAGTGGGAGGGACCGACCTCCTGGCTTAGCACCAGAGCAACACAGCCAAGAAGAAACATCGCAGCCGTGGCGAGCCGATGATGCCACTGTTTCCGATCTGACCGGCCCGGGAAAGAAACCAACAACCAGCCAAGCCGGCGGCGATGTCTCTAACCACTGCGTAAAGTCACAGCAATATGAAATCCGCTAAATACAAAATGGCTATTGGTCAGGGCCGGATTTACGTATAGGCTAAGCAGGCTGAAGCCTAAGGCCTCGGAGAAAATGGGGGGCCTCGGAGAAAATGGGAGGCCGCAGAGAAAATGAGGAGCCTCATCACGAACAACGAAGACCTTTATTTTCTTTTGGTCTTCACCGATATTTTCAGTGAAAACACGATATCTGCGGACATGAAGACCTTTTTTTTTGGGGGGGGGGAGGGGACATGAAGACCTTTTTTCTGGTCTTACCGATTTCTAGTGGAAAAAATGGAAATAGCCTAGGGCCTCTCATTGTCTAAATCCGGCCCTGCTATTGTTGAAGTAAATTTAGAATCAGATTAATGCTAAGACAGACAATAACAAAATCAACAATTAGAACTATAAGCAAGCTTGCATTAGAGACTAGATCAAGAATGGTTTCACGACAATGAGATTAACGATTAAAAATTAACTAACGAATGCAGTCTTTTTGGCAACTTGGTTTGAAAGACACAATTGGAGTTTTTAAGTAGGGGATGTTTCCTCTGGGAAGCTGATCTCTTGATTGTTTAACTTTGACAGTTTTACGAGTAACCCTTTGATTGACTGGATTAGTTTCCCAAAATCTTTTCAATTGAAAAGATCTGAAAAAAAAAAAATTAATTAGAAGTTTTCCTATTCGTAATTAGGCTACTACTTATGTAGGCCATGCATTTCTCTCAGTTTAGAAAGCGGCTCTTCTACTTTTTAAGCGAACAGATGCTCCCGAAAAAAATGTGCTTTTTAAAATTAAATCAAAGAATTTTTGTAGAAAACTATCTTTATAGTTTTGTTCTACCTTGGTCCTAATGCCTCCAAACAACAATTCAGAATTATAGTTGGTATACCGAAATTCAATATCTATTTATTCTACGAAGCAAAAGCACAGATCAAGAAGTGTACTTTCAAAGCAACAATACTAAAACGATTCCGTAATTTTAAGTGGACCGGCCTTTAGCTCAGTTGCTAAGCGCACGCTATCGGTGCGGGAGGACTGCGGTTCGATTCCCGGGCCAGTCAAATCGGCACAGTGTCGCCAACGGCTCGCCACCATTGCGACGTTTCTTCGGAGCTGTGTTGCCCAGGCGCTAAGCCGCGGAGATGGGCCCCGCAACTCCGTTACAAGCTTTAGCGTAATACGGCGAGTATAATAAAGATTTGATTTTTTCCATACATTTAAGTCATCAACAGGCAAAAAACAATGCTTTCGCTTTTCAAACAAAAAAAATTACTATAGATCTCCTGCGAGGTTTTGCAAAACATGCGACTTTTGAGGAAAAATGGGAAATAAAAGGAATGAATTAAATTGCGTCATTTTACAAGCTCTCTACCGCCCTCTAAGGCTCAACGCTGTTTAGCTGCTTAAGTATTCCGCGACAAATATCATCGTTTACTATCTACTGTAAATCGTATTGCGTTGTAGCAGTACCGTAAACTGGGGTGACAAAAACCACCTGTCAAAATAACTTCTACTTAGTTTTCAAATTAAAAGTAAGCTTCATATCTATTGCAATTGCATAATTTTTAAAACAGATCTAATAGATTACTTAGTGAAAATATGGTTATTCTGTAAACATTTTGTTCTGGACAAAAGTTGGTCTAAAATAGCTTTCTCAAGTTCGAAATATTTTCAACCAATTTTGCCTTTGGAAACTTTGATAAGTAGCATAAATTTTTCTTTTAGTTATCCTGTTTTTTATTTTAAAATTCTTTTTATTGATCGTTATAAAACAAATGGTAGTTTATTTTCGGATAATGTAGCATTCGGGGGGTACACATTAAGGTGCTTGAATCACCCCGAATTGTACGACCAAAACCGGGGTGACAAAAACCACCCATGGCTTGACGTTTTTTACTTCGGCTTGTTTTAACCCAGGCATGGGCAACATACGCCCCGTCGGCCGGGTCCGGCCCGTAAAAGGATTTTGCCCAGCCCGCAGACTGTATCCAACCATACCCTGGAATGTAACCCGAGGCCTCATTCATGACAGCAGCAGATCGCTATGCTCCCACCGAACTGTCGGTGCGAGCTTGTGGAACAAAAAATTGCCTTATAAGCACAACATTGCGGTACTGCGATTGCTGGAAATTAGGTCAAAGCAGAAGGCGGTGTAAACATCACCACTGCGTGACAATGGTTCGTTTCGCGTGACGTCATACCGTTCATGTAATAATTAGGCCCACCAAGAACTTCATTTTCCCACAATCCACGTCAGGCCCGCCGACTAAAGAAATTGCCCAACCCTGTTCTCAGCAGTACAACTAGGGTGATGTACAATGGTTAACTACAAAAACTAAAAGCAATTGCCTAGTATTTATTTTAGTCAAAAAAAAAATAGGCCGCCGCTGGTCTACATCAGAAATTATAGTGCAGCATACTTAATTACTGCAAGCCAATGCCTAAACTAAAGCCTACCTGTAAAGACTGCATTTTTTCGGTGCTTATGGCCTTTGTGACCTCATAGAAAGGTTTACAAATGCCAATGATTAGGAATATAGTGAGTGGCTTTTGTCACCCCTTGCCGGGAAGACAAAAACCACCACAGTTTTTTAGCTTTAATCAGTGGTGGTCTTTAGAATATGCGAACTGTGCGGTAGCACAGGCCCCCCCTAAAACAGAAGGCCCCCCTCAAAAAGAATCATCGCGTTAACTTTGAAAAAAGCTTTTTTATATGAACTTGAACCATAGCTACAAAATTATTTTTAGTAAGGAAGTGTTTATTTAACCGGAATTCGGCTCGCCTGCTTTGATTTTCAAACTTCGGAAACCGTTTTCCTGCTACCAATCCATGCCTTTCGCACCAGACGAACCGGAAAACAGGTGAGTGAGTGAGTGCGGCTGATGAACTGTTTTTCGGTGATGGTTTTGAGTGCGCTGAAGAACGGTTCCGCTGCTGCGAAACTAAAACTATGGCAACCGAAAATTAGGCCCAAATATGGCAAAATTTCCGGTTACCGAACTTTGAAAATCGTGGTTGCGTAACCGTTTTTCGGTAAAGAAGAAGCTTCCTCTTAGCTATCTCCAATTACAAAAAGGTACTTTCACTGTAAATACGCAGGCCCCCCAAAAAAGAACCGACACATAAACTTCAAAAAAAAAAAAACACTTTTTTTTGTAAACTTGAACCATATATATCATTAGAATTAGTTTCACTTCTCCTGAATAGGAGAATCCCTTTGCCTCCTTTGGAAATAAGCCCCCATCCCTCAAAAAAATCCCCTCTAAAAATAAGGCCTCCCGTCAAAAACAATCAATGTGGAAACTACAAAAAACACTTCTTTTTTCGTTAACTCGAACCAAACCATTAAAATTTCAAATTTAAGCTCCGCTGAAAAGAACCTTCATTTAAATAAAACTTTTTGCATTGACGCACAGCACCCTTAAAAAGAATCCGCTTTGAAAATAAGACCCCCTTCAAAAAAATCAATGCGGAAACTCCAAAGCAACATTTCTCTTGTTCTCAACTTGAAACCAAACCATTAAAATTGATTTTAGTTATTCCAAATTTAAGCTCCCCTAAAAAAATCTTTATTTTAATAAAACTTTTTGCAGTGAAGCACAGCACCCTCAAAAAGAATCCGCTTTGATAATAAGGCCCCCCCTCAAAAAGAATCAATGCGCAAACTAAAAAAAAAACTTCTCTTTATGGTAACTTGAAGCAACCCATTAAAATTGATTTTAATTATCTCAAATTTAAGCTCCCTAAAAAGAATCTTCATTTTAAAAAAATTTTGCATTGAAACACAGTAAACAATTTGTCTGCACCATTTTTTTAATCTGTAATCGAAGCTGAATCACCTCAAAGTGAAACTTGGCAATTTGTCACTAGCAGATGCAGCAATATTGTACATAAGTTTATGTTAAGATCAGTCAATGCGAGTATACCAAAACTGATTTACCGTTAATATAGCCAACTACCGTAGTTCGTGGTTTACTCAAGCTACCAATTATGCATATACATACAGTAGAATAAGCCTCTACAGCCTGTTTCTCGCTAAGTGTGGTCCTCAGGAGGTGTCTAAAAACAAAACTCAATTCTTAGAAATTACCACACTGCTAAAAATTTTAAACCTTAAGTACATCATACATCAACGGCTGCACCACTTGATGTACTTAAGGTTTAAAATTTTTAGCAGTGTGGTAATTTCTAAGAATTGAGTTTTGTTTTTAGACACCTCCTGAGGACCGCGCTTAGCGAGAAACAGGCTGTAGAGGTTTTTGAAAATTTTAAATTAAAAGTTGATCTGAACAATAGTGATTGCTGGCTCTGGCTTTAGTCATTGAGCTCTCTGCTGTTCGTACTACAGATCGCCGTTATAGTATGCAGAAGAATAAGCAATTCCAGGGGCGGTATACTGCTCAACTTTTGTGCACTTAACGCAATGCGTTAACTTAGTGAACAAACAAGGCAACAAAAGTCGAGCAGTATACCGCCCCAGGTCTCTAATTTTTCCTAAGTTCTGGGAGATTTTCAATGAACCCCAGCCTTGTTATAGCCTACCAATTACTGGAGCGATAAATGATGTTCCTACATTACATGCATTAATGAGCTTGCTTGATTGATTGGTGCTTCTCCAGTAACTTCCTATGAAATGCCTATTATAACGTGCTTTAGTACGCACTAGGCTACAGCAAACTTGGAATTTGGATCCCAAAAAGCCCCCCCTATAATTGTCGCACAGGCCCCCCCCCCCCTTTGTCTAAGACCACCGCTGGCTTTAATGCCATTATAGTTTAATGACAAACTAAAGAAAATTATTCAGCAAGATGATGTTGGTTCTTCCCCATAATCTACAACAAAAAACGCAAAGCTTTAAATTGAGTTGAAAAAGTTACGACCTAAACTAGCCCAAAATGTGGTCTTAGTCATCCCGTTTTACGGTATTAGTGAATTTTTATTTTCAGCCATAAAATAACAAACGACGATAATACCAGCCACAGTGACGCACAAAATAAAGGAAACAGCGACAAAACGATATTCGTGAAGACGTCCTTACAACAATAGTACAGGTAAAAAGAAAGTTTAAAGAATTAGCAAGGTCGCTGCACTTGTGAGCGTGCCATCTAAAATAAAAAAACATTGGAAAAATTGGAGTTTTATCGTGGCATAGAGAACTGAATTGAATTTATTGTTATTTTTTCACAGCATAGTACAGTAGTAGTAAAGAGTCACGTAAAAACATCGCACGTAACAGTTTATTCATTTTGAAAACTGCACCAGCTAGGAAGGAATGATAGAAAGAACAAGATTGGTCATCTAGTCCATCACATCTGTACTAGCTATTTGTCCATTTTAAAACAAAATTATACGAATTACACCATACGTTGTTACACCGGCACGAGATTGCATAATTCGATGTTACTGAGATTGCATAAGTTAAAGTCAACTTTTGTGTGATAGGCCTTCTCTTGCATGATATGGCATAGCTTAGATGGCCAAGTGATAAGAGCATCCGATTACTTTTGGATCATCGCTCTCGAAAGTAAAAAGTATGGTAATCCATCGGCTTTGAAAGCCGAAAAAGTCGGACTTTCGGACATTACAGACGATCGTTTCGGCTTTCAAAGCCGAAAAAGTACGTTTTGGCTTTCAAAGCCAAATTACTTAAGTAGACTAGCGATTGGGTTAGGGCTAGGTGAGGGTTAAGTTAGAGTTAGGTTAGGGTTAAGTTAGAGTTAGGTTAGAGCTACCCCAACCCTAAGGGGGACCAAAAAAGTTTTTGTAAAACTTTCAAGCTTTATCTCGATAACCTGCTTTTCTAACCCCAACCTGGAGCTCACCTAACCCTAAACTAACTCTAACTTAACCCTAACCTAACCCTAACTTAATCCTAACCCTCTCTAGTCTACTAATCTAACCTAACCCTCGCAAGTCTACTTAAGTAATTTGGCTTTGAAAGCCAAAACGTACTTTTTCGGCTTCGAAAGCCGAAACGATCATCTGTAAAGTCCGAAAGTCTGACTTTTTCGGCTTTCAAAGCCGATGTATTGCCATACTTATTACTTAGCTTTCGAGGGCGATGATCTAAAAGTAATCGGGTGGGTAAGAGCGTCCGCCTTTGGAGCTGTAGACTCGGGTTTGATTCCGAGTCGGGTCAAACCAATCACTTTAAAATTGGTATTCACAGCTTACCTGCGCGACGCTCAGCATTAACGGGACAGTGTGGAAAACAAGCCGGCAAACATAGTTGTTGTGCCGTTGGGAAAGGCACTTGAGGGATTCCCCATATTGGTGTGGTAGACAGATGGTCGGCAACTCCTAAGTGAGTTTGTTGTAGCGCCTTGATTGCTTTCTCGTGATATAGGAGGATAAATATGCAACTAAAAATTCACAAACGCGGCATCTAATCTACCACCTACGAACGCGGAGAATGCTGCACCTATTATAGGGTACTGAGTCAGGAGCAGCACTATACTTGCACAATATAGACTTTTACCTGCAAGGAAATTCGTCGTAAAAAACAAATGGAATACCAAGAAGTATTGCCCATAATAGTAGAAAAATGTAAAATTTGGGAAACTTTCTCATGTCTTAGCATAGCATCGTAAGCCGCTAAATAGGCTAGTTCCTAAATCAGTGAAATTACGGCAGGCTAAACTACAAAATGTTACTTCAATTTAGCATAACTACCACCCTAAATTCATCTCTAAATGCAACAGCAAAGTTGTGTCATTCTCCAGCTATTACAATGCAGACAAGACTTCTCTCACATTTAACCTACTTTCATCAAAAGCAGCTGGAAAAGAGAGCTAAAAGTTAAAACACCTAGGCCAAACATTACTTGTGCTGACTGACGGCTTTTTGCTCAAATTTTGTTCCGGTCCAAACCGACTCCAGTTTATCGCTTAATTCTTCGCGAGCCTACATTTGACTTACCTATCCAGCAAAGCTTATTTCAGAATCCCACCAAAGCTTACTCTCTTTGTTCTAAAGTATGCTTTGTGAAGTCACAATTATCCGCACAATTGCTACAGATAAGTAGGAAGTCGATAGATTTTATTTTTGAAATGTTGTGGGGTTTTATGGCGCTTTATAACTACTAAGGTCAGGAGTAAATTTTATTAAGCGCCAGGACTAAATTTTGTCAAGATGAGCGTTTAGCAAGTGTAACAGCAGATACCAATTTTAAAGTCTTTGGTTTGACCCGACTGAGAATAGAACCCGGCCTACCAGCTTCCTTTTGTTTGGAAAGTACGTACACACAACCAACAAAAGTTGCTGCTGCACTTTGGCATTTCAATGAATTATATAGCCAACAAATTGATTGAAGTCATAGAAGTGTAGGTAGAAACTAGACCTTAGTAAACCGTTCTACTGACTCGAGAAAGATTATAGTAATTTATGATTTTTCAAAGGTAATCTCAGTTGCTAATATCGATAAAAAAAAAGGTTCATTTACAGCAGGGGCGTGCCCAGGAATTTGAAAGAGGGGAGGGGGGGCGCAATTTAAAGCCGTACGTTTTGCGCCCTAAGTCACGTGAAGAGCAAAAAAAGGTTAAGCATGTCCGCAGATGTCCAATTTTCCGCCCAAAGTCAAGTGAAGAGCAAAAAAAGGTCATCACGCCCTCAGATAGTCCTTTAATCTTTATGCGTATATCACCTTTACACCACGATAGTTTTGTGCATTTGTCTGCGGGGGGGGATACGATCTTGTACAGACTTAAGTTTCAACCAAGACTATAGAACAAATGGCGGGCACCTACGGTGTTATTCTTAAAAATGCTCTTAATTATTCGTCCTAAGGTAATGGTGCAGTGTTTTGATGATAACCACAGATTTAAACACTAACTATTCGACAACTTGAAAAAAGGGCATCCAATTGCTTTACCGGTTCTGTTTTTCGTGCCATTTGATTATCCTCTTTGTGTACTAGCGTATTTTTAACGTGTTGGTGGGCGCAAATAAAACTTGAATTGATATGCAAAATAAAGATTATTTCACTTTTTCCTCGTGAAAACAAGTACAAAACTCAATCAAAGACAAAATTCTCTGCACAAAAAAATTTATTAAAAACTTGAAGAGCAAAAAAGCACAAATTCTGAAAGTAAAATCTTACGAATGCAATAACGAAAAAGAACAAAGACTAACAAGCCGAGAAAAATGTATTTGCACAGCGATGCACTTCAAGTGTTTTTATTAAATCCATATAGTTAAGAGCATTATCAGCATTTTTGTGTTAAAGTGTGCTTTGTAATCTTAATGTGATGTCATCTTCCGGCTATCGCTTTCTCGTCAGCATTAGTTTAAAAAAACCTGTTCAATTATTGATACTACCTTTCAGGGCTTCTTGTATTTTTAAATATCTACGAAAAAAAACTTTTCAAACAGCACGTTTAGCTCAAGAATTTTTAAACACACAATTAAACCCCAAAAGTAATATTATCCGTGCACTAACAACGCAAAAGCAAAATTTGTGCAAAGCAAATTTAAAACAATCTCGTTAAACTTGTTTTCCTGCACTTTCTCGCGTCCACTGCATATCACAACCACGCAGCGCGTTTGCCGTTCGTGCAACACAATACCCATGAACTCAAGCAAGAGGCAGATCACCGCACTTGAAGTGCATATGCACGTTGTAAAACAAGACTACCACTTCAGTGGTACCAACCATGGCATAGTTAATAGCTTTAATAAACATAAAACAAGTTAATGCTGTAAATTAAAAACAATCCGTTTCATCATTGCTGTTCTAGAGATAACAGGCCAGAAAACGATTGACCAAGCTGCTTTGCTCCATAAGATTTTAAAGCTTAAAAGTTTTTTTCACAAAAGAAACACTTCGAAATATTAAATAACCAATCAAACACCAGTTGCTTTACGACTGGCATCATCATTTTAATTCCAGTATCATCATGTTTCGCGCAAAAAGAAGCTATCGAAGATGCACAGTGAAAACATTTCGCTTAAATGATGTGATTGTTTTTAAACATGACATGGTATTGAGAAAACCACAAAGCACTCGAGAATTACGCAAAACCAGCTATTTCAAGCTGTCGATACAAACTGCAGAGTGCAGACATAAAGACATAAGGACTAAGTACGCTAAAATAGTACAAAAAAAAAATCTTGAAATACACCGATTCAAAAGTAAAGTAACACAATAAATATTTACAGAGTAACAAAACTGTGTGTAGGCAAGTTACACACCGAAGCCCAAAGGGTCCAATATACATACTTATTAGATTACGATTCCCATCACCGAATCAGATGTTTGTATTCACAAAAATCGCTGAACGTTTTCACTTTTTATCGATTAATGCGTGGTTAAAAAATGGAAATTAAAAAAAATTTAACCAATTATGCACTGAGGCTGCGCACAAAAGTAACTACTAATCAACCACATATGAGGAAAAAATAGCGTAAAACAGACATAACTAATAGATTAGATGAAGCAATGC
This sequence comes from Trididemnum miniatum, assembly GCA_964006365.1. NCBI lineage: Eukaryota > Metazoa > Chordata > Ascidiacea > Aplousobranchia > Didemnidae > Trididemnum > Trididemnum miniatum. Next base: position 4,943,085 of record OZ023239.1, read on the forward strand.
AAACTGAGCAAACGCATAAAAAATACTATAAAACAGTTACATCGATTGCGCTAGGATCAATAGTTTTCTTATTTTCTTGTTCATTTGCATCTCCCATCCCAGAGAGTTCGTGGTCCCTATCAGAAAAAAATAAACCGTTAATGATTTGAACAAAATTAGTAGTACCGTAGTTGAAACACGCAAACAAAGAGTTTGAAACTGCCTAGACTGGTATGCTGGCATGATTCAATGAAACTAGTTTGGAAAAGCCTTGGTAGTTGTTCAACGTAACTAAAAGCCCTAGCTTCAAATTCAATACCAAAAGTTCTATTCTGATACTGTATGTTGTTCTAAATATGGTCTAGCGTGGGTTGAAAATTGTAATGACGAGTCTAACTTGTACTTAGAAACTGATTGCATTTGTCCAATGGTTCTGATTGTGAGAAGCTTTCTTCGCAGCAGATATAAAAATTCCAAAACCAAACTTTTATTATACTCGCCGTATCACGCCGAAGCGTGAAACGAGTGGCCTAGCTCCGAGGCTTAGCGTCTGAGAAACACAACACCGAAGAAACGTCGCAGCAGTGGCAAGCCAACCGTGCCCGACTTGACCGGCCAGAGAATCGAACCAAAGACCTCCCGCGCCGTCAGCGGTGTCTGTAACCGCTACGCCATCCGGCTGGTCAGCTAATATATTGCTGAGTCAAGATACAGAATTGTTGTATAACCCCACGTCCATGGCATCATTATTACTTAATAACAAAAAACAGTTACTGCCGTAGCACAGCTGCATTTACTTGGAAAGAGTTGCTTCTCGAATTATCTTGTTTTCAGCAACGATCTCCTGCTGTTCCAGTTCGTCCTCCTCCTTATCTTCCTCTTGCATACGCTCCCACTCAGAAATCGCGTACTGGTATTTTGGTGATGTGATTCCAAACATATATGCCAGCTTTTCTCCGAGGTAATCGCAAACTACAAAATACAGAGCTTAGAATTACTATTTTTTAAGTCCATAATTACACATCTTTTCAAGATGCGCTTCTCTGCGTTTTAAATAAAAGTATTTTCTAATACAGATTTCCCCGAACAGAATATTTCAACTTTCATTTCATGATAAAAGATAGACATAAGCCTACTTTTTATCAAAACTTCTTACATTTTCAAAATCAAAAAATAAATCGCTTCGTTATACTCGCGTTATTACGCCGAAGCGTGTAACGAGTGACGTGGTCCATCTCCGCGGCTTAAGGCCCACGCAACGGTTGCGAACCACTGTGTCGATATGACCTGTCCGCGAATTAAACCCCAGACCTATCGCACCGATAGTGCGTGCTTAACAACTGGGCTAACCGACCGGTCTTAATTATTTTCAAGATAACTGACGAAAAAAGTAATCAGCAAATCACTTTCCACAGGCAAGTGTATGAACCTATGTCTTACGCCATAGCCAATTGCACAAAATCTACTTTGTTATGAATTCACAAAATATGAAGCAATGAGCTTCCACACATTAATGTCGAACCCACAAAAACATCAAATAGCTACCTGCAAGACCACCAAATGCAGTCCTCACTGTATAATACCAGAAATAAGCTCCCCATGCCAACTTACTCTAAACACACAAACATTAGAAAAAACGATTTACTGTGTTTGAATGCACAACACGCCTACACAACACGTGAAAGCTGCAGCAAGTGCAAACAATCTTAGTTAAAAATTTCACCCATTCTTTAAAATATGATTATAGATGCTAACAATTGTAACTAAGAGCATTTAATTCAAAGATAATAATCAACAGTTGAGACAACTTCTTCTTACATCAAGACACAACAAACTCAAAATACTGAATAAGGCACCATAAAAAAATGTTTCAATAGAATAATTATGCTAGTTGGAAGTTTTCTATCACCAAAAATTGTAATTTTGATGCACCAGCAGAAAACACTTGGTTATACCACAAAAATATTTTACCAACTAAACACTTTTATTTTAAACTCATCACTCCAATAAACTTGGGTTTTCTCACCGTGTCAACTGGAGGTGGTGGAGGAGGTTCTTCATCCTCTTCATCAGTGCTATATTCTTCCAGAATACCATCACTGCAATGAATCAATCTTCGAGGAACCTAAACATCAACAAGATTGAAAACAAGACAAACGCATTAAAAAATTCAGAATTGAGCTAACTACTGGCGCTGAAGATTGTCAGAACTTACGTCGCATTGCACTAGGCCATAACTGTTAAAAATTTGAAAGCTGACTTGGTTTTCATTTAAGACTTATGGCTAAAAAGCGCAATTTCTTGAGCTGATTTTTCATCCATCACCAACTTCAATTTAATTATGGTTCATTTCAAGATATGTAACTTAAGTGGGGCCTCCATTGACCATTGGAACGGAGAGTTTAAAGCTTTTGATTCAGTCTACTACACTCTTCAGGGTCAAACTTTTGAGCATCAGTTGGAATTCAGAAGTACAAGACTTTGGTTCGAGATGCAAAGCTCGGCCTAAGGTTTGATGTAAAATCTTTGGGTCCACTTCGTAAGAGCATAATGACCACAAATGGCAAAAAAATTCTATCACCTTAAGAAAATTTGTCGAAGAACTGTAATGAAAGTACCATATTAACAATAGTGCTAAAATGGCATACAAGTGCACAGCATAAAATGCTTAAGCAGCTGACAAACTAACCTTAACTTTTCCATGTTTATCCAATTTGGAATGTCCTTCACTACCAGCATCAACTACTGTTGATTGAGTGGGATTTGAGACATCTGTTTCTAATTCGGACATGTTTAACCGTTTAATCTTTTCAAATCAAGTTTAACAATAGAAAACACAGATCTTTTCATGCGGTTATTCTGCTATTACAGTACAGGTAAGGCCTTGGTATCTAACAGCTCAGATGGCAGAGTGATAAGAACATCTGCCTCTGGAGCTATAGACTTACTGGTACCGGTAGGTTTGATTCCAAGTCTGGTCAAACGAATGACTTCAAAATTAGCATTCACAGCCTTCTTGCTTGACGCTCAGCATTAAAAGAACAGTGTGGAAAACAAGACGGCAAGTTTACTTGTTTTGCTGTTGGGAAAGGCACTAAACGGGATTCCCTCATATTGGTGTGGTAGACAACAAATGGCTGGCAACTCCTAAGCGAGCTCGTAGTAGTAGCAGTAGTGGTTTTTTATTTTGCGACTAAGGAATAACAACAAGTGAAGAATTGATGCTAAGGTTAACAATAGCCGAAAAAAGTAGCAACAAAACATAGCATGTTGTAACACGTGACAATTTTGAACCAACACTTCACACGGTCTAGATATTAGTTAGCACATGGTTGCTACACCTGCAAGAGGGAAACACAACACCCTCAGGAAAAAAAGCTAAAATTTGAAAAAGTAATTACCACTTTTTTACAGAGGAAGAACGTATATACATGCACAAAAAAAAGCAGTATGGCACTATGCACAAAAAGCCTATTTACAAACTTTTATGCAACTACTCTACACAGAGTATGATTTCTTGCTTTAGAATTGGATCATGAATAGCACTAATCGTAAATACTATGAGGATTGTTTAAATGTACATCTTGAAATTGTTAGATTGAAAGTGGAGGCAGCAACAGTGCGATGCAATGTCAAAAACATTTTTTGTGAAATAAAATTATGACAACCATAAAAAACACCAACGATATGTGAATGATAAAGAGGGTTTAATAGGACTGATGATGATGATGATGTAGAACAATTGAAAAAGTTGTTGGTTTATGCCAGACATGGGCAAACTACGGCCCGCGGGCCAAATCTGGCCCAGCGGTTTTTTCATTCAGGCCCGCCGGCATTTACAGAAACTTAACCTCCCACCATAAATTAAGCGGAAAACCTATTTTTTTCTTGGAGAGATCACAAATGGCAGTGATTTTCAAAAAAATAAGCCTCAACGGTGCGAAATTGAAATGAAAAACGAGGTGAAAACCTTTTATTTTGAAGATCACATTTGTACGTGGTCTTCACCTTGGTTTCCAGTCAGTGTGCGGCCAGCGGCTTCAAGAGTTTTTCCAAATCTGGCCCTTCAAGTGAAAAGTTTGCCCACCCCAGGTTTATGCCTATGCCAATGTTTCTCTTATGATGGTGAAGAATTGATGGGAGCATTTAAAACAGGGTGTCTCTATTTATGGAATAGTAAGGCATAGTAAATGTGCAGAGTACTCCAAATGTGCTGAATCCCATATAGGCCACATATAAGCCCCAGAGCTTCAAACGGTCCTTTCGCCCCAACCGTCCTAAGACTCATTTGTCCCAGGGACCAAAACATGCTGAGACCCAGATTTCCTATTGCCCCAAATGCCCTGAGGCCCATTGGTCCTAGAGCCCCATTTATGCATAGGATATGCCCCAGTATTCTAAATTAACATCCTACTCCTAGGGCCTATTTATTGCTTCAACCGTCCTGACCTGAGGTCTTTTTGCCCTAAATTAGGCCTGAGGCACATTTACCCCGATGGCCATTCACCCCAAATTTAACTCTTTACACGAGCCCCTTTACTCTAGTGCCCCAAACATCCTATTGTCCAGTTCTGCCATACTATACCATAGTGCAGTGTTCCCTCTAGCTGTCTAGACTAGAGTGAGAAATTTGAGAAAAATGCAAAATTTTTGGGCAAATTTTACTGATTTTGAACCAGAAATTAATATTATAAAATGCAAAACTGAAAAACTTGCATATTTTAATGCAAGACTGTGGCTTGTATCTCGTAAAAGCAAATTTAATGCAAAAAATTTGTAAAAGGGGTCCTCAAAGTAGTGAAATCTTTGGGCAAAAATTTCAATGAATTTATCATTTGCGCAAATTCGCACTAGTCAAAATCCTGGAGGGAACACTGACACAGTGCCTTACTTACTATTCCATAATTAGCAAAACTGTTTAAAACAAGAGCTCGTAACTTTGAGAGTTCTAAAATATTTACTTAAGAGTTTACCATGTTTCAGATGGTAAGGAACTTGGCCCAAGCCAAGGGCCCCTTGTACTGCATTGATTGTTTCGTTATATATACATATTAGGCAAAATTTGGGGAAAAAGTCAGAATTTGTTCCTGTCGTAATCGAGCCATATGAGTGATTGATGTTTCTAGCTTGAAATATACTGGTATTATCAAAGGCTCGCGGTAGTAGCTTCATTTTGTATTTATACATGAACAAAGCTGTTTCAATGTAACACAGTTGGTCCACAGATATTAAGTTATAACGTGTGCTAATAGTCTTTACGCTATCGTTTTTTTTAGTCCAAATATTATTCTTATGAATTGATTTGCTTGCCTTTGTATCTTATTTACCATTGTTTTATTTCCATAGCACCAGGCTGAAGTACAGTAACTAATGTGGCTACGACAAGAGTGTGGTACAATAATAATAACATATTAATGTTGAGGTAGGGTAATTTTTTACTCTGCGAACAGCCACAATACGGTTGCCAGTAACTTCGCCACATGGTAACTTCGCCACAGTAACTTCGCCACATGATAACTTTGCCACACTTTATACATCAAAAATTTACATTGCCTACACCGAAACAAGACTGTAAATTCCCGGTTGCCGTAAAAAATTTTATCGGGCTTTTCGAGTTAACTTCATTAAGGTAACATCGTCACATGGTAACTTTGCCACATAATCGAAACGTGGGGTAAGATGTGGGGAGAGGTGTGGGAGAGTGCATGGGGTGAATAAGGAAGTGTGTTGGAGTGCAGGGGGAGCTGTGGGAAGAAATATGGGGGGTGTGGGGGAGATGTAGGGAAATGTGTTGGGGTGTGGGGGGAGGTAAGGAAAGATGTGTGGGGAGTGAAGAAGTGTGGAGAGGGTGTGGGAGAGTGTATGGGGTGAGTGGGGAAGTGTGTAGGCGTGTGGGAAAGGATGTGGGGAGGGGAATGGGGGAGATGTAGGGAAATGTGTTGAGGTATGGGGCCCCAACAAACTTTTAATTCCGCATATCTCCTCCCTGCCCTCACCTTTCCCTACATTTCCCCTTACCTCCCCCACACCCCATCACACTTTCCTACACCTCCTCTCATACCTCTTCCCACATCTCCCCTTCCTGCCCCACACCCCAACACATTTCCCTACTGTCCTTACATCTCCCTTCACCTTCTCAAAGTGTGGCGAAGTTACCATGTGACGAAGTTTCTGTGGCGAAGTTACTGTGGCGAAGTTACCATGTGGCGAAGTTACTGGCAACCCACAATACTAGCTTTAACTTTTTGAATTACAGATTCCATATGCTCTTTTCAGCACAAATGTTCTTGAATAACTATCCCCAGGAATTTTACAGATGTGGATTTAGGAGGATAAATATGCATCTAAATATAAAACTAAACTGCTAAACCAAATACAAAATACCACTGGTAAACTAGACTACACTCTTAATCTGTAAATCACTTTATTACAGTAGTAGTCTATTCTATTGTTCAGCACTACACTGCTTCTTTCTCAATTCTTTATCTTAGCAAGATATCGAAATCATAAATATACATATGGCACATTTCACATTCACCATGCAACAGTTCAACAAAGCTACTGAAGTAACTCAATACCAGTTCCTTGTCCAATTTCCATCGAAGTACTCGAAGTTTGAGGAACTAAACAGACGTGCAGACAGTGTTGCCAGATCTCAATTTACTCAAGTATCTAGATTGTTTACCGTAAGTATCTAGAAAGTAGCTAGATTTTTGATCAAACCTTATCTAAACAGCTAAACAACAAAAGTATCTAGCAGTCTAGATTAGTATCTAACTACAAAAAGTGCGTTAATACGACAAAAAACAAGCGATATTACGGAGTCTGACATGAAGTAACTTATACAGCATTTAATAATAGCACACATTCAGTTTTTGACACATTTTAGCAGTGGTGTAAAAAGTAGTCCAGACATCTAGTTAAGTAAAAATATTGTTACTGATGGCGGAAACCACTTGAAGTACCGGTAGAGTAGGAAGTAGGGGAAGTAAAAAGTAAGCAAGTAGAAGTAAAAAGTACCAGCAATTTGAAGCTACTTAAGTAAAAAGTAGCGTTTGAAAAACCAAGGCCATAAAGCTGAGTTTTGACAAAAGATAATTCGCTCACTTTCAAACTTGACATATATTCTGCCGATGCTCAAGTATATTCAGGATAATTAGCACCATTATTTGACGAAAATAAGAAAGTGAAAAGTGTCATACCGGTAATCTGCAAAATCAACCACAGTGTCCATGCCAAACACAAACAACAAAAGACCACTTAATGTCATGAAATTGTAAAACTTACGTTATATATAAAATAAAACAATACACCTGACACTAATGTTGCCAATTTTATTATCAAGCATGATTAATTATCATTTGCGTGATACATTGCTTAATATTAACTACTTATATTTAAAGCAACTTAAGTAGCGTTACTTTCTGATTGAACTACGCAAGTAAAAGTAGTCGAAATTTAAATCACTTAAATAAGTACCGTACTAGGTACCAAGAAATAATACTTAAGTAGTCTACTTAAGTAAAATTAGATCGTTACTTGACACCACTGCATTTTAGTCGCAGTGACATCAAATCACCTTTAAACACATCATAGCCATTCATTCAAGCAAAAAATGAATGAAAATAAACAACAGAAAAATATCATGGATCTGCTAGTCAAGTCATATCATCAGCTTTCAGCAACTTGCTCTAAAATGGTTTTAAATGGACTGAACTTTGAATTCAGCAGTTTCACGAACTTCCAGGTAAGCTTACGCACAAACAATATAAGCTATATCAAGATTCAAGATTCATTTATTTAGTGCTCAAAGCAACAAAGTAATTATTTCACAAATTAATATTTTAGCACAAGGAGGTGACGGTAATGACCGCACGGTCTTCTAGCCCGCACCCCCTGCATATTTACATATTAGTTACGACGCAAAAAAACAAAACAAAAAAAACAACAACAACTAAAGTATGCAAAAAGCAATAATATGATCTATTGCAAACCTAGTTAGACATTTCAAGTCGGGGAGGGGAGTGAGAGGGCAGATAAGGAGGAGGTAAGGCAATGAAAGAGAAAAAAAATAAAAATAAATTTTACTGTTTGTGCATCTGATATCTTATATTAGCATAAGCATCTGTGAATCTTGCGCACAGCACACTATCCTTTTCATTACTGTAGGCTTACTCCACTGCAACTTTTCACAAAACAATCTAAAAAATCAACTGCTCATGGCTCAATCAAAGTTTTTCAACAAAATACCAATATTCCAAAAGTCTACAAGACGAATGTGTATTGTGTACCGTACTGTGTAAAGGCAAAGCCTAAAACTCTTAATAGTTTGTAACAGAAGTTCGGCATTCTTCCGCGAAGGGATGAAGCAATAAACAAACTGGATAGTTATAGAAGTGTCTAGATTAGTAGCTAGGATCTAGACGAAAAAATTGGTATCTAAGGGGACTGAAAAAGTATCTACATTTAGATACTAAAAAGCTAAGTTGGCAACACTGCGTGCAGATTGAGAGTTTGAGACTAAGCCAAAACTGATAACACAAGGACACGGAATCGTTTTGGAACATCAAAAAAATAACACTTTGAGATCATTGTAACTCCGCAAACGAATTATACTTTGTAATGTAGACCGTCAAAATTTTTTTTGCATGAGCAGTCTTTATTTTGTCCATTCTTAAAATTGAGTTAATTTTTCTTGTTCATTATATTATTTTTTTTATGTATTTTTGATTCACATCTTTTATGTATTTTTAATTCACATGTATTTTTGATTCAGATTAGGTGCAGCGTCAGCAACCGTGCTAATTTTTTTTAACGCTTTTGTTCTGTATTTTCATCTTGAGCATGTTCAATGCATTACGTTTTGTCGCTGTTTCCTTATTTTAAACCCAGCTGTTTTTTTGTGTTGAAGATGGCGTTATTTTCTGGTTAAAAATAAAAAATCCTACTACTACTACACATCAAATTACGTTGTGTTCATTTTTAAGGCATAGTCTATTCTGCGCTTTATGGCCTTGGGTATCTAAATGAAAGTTTTATTGCAGGCATAAAGCTTTCATTTTTTTCCTATCTAAAGCTTTTTGTTCTTAAAAATGCAAGCATAAAGCGCGAGAGACCGCGTTCGAGAGAAAACATTCAAGAAAAGAAAGACACGACAAAACGGAAAAACCGTTAAAGTATGAAAAAAGAAGAAAAACAGACTAGAAAAAAATAATGACAGCGTAGGCACGGTCATTAGGCCTACACCAGAGACGTATCACTGGGCGAAATCTACACTAAGCCACTAAATGAAATTTAGGCTACAAACAACTAAGCCGAACTAACAAACAACAGCTAACTGGCCTGATCAACATACAGCAATCGCAAGCATTACGCCAAAATATGGTGATCGGTCAAAATATTAAGAATAAGTTTAAGATAACGTCGGGGACAAGCAGGACGGCGAACGACTACAAGAGCACTTGCATGTGTTCTGAGCTTGAGGTTTAGCATGGCAGTACGATGAGCTTTTTATCATGGGAAGTCATTCTGGCGAGGCTTATGGTAATTGTTTTTACATATTATAAAACAGATCTACTAGAGTACAGTAAAGACTGCAGACTCAAAATGATAAATTTGCAGACTCAGAATGAATGATGAATTTGAACATATGCCTTCTTTGAAAATTTTAACTTTTTTACGAAACGTTTAAGAGTAATAACTATAGGGCCAGTGAAGATTGGAATAGCTTTAAGTACGATCAGTGTCGCAAATCAAAATTGTGACCTAAGCTTGAATTTTTATGAACATTTTATTGCATATGCAGGTTTGCTTCAAAAACGAAGAGCGTTAATACTATTTTTACGAAGCCACGCATGCACAGCTAAGGTTTTCATTGTAGTGAAGTATGTGCATCATGGTAGATAGCCCAGACGGACATCGGACCAGCGAAATCTGCTCCCTAGCCCAATGCGCCGGCCACTCGGTCAGACAAGTTTTGTTTGTAAAACTTGGTCTCGAAGTCTCGGTCTCGAACAAATTCACTGAGTTTTGATCTAACGCTCAGTGGCGTCGTGTCATTGGGGCCCGGGGGGTGAGATGTTTTACTTTTTATAATTTAAAAAACTGAAAATTCAAAAAAATATAATAATAGCCAGTGTCATTTTGTTTTCATCTTTCAAACTAACCCCATACCCCCCCCTTCTTATAGGCCTACTATAAATCCCATTGTTTTGTTTTTTAATTTTTGCTTCAATCAATCGCTTCGACTCAGGAGTAAAGTTAGTTTCTTGATCTGTGGTTAGAATTAAGAAAACATTTTGCATGCGTTGTTAAAGATTATAGCCTAGAACACACCTATAGGCCTACACGTCATCCCATCAAATGCGTCAAAACTAATAATGATTGCAGCCTGCTTTTATTTATTTTAGCCCAGTTTCTGTTTTAAGACATAGACTACTAAAATATTTTTGTATTTTCTGACACTATAGCAGTGACTGCACATCACTGCAGGTACCGATATGTCCTTTTTCAACAAAAAAGTGCGCTGAAACGAGTGTTATTTTGTGTGAAAACCGTAAAAATCCGTTGGCGACTGGGGCTAAGCCCCCAGACCCACCTTGCCTATGGCGGCTTGGGCTTTGCCCCCAAACCCCCTGTAAGGTCCTCCACCTTTGTTAAATCGTAGGGCCACACTGATTGCGCATACTGTCCATAATTAAGGAGCGGTTTGGGGTATCAACATAAATTTCGATTTATTATCCAAAAATTGGGGTATCACGACATATTTTGGTATCTTTTCCTAATTTCCTTTTTTCGTGATGTTACACAATGCTAAATATGGCTTTTATAAAGGTTGTAAATGATCAATATCTGTTTAAATTGTTATTAGGGTCCCTCCAAACCTTTTAGCTGCACGACGCCTCTGCTCGGGCTCAAAAATATTTTCAAGTCTTGGGTATTGATCTCGAATTTTTTTTTTTTCTTGAAGTCTCGGTCTCGACTCTTGACCATCTAATCTTGACTCCATCATTTGTTGATAACAGAATCGCAAACTTTTAACGTTGCAGCTTTATAGTAGCCTAGATAGCAAAATGATTAATTTTCTGCCCTAACTGAGCTGTTTAGATCATCGGGTGCTAACTGTTCTAGCATCATCAGCCCTAGTCAAAAGAGATTTTAGTAAAGGGGGATTCATTATGTGACCCCATCGAGCTTGCATTTTGGGGTTTGTGCTTTCGACATTAATTTTTCTTAAGACTAATCACCACGTTGTGGGGTGGTTCTTGATAGAAAATGCTGCTTTAGGTTACCTATTCTAACTCGTAAGCGCAAAATCCAAAAATTGTTGAACAATTTGGTATGCAGTAAACAGAATAGTGTCGACCAAAGTAATAAAGATTTCAACCATCATTAATATTTGTTTCCATGCAAATATTATTATACACATGCAAATATGCAAAAAACTGGGCAAAGCCCCAGTCACTTTGCCTGTAACTGGTTTAGTGCATGCATTTTTTCTACATTGAGCAAGTTACCGTTAAATAGCAAGGAACTTTATGCTTGATTCATCGGGGTCACGGTTGCCATACTTGGTAATTTATACCAAGATCTTGGTATTTTTGACAGCTTTTGGTATTTTTTTGGTATTTTTGATTTAAAAAAAAATCTTGGTATTTTTTTGGTAATTTTTGACTCTTCCTTGGTATTTTCTTGGTATTTTTTATGTCGGAAAATTTTTTTGACGTTTGATTATTTGTGCACACTTTTATAACTACTGTAGCTTTGACGTTTGCTTTGCACTGACGCAAACAACAGTTTGTTTTATACCAAGGTTTGTATCTGACGGATGGCGTCACTATCAGCGATGCGTAACAATACGTAAGACGTTTGGACAGAGTGATATCCAGTTTTCGACCAATGCTGTTTTGTCTGGCCTGGCACGTGACAGCGAACGGCGTGTTTTTATGGTGTCACATGTCAGGGGTAAAATGGTAGTTTCAGGCTTCATTGACTAGAAGTAGGCAAAATGCTTGCAATCTTGCGTAGGTAGTTTCATTGCAGGTAAATTACTGTAGTAGCTTCATTGGCCAGAAGCCTATGCTGGCAATCTGGCATGTTGTTGTTGTTGTTGTAGCCATGCTTCAAGTTTTTTGTTCGTTTTGGTAATTTTTGTTGTCATGAGCAAACGGATGTTAGACGTTATGTATAGCCTAGGGTTAGGAATGAAGATTCAAATCCACATATGAAACTAGAAAGTAATGGCGATTGAAGCAAAATGGAAATTCTACGCCGAATTTTTTCTAATTCAGTGAATAACAAACAAATCTGAAAAAAAACTTTATTTTCATTTGTTTAGAGTAGACTCCGGGCCAGATTTTCATTAGCATAATAGGCTTACATAATCTGGTACCAGTAGCTTAGCTTACAGAAACATGTCAAAGTTACTAAGCAATATAGTATTAGGTGTAGGCTTACAGGCTAGTAGGTAAAATATTGACTAAGTAGTAGATTTAAATGATGTCTTTTTGAGAAAGAGATTCAAGATGACATCAGCAGTTAGGTTTGAACAATAGGCCTATATACAATGTTTTACATGTTTAGACTTCGACATATAGGCTTAAAGGGATTCAGTTACAAGTCTAGGTGATATGATTGATCTGTGATTGATGACAGCCAATAGTATCCAGATTTACATGCAGTATTGGTAACATGCCAAACACAAAAGTGTCAAAGCAATATGATATGAAATTTAACAAATCATGGCTTTACGACAAAGAGTTTAAAGGTTAATCACTTAATGCTAGTTGCCTACCACTTAGTTCCACTGATTTACTTGCCAAGTTGCCTTGTCCAGGATCGAGACAGCAAAATGACCGCGCGGTTTTCAAGTTGCTGCTACCTATGTTAACAACACGAACGTAAAGGTATCACACTGTCCTTTTAATGATGAACGTCAAGCAGGGAAGCTGTGGATACCAATTTTTAAAGTCGTGATATGACTTGACAAGGGAATGAACTCAGGTGTACCTACTGCAAGGCAGATGCTTTTACCACTACACCATTGCGCCGCTTAAATAATGTGCCTGGTTCACATCAGGGGTGATAACTAGCCTATCAGTTGTTCCAGATATTCCCAGTTCAAATGCGTAAAATTTTGTTTCTGTTTTTAATTCTTTGAAAAAAAGATGCAAACTTCTGCCATGATACTGGCACTTAGTGCACTAGTTTGGTACCACACAGTGGCATGTAATTCCACAGTATCCTAAAAAGTATGTACACCCTTGTACCAATGTAGCCTACTGAACCAATAGTTTGTGAAAAGGTACTGGTATATCATAATGTAGGCCTATCGATATTATATAATCCAAAGTGGCTCGGTTCACGAACGCGTGAATCTTGCCTACCCTTCTATGATTGGGCTATGGGAAATAGATGCTCATGTAGGTAAATAGACTATAGTGAGAGAATAAGATTCACGGTTCCCGGAACGGAACCACTGCCTATATAATTTGCTGATATATTTCACGCAAAACTTTAAAGCCCATTTTGCATTAATATTTTGCAAAGTTATTAGCGGTAGGTAGGCCTATACCGTATCAGCTTTCACACAAGTGTGCATCAGCAAGTAATATAATGATATAGCATACCTGCAGTTTCAATGTTATATTAGGAAGCTAAGCCAATATCGACGATCGGTATATGGCATATCAGTAACGCAAAAGCCCAAGTCTGTGCTGCATGATAGATAAGCAAATCAGATCCGTTTTTCACAATTCTCCATTCAGTTATAAATAAGCAAATCAGGGCTATTGGAAGAAAGTAAGTGCAAACATGCTCGGTAAGTTATAAATTAGTCCTAAATTTCTTTAGCAAGGGTACATCTAAATTATGTTTTTTATTATTTGTAGATTGGTTAGCAGAAGTTACTGGAGATTCATCTAAAGCATTTTGCAAGGTTTGCAAAGTCGAGTTAAGAACTCACAAAAACAATTTAAGAAAGCATGCTGCTACAGAAAAGCATAAATGCAAAATTAAAGAAGTCAAAAGCATGGCTAATGTACAGCCAATTGTGGAAGCTTTTAAGTCAAGAAAAGCAGAAGCGCAACAGAATGCAGAAATTAGAGCCGCTACATTTATTGCAAAGCACACTGCATTAATGCGAGCGGACCATCTGTAGTGATTGCAAAATATGCTTAGCATAGTTGCAATGCTTTGTACAGTCGCAATGCCTAATTATTCATCGCAGAATTATTCAGCTTACGACTACTGGATTCGACTTTAGAGCTTAAGGCCGCTTTCACACGAACGACACGAGTCGTACGACTTCAATTTTTGTCACGCTATTTTGAGTGCTACAGCCTTTCACACGAGCGGCAGCAGTCGTACGACTTTATTTCAAAATGGAGGTGGAAGAAGTGGCTGCTGTGTTAGTGCTGGCCGAATTACAAAAGAAAGAACAAGAAAAAAAGCGGAATTATTGGATTCATCCACTGCTCCAGGACCGAAGTGAAAAGGGCCTGTTTTATACTTTGTATGGTGATCTACGATCACATCCCGATAAATTTTTTATATTTGCTCGCATGAGCATTTCTTCCTTTGATGAGCTCGTTTGCAGTTTACAGGCTCGCTTGAAAGGCTGTGATACAAATATGAGAAAGAGCATATCACCTGTGGAAAAAGTCCTTCTGACTCTAAGGTAAGTTGGGAACCCGCAACCTTTGTATTGAACATTTATTGATTTGTGAATGTACGCTACCGGTACCATTAATACACACACACTCAAATTTTCCTTAGGCCTACAATTGTTTTTTCTTAGAACCGAAACAAATTATTCGTAATTAAATCCAGTTATTTCTCCTGAGGAGCGGCGGTCCTCTTGAGGTTGCTTGGCTGAATTTTGCTGGCTAAACGGCTGTGGTGAAAGTAGGGGGCCCGTAATGGCTTGGTTGTAAGTGGAAAGCGAATAGGGAGAAGCATGCTGGTAAGTGTAATTTTCAATTACTTGCATAATTTGCGAGCGCACCTGCAACTTTAGCTCTTGTGGTACTGCTTTGATTGGTTGCAGCAGGGAAAGCAAGAACATTCTATCATCATCATTTTCTCTGTTTTGTTCTCTTTCTTCTCGTGCCTGAATGCTGGATTTTAAAACTTCAACGAGACTATCTGTTTCTACTGCATTTTGAGATCGTTTCTTTTCCAACCTAGGTTTTTTGGAGGTTTTGTTTGTACCAGAAAAGCTTGCACTGGAATCATGCTCTTCAGAACAGTCTTGAACAGTTTCAACCCCGGTGCTAGAATTGGTACCGTCACTACTGAAATTGCTACTTGTTTGCTTGCTTGTTGCAACCTTGTGCAAAAAAGCCAGCTGGTCATAATAGATGTAGGAACCCTTTCTTGGAGCAGCTGCTGCAGACGATCCACTGGATGTGGTCGACAATCTGCGACGTTCTCTGCTGAAGCAATCTCTCAGGCTTCTCCACTTTCGCTGCAATGCTTTTTCTAAAATAAGAGCTATTGTTATGATCAGAAGCATAATATATTTTGCTGACGCTAAACCGATCGATTATGCAATAGATTTGCGTGGCCGGCTATAGCAGTTGGCATAGATTGAGCTAGCCGATAAACTAAGACCCCTTTTCAGTGGTACACCAACCTTCTGCTTATTTCGAAGCTTTTTGTGCGCTATAATAGCGAGCAATCTAAATGTACTTTCATCTCGATAAACTGCTTTTGCAGAAGCGCTGGACTAAAGATCGATTTCCCGTCGGCTCATACACAAGAGTTTTAAAATGATATTCACGCCAGTCATGAAGAAATAAAGCATAGTACTTGCGAAGTTCTTATTTGATGTTAGTTTTGCAGCAATTACATTCAACTGAAGCCTAATTGGGATTCTTTTTTTTTTTTAGATACCTTGCTACGGGCAGCACCATGACTGACTTACATTTGCAATTTCGATTAGGAGTCTCGACAATTGGATGCATTATACAAGAGGTGTGCAGAGCAATATGGGAAATTTTGAGAAGCGATTATATGCCAATACCGACCACAGAGAAATGGCTGTCTATTGCTGAAGGGTTCATGAGCAAAGCAAATTTTCCCAACTGTATTGGAGCTCTGGACGGAAAACATATCAGAATTATCAAACCGGAACACAGCGGTTCCATGTATTTCAATTACAAGCACTTTTTCTCCGTGGTCTTGTTAGCAGTTTGTGATTCTAACTTCATGTTTACTTTTGTTGACATTGGTGCATACGGCAAAGAGGGAGATTCTGCTGTATTCCGTAAAAGCGATTTTCATACGGCAATGATAAATTGCCAGCTAGCACTGCCGCAGCCAGCACCGATACAAGGTTTCGATCAGCAAAGTTTGCCATATGTGATAGTAGCAGACGAAGCATTTGCCCTCTCGGAACACGTCATGAGACCTTTTGGAAGAAGTACTCTAACCACTACAAAAAGAAAGATCTACAACTACAGGCATTCTCGGGCAAGAAGATACATAGAATGCGCCTTTGGAATTTTAAGTAACAAATGGAGAATCTTTCATCGTCCTCTAAATGTTCGTTTAGATCTAGCTGAAGATATTATTAAAGCAGCTTGTATTTTACATAATTATGTGAGAAGCAAAGATGGATACGCATTTGAGGATGCTCTTACCATTGAAGGAGTCACACCATTGCAGCGTGACATGAGTAGTCGCGGAACAAAAGATGCCCTAAGTATTCGCGAAAAATTTGCTGATTACTTCATGACTCCCGAAGGAGCTCTCCCTTGGCAATACGGCCAAGTTTAGACCAAAGACTTGCCGGAAATTTTAAGCTCAGATGTTCGTGCTTTTTTTCGTATGAATAAAAAAATCCTGAGTCGTTTGTCTCAATCTGCAATGCTGTATACGCACTAGGCCTACATAAGCTACGCTCATGATGTGATGAAGGCTTCGTTTATGCGAGCAACTCATGCCTGATTTGGTAGAATGCGGTCTTTAATATTTAGAAAAATATACCGGTAGGTATTTAATCTCTAAACAGCACCAACAACTTACCAAATTGAATTTTTTCCTTCTCTGACGGCAAATCATTTATTCCAAATATTTGGAAAATTTCATCCCAGAGAAATTTCTTACGGTCTCTATTTGAGTAGTCTTCACTACTCAAATCCCAAATTCCAGGCCTTTCTTGAATTTGATATATGAATCTTTCAATGTCTATTTCACAATCCATTTTGCTTTTTTACTAGCATTGATTTGTATCATGCAATCTCATCACTTCAGCTGGACAAAATTTTGGTATTTGTTACGTCATTTGGTGATTATTATGTCAGCTTGTCGCACTTGCGACTGCGACTTCGTGTGAAAAGCGCCATTCGTTTGTGTGCTATGATACTGTCGTACGACTAAAATGTCGTCCAGGAAAGTCGCATGTCCATGACACCCTAATTTCTGTCGGTGCGACAGGTCAACGACTCAGCCTGCGACTGCGACTCCGTGTGAAAGGCTCCATTTGATCTAATGCAAACATACTGTCGTACGACAGGTGTCGTACGACAACTGTCGTCCGTGTGAAAGGGGCCTAAGCCTATTCGCTACATAATCTCGTAGTTGATGATTTGTTCTACTGGATGACTTTGTATTATCCGCTTTGGTTTAATGGTTTGTTTTGATGATTACTATTTACCGCTCTTGCATAACAGACAGGAAATAAGCTCATATATTTATGGATTCTGATTCTGCCAAAATCGATAGTTGAAAAAGATAGTTCAGAGACGTAAGGCAAATGTACTCCCGTGTTTGTTCAATGTTATTTGTTGTGTCTCATTAAACGGACAAAAACCGTCACACACGTTTGGAGTCAGATCGTGTCCTACATTTGGTGACCCCTCCGCGAGTACTTCACATCTAATGCTACTTTTACCTTCAATTTTTTTCTGACTTGAAAATTGCAGCAAATTTTTCTATGCAACGAACCAAATGCACAGGTTTGATAAAGAACTTCATAGCTCCTTGTTTACTTAAAGAACTGAAGTTGGTGATAGCTATTATAGCTTAATCATTGACGAGTCTACTGATATAAGCCAAGAAAAGTTGTTGGCAGTATGTATTAGATACTTTAGCAAGACCAAAAGCAGAATTGTAACTACTTTTATGGCTTTCGCACTTATGGAGTCTGCTGGCACTTCCGATGCTATTGATAATAAAATACTCACTATGCTTCAACAATACAAGTTAAGTCTAGAAAAATTAATTGGCCTTGGTGTTGATGGGTGCAGCACCATGGTTGGAGCACATCATAGCGTTTCAACGTTTTTCAAACAACTTGTATCTAACATTGTTGTATTCAAATGTGTTTGTGATAGTTTGCAGCATGCTGCAAGTAAAGCTGCTGCGGTATTGCCGTATCCCATATTGATTTCTTGATCAGGGAATCATACAATTGGTTTTCTCGCAGCAGTAAAAGACTTTATGACTACAGGGAGTTGCATATGAAATTGACCAACTAAGTGCCAAATGAGTTTCTGCAGCTATGTGCTACACGCTGGATGAGTCGGTATGAGTGTGTCAAACGGATTCGTGATCAGTGGAAGGTTTTACAGGATTTTTTTCATCAAGCTGTTTTGGAAGAGAAATGCTACACTACCCGCCAGCTTGATTGCATTTACCAAGACCCGAAAAATTATGTTTATTTAATTTTTTTGGAAAGCATTTTGAAAAATTTTTCCAGACTGAATAAGTTGTGTGAGCTCCCAGATGCCGATGTTGTCTCACTGGGAGATGATTTCGTTCTTTTTTATCAGTCTCTATTGCAGCGGATTGTAGTTCCTGACAAGCGCCAAGCAGTATCAGCAAAGGATTTGCTTTGCTATGATTTCAAACCTGATGTAATGCATGCGAACTGCGTCCATTATGGTTATGCATTTTTGAAAGGTGTTGAATAAAGAGGTCTTTCTGTTGATGATATTGCTGAAGTGAAATCCAGATGCCTAGATTTTCTGGTTAAAGCCACACAAGAGGTGAAGAAAAGGGTACCGGAAAATGTTGTGATATTTCAGGCAGTATTAACTTTCTCACCTTCTCAGATTTTAAGTGCTACAGATGTTACAATGCCAGCTGTGCGTGTTAAGAACATCTGCAAAGATGTCGAAGCAACAAATGTTGAGATGAAATTGCTATGCAAAGTGCCAATGTGTGAAAGTGTAAAAAAAGATTCTATTCAGTTCTGGAACATCATCCGCGATTTCACTGATGCTGGAGATGCCAAACGATTTGGACACATTTCTTTTGCCCTAGCTCTATATTCCTTACCATATTCTAATGCTGAAGTGGAAAGAATATTCTCCAAACTGAACTATTGTAAGAGTAACCTGAGAAACAAAATGAAAAGTGGCACAGCAGCTGCAATTATTCATATTGATTGTGGGCTGAGATTAAAGGCAGGAAAAATGCTATAATTTTACTATTACTGATCTTATGAAGCAAAAATTTGTTGCTTGCGTAGTTGACATGTTGAATGATTTGGCAGAAGCTTCACCAATTGAAATTGACATGTTGAATGATTTGGCAGAAGCTTCACCAATTGAAATTTGAGATGTTGCAGTGTTTCAAGCGATCTAAAGGTGTGTTTACACAGAATACGATGAAACGTTTCGTACGTACAGTGACGTAGGCTACGAAACTGTTAGAGGATATGACGTAAAGCTACGTCACTATCCGCGGCATTCTAGAATACAATCTTTAGGGGCTTCCCAAAACAACCAGTAGGAAGCAAAACTGTTTGGGTTTGTATTGTGTGAAAAATAATTTCGTCAACTGCTTACGTCAAAAATCTGATGAAACTTCGTACGACAGCAAATCGGACTGAAATCGCATTTAGTGTAAACAGACCTTAAAGCCAGGGAGTCGAACCGTTTAAAATATCGCTCCGGTTCCGGTTCAGGTTCAAGAAATTTGTTTTTAACGGTTCAGTTCCGGTTCAGGTTCAAGACTTTTAAAAAATTTGGGTTCAGGTTCGGTTCAGATTCAGTTGCACCAAAATTTAGAGGTTCGGGTTCGGTTCGGGTTCATCGAAACCAAATTTTTAAGGTTCAGGTTTGGTTTAGGTTCACTAAATCCAAATTTTGAAGGTTTAGGTTCGGTTCGGATTCACCGAAAATAAGCGGTTTTTACCGGTTCGCGGTTCAGGTTCGGGTTCACTTCAAAATCTTTTATTTGGCCAAAAACTAAATTAGGGTTTTGTATCATTAAAATAACGAAATGTAAATTGCATACCCGAATCAATTAAGGTTAAATAAAATTGTAAAAATTCATTAAATTTTGAAAAGCAGAAAGAATATTGCAAAGGTTGGAATAGGTCAGTGCTTTATCGTTCTGATGATGTTGGTCGTCAGTACCAACAAAACGTCAACAAATAAAAAACCTGACTAGATTTAGTTGAGGTTACCGCAAAGTTATCAGAAGAACTCAAGTAAGCAGGAAGAATGTTACGCATCGCAGCACATGTCTAAAGATTTTCAATAATATTTTTTAAGAATCAGTTCAGATTCGAACATTGTTACTAAACGATTTCTGTTCAGGTTTATGTCCACAAAATATTATAGGTTCGGGTTCGGTTCGGGTTCACTTGCATAAAATTTTAAAGGTTCGGGTTCGGTTCAGGTTCACAGATTTGAAATATTAAAGGTTCGGGTTCGGTTCAGGTTCAATGATCTCAAATTTAAACGGTTCAGGTTCGGTTCGGGTTCACTGAAAAAAAGCGGTTTTTATCGGTTCGCGGTTCAGGTTCGGGTTCGGTTCGACTCCCTGCTTAAAGCCTTTTCAATACGTAGCGCAGTGCTCATGCTTTTCATCGGCACACAAAATAAGTTAACCATATCTTACATTAGGTGTGACTATGCAGCGTGTATCGTATCCAAACTTCACAATTTGCATTGCTTCAGATAAATTGCTTTCTTCAGATATTTCTTTTTCAGCTATTTCTCTTTTCAGGTATTTCTTTGAATCTTATCTTAATTGTAAAATATCGATAGACTTTGATGGAGGTGATTTTGGGTAAGGTTGCACACTACTCTCCAGGCATCAGTTGGGTAAGTTACAGAGTAGGTACTGGTATGCAAGTAAGCTTGAGCTTTGAGCATATTCGATGATGATTGCTGTTCAGCTATGTTTAGTAACAGTATCTTAAAAAAGAATATTGTATATAGTTACTATCAGTGATGGAATTCAGGGGGTTCGCGCGAACCTGTTCTTGCTTTTTTTACCGACATTAGACCTTTATGAGGGAACCTGTTGTTAGTAAGTACGATACAAAGGAGAACCTGTTCTTAAAATTTTAAATCCCATCGCTGGTTACTATTGATCATAATATAATGATCTGACAAACAAATAACTTAATTAATAAACTTCTAAGCTCGCAATTATAGTTCAGAAACAGTTCACAAAAGTTCAGAAACAAGAAACAAATAAGTGTTCTTACTTTAAAATGTATTTCAAGTGTAAGATGCTTTGCGTAGTTCCAGCATTAAAAGGACATTAAGTCTACTTTTAAAATGTGAAGCTTATTGGCACAGATTATGTACAGATATGTTATTAACCAGTCGAAGGCCAGTATTATCAACAAAGCTAAAACGATGTGATGTAACATTACCGCCAGGGGGTGCGGGGGCGGAGCCCCCGCCGTTGATGACACTTAACAAACCTTGGTATTTTTCTCTCAAAAAACCTCGAATTTGGTATTTTTTTAGCTATTACTTGGTATTTTTAAAAGCTTTCATCTGGCAACTCTGATCGGGGTTAGTTTTAGTTTTGTGGCGGGTTTCATCTGGGGCATCTTATATCAATTTATAGCCTTATACCCTGCGCCTAGTAGTATATGCTGGCACTGGTTTGTTATCAAATATAATACTTTTGTTAACCCTGTAATTTTCGAAAACGATTGTCGTTGTAGGTCTGAACTCTGAAATATTGACAATAAATTGTTTGCGAAACATTATTTCATGACCAAATGACCCACAACATTTTGAGATTTCATACTAAAATCGGAAAAATGTCAGTTGTCCTTGATCTGTCTTTGGCTTCGACTTGCATGTCCTTGGCCTCGGCTTGTGTGCCTTGGCCTTGCCTCGGAAAAATTTTAAAGTCCTCGGCCTCGACCTTAAGGTCCTTGGCCTTACTACAACACTGCCTCATGAAATGAACAAAGTAAGTAATCCGTGGGGTTTTATGTTTGGATTTTGCACAAGATCGTCGTTAACTGCTCACTATCCGTTTAGATTAAGCACCCATCTGCTTCTGGAGCTACGCAATCGGGATTTGATTTGGAACCAGGTGAAAACAATTACACGTAATGATTCAAAAAGTCACAGCTTTAATGATTGACGTTCAGTATTAAAGCAATTAGCCTAGGTCAGGGGTTCTCAACCTTTTTTGTCTCGTTTACCCCTTGCCGAAAGAAAAAAGTATACTTTACCCCCAGTGTACCACTACTACTTTTTCAATACTGAAAATTAAAGTTTTCTTCAGTCTTTAATTCAGAACATTTACCCCCGGTTAAGAACCCCTGGCCTATAGGTGAAAAGCAAGATGGAAACTTGGAAAGTTCACTTGTAGGCTAGTAGGCCTACCGCTGATAAAACTAGGCTTCTTAAAAAGATTTTCTCAACTCAGAGTGTGTGATGCGGACTACGGCATCTGGCACTAACAACTCGAAATGAGTAATAACGCTTCCGCAATTTTTCCTGTCAAAAAGTTACGGTAAAAGCACGTAGGCCTAATGAGCCAATGCTAACCATTTGCAAAACTGTCAGCATTTGTTGATTCAAAAGAGATCACAATTACCATGTAGGCCTGCCAGCAATTGAAGCAATAGGCCTACCGGTACGACACTACTTTTTCGCAGTGTAGGCTAAAGATGCTTTCACCGGCAAGCGACTGGTTCATTAGCAACACGGTGTTTCTGAAAAGCCTACTCAAATCTTTTATCACCCTATTTTTCAAACATTTTTGACGACCGCCTTGAAAAATATTGCATATGACATAATGCATGTAAACCACCGAGAGCAAAATAATATAGCGTATGCAGGTCCCCAGACTAGTAATAAATAAATAAACAACTGAGGTTTCTTTCAAATTATATTGAACTGCAAGTTCAACGAAGTGAGCTTGGGCTCTTCGGGTCAGCAGCCACCCGGTATATCATACGTCAAATGCGATCGGCTCCAGTCGTGAATCAAACCCACCCCGTAGGATCATATATAGGCGCAATTAGGGGGATAAGGGGGCTGAAGCCCCCACTTAGCCTAATGAACGACAGTAGGCCTACATAAAACAGCTGTAAAAAATTTACAAGCACCAATAACCGTAATTTTGTCAACAGACAACAGGGGCGAAACCAGGGGGGCATGTGGGAGATGCATCCCCCACCAGCCGATTTCAAAAATCGTTTCGGTACCGATAAATACAATTTTTTTGTAATTTTGAGCCTATTCGATGACAAGAAGCCTTACGCCATAAGCACGCATATAATCGAAAATGTGCGAGGAAATTAAAGGCAAAATATTTCAACAAAATTTGACAGAAAATTGTTCAAAAAGCACTAAAATGACCATAAAAGAATGTAAATTTTAAAAAATTTCCTTGGGAGCTTGCCCCCGGACCCCCCTAGAGCCGTTTTTGCTCCTGAATTTGTTTCAAACTGATTTTGCCAGAAAAAAATGCACTTACAAAATGTCGAAATTTGGTACCCCCTCCCTAAGTAAATTTCTGAGTACGCCCCTGACATGAAACATTTTCAAAGGGCTTGTATTTACGCCCTTTTCAAGGTCTAAACGTTCAACGCCTTTGTATTTGTAGGCCACTTAACCTAATTCAAACTCACATCCCCCCACTAAAATTTTCTGGATCCGCTCTTGAGTGCCAGGGAAAGATCTCATTTTATTGTTTACATTTGCTTTGATGACGTGGACAACAACCATCGAGTCCAAGATTGCTGCAATACCAAGACCTCTCACGTCACTTGTAGACTAATTGAAACTTTGTTTGTTGAACATTGTCGCATAAATTTTTTCAGGTAATTTTTGTGATTTTTTCTTCGTTGAAATAAATAGGTTTACCTTTGGTTGAAAAAAATGTTAAAAGATTATTCGTGAGGCGTTTCGGGATGGTTCATAAACTAAATTTTCAGCTCCAACAAAAACTTCGCTTGCCTAGTTAAACTAGTTTCGGACATGACACTAAGCTTTCAAATCAAAATCGAGCCTTCACCCGCGGTATTACGCCGAAGCGTGTAACGAAGGGCGGGGTCCATCTCCGCGGCGCAGCAACGGTGGCGAGCCGTTGGCGACACTGGGCCCATTTAACCGACCCGAGATTTGAGCCCCAGACCTCCCGCACCGATAGCGTGTGCGCTAAGCAACTGAGCTAACGGCCACGCTAAGCTTTCTTCTGTCTTAATCCACAGATTAGAGCAAAAAACTAGCCGTGGGTTTTCTTTGTTGAAATAGACGAGACCTACGTCATCTCGCGAGCCAGTCAGACATAATACCAAAAAATTACGAGCTACAAATGAAGTAATCGTAATCACAAAAATATATTAGCCCTCCCCCCCCTTACGAAAATCCTTACGAAAGTTGTGCCACTGCGTAAGATTACGTTGTGCCACTGCGCGCGGCACAGCTTGGCTATGTAGTATATTAGGCTTGGCTAAATTATCATACACCTGATGTGGTAGCACGGAAAAAAAGACTTAGCCTACAAATTTAATAACGTTTGCCGTCAAATGAGTTTTGAATAATTGCATTTGAAAAGAGAAATGAACTACCCAAATTTAAATTTTCACGTTCAAAATAATTCATCGTTTAAATTTACAGCAGTTGGCAAACCTCAGATGGTGAATTAATTAACTTACTGTTATCATTTGCGTAAGTCTAGACGTTGCACTCTGTGCACCTGTCGAAAGATTTGAAAAACCTAGCAACTTGGCTACTTGTCATACTTATCAACTGCAGTTCCGCAATTTGAATTAGTTTTTGCAGTTTCACTTGTTACTCGAAACTTGCGGAAAACGTGTTTGATTAATTCTGATTTTTATGTGAATGTGTTCCTCTAGTCTTGGCTAGTAAACTGTAATGACCCCATTTTGGGGAAACTGTTTATGGATAAGGCGGCGCATTGTTAGGTTATGTGCTTCATTCATACTTTAGGAGGGGAGCCTGGATTCGAATGTGTGCTTACTAGGGCGTTGGAAGGTGGGAGCTGAGGGGGGCTAAAGCCCCCCTTCATTTTTTTCAGCCCCCCCTATAAAAATTTTGAGCTCCCCTTCAGCCCCTCCTTTCCAAAATTTATAACTGCAGTAGGCTACACACAGAGATGGGCATTTATCGCGATAATTTATCGGTCAAAATAGTTTCGATTTATCGATTACCGATATCGCTTTTGTACCATGTTTCGTTATCGCGGATAAATTATCGCGACAAACGATTCTTATGCACACTGTGTTTAAAGTTAGTGTGTTGGCGCTATGGAAAAAATACGCTGTGTTCCTAAAGTGTTGTTGCAGTGTAAAAACATCTCTCTTTGTTTTATTTGATGTCACTACAGAGTCCGTGAACTGCTCTCTATACGAAACACATTTTTGCAATGTGACTTGCAAAAAAAAAGCTTCGTCAAGCACATCGAAAATTCACCGCAACATTTATCGGATAAATTGTCGGCGATAATTTATCGATTACCGATATCGCTTTAAAAATTTTAGATTTATCGATTGTCGGTATCGCCCAGGGCGTTTTCGAAGTTATCGATCATCGTTATCGCTTTAGTAGAGAAAGGTTTATCGTGCCCATCACTGGCTACACCCTATTGCACTTCTACGATGGCTTGTGGCGTCACTTATTATTCGTTTCTTTTCTTCATTGATACCATCATACCAACGTACTAACTTCTGCAACTTTGCGACAAAGGTGAACAAAATCGCTAAAACTGTTGTATTTCCTGGTAACTTCGCGTACAAAGCTCTTAGAGCTTCATTATGATGTCACAGTTAAATTTTCTCCAATTTTTAAAAGGAATTTTTGGGCGAATAACAGCAAACGAAACAACTCAATATAAAATTAGAATTAGCTAGCTTATCTTGGCAGCAGCTGGCGTAGCGAGAAATTTTAAGAGGGTCGGGCATAATTTCCACATTTTTTCAAGCGTATTTTTATTCGGCAGAACAAATTTGAAGCTGATTGAGAAACGAGAAAAGTTCTGGGGGGTCCGGGGGCACGCTCCCCCGAAAAAATTTTGAAAATTTACGTGCTATAATGGCTATTTTAGTGCTTTTTGAGAAATTTTCAGGCAAATTTTGTTTGAATTTTTCGGCCCTAATTCTGAGTGCTTCGCCAAATATGGTACATTTTGTTCCCACATTTTCGATTATGCGTGCTTGCGTGTTGCTATCGAAGAGTTTCAAAATTCAGAAAAGCGAAAAATTGTATACATCACAAACATCTTGGAAAATGGCTGGTGGGTGGATGCATACCCCTCATCCTACCCCCTGGATTGGCCTCTGGCCATAGCTGCAGAAACCATCAAAAGTTTCTGGCATATTTCAGTCACTTAGCACCATTAGTTTTGTTCTTTTTTACTAAAACGCAGAGACAAAAGAAGGGGGCATGGCACAATGCTCCCGCCTAAATACGCTCCTGCCTAGGAGTCTGAGACTAGGAGCTTGCGAACGGATAATAAGTTCATTTAAAGGAGGTTAACACGTTTACAAACGTCGATCTGGCTGATGTGCCTGTGCTAGTTAGAGGAAAGCTTGAGTTCATCATACAGACTCCAAATGACTTTTACTAAAGTAAAGTGCGTGATACGTGCAATGTATGTTGCAATAACAAAGAGGGGGGTCTGGAGGGCGAAGCCCCTTAGACGTTGGTACGGTAACACAAATTTCAGCCCTCCCTTCCGAACTTAAAAGTACTTCCAACGCCACTGGGTGTTTATGTTGCAATGTTAGAAGTATCGAAGGACAAATTACAAATTAATATGTAACCTATTATACAATAAAAGAAATTTAAGTAAGATCATTTAAATCATATTTGCTGCAGTTAGTGTCAGCTACCAGTGATCACTAACTAGACAGTTGATGTTACATGAGTTCGCAGCGGAGTGGAGATGGAAGGTTGAATTCTTTGGCTACAAATGAGCATTGTAAAGAGTGTAGCCAAGTTCAAGTAATGTTATTTAACGTACCGTGATCTTTTTGCACTAATTTGTTAAAGTTGGTTTTGTATCACCTGATCATGGCGTGCCATTTTGATCAAAACTCGAAAATCGTGCGCAACGTTTCCACAACACGTCTGGAAATATTGATCCTGGTCTTGTTGTGTTGAAGACAATGATGTAATTCGCAGCATTGTTCCCGCTTTTGCAACTTTGCATTAGAGCAGCGTTGACCTGATTTCCAACAATGATTGTGGAGGCGTTCCAACAATTTTTTGAGTCTTGGTTTCTGCGTACTAATAAATTTTTTTGGAATTATGCTGTAGATTTATCTCACACATAAAAAAGCGAACACCTTGAGTTTGATATTAGAATAAACTGGTCAAATCGAGGAGATTTCAACGTGCATCTGAAGGGCACTCGCATAGAACATCTGAGGGGTTCACGCATATGTCTAAAGAGACCTAAGGGGGCACACGCTTGCGGACGCCACTGATCAAATCGCGTAAGTTACGGCCGCTCCATTGTCTGAGCATGGATGCTGTATGTCAGCTGTCAGGGACATAAGCATCAAAAATTTTAAAGGGGAGCCGGATTAATGTAATGAGAGCCCTGTTTTCATTCACCTTTAGTAGCCTAAACGATTTGTAAAATACAAAAGGTCTTCATAGGTCAAAAAATATGGGGCAACTGGTGCCCAGCGGCTATCCTAAATACGCCAATAGCCGATGTGCAACGCAGCTTTTTGTGGAAAGATTTCGTGGATATTTGGGCAGTGTGCACGGAGCATCTTCAGATTTATTCATTAAATAGCGACTGCCAGGTTGTTTTTGCTACTGATTAATTGAACCCCGACCCTACTCTACGCTTTGCGTCGTAGGTACGGTTGAGTGACGTGTGTCCCACAGATGAACTGTCTTCTAGTTGTTATGCTTACGTATACACGTACCGTTCGGAGCCAAACCTCTGTCAATCTTTAAATATTTTTTGTCGGTAATGAACCAGTATTTGTAAAAAAGCAAGAAACGGCAATATTTGCACGGATTTGCCCGCATTTTAATATTTTCCTGAAAAACTTCTCAATGCTTAATCCCTACTGTAAATCGCAAAACCGCAAACATATATTTCTCATAATTTTGTTATGGTCAGCCTGAGTTGGCCAAAAAGTAGGCCACTCGAAAGGGGTAAGCTAACTGCTTTAACCGCAAAGATTAGAACGCTATATCATTTGGACATAAACTTCACGGGGGCGTATGGGCCGAAATTTTTTAAGAGGGAGTTACGTAAAGGGGTTTACTAAAAAAAAGCGCGGTTTTCTAAGAGAATATCAGCTATAATGGCTTTTAACCGGTAACCTGTCAAAGGCGGTACGGTTAAGGCCTTGCGAGAGCATAGGAGGCACACCGCGAATGCCTTCGAAAGTCCACGATCGAGGTACACAGTTTTAACGTATCAAGATTTTTTCAGAGATCGGTTACTAAAGGCGAATGAAAAGTCTGTCGTAGTCTAAATCCAGCTTTGGTCCCCCTACATTTTTCACTACCTACACCCCCAGAGGTTCGGTTTGCAAGCATCTGTCTAAACTATTGATCGCTGCACTTTCTATCAATTTATCGCTGCCCGGTTTATGAAACACAGCTCAGATGGCCTAGTGGTAAGAGCGTCCGCTTCGAATGCTGCAGACTCGGGTTTGATTCCAAGTCAGATCAAACCAATGACTTTAAAATTGGTATTCACAGCTTCCCTGCTTGACGCTCAGCATTAAAGGGACAGTGTGGAGAACAAGCCGGCAAGTTTACTTATTGTGCCGTTGGGAAAGGCACATAACGGAATTCCCCCATCTTGGTGTGGTAGACAGAATGATGGCTGGCAACTCCTAAGCGAGCTCGTATAGCGTTTTGATGGCTTTCTCGTGATAGGAGGATAAATGTGCATTGTGCAACTAAAAACAAAAAAAGATACAATACGGTTGACCGGTCGTGTTATTTGCACGGCAGCTTGTGTGCCCTTAAACTAAACTCTGTTATTTAACGCAAAAATGGTTCAATTCAAATAAAACTTAAATGAACGGTTTATATGCGTCCGAAAACATGCATACAGACAGTCAGTTTTGAATATCATTAAAAAACGATGTTACGTGCAAAAAGTTAAAACGTTACTGTCACAAAATAATTTTATTAAAAAAATAATCTTAGTGACCTTAACTTATTCTAACTCGAAGCCGAAACGTTGCAAAACAACTTAATTTTCTGGCTCTTTCCGCTTAATTCACCTTTTGATCGATTAATAATTATCATGCAACGTACACTTTTTGCCAAAAGATTTTTTCACGCCGCAGTACACGTTATAAAAGAAAAGCACCAAATTGGAATTTGTCATCAAAGTTAACAAA
This sequence comes from Trididemnum miniatum, assembly GCA_964006365.1. NCBI lineage: Eukaryota > Metazoa > Chordata > Ascidiacea > Aplousobranchia > Didemnidae > Trididemnum > Trididemnum miniatum. Next base: position 4,972,633 of record OZ023239.1, read on the forward strand.
ACTGTCTGCTACAGAGCAATACTGCAGAGCGCAAAAAGAATTTTAAACCAGATTTATAGACATTGATGTGTATAGATTTTTGGTAGAATTAGCTTTTACAGTTTTATGCTACGATTTCTTGTCTTTTTTTTTTCAAATAGACGTCGGTAAAATTTCCCAGGGGAATTAATGAAAACGTAAAATGTATGCAAATTTTCATGTCTTAGGAATGCATTTACCGGTATTTCGCCTGCGACAAAACGATTTGCGACAAAGCGACTTGCGACACGTTGATTGCAACGTTCTGTTAGTAATGTTATGAGTTGGCCAATGAACAAGAAAACATTGCGAAATGGGACGAAAAAAATTGTGACGTGACACTTTCCCGCTGTCGAGTGCTGGTAAAGTGTCTAATTTCCTATTTTTTGCCCGAATTTCACGTTAATTGTTTTACTAGAATCTTGTTTGTGATAAAGTTTAGCTCAGAAAAAAATGAAATCAACGCCATTGTTGTGCTTGGCTCTGGTTTGTTTAGTGGTGACTGCACAAGATAGTGGTAAGAAAATATTATAATTTTAACCTATTTTGTTTAGCTTAATTCTGGCATTGCAAACAAGGAACAGACCATCTTTCTGACGCTCTTACACAGTAAAAGAGAAAATTGCGTTAAGCGCCTTTCCCAAGGAATGAAACGAACTCACCGAAGAGCTTCTTCACCCCATCCTTTCTTGCCCACTGCCCAGTGTTCGCGATTGTGAATACAATTTTCTAGTCGTTGGTTTACCCGATTCGTGATCGAACTGTGGGTCTCCTCCTGAAGCAACAGTTGCTTAATTCACTCAGCCACGAAAAAAGTTTTTACTTACGGTCTGGGGATCGGACCTGTTAAATCGGACACACAGCATGCCGCCAACAGCTCGACGCCGCTGCAACTTTTCTTCGGAGCTGTGTTGCCTGCGTTAACCAGCTGGGTCTACTACTAGTTACACGCTTCGAGTAGGCCTATACTTGAGCATTAAACCGCGAGTACAACGATGATTTGATTGTATTCAGAAATCACCTCCCGCGCACAACGAGATGCTGCTATTAACCAATTACGACGAAACATCATGGAAGACAAAGTTGACCTTCGCGCTGCTAAAGATAATATTAGACTTAGAAGAACGGAAATCCTTCGGCGATTACGGGAAGAATTAAGAGCTGCTAGACAAGCTGGAAATAACCAAACGGAAATTGAACGGCGCAAAGGAGCAATTGAAGCACAAATAGAAGCCATCGAAAATTCTCGGGCGGAGAAGGCAGAATTAAGAGGATTTATTCAAGAACACCGAGAAGAAATCGAAGAGCTGCGAAACATGACGTTTGAAAGCTAAACTGTCGCCTGCTATACCCCACCCCCATCAAAATCCAACTAGGTAGACCAGCCTTGTCATTGTGTCATAACTTGGGTATTGATATTATCTTTATGTGTGTCGCTTCAGTAATAAATCTCAAAGTTTCAAACGCATTTGGAGTTGTTGCGAACGACATCACAGCAGAGACGTACGTGTATGTTTTGTGATAGGAAGCGCAACAATGTTTTCTAATGCTTCGCTTACAGTAGTTTTGAACTGCTTCGTTTTGTACTGCATCGCTTACACTCCTGATGATGACAGCTGAATTTAAATTGTCGAAACGTCTAGTTTTAAGAATTATTGTGATTTTATTTTGCACAAAATGAATTCGCATGAAACATGTTTCAAAACGAAGTCACAAAAGAAAAAGTTTGAGAATCCCTGCATAAAGGCGCAATTTTTTACAATAATCTGGGTAATTGCAGCTTTCAGCGTGCTTTGAGTTAGCTCTGGAGGTGGGGGTACACGCTTAGCCAGCACGTTCATTCTTTATACACCTTACACTTATTTCAAAAAATTAAAACAACTGAGCTTATTTTCAAATTATATTAAACCGAAAATTCGTCAGATTGATACTGTTCGCGAAGTGAGCTTGTGCTGTTGCAGTGAGTCAGGAGCCATCCGGTGCATATTTTGAATGTAATTGGTTTCAGCACTGAATCGAACCCGCAACCTGAGAATAGTACCGCTATAGTCATTTCGCTTCTTGAATACAGTAGGCCTAATACAAAAATGGAGTTACGGCATGCGCACCGGCGAAGAATTACAATCATTCCTAGACTTCTGCCACAAGCTGTTGCTGGCTATAAAATCTGCAAGTATCTTTAGTGCCACCTAGCTGATCATCTCTGATCAGTGATCACCGTTGTTGCTAACGCGGTGGTAAAGAATTTTGTTGCTTTTTCGTTTTTTTTTTGTCCTATCATCTTTCAATGACTTTGTGCAAGTGTAATGTAATATGATGCAAATCAAAAAGACTTGAAAATAACCAATGAGCAGAGCATAAGCGGGTGGGGCGAGCTTTATACGTAGTACCGGCATTAACTCTCGTTGCTCGAAAGCATAACCCTCTGTCGTCTATACCGCAGAAAAAGATGTACCGGTATATGTAATCGTAAAACCTCTGTAGAAAATCTTGGAGAATAACATTCTCTTTACCAAAAGAAATTCGAAAAATACAAATGAGTGTTTTTCAATGATAGAGTGATAATTTTTTCAAAATATTGAATCAAAAAATTCAATTATAGCTGATAGAGAATGCGAAGTGAGCTAGCGCTTTCAAGTCAGCGATTACGAGTATGTCATTCGCATTATGTTCCAGCCGTGAATCGCACCCATGAGCAAGAATCTGAAACGTGCTCGCCATACTGCTTGGGCTATTGCACTGACAAAAACAGATCACGAGACTTATCACACACGCCAGTACAAAGCAGCAAGAAAAATATTATCAGTTTATGTTTTATCACTTTTTTAAGCCACAATCGATCGCAGCCCAGAGTGTAGCTGGGGACAACTGCCTCCCCCCGAAAAAATCCAAGTTCTAGCGTCAATATTAGCATTTACACTGAATTATCCCCAAGGGAGTAATTCTATACACAACGTCTACATCGACAAGCGACGACCTTTTCTTTTTGAGATCGATCGCGGAAGAATTCATTCACCTGAAGTATTTTTACCCTATTCGAAACTTCGAGCTGACTACGCTGCTGATTGCAGGGTTTTTATAACAAAGAAATAGTACATGAATGATGGAAGATGACCTAGCAGAGCATCAAACTCGCAAAACCAGCTTTGGAGTCTATACTCACTTGACATAAGCTGAAACGGAAAAATGTAGTTTTCTTTTTTTGGCCACATTATTGCAGCTTAGGTTTTTATTCTAGTGGAGAATGCGCATCATGAAAGATGACCTGTTTGCGCATCAAACCCACGAAGCCAGCTCCGGAGCCCAATGCACCAACAAATTCCAGTTCCATGTGCTAAAGGAAAAATTATTATTATTATTATTTTTTTATTTCAAGCCACTTAATTGCAGCTTAGAATTTTTGTGGTAGTGAAGTACATGCATCATGGAGATGACCTAATTGAGCATCGGACCCGCGAAGCCAGCTTCGGAGCCCAATGCACCAACCACTCGGCCAACTCCATGTGCACTTAAGGAAAAATTAGCAATTTTGAAGTAAATCTGTGTAGTCAGTGCACCCCATATCTGTCACTATTCCACCAATGTTCATCTGCTAGGTGGCGACATGGTGAAAATGAAAAGAGCTTCGTATCACCCTTTGAGTAGGCTAATCATGGTCATATGTTTAAAGTCATAACACATATTGCTACTGTCACTGGCAATGAGCCATTAGGGGCATTGCCTAGGCTTATTGCTACCCGACACTCCTACAAGTTCTTCTCCAAATTGCCTACCAGATGTGATTAGGAGTCGCCGCCGCTGCGACCTCTCTTCGGAGCTGAGTTGCTCAGGCGCTAAGCCACGAAGATGGACCCCGCCACTCGTTGCACTCTTCGGCGTAATACCGCGAGTATAATGACGATTTGATTTTTTTTATAGTACTACTAGTACAACACTTGCAACGCTTTAAAGAAGGAGGCGATTGTCTCAATCTCCTCTCTGGACCCATCGCTGATGCATTGTTACTACAGTACAGCAACAAAACCTTGTTGAAGAATAAATTATTTCAATTTACTGAACTGAAGCATTTTTTATAAAGCTTTCCGGCTAATTAATCTGTACACCTGTGGTTTATTGCTCGCAACGTTAAAAACAACAAAAAACAGCACAATTATAGCACAAAAATATTTTTAAAGTAATATTCTAACATCAATCTATTCAAAAAATAACTCGAAAATCTTTTCATCAACAATACCACTACAACAACAATACAAACATAGATGTCAGTTTATTATACTGTACAGTAAGATAACAAAATTTACGAAGACATTTCTGACCCGAATTCATCAAAAAGCTTGCAACTTAACTGACAGTAGGCCCGGATTTAGACAATGAGAGGCCCCGCTTTCATACCCCTTTAATGAACAATCTCTGAAATAGTCTTCACAGGTTAAAAAAGAGGGGGCATTTCTCGAGTGGGTAGCTTCAAAAGGTTGCTTACGACTTTTGTAAAGTGCAAAATAGACTTGTTGTGATTTTCGAAAAGTATTATAAATAAAAGCGATGCAAATTCGTAATGCACCTGCAACATGGCCCATACCGTAAATTGCTTTGTCATTGAAAGGAAGCTGTTTAGCCAAAAAGTTGGTCTACAGAAGTCTTATTATTACAATAATTACAATAATAAGACTTCTGTTACAAACTAATTTGTTTACAGTTGTAGTATGCAAGTGCATTGTCTCATAAACAACACTGTTTGTTTTCATAACAAAAAATTCGTTGTTTATCACTAGCTATAAACAATTCTCCGTAAATGAAAATTACTGTAAAGTCAAAAAGTAACCTGCAACGTCATTTCTGGAAAAACACTTCACTTTCCTGGGTGCTCTTGCTTCATAAGGAGTTAAACTTTATAAACTTCATCAATTATATTTAAAAATGTCACCATTCACCCCGAGGGACTTCAGTACCAATAGCAACTGGGTCTCCGTAGTCCTCCAGTTCTTTAGGAATTTCACGCAACATTTTTCTTACTTTTTGTCTCATCTTTGCAACATCTTTTCTCAATTTTATGGTGTGTCTTCGTAAAGTAGAGACGTTTCGTCCTTGAACAGCTATTTCTTGGCGTACCGCGGAAATCATGTGTCGGGGGGCGTCATCGCGCCGGTACTCGTGCAATTGACGTCGTAATTTGGGCAACATCCCATACCGAATGACACGAATTTCCCTCTTCATGATCGAAATTTCATCAAGATCATTGTCAATTTGAATGTTCAAATTCGCAAGTTGATCTGTGATTGAGTTGACATCTGTGAAGCAAAAACTTATATAAGTACACAAACGAAACGCAACAAACATCAGAGAGTTAAAAATTATAACATTGAAAAGATCAAATGATTTGATGATTTTTTCATTTTTATCCTCATGTCACGAGAAAGCGACGGAGGCGCTATGCATGGGACGAATCCAGACTCGCTTAGGAGTTCCCCTTGTTTCCGAGTTTTCCGCTTGAATTTTGCTTCTGACTTCTCCAATTTGTTGCTTGTTAGATTCCTCCAAGCAGAGATAATTGCCGTGAAATATCTTATCCAAGGACGCAAGAATGAGGCTTGGGTGGGAGTTGAACCATCAACCTTGCGATCATGGCCGTCATAAAAACGACGCTCCGAACCACTCGGCCACGCTGCCTACTATCATGCTCACGGTATTATGCCGAAGCGAGCAACGAGTGGCGGGATCCATCTCGGCGGCATAGCGTCTAGCGAGAAACGTCGCAGTGGTGGCGAGCCGCTGGCGACTCTGCGTCCGATTTGACCGGGCGTGGAATCGAACTCCAAGCCTTTCGCACCGACAGCGATGCAATTTTAACAGATTAAACGCACAAGCTCAAATGGTGAATTGACTGATGATATGTGAGAGGATGAAACAGTATTCACTGTCAGGATGCTGCTGCTGGTTTCGCTGAATCAAAGCTCATCAGGTACAAAGAAGTATTGCGCGTTCCAAAAACCTTGAAGGTTTCGAAACTTCCACCCGCCTTTTAGATTAAAAAATTAACAACAACTACTTTAAAAATTTTCCTAAGCTATTGATTATCCCAAACATTTGCATGATAAGTTACTTATCCGGGGTTAAAGTTAATATTACAAAGTTTACACACCTGGCACTCACAGAGCAAACTACAGGGTGATCCGAAAGCAGCTTCCTTTGCTAAAATACCTACAACTTATTTAAATTTAGTGATAACTTTCTCAATTTTTTTGTGTAAGTTACTTAGTGTGCGGCAATTACATCTATGCTCTTGTTTCTTTATTTTAATAATTTTACTTTGTATTTGAAATAAATTTAAATCATATTTGGTAAATTAACATACTAATTGTGATGAATAATAATTTAAAATAAATTCAACTACATTTAAATAAACAAATAAAAAGATATTGAATTTTAAATGGAAGTCTATGCAATGCACTATTTTTTCATGTGTATTAAATGAAAAACTACACTTCAAAAACAAACCATTGTTATTTTAGAATAGGGAGTGACTGTCGGATCAACCTGCACATAGCTTTGTTAGACAAAAAGCCTTTGCTTTTTTGACTTATTGAAGTGCCATGGCAATCTTTGATATCGAAACTGCGAGAATGGAAAGGAGACAGGAAATCGTGAATGATACTACAAACTTGAGCTGTAGCCGTCTCGACACCGAATGCAGCTCTTGCATTAATTCATCAGCATGTTTTATGCATTATTCTATTTAAGGATATGATTTAAGCAGTCAATTTGGAAACGTGCTGCAGGCCATCGATTTGGACTGCAGATCAGTAAATATTTTTCCAAATCCAAAAAAAATTATTCGTACACAAAAATGGTATAAATAAGTACCAATAACTGCAGAGTTTTTAATCTTTTTGTAACTCTGGCACAATAAGTATCCCAAAATATTGCAAAAATTGAGGCAATTTTTGGAGATTGGTCTATGTCCTGCAAAAATTAATTGCTTGGGATGCTTCTGCACATATCATTTTAAAATATAACGCGCTCTACACGAAAACAGATAACGTAACGACGAGAGGGGGATCAAATCCCTATGTATCCTGCTCACAGTGCTCAAGAAAGTACCGCGCAGCGACATAGTCTGGCGGTACCGCGCGCAGGGTACAGATTCTACGTGACAGGTTCGATTCACGGCTGGAGACGATCGCATTTGACATGTTTACCGGTTGGATGCCGACTCGAAGAGCGCAAGCTTTTTCTTTGCCTTCCTCAATTACTGTTGAATTTTCAGTTCAATATATTTTGAAAGTAACCTCAGTTATTTATTTATTATAGGTACTAGTATTATTTTGTAGCTCTTTCGACCTCATCAGCTGCTCAACTTTACGTAAGTTTTACTACCAACACCTTGAGCAAAATAAAACGTCAACTGGTTTTTGGAAATAACTTTTCACCGACAGTGAAATGGGAATTGGACGTGACTGCTTTCAAATAAAATGTTTGAAAATTATTTTTTATGGGTTAACGACTTCATTAATCTTTATTAAAAGGCCAACATCACTACCTGACGTAAGTGCGTCCCAGCGCATTTCTCCATATACGTCCAACCATCATGAGTTTTATATTTTAGTCTGATTAAGTCATCGTTGTAAGCTCAAGCTGGAGTGTATGCATGTGACAGTTGCAACCCTTGTAGAGTCCAAAATTGTTACGTGAAGTTACTTTTACTGTAGTTCAGGGGTGCAATGACGTCATGACACTTTTATGACGTCGTAATAAAGAGTAATGGAATTTTTCCAGTAAAATACAATGTTGAAGAATACCGAACAAAAAGATCGGGCGTTAACAAGTTAGGACCGATTGTTTTGCACAACTTCTGCTTGAGTACTGGAATCCCAATAACTCAAACAAACTCTAATTCAAAGGCGTTTATGTCAGCGACATCTAGCGGTATCGCGCACAGGTTACTGTTCCTACGTGACGGGTTCGATTCACGACTGGAGCCGATCGCGTTTGATATATATATTGGGTGGCTGCTGACTCGAAAAGCGCAAGCTCACTTCGCAGTTTCCCTCATGTCCTGTTGAATTTGATTTGAAAATAACCCCAGTTATGAAGATCATTTATTTGACTTACCTCCTTGTGCGAGAACCAATGTGAAGATTAGAAATGTGCAAATGAATGCAAAACTCTTCATTTTTTTCAGAAGTATTAGCAAAATTTTATGAGTAATCTAAAGCACAAAAAGTATAAAAATTTTTTTTGCGGAAGGAAAAAAAAGTACGCTGCACTTATTATAGCTGCAAAACTTCTTTGACTCTGACATTACAGCTATATTTTTAAAAATTTTTGTAGGTTTTTTTGTCTGTTTTTTCTTCACAACATTGAAAAATTTCGATGCAAGCTGGACGATTCGCCATGTGCAACCGTCCCATTTTATTAATCAACTGTACAAATGTACTGTTTCACGGCAAATTACAAGTTCTTCTCTGCTGTAGCACATACGAGTAATAGTTTTTATTTCTGGGTTGTAGGATTTTAGAAGTTAAATTGCTTCTTTTTTTTGCTGATTGTTGCTACGTTCAGATTGCTTTACTTCTTGCGTAATCGCAAATAAACTTTACGTTAGTATAGTTGTTGCTTGGCACAAATTAAGCAAAATGGTTTAATGTTCCCTCTTCTTGTTTTCGAGCAGAAGCTATTCTTTTACAAAAAACTCGCAAAATTAAGAAAATAAAACTTTAAAAAACTAGAGCTAAATAATTTAGAAAGTACTTGTTCCATGGAAACGCACAGTAGCAAGCTACTACATCTATAAGCGCCAGCGACTTTGCCTGTATTGCCAGAATAGGCAAAAAAACGTTCACGACGGGTTCGATTTACTACTGGTGCGATCGCATTTCCAGTTGCTGATGGCTTGAAGGGCGCAAACTCACTTCGCAGTCTCCCTCCATTACTGCTTAAAATTTAGTTTAGCGCTTTGTTTATTAGTAAATATCCTTGGTTATTTATCTACATAATTAAAAATGTGACCGTAGTTAAATTATAGCGATAATTTTTGATGTATGTTAATGCCTGAGTTTTTGAAACTATTTTTTACTGCAGGCAGCTTAAAAAATCGTCTCGCTTCTTACGCGATGGTTTATTGCAAAACTCCAATAATTTATGTGATAATTTTTTCTGCTTTTTCGTTTTAAACAACTTTAATCACGTGATAGAACATGATGACTTTTTAAAACCACGCCTTCCAGCTAAATTTGGAGTGATTAATGAGGGCCTATCATGATCAATTATTTAAAACAAATGTAGACAAAACTAGAATTCAGATAAGGCCAATAAAGACAGAATTTGAGCGCAAAATTGCGAAATGACACGAGTTTCGGATATCTTGAAAAAGGCAGATTTGCAATTAAATTCTTTATGCAGTTATTAGCTTTTTTGGGCTTTATTTTTTTTGACTTTCCACTTGAAATTAAATTATTTTGCATTGAAATTGCAAACACGATCAGATTTCTCTCAAGGTTGCGTGACTAGGAACTTCCAACTCTCAACATGGTAAAATATTCAACAAATGTAGAAACAATCACGAGGTACTCATAATAATGCAGCAGTAATTAAAAAATTGATGAATCAAATTAAGCAAAAACAAATAATTATAACTCTAGCTCTGGAGTACTAAATTAAGTACATAAACTTGCTAGAATTCTTACTTAACTGCTTCCAAAGAACAGGCATTACAAAATTTTGGGAAAATATTGTGATCGTTGTTAACCTATACCCAGTGGCGTAGGTAAAAGGAGGGCCACAAAGGCACTGACACTGTCTTTGACAAAACCTTTTCTGAAATATGCGTAACACGTTTTTAAAAAATGTCATCAACATCAAATTCTTTATTATACTCGCGGTATTACGCCGAAGAGTGTAACGAGTGGTGGGGCTCATGCGTCCATCTCTATCGCTTAATGCCTGAGCAACACAGCTCCGAAGGAAGGTCGTAGCGGTGGCGAACCGTTGGCTCCACAGTGTTCAATTTGTCCCACCTGGCATTCGAACCCCAGACCTCTGACACTGACTGCAGTGTCTTAAGAACTGAGCTAAGCGGCCGGTTTACCATAATATTTGTAATTTTTAGCCTATTGTGATTTACCCCTCATAATTTTTTGTTGATAAGCGCCTGGTTGTATCACACTGTAATTTGGATTTTTCCCACAAAAACCTGTGAACATAAATAGCTTTTTGAAAAAGGCTTTCAACACTACTACACAGTAACCACTAGTTGCTAAATCATATTATGATGAGGATTGGTAAGACCTGAAAGAGCAATGTCGCTAATTTAATTTTCTTTAGAAAACATCATTGTTGCTCCGGTAAGAGTTACCAGTTCGAAACAGCGTAAAGAGAAAAAAGTAAGCTACAGTAATTCTTCTAACTGGACGTTTCGACGATATAGACTCAGCTGTCATCATCATAGCAGTGCCTGCTACATATTTTTTTATGCTGCCTTGCATGTGCTACTAATGATGACACCTAAATCTATGCCGTCGAAACGTCCCAGTACAATAATTACTATGGCTTTATTTTTTCCTGTTTACTTAACCAATTTTTGTTCCAGGCACAGTGGTTAGAGACGTGGCTATCGGTGCGGAAGGTCTGGGTCGATTCCCGGGCCGATCAAATGACTCAAATCGGACACAATGTGTTTATTTGGAACCGTGTTGTCCAGGCGCTGAGCGGCGGAGATGGACCTCGCCACTCGCTGCACGCTTCGGAATAATACCCCGCGTAAAATGAAGATTTAATTTTGATTTACTGATACATAGTACCTAACAAAATTCAATGACTGCAGCACCAACTCATATTACGCACTTTCGTCATTTTTGGGATGGAATGTCCGAATGACACATCGGTACTTTTTAAAGACATAAAAAGTTGCATCTCAGCAGCCTAGCGAACCCAACGTATTAGTATACTGCACGTCATTATTCAAGTGGATTGATATTAAAAAGGTAAATCCCAAGTTAAGAGTTTTTAGTTGCTGTATGACATAGGATTACGTAGCGTGGCTATGGGTTATGAATCTCACTTGAAGTATCCTCACAAATAAGTACTTTGACAAAGAAAGTGTCATGCTCTCTCAGCGTCCATACAAAAAGCGTTGAATAAGCCGGCTTTATATAAAATACCAAACGTCTGCAGGCAAATGTTACACTCACGTGTGAGGAAAAGATGGCACTTTTTTGCGATGATATTGAATTTGGTGAGGTTAACTTAGGCCTGAAAGTTGTTAATATGATAATATCTATAATTTTTCCTCAGCCTTTTAACTACTTAAGAACGGCAATGTTCAGAGCTTGTAACTAAACAAATTTTTTGCAAATTTTTGGGCACATTTCTGCGCGGACTTAAAATAAAATTGTTTGAACGAGAAAACCTATATGTCATCTTTAACACGTTTCATTAATGTTTCTCACTTGACTCAAGTCATATTAAAAATAAACTTTACATCATGATTGGTCGGCGGTGCATAATGTGGCATAGCTCAATCACAAAGCAGGCAGTGCTGGCCGAGTTTAGGCAGTGGACCCCTGGATCAAATGTGGGGGGTTTGATACCTTGCTAGATCTTTGTCTATGTTATTGTATGTACTTCATTATTACAAAATCTAAGCAATTGAGATGAGGTTAATTAAAAAGGCAGGCTAAACTGTCCCAGGGTTAATATTTTCATGAGAGCTTTACGGGTAGGTTGTGTCGCCTACGCCCTACAGGACATAAATCGAACATTTTTCATATAAAACCTATCAGTTGGCGTAATGATTAAAAATATTGCTGCCGCGCGGGAGGTCTTTGATTTGATTCCCTGGCTCGGTCAAATCGGACACAATGACAGCGATAGCTCGCCACCACGGCGATGTTTCTTCGGAGCTTTGATGCCCAGGCGCTAATAGCCGCGGAGATGGGCCCCACCACTCGTTCCAAGCTTCGGCGTTATATCGCGAGTATCATCAAAATTAGTGTTTTCTTTCGTTGTTTGAGTTTGCTGTTTGTTTTACTCGGATTCGATCATTTACAAGAATTACAACGTGGGCTCATTTGAATACAAGTTTTGCAGAAAATTGCAATGAGCACCGTTTCCGAGTGTTACCCTAACCCCTTTGTCATCCCGACGTCGTTCATTCAGCTCTTCTCACTGCACTATGAGGTGATCTGCTTAAGTATTTGATGCCAGTAAGGCCCGATACATCAGTAGGCCTATGATGCAGTAGATTTTTGTAGCAATGCTTTTGCAGTGTTTATTTCAAAAAACCGTAGCGCAAAACTATCATTAACTTCCAATATGTTAGAAAGTTTAAACTGTCTTTGAACTAGAAGCTACCTTCCTTGACTTTTACAATTCTAATAATTCTTGGTGTAAAAGCAAACGATATGCAACGCCACCAACATCTGTCTCAAATTTGTGAATGGAAATTGTCATTCATGAAATGGCTCAAAAATTTGACCTAAAAAACAGTTCACGCATGCAGGAAGCTACAACTCCCGCCTACACGAAGCGTGTTTTTTTGTTTGTTGCATTTGCAATGATCAGTGTTTTTTGAGGCGTTTTGAGAAACCGAAATGGTTTCTCAAAATTGTCCAGCGGTCTCCCAAAATCTGCTTGTACATTAGTGTCGAAAGCTGTGTTTTACGCAAATTCAAAAATTTGGCGGTCTATCAAAATTGCTTATTGGTTCCTCAAGTCAAACCTTAAAAAAACATTGGTCATAATCACTGTTGAAGGAAAAACAGGCCGGTTCAAAGAACATCGCTATCGGCGTGAAAGATCTTGGGTTCGATTTCTGGGCTGGTCAAATCGGACACTGTGTCGCCAACCAGAGTTGCCAATCGTACTCGGGCTTTTCGGGTTGGTTCGGGCCGAGCTTGGGCCTGGATTTTGAAAAATTGTTGGGCTTCATTCGGACCGGACGCCGGAGCAAAACCGAGATTTTCAGGGAGTGATAGGGTTTTCGCGGTCGCTAAAATTAAAGCTCAATGATCTAAGAGAACACCTTGTCGCATCTATCGCATCGGTGTGACTGTGGATGCGTAAAACTTATTTTCTTTTTATCAAAACTTCTTCAAAATTAAAAATGGTGTTTTTGATTTCGGCGCTAGGCTAAATCGGGCTCAGACTGGCTGATACATTAGGATGCAGGTCGGACTGGGCTCAACATCTTCGGCCTGTTGACAAGTTTGTCGCCAACGGCTCGCGACCGCTGCGACGTTTCTTCCGAGCTGTGTTGCCCAGGCGCTAAGTCGCACAAATGGGCCCCGCCATTCGTTAATTAAACGCTTCGGTGTAATGCCGTGTAAACAATGGAGATTTTAATTTTTTTTTGATTTGATTTTTAAATCAATTCGGTTTAAGCAAAGCAATTTTGTGATCGAAAGCACATAAACCAAAAGTAGCCAGCATTGTAGTATCTTCATGATAGGAAAAATACGAAATGCAAAGCAAATTCTAAGATGCAAGAATGCAAACAGCTCCTAATAATTAAGAAACAGCAATGCTTGAACATTTTTTGTTGACGTTATTGTGTTTTTGGTTGTTGGAAAACCCCAAATTGAAATCAGCAAAAATAGCATCTTATTTGTTGTCGCATATTGCGAAGTCATAATGCATATTGCAAGAAATTTCGAAATATGTCATGAGTCAATTATAGCTATTTTTATTGAAATAAACATGCATAATTCAGCTAATGCGACTACAGCAGAAGGTCAAACCGTTGAATTAACCCTCTTCTTCGTAAGAAGCGCCAAAACATAAGTATTTCGTGTAATACTTGGTCTTTGTTAAAAGTATGTCACAGGCTTCTACTATATAAACTGCTATAAAAATTCTTACGCGTGCGTAAGACTAGAAAATTCTTCGCAAAACCACTCCATTATACAAGAAAAGCTGAAGGAATTTTTTGATTAATTAGCGATTTTCGAGGCTTTGCACACGCTTTGCAGATCGCTGAAAGTCCCTTCACCTTTTAAATTGTAACAAAACTCGTATAAAATTACCTAAAGATATTTAATAATTTAAAGAATTTTGAGAAATAAATCCGCCTAATTCTACCGTCAAGCAATTGACTTCAAAATAGCACTACTTATCACAAATGATGCCGTCATAGAGGAACTGTAAAAAAACTGCAACAGAACTCAAAGGCTCATGCGCAACGTTGACCCAGAGTGGTAAATGGACCGACTAGTTCTAGCCCGATTTGATTAGACGCCCAAAACAAGCCGAGAAAATCTGAAAGTTATATTTGATGTAATCACTAATACGCTCATGTTAAATTCTTGTTTCATCAAATAGGCATTTAGCTACCATAGAGCGGAGCAGCACTGGTTAAAGATAAAAGCTCTCATCAGCCGCACTCAGGTTAAAGGTACATTTAATCTTCAAAATAATAGATAGACCATGTACGAGCCAAACACCCTCCGCGTTAACATAACTAAGAAAATTTAACCTTTGTGGCATGTAACAGAAGCTACCAAATATACCTCACCAAGTCAAAACAGGTATAGCTAATCGTGTCGAGAAAAGGGAGACATATATCTGTACGAGTGACACTGGGCCCGAATTAGCCCGAATTCTAGGCGCTATTTCGGTTCTACGATTGTCCAACAAAAAATGAAGATCCTGATTAACACAATTTTACCTCGCTAAAGTGTATTTAAATTCAAATGGCGAAACGCTAACGACATACGCAGTATATTATTCGTAATCTATGCGCAGGGTTACCATCGGTCTACGCCAAAAAATAAGCACGCTGCTGCGACGATGACGTGGTAGGTTATTGCCACTCCTCAAAAACTCTTTAATGCAAAATCATAATTTAATTAAGGCCAATATTGCTGGAAACATTTTAATTTTTCGAGACGTTTCGATTTATACTCAAATCATTGTCAATCTTGTTCAAATAGAATTCTTCAATGGCGTAGCCACGAGGGGTCGGGGGTTGCAACTCCCCATTGAGCCTCAAGTGAC
Source organism: Trididemnum miniatum (assembly GCA_964006365.1). Classification (NCBI taxonomy): domain Eukaryota; kingdom Metazoa; phylum Chordata; class Ascidiacea; order Aplousobranchia; family Didemnidae; genus Trididemnum; species Trididemnum miniatum. The sequence goes on from OZ023239.1 coordinate 4,987,639, forward strand.
GTCATACTTACGTCTCTTTCTGACTTTCTTTTTGAAGCGTTAGATACTTTTACTACTTTTTCTTAAGCAAGTACCCGTAAGTGTTGGCCTAAGTCGGTTATTTTATGCTAATTGGACGCGTATAGCCAGAGGGGGATTCCAAGAACTCGATTTAGGGGGTAACAAACGGCGCACAAAAACTGGTACCAAATTTACCAAGATAATGAGCAAAAAAGCGATATATTGTTATAGTTCAAAATTAACCAAATTTTTCAGGAAAATTAGAGATTTGCTGACGTTTTAAGGAATAAGCGCACGCAGGGGGGAGCACGGTGCCATGCCCCCCCCCTTTGGCCCTGTCATAAGGTGCAAAAACCTAACTTTCAGTCTATAATGTATTTCTCAAGCTAATAATGGTTGCAGCCTCCTTTCACTTGATTTAGCCAAGCTTCTGCTTTCAGACATAAGCTGCAAAAATATTTTTGCGTCATCCATAGTAACTGCACTCACTGCATGCCCTTTTTCGATAAAAAGTGTGCTAAAATGAGTGCTCTTTTTATGTGAAAATCGTAAAGATTCGTTGACGGCTGGGGGTTTCAAACCCAGACCCCCGGTTGTGCCCCCCCTTTGCCAGATTCTGGGTGCGCCACTGCTTTAAGGAGAGAGGATAATCGCCCCCACCTCCCAACTTTGGATCCGTCACCGCACGCAGCCGTGTCAGAGTAGCGCTGTTTTTTTAAGTTTGTTCTTTGCCGTGATGCTTATGAAGCAGTGACGCAATTTTATTAGCAGGGCTGTGCCGTTCCTATACACGCAACTGTACTTGGTCCCTCAGACCTTCTGTAGAAAAAAGGCAAAACGATTTTAAGCAAAAATGATTTACGTAGCTCAAAAAAGAACTAAATCGCTAACATTTGAATACCGTTTTACTAATTTCACCAGAAAGCATTACTTTGACTTCCTTACGATAATTGTACCTTAACTGTTTTTGGTATTTTTAGTTAAAACATCTCTCTTAAATTTGAGGTCATCTTTTGTTATTATACAACGTATGGTCAAATGTCACGTCATTCTCAACCCCTCCCACTGCAAAATCCTGGCTGCGCTAGTGGAATTCTTATTCAATCTTATTCAAATCGATTCTATTTGAATAAGGATGACAATGCTTTAAGTATAAATTGAAACGTCTCGAAAAATCAAAATATTTCCAATACTATTGGCTTATATTTTTGTAATTAAAGTGTTCAAAAATTCTTGAAATTGTGTTCCAAAATCATATTGGTAATGCTTTGTATTAAGTTGTCGTGGGAATTAACAAATTTAACACTAATTTCAAAATCCTAAAATTAATTATAAAAATGAACGTTTTCCGTTCACTTATATAAAAAAGCATTTCAACCAAGAAATATTAAGCACGGCATTAAAAAATAAACACATTTCTTAGAAATATGCACATTTATATTTTGCAAGACATTGCTATTAAAAATAAGCACAAATCTTAGAAATAAGCACGAAATGGTAACCCTGTCTATACGTCTATGTGATCAACATGCAGTGCGTCAATCGCCGTCTGACGGCATTTCATCGCGTGTATAAAAGCTTGTTTAACTTTACAGAATTTTTTTTGTATGACTTCGCTACCTTTATGTATTTATCTCAATGTTATTCAAAAACAGCCAAAAATGAAATCAGAAATGAGGTTATTAAAACTAATTCTTATAAGACACGTTTGACACCCGGTAAGCGGCACAGCAGCAATTATTTACAGTAGGTACCGTAAATACGGCAGATTTTCGCGCGGTAGGTAAACCAGAAAATAACTCAAAGTTGCGAAAAAAATTGTCTCGAACCACGCGTCGCGTTGCCGCTTGCTGCGTGCCCGTGTACTTCAAAAGCATCTTTTCAATGACTAGTTTACAAGTTGTGACGAGAGCCGAAACAAAACCATTAGGATTTTGGCACAATTCTTAAGAAACTTTGTGCTTTCCCAAGAGCTATAGATCCTGGTAGTTTGACCAACTTTATGCTACTTTTTCTGGGGACTGTGCCTCATTGACTTAACTCGCTATAGTATTATTATTATTATTAGTGGGCGGTGGTGCCAAAGAGGAACAACAACGTTTAAACCTCTCTGGCACATTGTGTAGGCCATCAATTAGGCCCATTACAATTTTTCACCGCTTTTTTTTTTTTTTTTTGTTTTATTCAGATTAGTCTACTGGCCGTATTCAGCAAGCCTTCCGGCCTGCTGCAAATACTTAGCCAGCAGATTTATATTTAGCTTTTGTACCACAGATTTTATTGTGGTTTTTTCTTTACCAAGCACCTTTCTTCGAAGGGTTTGGTAATAAGTGCATGCTCCAATATGGTGATTTGGAGTTTCTTCTTCCAGGTTACATTTGGACATGTCGGTGACTCGTCACGTCCAGTGGTCTTCCTGTGTTTCTGTAAGTTGCAGTGACCAGTGAGGACTTGCAACACTTCATTTAATCTAGATCTGTTGAGACTCAAAAGTCGACGAGTTAATTGGGGCGAGGCCCACTCCACGTTTTCTTTTGTGCTCAGGCAGTCCTTTCGTTCTATCCAAGATGTTTTCCATCTTTCAACACTCCAATCCTTTATTGCAGCGCGACAGCTCGCATATGGGTTTGAAACAAAAGGCTCAGGGCCGAAGCAATTAAATGCTGATCCTGATTTAGCTAGTGTATCCGCCTTCTCATTACCGTGGATGCCGGTGTGGCCCGGCGTCCATGCAACAGTGACGTGATTGTCTTCACCCAATTTATTTAGGTGTTTGATACATGATAATACTGTACTAGATTTTACAGTATTATTTTGGATTGCCAGTATCGCTGCTTGGCTATCCACTAAAATTATTATTTCTTCATTTAGAGTTTTTTCCATGGTCAGTTTCTTCGCTACTTCAGCTATAGCGAAGACCTCTGCCTGAAAGACTGTACTATATCTTCCCAAATGGAAAAAACTTTGGTCTGTGTGAGATCCTGATGGGTATTCTATATAGAAACTCGCACCGGCTCTTCCATTCAATTTGGACCCGTCAGTGTAGCATCTGATTATGCTTTGTTCTAAAGCACGTTCAAACTGCACTGCGTCCTTGCGTTCTAAAACAAGGCAATTGTACTGTTTTCCAAATACCTTTGTTGTGTTTATCAAATCTGCGGGCATGCTCAACAAAGACAAGTTTTCCTTTGCTTCATTGCATACGTCAACATGACTTTTAGTTTTCCCTGTTGATCCGATTGTCATGGCTGACCAAAGGCCCACACGGGATAACCTGTATGAACCTTTTAGCGCCTCTGACAATATGAATTCATTAATTGGCATGATATTCAACAGCATTTCCAGAGCACCTGTGGGGGTACTGGGGAATGCTGAAGAAATCATGAGACAAGCTAGTCTTTGTACTCTAGCAAGCTTTTTCACTAGATATTTTTTATTTAGTCCACCAACCCAGGATGTACACGCATATGTGATAACAGGCCGTATCATTGCAGTGTATATCCATCGCATGTTGTTGGGATTTAATCCCCACGCTTTGCCCACTATTTGTCTGCATTGTAATAACGCCGCAGTCGCCTTGCGAGCAATACGTGTTATGTGAGGTTTCCAGGTAAGCTTACTATCAAGGGTTACACCTAGTAGTGTTGCTTCTTTGGAAATTACTAGCTGGCGTCCGTTTAAACGCAAGGTTCCAAAACCCGGCTTCCTTTTGTTAGTAAACAGAACTATTTCATTCTTTTTACTGCTGAATTGAAGCTCTTGATTATGAGCCCAATTTCTTGCAATATTTAGCACTTTTTGAGCCCTACCTTTGATCCACAGCATGTTGGTGCCAGTGACCAAAATTGCTACATCATCGGCATAGGCTTGTACATGAAAACCCCTGTTGCGTAGGTCTACCAACAAGGAGTTTAATACACAGTTCCATAGAAAAGGGGACAAAATACCACCTTGGGGATTCCCTTTTACTACTTCTCTTTTAATCTTTTCACCACTTAGCTCTACTTGAACTGTGCGGTGTCTCAGTAAATTCTCAATCCAATGGACGAGAAAAGGCGACACCTTCAATTCTCGCAGAGCATCGGCAATGCCACTATGTGTGATATTATCAAAAGCACCAACAATATCCAGAAATATTCCAAGTGCTGTTCTTTTCTTTGCCAAGCTTAATTCTATGCGTCGTACAAATTCATGCAGTGCAGTTTCAGTTGAAACTCCTGCTCTGAATCCATACTGGAACGCAGAAAACCTTGCTTGCAAATTAGAATCATCATTAAAATGATACAGTACTAACCTTTCCAACCATTTAAGTTGAAAGGAAGTTAAAGTGATCATCCGGAAAGACTTAACTTCATGATAGTTTTCTTTACCGGGTTTAGGGATGAAGATACCAGTCCCTTCCTTCCATACTTTCGGCACATAGCTGTACTTCAAGCACATTTGGAAAATGGTTTGGTATATATTTCTAATACTATTCCAGCCTTTTTGTAGTAGCACCGGCTTCCCGGCGCCTTAAATGGCAGAAATTCGTTTATTGCTCTTTCCATCTTTTCAAGTGAACAGGTGGAGCTAACAATTTCGTCGTGCATTGGTAACACAACAGTGTTATCATTTGGTTCTTCTGCTGCTTTACTATAGTTTACCTCTCGACTTCCCGGTGCTAGGGTGTCTAAAAGGCAATTCATAGTCTCAACAGAAGATTCGGTGAATTGACCATTAGGTCTTAAAACGTTGCTTAGTTGCACCGTTTCGTTTCGACGCATAATTTTAGCCAGCGGAGCGGTTGCACAGTGGCTATTCATCGATTCCGTAAAAAGACGCCAAGAATCTCTCTTGGCTTTTCTTACGGCATTTTTAAAAATCAATTGGGCCTGCTTAAAAGCTTCCCAATCGCTTCCAAGTTTTGATTTGATGGCTTTACGTTGGGCTTTACGAGCCTCTCTGCGGAGACAGGTTAGCTCTGTATTCCACCAAATATTTTCAGTTTTACGACGGATCTTACGCTGAGGGCAAGATACATTGTAAGATTTTATTATCTGTGATTGAACAGTTGATGCCAGTTTTTCTATATCATCTACTGATGATATGCTAACTGGTGTACTATTCAAATCATGCAACCTGTGACCAAGTTCGTTTGCATACTTATTCCAGCAAGTACGTCTAACGTTCCTGATCATTTTTGTTCTTTTGGTGCCACTTTGAACTCTAAACCTAATATACATGTGATCTGAAAAGGATGGCACATCACTGACATGCCAGTCACTTATACAGTTCTCAGCATTTCGGTTTATTAGAGTCAGATCTAGCACTTCTTCTCTTTTTCTCGTTCTGAAGGTGGGTTTACTGCCCACATTACAGATGTGCAAGTTCGCACTAGCACAGAACATAAGCAAATCCATACCTCTTGTATTGACGTTGGAGGAGCCCCATACTGTGTGATGTGCGTTTGCATCAGTTCCTATAACGGTAGGAATTTTATCTCTGTCACTGAATGACAGCAGCTCTTTCAGAATTACTGGTGGAGCTGGTTCTTCCAAAGCCATGTAAGCCGATACAAAGACAAAGCTATCTCCTTCTCGTCTTACATTTTTAACTCTCACTGCTACCACATCTTCGCTAGAAAATTGTGGTATGAGAGAGCATGTCATATCAGAAGTGACATAAATACATGCTCGGGGACGCTTATCTTTTTCATTACCTTGAAAAAGTTTCCATCCCCTGAGTTTACTTCTGATTGCACCTCCATAAGTCCAGGGTCCCTGAATTAGGACTATACCTGAACGAATGTTTTTTGTTACTTCACATAAGTTATAGCTAGCGGCCTTACTTCTGTGAAGATTAATCTGCCAGCATTCAAATCCATTCGACTTGGTTTTTCGTGCTGGAATTTGTTTTTGATTACTTAAAGCGTTTGTTGCAGATCTATTACTCATACACGGTATGAATTTTGAAAATACAACAATTTTGCTCTAAGGTATTGATTGTCAGTCTACTTTAGTAGGAACTGGTTGCCTTCGAACCCTGATCAAGGTTCTGAGGCTCCTCAGCTCCTTCCGAAGCATCTCTGACGTTCTCGATTGAGTGCTAGAAGACTCCATCGACCTTTTCGTTGATGCAGAGTTGCAGGCAGTTTGAAGATTATCTCCAGGGTTAGTGATGTTCAAACCCTCTAACCCCTTCCACAACCATCCTCGCTGCTTCCGCTTCTGATTTCTTTCATAATTTTTTCCTCGACGCCACTCAGACGTGCTACCAACGTCCAGAGACATTGATGGATTCTGAGTGAGCGAACCGGATATTTGAGCGGTATTCGACTTTTCAATCGACAATGCCGCTGAAACTGTTGCCTCTTGATTTGCCAGAGGCTTCTCCTCCAACAGAAGAGAAGTCCAGGCTGAAGGCAATTTTTTCGCAGTTGTATCCACCTCAACCCTTGCAGGAGTAGAGGTTTTGACTAGCTGTGTACTCTCACTGCCGCTGAATAGTTCAAGAACTGTTCGCTGCGACAGTGGTTCTTTCCTTGTTAGGGGAACAAACCGTACTGTTTTCTTTTTTCGTTTGTTTTTCATTCATAAAGTTTGGGTTTTTCTTTATAACTGGGAAAAACCGAAAGACCAGATTTGAAAAAAAAAAAAAAAAATTGTTATTAGGCCACGTCAAGTCCCGCAGCTGGACCCAGGCGACTATGTGTAATGGACTTGTCATTCTGTGCAGTGGCCTCAGGAATGCCCCCCCAATACAACTGCAGGCCCCCTCCCAGTCGCCAACTGGAGCTACAATTGCATGGAGATTTCCATAAGCTGACGGAGGCAGCCCCCCCAATTGGCTAGATCAGGGGCGGGCCTCTGAACTATCTTGCGGCCGCGGTACGGAGCGCGTTTTAGACCGGTACCCTCTACAACTATGAGATTCCATTGCAATCATCTGAGTTCCAGTCACGCAATCCTGACATGTCCCATATAAACAATTTTTGGTGCCTACCACCCGCATCCTCGCTAATGCCAAACCTGATTCATCCACTCCCTCCCTCACAGCTCGACTTCTCCTCCGCCAAGAAAAGAAGCCGAAATGCTTCAAGGAGCGAATTCAACAAGTAAGGCCGTTGCTAAGACTAAGTTGGCAAACATAAAAAGTAAAAATGCCAGAGCCTCTTTAGCCAACATTACAATGTTGTTTCCACCGGACACCACGTGGAGGCGAGGTTGGTCTTATGTCCAGCACTCGCTATAGTAACATCAATGTATTTCTTGAAGCGGTCAAGCCATTGGGGAGCCAGTAGCCCACTTTTCGAACCGGTCCCTTTGGCTGAAACGAACATAGGCTTCTTTATGCTGCTCAGCGATTCGGCATGCCATGCAGTATGAATATATTTTTGCAATAGACCCATGCATAAGAAAAAATCTAAAAGTCTTTCCATGAGTCATGTAGACTCAACATACCGTATTTGGAATATTGTATTTTACATTTACAGGTCAGATGGTCGAGTGGTAAGAGCGTCTGCTTCTGGAGCTGCAGACACCGGTTTGATTCCGAGTCGGGTCAAACTGATGATTATAAAATTAGTATTCACAACTTCCCTGTTTGACGCTCAGCATTAAAGTTTCAGTGTGGAAAACAAGCTCGCAAGTTTACTTGTTGGGAAAGGTACTTAGCGGGATTCTCCCATCTTGGTGTGGCAGACATCAGTGACCGGCAACTCCTAAGCGTTAAAGCGCTTTGATTGCTTTCTAGTGACATGAGGATAAATACGAAATACAAATTTCGAGGCTCAAACTCAAACTTAATTACTTGATTGATGTGATTTTTTTTGTTTGAGAGAAGAATTTTAGTAATATGAGTCGTGTAACTATAAGTGCTCAAGTGTTTCACGCTAAGAATAAACATGGCAAGGTCTTCTTACCTGTTATGCACTTGGCAACTTAAATGATATCATGCCCATCTTGAACTTCAGAATAACAAGCAATTAAACAGGCGGCATTCCTCACTATTCCTTGATCAAATCGTGTCAAGAAACTAATTACGTTTGCATGATAATTATGTATTTTAGGTTCAAATATAAATATCGGATAAAATAAAAAATCCAATTACAAAACACAAAATGTAGAACGTTTTTTGCAAAAAAATTGACAATTTTGGCCATGAAACTAAATATAGCCATACTGCATAATGAAGAATGAAAAAAGAGTCAATTTAGTTCGCTTTTGCAAAATCGGAAGTTTTTGTCATTCAAATCTGGATCAATTTGTCACCTCAAGCCTCTTTCCAAAATGTAGAAGTACTAATAGGAAACGTGTGTGTGCCGCGTAATCGGCAGAAATCCAATTAACATCAAGTGGTTCTTGTGCAAAACATGGGACATAGCACTTGACAGAAACGGCCTGCATTATAGTCTTGTCTCCGGGCTTTTTTGTCGGCGAGTTTCAGCGACAAAGCGACAACATCCTTTAACCAAGCGGCCGGTCTGCGTTGTGGTTAAAAAGACAGCTTTCGGCGCGGATGGCCTTGGGTTCGATTACCGGGCAGGTCAAATCGAACGCGGAGTCGCCAACGGCCCGTTACAGCTGCGACGTTTCGAGATGAGCTTCGCCACTCGTTACACGCTTCGAATATAATAAAGATTCGACTTGATCTTTGCTTATTTTGTTCGACGTTTGGTTCAACCCAATATTTTGGAGCGGCAGAAAGTTCCCGTAAACTTATCAGCGAAAAGTAGGCTACCTGTACAGTTTGCTATCGCTTCATCATACTAAGTCATGCAAGCCAGCATATTTGTGTCTCATGTTTCGCAAGCTGGCGTAGTTTTTTCAAGCTTGTCACGTTGCCGCTTCGCCGAGTGGCGAAAAATTTGATTACTTTTACGAGAAATTATGTTAATTCTTAGTCACAATTAAAAATGCTATTTGAGGTGATGACTATATTTTTTAATCCAATACATTTGGGTGTGGTATAGGTGAGACGCGTGCAATATTTAAATGAGGAGCAAGTATTTGGCCTAGTTTCACGCCTTTTTGCGTAAGTTGTTGCATTTATTGTGATATATAACATAAAAAAAGTCAACTCCACGGCATAGTAGCGCCATCTAAAGAATAACGCTTTTTCGATTTTTTCAGCATTCATGTTGTAAGGAGCTATTACTCCAGGTCAGCGTGCGAAGTGGAAAATTTTTTTTGCTGAGGGGAATGTTTTTGTCTACAATTTTGCCTGAATTCTGAACCCAAATAACAAGACAATATTACTAAAATGGTATTTATTGTTCATGGGGCGTCGGTGGTCAATGACCAAATTAAAACAGTGGCGGAGGGCGTAGGCTACTGAGTGTTTGCATACCACCAGCATGATGAACAAAAATTAACCGCAAGAGAATTTCGAAAACTTCATTACAGTGGCGCTCCCAGGATTTAGCAAAAGGGGGGGGGGGCACAACCGGGGTGTGGGGGTGAAACCCCCAGCCGCCGCAGACTAAGGGGGTCTGGGGGCGCGTGGTTTTCTCATAAAAAGAGCACTCATTTTAGCTCCCTTTTTTTTGAAAAAGGGCATGCAGTGAGTGCAATCACTATGGACAATGCAAAACTATTTTCGCAGCTTATGTCTAAAAGCAGAAGCTTGGCTAAAATAAGTGAAAAGAGGCGCTACAACCATTATTAGTTTGAGAAATTACAGACTGAAAGCTCGGTTTGTATTAGTCCATTATTAGTCCTTATTACAGGACCAGGGGGGGGGGGGGGGGGGCATTGCACTGTGGCACTCCCCTGGGCGCGCCTATGCTTCATTAACTTTGTTTTAGGCAGGTTTTTGTTTCATAAATGAAGCTAGGGGTTTTGGGGCTGAACAGCAAGTTACCCCAGCGGGGTCCGGGGTGAAGCCCAGGAAGCTATAGCATTTTCTTAATTCATACTCTCAATCTCAAATATGATCTAAAAAAAGTTTGGGAACCGCTGCTTTGACATATTCTTGATTAGGCTCACCATATTTTCACTGCGCAAAAGGAGGACATGTTCTTTGAAGGTCATCACGTTCGCAGATGTTTAATATTTCGCCCAGAATCAAGTGAAGAGCAAAAAAATTTAAAAAAGGTCATCGCGTCCGCAAGCCGTAGTTTCATCTAAAACTTCCCAAAATTGTTCGTATAAGAATGATTTGACATGTTTTCACTGTTGATAATGTCGAAAAGGAGGACATTCGGGCATTTTTTAGCGTCCTCGGAGAACAAATTATTTTTTGTTGAAAAGGAGGACGTATGGTAAGCCTATTCTTAATGCTTTTACCATGCTTTCACTAATGCTTATAAAAAACTGCTTGCGTGTTTTCGTGTTGATGAAAAATAAACTGTTCTGAGTTTGTGAAGTTTAATAGGTGCGCTGCAAAGATTGTTCTTGTTTGGTTTGTGAAGGAAGTCATAATGGCTACAAGATACCGGTATGCTGAAAAGTATCGCCGCAGTCCGTACCCACAGGCTGCACGTTTGACTTTTTGCGATGCTTATCACTGGGGGAGACGTTTTAGCGTTTCCCCCAGGATGAATTTTTTTTCTTTGCTTGGGGACGACGGCAATTTTTACTGGGGGGGACATGTCCTCCCCCATCCCTCCTACTTCGCACACTGCTCCAGGTTGCTACTTGCAAAAGAAATTTTCCGACGCTTGTCAGCGACATGGTCTGGCGGTACCGCGCTACGTTCCTGCCATACACTCGCGTAGCTGCTGTAAAGATCTTTTACCGTAAGCTCTGTCTACACTACAAACATTTTAAACGCTTATGCAGCGCAGGGCCGCAACTAAGGGGGGATGGAGGGGGCGATGCACCTCCTGAAAAATTGTTCGGCCCCCTACAAAAAATTGGTTACGAATACATGATATCGGTATGAATAATTTGGTCCCCCTAAAATATTTTTTGCCCCCCTAAGCATTTGTTTCTAGTTGCGGGCCTGATGCAGCAACTCTATCTTTTCTCTTTTTATTATTTCTGAACGAAGCAAGGAGCAGGCTGTTTCTACGTCACTAAAAAGAAGACTGGCGCTGGAAAGTTTGACTTTACAAACCACTGAAACCAGCGCTTATAAAGTAAGCGCACGATATATAGACGAGCTTCTACAAAACACCCGCAAACTTGTAATAGGCTAAAACTGCCAAAATATTTCATTATATTTTAAGCATTTCACATGGTCTGACATTTTCACAACTGAAACAATTCTAGTAACGCCTTTTCTTGTTTATTCGGGAAACAGAAAATTACCAAAAAACACATTTAAACTTCGATTGTTCATAAAAAACACTGGATTTCATTCAAATCGTCACTTTATTCAAACAGTAATGGCTGAAGTTGTTGAATACCATTGTTACGATTTCACCGTCGCCGTGACGGAGAGTACGTATTTTTTTGCTTGTGCGGAACGCACAAACCTTCACTGCTTTCGGCTATTTCTTTGCACAACTTTCAATAAAATCTTTTTATATTCAGAGTGCTTCAAACGGAATAAAAACAGGAAATAAGCAGCAAAAATCAACTAAAATTCACCAAGGGTGGCAAAAATCTTTCAGAATAAACGACGTCTAAACTCATCGGCTTCCAAATCGAAAAGACCTCATTCTTCTCAAACCGCCAGTGCAACCCCGTCATTCAAGTGCGTGATTAGAAAAAATAACAAGAAAAACGTAATCCTAAGGTGTAGTGCGTGTTGTACGAGAACTAAGTGCCGATCTAACAAATTGCGTAATCAATTAGTCAAGATATAAACCAACTACGCTTTGAATGATAAAATCTGGATCTCGATCGTAAAGAACAGTAGGTGAGGGTTCGAAACCAAAGATAGTGCTAAAAACACAATATACGAATGCCAGTTTGCTTACAACCATTTTTCAGAGCTTGTATTCTTTCTCTTGCATCAACTTTGATGGAAACTAACTCTCCAATCATTTGTCGCGCTTCCCACATGCTTTGCAGTACTTCACGGATTTCCTCTCTACTCGCTCCAGATTCTTTCATTTCTCGGATTTCATTTTTCATCCTCGGAATTTGTCTTGAACGGATACTTTTGATTTCCGCTTGTGCGCTGTAAAACTCGTAAAGAATATCATGGATTTGACCACGCATGTCATTAATTGTGACGTCACGCTCGGCTTCCGTTCGAGTAGGTCTTTCTAAAGTTTGACAGAGAGTGAATCAGAAAACCGGTCGTTAACGTAGTGGTTAATGACACCAACAAACCAGTGCAGGTGAGGAAGGTCTGGGGTTCCATTTCCGGGCTGGTAAAATTGAATGGAGTGTCGCCAACGGCTCGCAATCGCTACGACGTTTCTTCGGAGCTGCGTTGCCCAGGCGCTAAGCCGCGGAAATGGACACGCCACTCATTACTCGTTTTGGCGTAAAATAATACCGCGAGTATAATGAAGATTTAATTTTTTGATAGCGCAATAGAAAACTAGGGTTCAACCATAAAGGGGTAAAAATGTATTTGGTGCTTTAATTTTTCAACCTCTTAAACTTACTGTATTTGAGTAAAGTAAGTTTGCTTGTAATAATCCGTAGCAACAATACGTGCAAAAAATAAGTCTTACGTTGAAAAACGTGAAATCACCTCGCGCTAAATAAGGTTTATTAACAATTACTTAGTTCTGCAGCCGCGTCCTTCGATTACCTACGCATTATCGCCACAACGTACGTCGGGGCAATCAAGCAGCAAGCTTTTGCGAATATCGGGTAATAATCGATTGCAAAGAAAGCCTTTCCAGCGATTTGTAAAATTAATGTTAATCGGAAGCGATAAAAAAACGGAAATAATCAACAAATTCATTTCAGCCCCCAAAAGCGACTGACTGGAAAAGCAAAAGCTCACTCAGCAGTTTCCTTCAATGAACGATGAATTTTCAGTTCAATAAAAAGCAAAAACATTTCTTTTGAGCTGTATTATTGCAATTTTTCGTAGCTGGTAGTTCCCATTACTAGCTAACATGCTATGTTGCATACAGAGCCTCATTATAACTTGGGAGGGGAGGTTTGGGGCTAACTTTTGGGGGCCCCATGCTTTTTTGCGGACCTGATTTCAACGTCAGCTACATACTTTTTTAGTTTTTGGAGAACGCTATCTATCGGCGGGGGGAGGTCTATCACGGGGGACCATAGTTAGTTAGTAAGTTAGTAGCATATTTATCCTCCTATCACGAGAAAGCGATTAAAGCGCTATACGAGCTCGCTTAGGAGTTGCCAGCCATCTGTCTACCACACCAAGATGGGAGAATCCCGCTAAGTGCCTTTCCCAACGGCACAACAAATATACTTGCCGGCTTATTCTCCACACTGTCCCTTTAATGCTGAGCGTCAAGCAGGGAAGCTGTGAATAGCAATTTTAAAGTGATTGGTTTGACCCGACTCGGAATCAAACCCGAGTCTACAGCTAAAGAGACAGACGCTCTATACCACTCGGCCATCTGAGCTGTTTCCCTTTGATTCGGCTATGGCAGCATGGTTTTGTAGTCGCGGAGATGAGCATCACCAACTCGTGACACGCATCCGCATATCAAACGAATAAACCGCTCACAAACAAATTAACCAAAAGGCAAATACCCAAGGTCGCATCATCACTTTGAGAGGAGCAGAGGCTAATTTTTTTGAGAGTCCATGCCTTTTTGCGGACCTAATTCTAACGTTAGCTCCATAGCTCCAGGCTTTCTTTTAAAGGATGCGGTTTAGCCGGGAGTCTAGGGGCTGCAGTCTCCATAGCCCCCTCCCTTACATCCGGCCCTGCACATACCCACCGCTTCTTGCGTCCGCACTCTTCAGGATTTCCTATGCTGTTACCAACAGAATAAAAAAATTCTTATTCAAAAAAAGTGAATTCAAATCAGCTTCAAATTTTACCTTGTTCGTTTAAATAAACTTTTTTTGTGTTCCTTTAAGTGTTTATGGTATGACCAATATTCGGATAATTAGAACACTAAGAATCTTAAAAGAAGACTTTATGCTGTACTCAGCTGTGCAATATCGAAAGCGCTCAAGTAATAAATGCATCGCAAGTATTTTGGCAAATTATTAAATTCAACGTTTTAAATTGCTTTCATTGCCGGTACTATAGATGTAATGTATCAGGTTTAACTAACAATGTACTCAGGGCCGGCTCCAAGATGGGGGGGAGAGGGGGGCAGGGGGGCCTTCGTGCTTAATTTCAAACTTTGCCCCCCCCCCTGATAAACGCTTGGCCCCCCTAAGTCGATACTCTGCCGCCGTTTCTGAATGTACTTAAATTAAAAAGTTAACAACTTCAGCAATGGTTCAAAGAAACTTGCTCATCATCGAGCTCCTTCTCAACATTGTTATTGACAGTAACTAACGTTGTCGCGCCTGGATTTTACGCAACGGGTTCGACTACCAGCCGAAACGAACGCATTTGACCAACGTTTTATACATCAAAGAACGAGATTTTGCTTCACGATTTTCGTTACCGAACTTATTGATTCTAAGCTTGTAACTTCAAAAATTATCCTTAATCGTCGTTTATTTACTTGTTTATGTAAAAAGAAATCTTACCCAATAACGGAAGCTCATCGATCAAAGGCACAGGTTGAGCAAAAACCGTCAATATCACGCAAAGCAAGCAAAACGCAATTGTTAATTTCATATTTTCTTGTCAAAAGTCAACGCTAATTTTCTAAAACGATAACGAAACTATGTAATAAATTCTTTCTGCAAAAGTTTGACCTCGGTTTTTTACTTTTTTTCTAATGTTTTCTGACTTTCCAGCTTAAATTTTTGCTAACAAATATGTTTTCTTCAATTTTAAACTAACCTAATGCAAAAATAAGTCAATTACCATTTGAGTTTGATCTATTTTCACCAAAAAAAGCCTAAGCATTACGATTGCTTTTATAGTTTACACCTTTAGTGCTCTGGAATTTAAACTCTTTTCACCTAACACCTTTACATCAAAAATACTTGCAATATTAAGTCAGAATACAGCTCATAATTCGTCTAGGTAGGCCAAATACGATTCGTCTTCATTTAGGAATTAGGAGGTATTCTAATTCTATTTATTAGCTTACTATGCGTCATTTGGCGGCCTTTCTCCTTTTTAGATAAAGCAAAATTTTCGATCAGCGTTTTCGGTGATGGCACATATAGCACAAAAAACTGAGGAAGTGTAGAGTTTCCGTTTGGCGAGAACGCATTTACACACTAGCTGCATCACAAACTGATGCAAAAAATCAAAGAAAAAATTTATTACGCTCGCGGTATTACAAAGAAGCGTATTACCAGTGTCGGAGCCCATTTCCGCGATTTTGCGCCTTGGCAATACAGCTCCAAAAGAACGTCGCAGCACAGCGGTGGCGGGTTGTTGACAACAGTGTCCGATTTGATTGGTTCGGGATTGGAACCTAAGACCTCTCGCGCCGATATTTGTGTCTTTAACCACCACCCGTACGCTTACCGGCCGGAACAAACAGATACTGTAAAATAAGTTCATTTTTGAAGTAAACGCAAAGTTTAAAATTTTACTGCAACAATTTACAAGTAGGGGTGATTTACATTTTCGTAACTCTCGAAACAAAATTCAAATTTTAAAAATTGTATTCACAGCGAGTTTCAGGCCTATGATGCAAATACCGCTATAGTATTTGAGAATAACTTTTGTTTAAACTCCTTAAGCCACTCTTAATTGC
Source organism: Trididemnum miniatum (assembly GCA_964006365.1). Lineage (NCBI taxonomy): Eukaryota > Metazoa > Chordata > Ascidiacea > Aplousobranchia > Didemnidae > Trididemnum > Trididemnum miniatum. Next base: position 5,003,288 of record OZ023239.1, read on the forward strand.
AGCTACAATTTTACTATAAGTGACGAAGGAGCATCATCGAAGACGACCCACTTGGGCATCGAACCCGTGAAGCTAGCTTCGGGCTAATTATTTGGCCAGTAGCGTAGCCAGGGTGGGCACCGGGGGACTTCCCCGTTTTTGACGTACGAAAATCTTTTTGGAGGTCGATGACTAAAGGCGAATAAAAACGGGGGCTCTCATTTTCCAAATCTGGCCTTGAACCCCCCAAATTTTCACTGGCTACCCACTTGCACTCAGCCAACTCCTTCGTTTCACAGATGAATTTTAGCTTCCAGCTGCTACTTTTACCGCATTAAAAGGAATTACAACATTACAATAGTGTGAGTTGAGTTTAGTTTTAAGCGGAGCGATTTGCACTTTGAGGAGATCAATCGAGTTAAATTCAAAAAGCAAAAAATTAAACATCTTTCCTACTTTCTCATCCAATAAATTTCTTTTTACACTTCATTGTACTCAGTTGATCTTCCATCGAACTCGTTAAAAACCCAAATTTGCTGAGTCATAGCGTAAAACGTTGCTTTTTGTTTTGTGATGACACATGACGTTACGCTGTCACGCTGAAAAAAGGTCCGGGACAATTTTTGCTGAAGCATCAACATCATCTTGCCGCACAGGCACAAAATGAAAAAATAAGTAAATAATATTAGTACTGCTAAAGTCACCGCTAAAGTCACAAAAAGAGCACTTGTTAAAAGGTTTTGATGGGCTTTTGCTGCCGTGAGTGTTTCTGTAGAAAGTTTCTTTCGTAAATGCTTACGTTTGCAGGTAATAACGTGTTTTGCAGCTTCGATGCTTTGCATTTTCTGTCATTTCTATCGCTACTAAACGCGTGAAAATAAAATCATCATCAGTGAATCAAAAAAGACGCTGGTTGTCCGATTAGCTGTTTTCCTTTAATCAAAAAGCAAGTTATACCACTCGTTTCGGGCATAATCATTAGCGTAGCCAGGATTTTGCAATGAGTTTGAGAATGACGTCACATTTGACCAGTGGCGTAGCGAGAAATTTAAAAAGAAGGGGGGGGAGGGCATAATTTCCACATTTTTTTAAGCGTTATCTTTCTTGGGCAGAATTAATTTGAAGCTGATTGAGAAACAAGAAAGACTCTAGGCGGGTTCGGGGGCATGCTCTCCCGGAAAATTTTTGAAAATTCACGTGCTGCAATGGCTATTTTAGTGCTTTTTCAATAATTTTCAAGCGAATTTCGTTTAAAATTTTTGACCCTAATTCAGAGTGTTTTACCAATATGATGCATTTTCTTCGCACATTTTCGATTGTGCGCTTAAGGCGTAAAGATTATCGTTATCCAAGTGGTTCAAAATTATGGAAAAATTGTATACATCAAAAACATTTTTGAAAATGGCTGGAAGGAGGATGCATACCCCTAATCCTGCCCCCCTGGATCCGCCCTTGGCCATAAGCTAGTCCTAGACAAAAACCATCAAAAGAGTCTGACATAAGCTATTTCAGTCACTTGGCACCATTAATTTTGTTCTTTTTTAATAAAAGGCAGATTCAAAAGGGGGAGGGGCATGGCACAATGCTCCCCCTACATACGCTCCTGCATTTGACCATACGTTTTATGCAGGAGCGGATCCAGAAAGTTTTGCTGGGGGTAGGGGTGTAATTTTGAATTAGGTTGAATGTTAACTAAATGCAAAGACGTTTAGACCCGGAAACGGGCGTAAATAAACCTTTTGAAAATGTTTCATGTCAGGGGCGTATTCAGAATTTTTTCAGGGAGAGGCACCAATTTTGGTCACTTGTTCAAGTGCATTTTTTTCCGGCAGATTTAATTTTAAGCAACTTAAGTTCCAAAAACGACTTTTGGGGGGTCCGCGGGCAGGCTCCCCCGGAAAAATTTTGAAAATTTGCATACTGCAATAGCCATTTTAGTACTTTTAAAACAATTTTTGGGGAAAGCTTGTTACATTTTCGGCCCCTAACTTTGAGTGCTTCATCAATGATGCATTTGCTTCGAAATAAATATCAAAAGAAGAAGTATGCATGACGTCATTTGAGGCTCAATGGGGGGTTGTAATCCCCCCCCCGTGGCTACGCCACTGGGCATAATTAATGTTTATATCTAATCTGTGCTGCTACTACCATCCATCAATAAAAAGCAAGATTTTTTCTTACAAAAGAGCGACTAAAGGCGCCTTTACCGATGCACGACACGCTGCAACGCGACACGCGACAGCGCCGCAAAAATTATAATGTAAGTAAATGTAGAAGGATTTTGCAGGTTTTCGCGTCATCCGTGAACAGCAAAATACAACAAAGAAGGTGCGAAAAAATTTGTCGCGAGCCGCATGTCGCTTATCGGTAAACGCGCTTTAAACTTAACGAAGTTTTTTCGTGATTTCACTGTGGTAAAGTTTAAATCAGGGCCGGCGCTAAGGGGGGCCTGCCCCTCCAATCGACATGCTTGGCTCCCCCAATTAACAACCTTTCTCTTTTGAAGACAACGGCTTTTGTGCTTGATTTCAAATTTTGGCCTCCCCTGATAAACGCTTGGCCACCCTAAGTCGACAGCTCTGGCGCCGACTCTGGTTTCAATCATTAATAATTTTAGACACCAGCGCGTCGTGCAAGCTGATCGTTGACATGCAAAACTTTGGACGCAGAAAATGCCACCTTTTCCCATTTAAGCTACCGGTAATTTGTAAAGAATATTTGCCCTCAATAAAGCAAATCAATCAGTCTGAAAACTTGAAATCAAAACTCATTAAGTCTGGAATGGCTTTGGCAATGAAGTAAGATGTTAATTGAAATACATTATTTCGTGTAATGTACATGTAATTGGCCTACATATAGATATAGCCTAAGTACCCGGTAGCACTTAAGCCAAAATTTGGAAGACTAAGTTGCGTGCAAAACTTAATTGCAGAAAGTTTAATTTCCAGCTGTTGGTTGACAAAGTGGTTAAAGACAAGGGCGCCGAAAGAATTTCGGGCCCCGGGGCAAAAATTTCGTTTGGGCCCTTTGGTCAGTGGTGCCCCAAAATCACGTGATGAGCAAAAAAAAGGTCGTAGCGTCCGCAGATGTTCGAATTTCGGCTCGAAATCAAAAAAGAACATCATTGCCTCCGCAGGCCGTGGTTTGAACTGATGAATTTTGCATTCTAAATCTGACAATTCTGAACCCCAGGCCCCCTTGTGTCCCCGGACAGTGACCCCTTCTGCCCCCCCTTTAGGCCGGCCTGGTTAAAGACATCGATATTGGCGCGAGAGGTCTGAGGTCGATCAAATTGGACTGTCACCGACTTGCCAGTTGCCACAGTTACGACGTTTCTGTGTTGCTTGGGGCTAAGCCGCGGCGATGGGCCTTGCCACTCGTTACACGCTTCGGCGCAATACGGCGAGTATAATGAAAGTTTGATTTTCTGTTGATCCTTCCATTTCATTTTGGCAAGCTTAAAAATTGCATTGGCAATACTGATAAAAAAAATCTTGATATTTTAATTTCCTCGCCGGTTGTTAGTCTTATACGTAAATAACACATTACACACTCACCCTGCCCACAAGTTTAGTTTAAGTGCTTCCAAAAGCCCGCGAATTTTGTGCATAAATAAACCATGGGGTTAAGGCAGGGGTGGGCAAACTTTTCACACGAAGGGCCAGATTAGGAAAAACTGTTAAAGCCGCGGACCGCACGCTGATTGGAAAAAAAGGTGAAGACCTATTTTTCTTTTTCTTTTTTTTTTTTTTTTTTTTTTTTGAGATCACAATGCACGAACGAATGTGACTTCCAAAATAAAAGGTTTTCATCTCGTTTTTCATTTTAATTTTGTACCGTAGAGGCTTATTTTTTGAAAATCACTGCCATGCCCATTTGTGATCTCTAAAGAAAAAAAAAGTCTTCCGCTCAATTCATGGTGGGAATTTAAGTTTCTAAATGCCGACGGGCCAGAATAAAAGAACCGGCGGGCCAGATTTGGCCCGCGGGCCGTAGTTTGCCCATGTCTGGGTTATGGCATCAAGAATTCAGTTGTGATGCAGAAAACCCGTGGCTTTTGGAACTACTTAACTATACATGAAGACAGGGTATGTGCGCGCTTTAAGCTGAATAAGCACCAGCTGTACGTTTGCCCTTCCGTTTTGCTTATTGTATAGCCAACAGCTCAAACTTCGATGCAGTATCGGACACTTAAAGTGTTCATACAGAACGAAGTATTTGCTTTTTTTTTGTATTTAGTATCGGATACTTAAAATGTTCATACAGAGCAAAGTGCTTGTATTTTGCAAAGTGCTTGTTTTGAATTTAGTAGCGGAAGTGTGGGACCTATCGCACAAATTTTACTTAATTTTATTTTTTGTCCAACCGGTTAGACAATCTTAAATGCTTTTTAGTTTAAGTTGGACTTTGGTTTGTGGTAAACATATTCCACGCTCAAACGGAAAGATTCGAAATGCTATGGATGATTTTATTGGCGATTGAAAAGTGTCACTCAAACGTCCGAACGGTCCCCACCCATGGTGACCTTTCGTCCATGAGGTCGAGACCTTTCTGACAGCTGCAAATGTGACCTAAAGTAAGAGAAAACGTCTCATACAGATCGTTGCTACAATTAGATAACGAACAAATGTATTAACACGAAACAACTACGCATAATAAGCAATAATTACGGCAACATAATCTACACACTGTAGTTAACAAGATCGGCTTTGAACGTAAAAATTTCGCTCAGCCGCTTCGTTGTTGCGACTGAAACGGGTTGTGGCAAGATTATTACATCATTCTATGCCTTCGGGAAAGCGTCTGAGTAATTGAACATGTTCGATAGGTCCCCAGGTAGCCATATTCAACTTTCTTCCAAAAATATTCTGATTTAGAAATGTCACCTAGATGTATACTCACTATTTTCAGTAAGCACGAGAATCACTTAGCTACCAGTGCAAACGAGACCTTAACAATGAGTGCAAGCTTCCTAAAATCTCAAAATTATCTTGTCTAATTTTTTTAACTTAGAACCAAGAAAACAGTTTTTTTGTTGTAACCACCACGCTTGTTGCTCCATCCTTACCCAAACATGCGATTTTACCACTAGTGAAACTTCATTTCCTTCACTGAAATGAAAATTGATCACGGAAATAAGCTGCTATCCGATATGTCCCACATTTCCCCAATCGGATACTTGAAATGTTCATACAGAGTGTTAAGTATTTGTATTTAGTATCGGATGCTTAAAATGTTCATACAGAGCATTAAGTATTTATATTTTTTTGTATTTAGTATCGGATGCTTAAAATGTTCATACAGAGCATTAAGTATTTGTATTTTTTTGTATTAAGCATCGGACACTTAAAATGTTCATGCAGATCAAAGGCACTAAAAAGTAAACGATATAAAAATTAAGATGTCGAATACAGTAATATCAAAAACTTTGGAGAAAAGCTTACTACGCTGTTAAAGAAAATATGTACCCTGTCCACATTAGGATGTTTCGTTTTTTCACCATTTTTGAAATTTAAAATGCTTGGGGTCGCATGTAATGGAGTTTTGGGTACTGATTCCAAATATGAAAAAAAAATCAAAAAATGACGTCATTTAGGAGGGCAGGCCGCGCTTTAAGCTTTTTTCGGGGAGATTTCTCTTAACTCAAGAACGGAAGAAGATAGCGCTTCGATATTGGTGTGAAAATGCGCAGAATTGTCGATTTCCTATATCCTGCTAAGAGACTCCATAGCTCTTACTTTATCCAATAACAAGTTATTTTGAAAAAACAAACTTTGCGTTATTTTTGACTTTAATAATTAATTTATAACGTAAAACAAGGTAAAATTTGTTTTTTCAAAATAACTTGTTATTGGATAAAGTAAGAGCTATGGAGTCTCTTAGAAGCGCATAGGAAATCGACAATTCTGCGCATTTTCACACCAATATCGAAGCGCTATCTTCTTCCGTTCTCGAGTTAGAGAAATCTCCCCGAAAAAAGCTTAAAGCGCGGCCTGCCCCCCTAAATGACTTCATTTTAAAAAATATTTTTCATATTTGGAATCAGTTCCCAAAACTCCATTACATGCGACCCCAAGCATTTTAAATTTCAAAACTAGTGAAAAAACGAAACACCATAGTCCACATGTTTAAGTTTCGTAGGTTTGAAGCACGCGGCTCTTGATTCTAGTTTCTGCATCATAATCAATTTCTTGGTTAAACAATCACATTGTTACACTACGTCATCAAAAAATTAATTGATGCAGAAACTATAGCCGAGAACCGCAGACCTAAAGCCCACGAACATTGGACATGTGGACAGGGTAACCGTCCCTCAAGCTACTTTCCTGGAAGACCAATCACTAAGTCTTTATCTCAGTGAACTACACAAAGTTTTTGTACCGATTTTATTTCGTCAAAAGAAAACTGACAAAAAGTTGCGAGAAACACCGTGCAAAGCTCTCTAGCGCCAACATGCGGAAGAACGTACTAAAATCACAACAAAACACACTACAGTGCACAAAATTACGTCGGCGAGCAATATTACAATGTAAAAGCTTCTGGAGAATAAAATTGCACTGACAAATCTAAAAATGGTAGCTTAACACCTGATTTTAAAGCTAAGTATCAAAATTACCAATGGGTCTAAACATCATGAGTTTTTAGGCCAACTGCCGGCAGGTTACATCAACTTTACTAAAATCTAGAACTATTATGCGTTACATAATACATACCCTTGTCAAAATTTTTTTCTCAATAGTTATTTATTTTTTACAGTAAACAAAAGCTATATCCAAAACTATGCCATATCCGAGGAACTACAGTACACGATGCGTAAAGCTAAGGATAACAGTCTGTGTTTCACATACGGCAAGCCCAAGACCAGAATTTTTTTGTAGTTTGACCAGCCTAAATTACTTTTTATTACCATAATAAATGCGTAATACTGTTAATGTTTATAATAACGACTGCGGAAAAAGTTAAAAAGGAAAGAGATTTACACCAAAACTTATAAAAAAAGTCGCTTTTTCCAGAGCTGCATTCATAATGAGCTATTATTTTTTCAAAAGTTTAAACAAGCATCGCAGAGCTTGGTTGCAAACGAACAAAAAATCGTCCATACACAAAATAGACAATTGATACGGTAAGCACCACGTACTTCACTCATTGGTAGTGGGAGACCACCAGCCACGAGCCCAATTAAATGCACTAGACACAAGTCCAGATGGAGGAGATAGTATACTTGATTGGGTGTTAGTTGATGTGTAAGCCGGAGGAGACATAGGTTCACTGCTAAAAGTTGTTAAAAAGATACGATAATTAGATGTCGAAACGTCATTGCACTTTTAGCATTTTATTTATCTAATATTTCAAAAACAAATTTAAATCTTCATTATCTTTTCGGAGTTACTCGCTTTGGCGTAGTACGACGAAGCGTGTAACGAGTGGCGGGGTCCAATGGTCCATCTCTGCGGCTTCACACCTAGGGAGCCACAGCTCCGAAGAAACGTCACGGCGGTGGCGACACTGTGTCTGATTAGACCAGCCAAGGAATCCAACCCAACACCTAGAGCGATGTCCTTTAACCTTAACGCCAATTGGCCGATCACCAATCCTACTTCCAATTTTTGACAACTTTACTGCATTTACGCAGAGTAAAACTTGTCAACAACTTTAAAATTCAGATTTGAGTAACAATCACAAGTTCTTTTTTCGCTAAAAGCACAACACTGCAAACGGCAATGCAATCATAATCAAGAATATTGGTAAATACGAAACTAGCTGCTGACTCTATAAGCGCAAAAAGCTTATTTCGCAGCCTTACGAAGTTCTGTTAAATCTTGATTTCAATTGTTTTGAAAATAACCTCAATTAATAAAATAAGTAAAACAATCATTAATCTTAGCAGAAAACATGAAGCCTACATAACTAAACATTTTTTAATTACATGACGTTTGAAGGTGTTACTCATCCCATTGTCAAAAGTAAATATTACTCATCCCAACGTCAGGTAATTAAAAAATGATCTTAGTTATTCTGGCAGCATGTTTGCGGCTAAAACTACTGAGAAGTTCCTCGGATTATTGCTCCAAAATTATAACCTTATCTCGTTAAGTTCTTACTTATTAAAGTCACGTGGTTGTACTGCCTGCCAATCAGATTCGAAATCCACGACATCTTGTTCTGCATCGAATTCATCATCGAAAACATCAGTAAGTCCGAGTGTCTCCTCCATAGAAAGAAGAACATCTATCTCCGGCACTGAAGGCTCTTGACTGCAATTAATATACCGGTGTACTGAACATTTGCTAAGCAAGGCGGTTAATTGCATAGTTAAATCACTCAGAAATCGGAGTTGGCAAAACGGTCAAATGAATTTAGTTACAACAAAGCCACAAAACAACTAAAAATACTGTGCTTGGGCGGACGTTTTGGCTTATTTCTGGTGCCAATATCAACGTTGTAAGCCTACGATGAACTGGGTCTTAGCTACTGCTATTGTGCTTCTATAAAGTAAATCAGGAAAGTCATTTTTAGCGTCAAAGGTCTACCTCTGGTATACCAAAATTCGTACAAACAATTGGTTTAAATATAGGCATTTACGATATTTCGCGCATGTTTTTGCTACAGCTAACACAAGCATTATAACACTAGAACCTTTCGTCTTCACTGTGTAATTTCTCGGTTAAAATTTGCAAGTTCCTCAGAGTGTGTAGAGGATGTAGAGCTGATCCATCTACTCCTTGTTGCAAACACATAGACAGTACATTGCAATTAAGCAACTTTACAGCATTAGCAAAGACATGCGGAGGTACGGAAGGATTGCAAAAAGTCCTGGAATAAATAGCATCAAAATCAAATTTTTACTATACTCCCGGTATAACGCCAAAGCGTGTAACCAGTGGCGGCGCCCATCACCGCGGCTTAGCGCCTGGGCAACATAGCTCCCAAGAAACGTCGCAGCGGTGATGGGCCCTTGGTGACACGGTGTCCAATTTTAACGGCCATAGAATCGAACCCATGACCTCCTGCACTGACAGCGATGTCCTTAACCACTACACCAACGCCCGGGATTATTAGCATTAAATCAGCCCAGAGTTAGACCAATTCACGCGCAAAATATATTTTTTTCTATGTTGTAGCAATAACTTCAAATTATTAGCGAAGTTTTGAGTTAAAACACAACTCAGAAGTTAAGCCATTCGTTAACAATCCATGTACTGTGTTCAGAGAAATGATTTGTTACAGCGTTGCTTAATACAAGTTATTCGGGTATCAAAATAATTTCAACTTAAATTCAGGATTTACAACTAAACTTCGTTTTTTGGCTTCATTTTTTTTCATTTGCAGCGAAAACAAACCACTTGACCCGCCTACAAACGCAAAAGATTGTGACTTACTTGTAATTGATTCGGTGTGGTAGATGCACGGCTAGAATCTTTCTTATTATTGCCAACATTTGAGATGCATGGCTGAGTGCAGCACTGATTCGGAACACGGACAATTTAAGAGGAGTTTGAACTCCAATGTCCGTAGATGTTGAAACGGAGGAAGTGGACACAGGAAGATCAGAAGCAAACGAATCGTGATTTTCTTCCAGCCATTTCACATATGACGAATAGTCTCCGTCAGATGGCGCACTAGCACATCCAGTAGCAACAGATATTTGAAAAATATCGCTACTACCAACCTGAAAGTGCATCATGAAAATCCCGTATTGTAATTAACAATTGCATTTCGCTCTAAATAACTTTTCGAAGGTATAAAGCGATAAAAACCTACCATTAAATTCTATTTGTCAAGAAATGCTATGAATATTCAGTGACATGAATGGCTTTGTCTTAAATTCCTCATTGCGTGATAACCATTTTAAAAAACGCACAATATTCACAACAATATTTGGACGAACGACACAGATTCATATAAGACAACATCTATCCTTCTACATCTACACTACACTTGAAACTGAGTACATAGATGTAAATAATTTAAAGACCTTAATACGGTGTAACCGACTTGGCGATGAGACACCCGACCCTGGCCCCAACCCCAACACTAACCCCAAATTCAAACCCTAAACCGAGCCCAAAATCCAACTCAAAACCTAAACCAAAGCTTGAAAACCAGTCTTAACACCGAGTCGATCACGCCGATAAGTTTCATTATGAATCTACACTGGGGGTTGTATCCCAATTACCAAGCTACTGGCTACAAAGCAAAAGCTTGATTGTACGCACAAAGCGGAATGTAGCTCAAACGTTTTCCTACCTGTTGATCAACCCATCTGCCATTGACAAACGACATACGTCGAGCTTCATCTAATTCTTCTTGCATCAATGCTTCCTGTGTATCTCTTTTCTCAGCTTCGTGCGAGTCCACCAAGCTATAAACACGACATTAGTTGGACTTACCTGATTATCTACACCTGCAAAACCACAACAAGAGTTTGGGGTCGCAACCATTAATCAAGCATTCCACAACCACTTTAGAATTATTTTCTCGTCAAATTTATTTCATGCCAGCTTTTTAGTTGATGAGGTAGACAACTAGACATGTATCTACTGCTCTTCAATCAAAGGGCACCCTATTTGACGTTCTATGCTGGTTGATCTATGAACATTGCACAAGTTTCCCATGATGGGTAGACTGGCTAAAGCTGGTTTACGTAAAGAACGGTTCATACATGACCAAGCGTAACTTTTAAATTTTTCGGTTATTTTTTTTCCTAGGAATTACATCGAAAGTTTAAATAAAACAAAATCTAAGACTGCGACAGGCCAATACGCTTACTGCAAAAACCAGCCTAGGGAACCAATTTGAAAAAAAAAATTTCATATAAAATACATGATTACGCATTGCCTAATTCGGGTATCGAACCAGCGTCTAGCAACCACAGATAATTAATTCAACGTAACAATCAACTCCGAAGATAATTAATTCAACGTAGATTACCCGAGATAAACGTTTTCTTCTTTGACTTCTTTTATTGGAAATATAATCTGTCGAAGTAAGGTGACGTGCTTTCTTTTCTGTTTCGATAATTCTTTTTCGCTAACAGCTAGTTTTCGTCGCAGGCCATCAATGTAACCCTATAATATTTAAAGTAAAATTGCATTTAAAATTTCATATCGTTCATGTGTCTTCATTTTGTTAACACTCATCTGTCACGCACAGCACATTATTCAAAAAAATAACAATGAAAAACCGCAACAAATATACCTAAGTAAACTGAATCATTGTTGTCAGTTCACTCAAAAACTCGCTAAGATGTAAGGACTTTTATAGTAAAAGACAGACAAAATGTTTAAAGATAATATATTTTCTTTAAAAAATTAATATAATTTTTGAAAAAGAAACATTTTCAAATTACAAAACTGTTTGATAAAAAAAGCTTTGATAAACAATTGTGCAAAGCAAAATTTTTTCCCAACAAACTCATAAGCTCTTTCCTCACCTTTTTTATTGCAATATGATCTTTTAACTTCACTTTTTTTTCTGATAATCTACCTATACGTTTTTGTGTGGAACTAGAAACTTTCTGAATTCCATGTAACTGTTTTTTATTTCTGACGACTTCCAATTGCTGATTTTTCAAAATCAATCGTAAATCAGCAATACAAGTTTTGGAATTATTTATGCCACTTCTCTGAAACATAAAACAACTCAATCAGTTTAACACGAATTTCTGAGTAACATAGCGCAACTGCAAACATCCTGTAACACAGGCTTGATTCACATTTGAATAAAAGAATAGGTGCGGAAGGAGCCAGTGTGAAAACATCAAACTTTGATTCATCATCAGAAATCATTTTTTCTCAGATAAAAAGGTTTACGATTTTAGCAGGTTTCCATGTTACAAAACTTATTTTTTAACCCGTGAACAATAAGCCAACATTTTTCTTTTCAACTTTTTAATGATGCCTATGCAAAAATTATACCCTTAGTTTTGACTTTTCAGTCCAAATTCCAAACCCAAAATTATAATATTACCAAGCGTTACAGCTCTTTTACAATATTATTCACCACCAATTCAAAAGAAACATAAAACCAATACTTACAAGTTTAAATACTTGACTTGATGAAGAGTTTCTTATATTCTTGCATGCTCTGCATTTTATAAAAATAAAGATAAAACCACTTACAATTTAACCTCAAAAAGTTCTGGTGCCGGTATTCTAATTTAAACTCAACACATCAGATGCTAGTTGAAAAAATAACAAAGTATCTGATTACTTCCACAAAAAAGTTCAAAAACTAACTCCCACAAAATGACAAGCGAAAGTTACGCATCATGTAAAAGTGTTTTTAAGTGCATAGCAAAAGTAAAAGTGTATACTATAATATTCGAAAATAATCTCACTTGACTTTGAAATTTTGCAAATCATTTATAAATTTCTGAAATTCATCCAACTTTTCTTCAACATCTCTGAAAAATTACTCTAATAAAATCAACAAAACTAGAAAAAATTTATGACAAAAAAGCAAAAGGCAAATATTGCTTAGACCAGTGATTCTCCACCTTCTCCGGGTCATGGCCAAGGCACCTCTTGACAGTGACACCCAAAGACCCTTGAGTGTTATTTTAGAAGTCTTTGGTCTAGAAATAAAAATGTATTTATTCTTGCACTGGTGGCCCCCTTGAGGGGACTAGGTCGAGAACCACTGGCTCAGACAGTTGAGGTCTTTCATATATAAAAAGTTCATTTACCTGTTTACTGCACATTACACTGCATGAAACCACACATGAACAGTTAAACAAAAAATACTCCTTTAGATTCTAAAAAAAACTTTCTAAAGTTTAAAAGTTCACAGCAATGAGCAAACACAGCACAGCTTACTATATCAAATGTTACACGCTTCTTTTACATAAAAAAAAACTATGATATGGGTACAGCAAGTTGCATTGCCAAAAAGTCAAAGTACTTAATCTTCGACAATTTCTTCGGCATGTAGTCTAACAGTGTTAGCACAATACCATCAACTCAAAATTATATGGGGCTTGTTTGAATTAAGCCGTGGTTCGGGGTCAGGCCCCAACCCCTACTAATAATTCACTAGCGCCCCTAGTGGTCCTTGTGCTCGTAATATACCGGTATCCACCAGTTATAACATGCGACTTAATTCAAATGAGCTACAATTATACGTAGATTCAGCACGTGCCAAGTACCAGAACTTACTTTGAAATAAACATAACTGCCACTGCGTTAGATTTATTAGTGCGTATATTTCCATTTTGATGAATCAAAAATCCTTCTTCGTTTTTGTTCATGCATTGCCCACATGCTAAAGACTTTCCAATTCTTTCACAAAGGGGACATTTATTATAAATAAAACTTATAGAAGGTGATGTTACTTTATCATGAACATTCATTCTAAAACATCACATTTTTGAATTTAATCTGGCACAGCACTGAGCATGACAGCTGCATAACGCAGTTAGCACAATCACAGAATCAGGCAGACAGCTGTGACACGGGACAGGACTATTAGTCGTGACCGACTGGACGTGGGACGACTAGTCGTGACCGACTAGTCGTGAGGACTACTAGTCGTGAGGACGACTAGTCGTGAAAAGGTGTGATTTGTAAGCGGACATAATTATCGCGCTTCGGGTTAGAATGCTCGAAAACACGTAATCATCACGTTTCAGAAGTGCTAAAAGTAAACAATCGACGACTTTATATCAACGGCTTGATCAAAGTGTTGCGAGATGTTATTTTTAAGAGGTTTAAAATTGTTTGACAAAAGTTTAAGGGAAAAGCGAGAAAATTGTTTTTAACTTTTAGTATTTGATTTCGTTTCATAACATGAAATACAGCAAAAAATGTGGATGAAACTGACAAAACTGAACGTAAAAAAGATATAAACAGATATGTCACATAAGAAACACAAATTAACACAAGAACGTTTTGTTGATAAAAACTATACCCTCGTAAAAGTCAAGGCCTCTGCTTTTTCGGAACCATGTGTTGTTGGTGATTAAAATTAAACAGCCCTGGCATTTAATTTTAATCGCCAACACATGGTTTCTGTTGTTAAATTTTACCTGACGAGAAAACTGGTTGAAATTTGACTACAATGACGTCACCGTTGTGTTGTTTCATAAATATTCTTTACGAGGGTTTTTAAAAATTTTATTGCTATTTCAAAACAAATCAATAACTAAATCAAGGTAATTCTTCAGTTAAACGGCGAAAAAATTGACTTCAGTTTCTGAACGGCGTAAAGTATGAAAGACTAAACTCTAACCCTTAAATATTTTACGCCGCTTAGGCTAACTGAAGCAAAATATTTTCTGAAGATTTAATGACTTTTATTGAAATTTTTACTCAATTTTATGTTTCACCTCCCTTTGATAAAAATTGTGGTTGCAGCTGCAACAGAAAAAGTATTTTCATGATTTGTTAAATTGTAACTACAAATTGTGATTTGCACGATAAGTCACAGCAGGGGGCGTATTCGATAGAAGTGTGGGAAAATTTATTCACTTGCATCAAAATAACATATCTCATGAAAATACTTTTTCTGTTTTACGCTAAACCTTACAGATGTCCCACTCGCCATAAAATGTATTAATGGAATTAGAATTTCTTCTCCATTAGGAATAATTTTGCGAGGGGACATTTTTATGAAATTAAGGGCTGACTAGCTTGCTAAACGTTTCAAGCCAAGATCCCTCATCGATTAAATCTAAAGTTTTACACATACCTTAAAAGTTACTATTTATGACGAAGTAACAATATAAAGTTTAGTAAGTGTAAAATTTCAAATTAGAGCAACACAAACTTTTTTTTTTGAGCATTCTAGCCCGAAGCGCGATAATTACGTCTGCTCACAATTCACACCTTTTCACAACTAGTCGTCCTCACGACTAGTCGTCCCACGTCCAGTCGGTCACGACTAATAGTCGCGTACTGGCTGTGACAGGATCATACAGAGTAACAAGGTCAATAACATAATCCTAAAAATTGTAAGCAGTATGGCAGAGTAACTTTGAAGTATCAAAGGTAATGTTTTTCCAACGATAGATTTAGTTACAGTTTATGCCAATGCAAAATGTTAAACATTTAGGTCGACTGTTTCAACTGGAGTCATTTTTCCTCATCGGCAAACTATTTCCTGGTTGAAACAGCCAAAATCATATATATTAATTTGGGCCAAAAACTAAGCAAAAAGGGGAATTTTAAGTGTTTTCATCATATTCCTTGTCAAAAAACACATAAATCAACCGAAGGATTTTTTTTACCATGTAATTTGCGTGCTAGGTCACAATATAGTCGAAATTGTGCGCACATTGATTTTTCAGTATGGAATGGAAGAGTATGGAATATGAATAGTATATGAATAATGTGTGTTGGGGTATGGGGAGAGGTGTGGGAAAGCGGGGGAAGGTGGAGAAAGGTGTGGGAAAATGTCTTGGTTGTGTGTGAAAGAAAAAGGAGGTATGGGGAAGT
Organism: Trididemnum miniatum; assembly: GCA_964006365.1. Lineage (NCBI taxonomy): Eukaryota > Metazoa > Chordata > Ascidiacea > Aplousobranchia > Didemnidae > Trididemnum > Trididemnum miniatum. The sequence goes on from OZ023239.1 coordinate 5,018,701, forward strand.
GTGAGCGAGTTATGGAAAAGTGTGTTGGGGTGTGGGGGAGAGGTGTGGGAAAGTGGGGGGAGGTGGAGAAAGGTGTGGGGAAATGTCTTGGGGTGTGAGGGGAGAGGTGCTGGGGGGTGTGGACTAGTAGGGAATTATGTGGAGTAGTATAGGGAAAAAGTGTGTAGGGGTATAGAAAGAAGAGTTGAGACTGAGAGTGTGGGAGAGTGTATGGAGGGTGTGGGAAATTGTGTGGGTGGAGGTATGGGGAAGTGTGTGAGGAGATATCAAAAAGTGTGTAGGGGTGTGTGGGGAGACTAGGGGAGAGGTGTGGAAAAGTGTGTTGGGGTGTGGGGAAAGGTATGGAAAAGTGTGTTGGGGTGAGGGGAAAGGTATAGGAAAGTGTGTTGGGGTGTGGGGGGAGGTGAAAAAAGTGTTGGGAGAGGTGTGGGGATGTGCAGGGAGATGTGGAAGAGGTGTGCTGGGGGAGTGGAGTAGTACAGAATAGTAGGTAATAATGGAACAAAAGTGTTGGGGTATTGGGAGAGTGAGGAGAGAGTGTATGGGGTGAGTGTGGGAAAGTGTGTGGGGGAGGTGAGAGAAAGTATGGGAAGTGTGTTGGGGTGTGGGGGGAGGTGAGGGGAGATGTGGGCAGAAGTTTGAGTGGTGCGGAGAAACGGGGGGTGTGGAGGAGACAATTAACTGCGTGGAGGGAGGAGTCAGGTGAGTGTGAAAAAGTGTTGGGGGCCAGGTGTTGGGAAATGTTGGGAGAGGTATGGAAAAGAGTGGGGACTGTGAGAAAACATTAGCAATTAATTTGGAATGGCAACAATTAACTGCAGAGCGAGAACGATGCTGATAGTGCAATGTAGACCAAGACATTTTTCTAAAAAGTCTCCCCCCACACTTTTCCACACCTTCTCCCACACTTCCCCGCACACTCCAGACTCACCCCATACACTCTCCCAACAACTCCCCCTACACTTCCCCACATCTTTGACACCTTATCCTCCTATCACGACTAGGCTTAACATCTACCTCTGGACTTGAGCAGTGAGTTTGATTCCTCAATTCGGGTCAAACCAATCACTTTAAAATTGGTATTCACAGCTTCCCTGCTTGACGCTCAGCATTAAAGAAATAAAAAAATAAATAACATGCAATTATTCTAAATACTAAAAAAATACATGTCATAGGCCTACTAAATACCGCTAGCAATTCAGTGTGTACTGGTAGCTCTGTTGCCTGATCACAAAACGTTCAGTGAATGACGTCACTTTCCGCGCAAAATGCTTCCTGATAAGGAAAAATGACACCAGTTGAAACAGTGGACCCAACTGTTAAAGTGTTACACCAAGGTACTCATAGACTCAACAGCAGTCAGACCAGTAAGTGGCGCCACCCAAAAGTGGCGACACTTGAGTAAGTGAAGTGGCGCCACTCTGACCCCGCCTCCGTAGACTAGTCCAGTAGGCTAGTCAGTACTGGTAGTTTGGAAAATCAACCAGCTAATTCCTGAGCAATTTGAGGCATGCAATTATTTCCTTTCAGAGCCAAATATATTACAAAAATTATACTAACATTACCAGCTTCAACGCAAATAACTTCTTCTCTGCATAAAGTGCGTGAGAAATTCATGCTTGTCCCTGATATCATAATAATCATAACACTAAAATTTGTTCATTGTTCATTCCAACAGAAAGAATCCGTTTATCCAAAAAAATCCGTACGTATGTAGAAAAAGTTGGCGTCCAACAAAAACGGAGTTCGGAATATAGTAAATGAGGAACGAATATAGCTTCGCAGGAGTACAAATACCGCCCATCACATTTTATTCTGATACTAAACGAGTTTTTTTATTCAGTTTTATTTGACTTTGTTCACACTCGTGATGATGACGGGTGATTTTATCTTGACGAAACATCCAGTTATTTGGCTTGTTTTCATTCAAAAACTGAGTTTCGTGTAGCGTCAGCAGCAGCGCTTCCACAAAGGAGGAATTTCTCTTCAATTGAGGCTTTTTTACGCAAAAGAGGAAATTTAGAAGGAATTAATCGAAACGAGGAATTTAGGAGGAAATGTGGAAATGACCACCAAAAAGCATTAAAAAATTAAACGTTAATTTGCATGAGAAAAATATACACTAATACTCGTATTTAGATAAAACAACAACTGATTATTTTCAAGGACGGACCTAATCGTAGAGTAATTTTGCTCCGTCTCGATTTGTGAATGGTGGAAATAAATCGGTAGCTATTGTAAATGGACCACAAAAGGTTGAGATTATAATCGGCATGTGCCATGTTGCCAAACTTGAGGTTGTCAAAATTGCAGTTTACAGTTTATTAGCACTCAAGAAAAGAAAACAAGCATAACGAAAGATTTGAGAAACAAGGAGCACTGAATAACCCTAGGGTTTTCTAGTCTAGATGCTCCTTGTACACACGCATATAGTTAAGTCATCTCATTCGGCAGGCAAAAGGAAAAATATAAATGCAACGCGAATATGCACGAAGGTACAATAGTAACGAAAGCAGTAAAGAGATAACACAATTATATAAAAAGACAAATTGCCTAAAGCAATATCACAATTACATGATTAAAACGCATATTTACTCAAAGATGGTAAAGGTGCAGCAATATTACAACATATAAGATAGTACGCAAGATTAAATAAAGTACAGGCAATTTACCTGAAGCAAAATCACGATTACACAATTAAAACGCAGATTTACGCTAATATGATTAAAGATAGAGCTACATCACAACATAAGAAATAATACTTCGCTGAGAGCTAATACTCACCTAGGATTTATAATTTAAAATGTTTTTAAAAAAAGTTGAATGATTTATTCTTTAATAACTAAAACTGATCCCCAGTCAGTTTAATCTTTTTGACTTCAACGCCAATTTCGTGGTACTTTTCACCACAATTTGATGTTTTATTTTTTAAACCCACTGCAGAATGTAACTTAAGCTAATTTATAATACACTAAGCTAAATTAAAAATTGTTAGGTGCGTGCATAATGTTGCATGTTCTTGTATATTTGTAAATAGTTTTTGTGATCCTTTTTGTGCCTTTATTTTTCCATGATAATGAGTAGGCCTAATTTACATCATACTGGCCTATTTACTTTTGTAGGAAAGGTTTTGTGACCATACCAACGTTTACGTTTTGTGTTTATTTTTCTCGCTGACGTATCGGTATGTTTTAAGCCCTCGGGCTTTGTCACGTTTTTCCTTAAGGTGCATGTGTGTAGTACTGCATTTTGCATGCCTTTGAAAAACTAACAATAAACTAAACAATAAACAATTCTTCACTAATATTGTTCCATAATTTAACTCCTCAATATTCGAAAAGTTGGATTTGTTAGGCCGCCTAGTTTTGTAGGCGTGAATTTGTTCAATTGTAGTAAAATTTTGTTGCCACAGTTTTGGTAATTTATTGTTAAAAAGTTTATGCATGAATTTTGCAAGCTCTAATTTGTACACATCGACTAATTTTAAAATCTCCAATTGTTTGTATAAGTGATTGACATGAGAAAATTTTTTGTTCCATGTTATCGTACGAATAATATTGTTCTGTTTAACTTCAACCTCTCGAAGAAAGTTTCGATAGGCTGTACTCTCGAAACTTTCAGCAGTTATCCCATATGTTATTCCGCCCCAAGCAGTTATCCCATATGTTATTCTGCTGTATACAAAACTGTAGTAGAGCATTGCAAGTGTATTATCACTTACCAAGTCACGAATATGGTACAGCATATTACTACATTTAGCCAATTGCAAAGACAGATCTTGAATATAAGCCGACCAATTCAATTTGTCATCAAACCATACACCGAGGTATTTCACTGAATTGCTTTTCGTAATTTCATTTTTATTAATGAGAAACGAAAACGTTGAGTTGACCGGAACATGCGGTTGTTTATTGAAAAGTAAGTACGTCGTTTTGGAGTGATTTAAAGTTAATTTATTTTGCTTTAGCCATAGATCAATGTGTCTCAGTTGAGCATTAACTCTGCATTCCAACTTCGCCAGATTATCATCAGACAACGCTAGTAGCGTGTCATCTGCGAATAAGGTTGTTGTGAATTGTGACATTAAAGGTAAGTCGTTTTCGTAAAGCAAAAATAAGAGGGGGCCGAGTGAAGACCCTTGGGGAACTCCGCAATCTACTTTTCGCAAATTTGACCTCGCTTCACCGATTTTGGTATACTGGTACCGATCTGTTAAGTAGTTTTCCATTGATTTTAGAGAAGTGCCCGGAAAACCGAAAAAATTTTCAAATTTGAAGAAGAATTTTGAGGTTCACCGCATCAAATGCTTTGCTTAAGTCTAGGAAAATGCAGCAGCTATACAGACCTTGATCTATATTGCTTAGGAGTTCGTCATATATTTTGTTAATTGCTAACATTGTTGAAGAATTCTTTTTAAATCCGAATTGACGATCGCTTAACAAATCAAATCTCATTGAGTAAGAGTATATTCTAGTATACAACAGCTTTTCAAAAACTTTGTTAAATTGTGACAGCAATGAAATTGGTCGATAATTTGTTGTTTTGTCGCGGTCTCCTTTCTTGAAGATGGGTATAACCTCAGCTACTTTTAGCGAATCAAGATAAACGCCTTCAGTTTTGCAACGGCTAAATATATCACTGACAAAATACGATGATACGGGATTGGCGTATTTGGTAAATTTAGTTTCTATGTTTCATGCTCGTTTGGCTTTTTTTCTTTTAATTGGTTGATCAAATTAGACTTCTTGGGGGCTGCATGGCGACAGAAAAATAGAATTACTAGCTTTGTTCTTTGAAAAGACAATGTTGTTTGTTTTGGATATATTTGCTTTGAATATTATTTGTTGTTTGTTTAAATACCATTGCATGTGAGAAATTTTTGCTGGTGACAATTCATGTCAAACTAGACTAGGCCTACAGCTACTGGTAGGCTTCTACTTCTTGATTAATAAGAAATACCGGTAGGTTGTGAATTAAGCTTATGATACAGTGATAAGAACTTAATTGTCGGCAGCGTGGCTCACTGGTTTGGAGCATCGATTTTACAACGACCATGATCGCAAGGTTAATGGTTCAACTCCCAACCTAGTTTCGTTGTTGCATCCTTGGATAAAACGCTTCACGATGATTATCTCTGCTCGGTGGAATCTGGTGAGCAGCAAATTAAGGAGGTCAGAAGAAAATTCAACCGGAAAACTTGGAAACAAAGGCAACTCCTAAGCGAGTCTGGATTCGTCTTACGCATAGCGCCTCCGCCGCTTTTTCGTGATAGGAGGATAAAGATGAAGAAATCAAATATAAAAATCTTTGTACTAGTCTGTTTTTCTGTTGATGCATGTGATATTTTGATTTTAGAAAATGACACTGCCTATTTAAGTGTGATGTGGCTTGGAAAATAAACCTAGGCCTATATCACTTCATGTCTATTGGAAAAAGTAATGAGGAAGTTAAGAAAGAAATTAGTTTTGGCAATGAGGAATTTTGAGGAAATTATGTCGTGAAGTGGAGGAAATTGAAAAAAATGTGGAAGCTCTAGTCAGCAACAGGGTTGCTATATTAGCTCTTTTAACGCCAAATTCCTCAAAATTGGCTTTTTTTAAGGTTTGTTTGGCTTTATGACGTCTTTTTGGCCTTTTTTTTTTCATCTGCGAAAAACATGTCAGATGATGTTTGCAGGAAAAACTTTGGTGAGTTTTGGCTCAAACTACGGGCCTGCAAACGCGATGACCATTTTTTTGCTCTTCACTTGATTTTGGGCGGTAAATTTGGCATCTGCGGACGCGTGTAGGGCAAGGTCGCCATATGCTGTAGGGCACTACTCACCTCTACAACAATCTTCTTGCTTTCCTCTTTTGATTAACTCACAGCATCCTATTTTAGCCTGGCTGCTATCCTGCAAAAGAACAAGCATTCATTAATGTTGCCATTTAATAATCACAGATTATAATACAGTGTTGGCCAATTGAGTTTGTAAGTTATCATACATTGTAGTGACTAGGTCACTACACGCGATAAGCTTTTTTTGCACTTCACTTAATTTTGGGCAAAAAATTTGGCATCTGAGTATGCAATGACCTTGTTTTTTGCTCTTCACTTAATTTTGGGCGAAATATTTGGAATTTGTGGACGTGATGAACAGTGTTGTATTAAGGTCAAGGACCTTAAGGTCGAGGCCAAGGACTTTAAAATTTTTTTGAGGCCAAGGACACACAAGCCAAGGCCAAGGACATGCAAGTGGAGGCTAAGGCCAAGGACATGGATCAAGGACAACCGGCATTTGTTCCGATTTCAGTATGAAATCTCAAAATGTAGGTCACTTGGTCATGAGATAATGGTTCGCAAACAATTTATGGCCTAATATTGTGATTGACATGCACAGAAGCCATGCAGAAACATTTTTTCATTAATGTTTCTGGTTATTCAAAGATTTTTTTGGATTAATTGATTGTAGATTTTTTTGGTTTAAACTTTTTGCTGAACATAATTTCTAGACTAAGTGTTTTTGGACAGTTGTTACTCTTCCAATTTACCATTGTAACTGTTATACCTGAAACAGCTTGATCATCACCACTTTATCGGATATACTGGTACATATCGCACAGCATAACAATGGAAGCAAAGGAAAGTGATGCTCCATTTATTATCAACCTCATTAACAGCATCATTGGTGTTAGTGTGCTGGCAATGCCATTTTGTTTGAAGAAATGTGGTCTTATCTTGGGAGTTTCATTGATAATTGGAATGTCTTGGCTTACATACATCTCCTGTAATATGCTTGTCACTGCTGCGGTTGCTAAACGAAGACGAACATATGAATATTTAGCTTTTTATACAATTGGCCCCACTGGAAAGTTTGCAGTCGAGCTGAGTATGATTGGCTTAATGTTGGGTACTTGTGTTGCTTTTTATGTTATCATTGGTGATCTTGCTACAGCAATTTTACAAGAGAAAGTTGAAGCAAATCCAGAGCAGTTGCGAACTTATGTAATTGTCTTTTGTGCTTTATGCATTGCCTTACCCTTAGGCTTGATGAAAAACTTATCAGTTTTGGGCTTTATTGGTGTTTTTTCTATGGTGTTTTACGGTTTGTTCGTTTGTGTGATGTTGGCCAATTCGGTAAGCAGTGGATTGTTTACTTTTGCTTGGATGGAAAAAGTTGACTATTTTCGACCTGCTGGTGTTTTTCAATGTTTGCCAATATTTAGCTTGGCTTATGCTTGTCAATGCCAATTATTTGTAGTATATGATTCCCTGGAAGATGCTACTCTAATGCGAATGGAAAGAATAGTGGCAACTTCTTTAAAACTAGTTACTTTTGTTTACTGCACCGTGGCTGTCTTAGGCTACACAGCATACATAGATGGAGTTGATGGAAATGTTCTGAAAAACTTCAAGCCAGATTTTATTCTGGATTTGATAAAAATGGGTTTTGCGATCTCCGTTGTAGTTGGATTTCCTCTCATGATTTTCCCTTGTAGACAAAGCATTCACACTTTGTTTTTTAGCCAGCAACCAATTGAAGGTGTTGCATCAAAAACTTACATAGAACCATTTATGTTTAAAGCAATTACTCTTGGCATAGTCCTCTTTACTATGATGGTTGCATTGTTTATTCCAAATGTTGAAACTATTTTGGGTTTAACTGGTGCGACAATGGGTTCATTTATTTGTTTCATTTTTCCTGGTATTATTTTTACTAAAGCTTCTCCAAAAGAAGAAACTGGAATCTCAAAGTTTGTGCTTGGTATTGGTTGTGTATTGTTGATACTGTGTACTTATTCCAACATTTATTCAGCTACAAGCTCCCCAAATGTCCCAAAACATGTACCAATGCCAGAGCCTGTTGCTCTAAATCCTGATCTTAATGTCAAAGCTCCTGATGTTCCTCCTGTTCCTGTTAAGGATAAAGAAGACGGTAATCCTAAGAAACCCCCTATTGCAGAAGTTGTAAATTCTGACCACCGCCACGAACCTAAAAACCCAATTGAGCCCATTATTCCTGATATTGCAGTTAAAGAAAGTAAAGATCATCTACCTTATATTCCAGATTTAAATCCTAATGTTGAACAAGCTGAAGCTAATCAAGCAAAAGAAGATGGAGAAGTTGACATTAAACCAGATATTCCAGAAGATAGTGATTCTCGTAATCAAGATGTGAAACAGGTTCTGGTTGAGAGTGAAGATCGACAACCTATTGTTCAAGAAAATTTGGGAAATAAAGTTGATGTACAAGAAGAGGACAATAATCAGCCCCCTAAACCTCCTGTCAATCTTGAACTAAAAAAAGATCTTGACAGAGATACAAATCCAAAACTTAATATTGTCGCTGATGGGGTTGGAATGAATAATAATCCTGTTAAGAAGGATCAAGTAGGTAATGTTAACGTGGTTCGGGACAAAAATGAGCCAGTGAAACGAGAAAATGAAGCAGTTAAGCAAGATGCTCAAAAAAGTGAGAAAAGCTATGAAGATGGCAAAGCTGTGGAAAAGCTTGCTGAATCAATTGATGAAGAAAAACTACTGGATCAAATCAAAAAGCATCAACAAGAACAGCATGAGCTTCTTCATAAAGAAGAGGCTCTTATCAAAGCTTTAGAAATGAAACAGAATGTTCAGCAAGTAGAAAAACAGAATCCTGTTGATTCTCAAAATGATAAATCACGCCAAGCTGTTAATAATGTAAAAAAAGATCTAAATTCTGACAATAGTGATATGAACAAAAATATGGCCCAAAATGAAAATGTTCAAAAAGAACAAAAATCACAAGTTGATTTAAACGTCAAAGTTTTACAACCCAATCAAAATAATGAAGCCATTCAGAAACCAGGCCTTGCTTTAAAAGCAAATCACGAAATTCCAGTTCAAAACGTTAACCTAGATCAAAATCAAGTTTTACAGCGGCAAAAGCCTAATGATGTGCAGCAAATAATACCAGCACTAAAACAAAACGCTGATGGAGAACAACCCCCAAGTGCTCTCAAGGTCAAAGCTGGGGTACAAAATATTCCCAATGCCAACGTACTCCCAGGGGAAGTCCCACATCGAAATTCCAGAGAAGCTGAAGATGACATGGAGTTAAATCAAGAAGAAAAGCAGGTAACAATGCTGGAAAGTATTAAAAGAAAAATTTTGATAATGGGTAGTGCTGATTTTGCCGTACTTTCAAAGTAAAATAAATACTTTTTTATACATCTGAAATTTTATTCTCAATTATACATTTGTTGCTCTGGCCGTTTTGATCGTCGTAATGATTGCAAAATTTTTGTGCTACAGGTTTCAACGCATGTTTGAATTCTCAAACGTTTGTGATCGGTTTATCATTTATTATTATTATTTTTTTGCAATAATTCATTATGCTACAAAATAATTGAATCTTAGGTTTGATCTAGTCAGTAGTGTATCCAAGGGTGGAAACTCAAACCTAAACCTGAAAACCCGGTTTTAGAGAAAATTTTTGAAACCCAAACTGAAACTGACACCTACTCAGCCAAAATTTTGAAAACCTAAACTTGAACCACAACCGTTTTTTCTTAAAACGTCAAAACCAAAACTGAAAATAAAACCTCTTCAGAATTTTCTAAGGTTTTGGGTTTTATAAATTGCCATCACCATCATTAGCAGTATAGTTCCTTTAATGCTGAGCGTCAAAAGTAGAAGCTGTGAATACTAATTTTTGAGATTTTGGTTTCACCGGAATTGGAATTATATCCTAGTCGACAACTTCTGAAGCAATTGCTCTCCTCGCTCGGCCATCTGAGCTGCTACTTATCATCGTAATAAAACAAAAACGTCAAAAAGTAGAGCACCTAAATAATTCGTATTCAAAATAAAATAGCTTTCTGGGATGAAACTTAAACCGAAACTGAAACCCAGAAACCGAAGCTGTGCGTAAGCAAAACTTAAACCGAAACTGGAACCTATTTTTCAACTGCCGTGAAACCAAACCAAAACTGAAACCTGACATCTAAGTTTCAACACACCGAAACTGAAACTGACACCCTAACGTCAAGTAGCCAGGTTTCTACCCTTGAGTGTATCAGAGGAGCTGCATTTGCGTTTAACCAAATTTTTGTTTTAGGAAAGTGATAAAGAAAATGACACTGAAATTATATCATTGGAGAAATCGCTTGAGGAAGTAATGGAACCTGAAGCAGGAGGAGACGAAGCTGGCGACGAAGTAAGTGAAGGAAAAGAGCAGATGCTGAAATCTGATGGACGAATGATGAAAAAAATAAGTGAAAATGCAGATAATAATGAAGGGAATGAAAAAAAGCCAAACGCTAGAGATCTTAAATCGGTGCGATGAGAAAGGTTTTTACGTAGTGCGATAACAAACCTTTAACAAGCCAAGTATTACATGTTGAAGATGAAAACTTTGTGCAATTACAGCTTGGTGAATAGTAGGTAGGCTATACTTTTTACTTATTTCAAAATATTTGTTTTTGAAATAATTTTGTTGATTTATCATCAATACGTTTTGGTGACTATTGATCTTGTAAAGAGTGAAATGGTACGATTTTAAGAAATATTTGTAATCTTGATCTTTCGTATTGAATGTCAGAATGCTCTACTACCTGAAAATCTTTTAATAAACAAGTTGAGAGCCGATTGTGCTGCCCAAAATTCATCATGTTTAACTGCTTGGTTATGTAATTACTGCCTTCAATTTGTGCTGGTAAAATGTGACTCTAACTTTACTTGAATAAAATTTTTGCTTTGTAGCGCTGTATGAAAGGATTTTCGTTGTAATTTTTATGTTTTGTTAATTGGTGCTGCTGCTTATTTATTGTGGTTGGTTCCTGGCTAAAAAATGACGATGCGAAATGTTTGAAATGTGTAATTTTCTGCGAAATATATTGTGTGAATCCACTGTCCAAACAGGATCTGTGTGCATTTACGAATATGCTGTCACAAAAAGCTCGTTATATATTTCAAATTTACTTGAATATGGTCTTACTAGATAAGACTAAATCTCAAAAATAATTGAATTTTGAGCAGTTTTTTCTCTGTGTTGTTTTTAACTTTTTTTTTGCGGCTGCCCACCATACATTTGGTCTTCGTGTAGTGGAAATCGATGGACCGTAGTGATGTTATTTTTTCACATGCTAGTTCATCTGCCAGATGGGACGAATCGACGTTGGGACGACTCGACGTTGGGACGTCTCTGCGTTGGGACGATTCGACGAAAGTATTAAGATAATATCACCGTATCCCTAATATCACCCTAATAACCCTAACCTAGCCCTAACGTCGAGTAGTCCCTACGACGAGTCGGTCACGCCGTGTCGTCTCACGTCGAATCGGTCACCCCGAATAGTCTTGGCCCGACAGCTTTGCGATATCACGCGCAGGCACGCAGATTACAGATTCTACGTGACGGGTTCGATTCACGGCTGGAGCCGATCGCATTTGACGAGTATACCGGGAGGCTGCTGACTCGGAGAGCACAAACTCACTTCGCAGTCTTTCTCAATCACTGATATGTATATTTTTTGTTCAATAAATCGAAACCGACCAAGTTGATCTGCATTATGAATCGATTAAAGTCTTCAATTGTGTGATTGAAAGTGGTTATGCTGTAAATGAACTTGCGACAAAAAATCTGCAGATTTTAGCTCCACGAAATACAGTCTTGTTGCTTTGGTAGGTTTCATTTTGTTTACAAAATATGGTCTTTGACGGTATACCTTTATTCCACGTGGACCAACTCTTATGAACCGACTAATTAAAACGTAAATCAGCGACCGACCAGCTTGTAATAGTTAACTGTTTGCAAGTTCTTCTGTATAATACATTTAAGTAAAAACTGGAACAGTTATGTGTTGTTCCGCGCACGTTGCTGATAATTGCTGCTGAATATGTGTTGTAAAGATATCTAGTTGAAGAAAACATATTGTTAGTTTTTGCAATTTTTTGCTTTTATCTCTTTTCATCTCACATTTACTGTGTTTCCTGGAGTTTATCGCTGCAGAAATGAACTTTTTGTGAAGCTTAGTGCTTTTTTTTCAAACTTACTTACATGTTTTATCTTTCTGTTTAACTGAACTCAACAGTACCGGTACTATGGACATTTTAGTGAAACTTGTAGGAATTTTTGTTATAAACTATTGAGCATCTCTTGCAACTTAGCTTATTTCGAACTTACCACTCTGATGTAATGTCTACACTGCTAAGAGGGTCAGTTTGTTGTCAAAATATCAGCATTTCTACTGATTCAGTATAATTTGTTAATGTATTGTGATTGTCACGAGTATCGTACGTGGTGATTTTACGTTACCGACTCAGCGTTAAAACGCGTAACTCTGACCCGAACCCGAACAGAAAGCCTTTCTCTAAAATCTTCCCCGAGCCTTAAACTGATTCTCCAAAACCCTGGTATAACGCTGTGTCGGTTATAGCGAAAAGTCTTGTCTCATATTATCACTTACTGTTAGAATGTGGAAAAACTTTTATTGTCCCTAACTGTTAGAAAGTTGAAAAACTTTTTTTGCTATCTGCTGTTGTTGAATTTGTTGTGAAGAAATTAGTTTTATCTTAAGAGTTATTTTTTAAAGACATGTGTTGTACAGGGTGACCCAAAAAAAACGGAACCAGTGTATTTAGAATAATTAGAATTGGGTTCCGTTTTTTTTGGGTCACCCTGTATATGCTTGAGCAATGTCAACATGGAAGGACCTATTTTTGCCACTAATTTTACCATGGCACTGACTAGAATATTGTTTTGTTTTTTTCTGCTACATTGATTATTTTTTTCGTGTTGTTGATAATGATTTTTGCCCTCTATTGGTCGTTTGGCTTTTTCAGGCTTTCCAGTCGTTTTCGTTATAATTTCTTTAAGCACCGTCAACCGAAGCAAAAGATTATTGCTGAGCTGTTGGATCTGGTAACCTGGTTATGAATTTAAGGCACTGGGAACCTTCAGTTTTCTTGCATTGTTTGTTTTTAAAGTTTGAATAAGTTCAAATTAAGTGTAGTGAAACATTATGTATCTTTGCGACGACTTGCAGATCTTTTGTCTTCAATGAAAAATTTTTATCTGTTTATTGGGCTGTTTTCGTGCAAACAATGCAGTAAAATTTTTTTTGTTTTGTTTGCAGGTTAGATATTTATGGTGCAGTTTGGGCGTTTTTGCTTTTTATGATAGTTTAACGGAAATTTACGTGCAATTATGTGGCATGAAGCACGAAAACAGGAGAAAATCGTTCGAAAAGTTATCGTTGATTACAGGAAACGGGCTGAAAGAAGGCATGAGTACTATGACAAAATTAAACAAGATCCAACCAAGTTTATGCAGGCAAGTGTAATTGTGTTTTGCTCTTTTACACTTTTTTGGTGTTGCGACCATGTCTACTCTTACCCTTTTTAGCGTCTCTTCCCTACAAATTCAAATCAAATCAATTTATTATTGGCGAGATTACAGTAGAACAGTACCATCAAATAGAAAAAACAAAACAAAAACAAACAACTGGAGAGAAAAAAAAATATAAACTTATATTTTTTATAAACAAATATTATGCAGTGAAGTTCGTAAAAAAGAAGCACAAAAGGCAACTGTAATCCCAAGGGGGACTGCGAAGTGACTGTTAAAAGTCTTCGAGTCAAGCAGCCACCCACAGATTGCAGCGGCCGCTTGAGCGACTGCTATATCGTTACCGCACGGTATACTCTTAAAGGAAAACAAAAAAAAAAAACGTTACAAAAGTGAAAGGGGTTACTGGTAGGTTTCAAGAAGATCGTTTTTCAAATTCGCTTTAAATTTTTTGAAAGACTGTTTTTTCAATTCTGGGTTTAATGAATTCCAAATTTTAACTCATTGGTATTTTATTGATTGTTGACAGCGACATGTGGAGAATTTGGGAAGGTATAGGTTATTACTGGTTTTTGACCTGGTTGAACGTTCATGGATGGCCGAAAATGGGTTAAAAAAATCGAAAAAACAAGGGGGTAGAGAGTTATTATAGTATTGATGCATCAATTTCCCAAGTTTAAATGTATACAAGTCCGCAATTTTGAGAATTTTTAAGTTTCGGTTGATTCGTCCTCACGCGCTGACACGATATTTTGAGTTACAGATTCGAGTCCTTAAGTAGCATGTGCGGAGGTGTCTCACCACGATATAGAAAATGCAGCGCGTGCATGTACGCACACTGTACTGTTTCGATTGTTTTGTTGAAACTTGTACTTAATATGTCGTCATACTGAAACATGCTGTCATACCTGGAAACTACCACAACGCGGATGGTATAGCAGCCTATGGTCACACGTTAGTGGTTACGCGTTCGTATTTCTGCGCGCTATGACATTTTGCTTCCATCTTAAATTTAGCATTGAGTATGGCAAGCAAGAAACGAAAAATAACAAAAAAGTAAGAAATAATTTTTCAAATTGTTTCTTTAATCGCTTATATATTGTCGCCATGGTACTAAATCATGGCCCGCGAAAATTTTTGAAAAACAGATACGGCCCGTCACTCAAAAAAGTTGGACGCCCCTGATTTGAGGTATTATTCATCTTATCGTTTATTGAAGCGTTGACGGTGCAGAAATAAAACACTGCTGCTGCTATGTTACTGACAATGCTGTTAGATTGTTGCATTGGGGGTGTAAAGGGTGGATCTACTTTGAAATTTAAGTATAATTCTACAACCGTGACGTTTGTTTAGGTTCATGGCAAAAGACTAAAATTGTTTATTGATGAAACTGGTGTGTCTGACAGCAACTCTCACATGGTTCCTTGGCAAGGAGATAAGAACATATTAATCGACAGGTACTATCCTTGCTAACTGGTTGGTGCAAAGTCTCAGCTTTATAACTTTTTTTTTGACTGGCTGGTTGGTGTGATAGTTGAAAACAGCGCTGACGGTGCGGGAAGGTCGGGTTCGATTCCCGCGCCAGTCAAATCAGATGTATACAGTTATTTTGCTCAGGCGCTAAGCTCCACAGATGGGCCTCGCCACTCGTTACGCGCTTCGGCGCAATGCGGCTTTTGATTTTTTTTATTTGAACTTTTTTCGCTCAGGTTTGATGTTCGGGCCCATTTGGATTTCATCCGGGAAACAAAAAATCCTCCTACGAGCCCATCGAGCAATAAAGAAGAAGCAAAATTGAATTACGAACGATATCGTATTCTGGTTTATAACAAGCACAAGTTAGTAGTTTGTTGGAATTATATTTGAAATGATTGTTTTAGGAAAAATATAAAATAGAATTCTTTGGGCTTCTTTTTTCTGATAACAACTTGTTGGCGAAGTAGCTTTATGATTTCTTTTAGTTTATGGTTGAAATTAATATTTGTCAATGCTTTTGTTGTTTAACTTCTGTGTTATTACAGAGGTATTAGCGAATCGCAGCATTTGAAAAATATCCACATTAATGAGACGTATCCGGAACTAACTTTGCAAAAGCAAGAAGCAGAAGCAAAAAAACAACTTTTAGCTTCATCCAAAACCAGCATTGGCTTTGACTACGGCGCTGACGGTAGCGGCACTGGAGGAGGCGCATCTAATGTACCTGTCGCCGATGAAGGTGAATGAATTTCTTTTGTTAAAGAAGTGTGGAGTTGGCCGAGTGGTTGGTGCATTGAGCACCGAAGCTGGCTTCGCGGGTTCGATGCTCAACTAGGTCATCTCCATGATGCATGTACTTCACTAACACAAAAATCCTAAGCTGCAATTAAGTGGCTTGAAAAAAAAAAAAAAAAAAAAAAAGAAGTGTATTTTGGTTAAAGATTTCTTAAACTCTGGAATATATCCAACGTTGGTACCATTTTTAACTTCAGTCCCTTGTTTTATTTGGTTTTCTCGCATTGAACAGCGCCGTTTATAAAGTTCCGATGCAAAAGTCGACAATGCGTTATATCTGCCTTCATATATACAGTATATGCAGTGATGGGATTCAAAATTTTAAGAACAGGTTCTCTTTTGTATCGTACTTCCTAACAACAGGTTCCTTCATAAAGGTCTGTTGTCTAAAAAAGAAGCAAGAACGGGTTCGCTGATTATCCTGACATTCCAAGAACGGGTTCGCGCGAACCCGTGCGAACCCCCTGAATCCTATCACTGAGTATGTGGTAAGAAAAATTAAACCTAAGGCTTTTGGTGGGTTGACCTGCTATTTTTAACCTCTTCGCGTTTTTCCAAGCTTGGTGTACAATTCTTTAAAACTTAAAGCTGCAAAACAGATAACGTTGTTTGCAGCTGTGAGCACAACAATTGCGGGTGAAAGCAAGAGATGCAGTGAAGCTGCAATGTTGCACATTGTGGATTCCCTTCTTTTCAGGAAGAATTGTAAACCGTAATGTTTATGAAAGTGTTTTTACAGATTCAGATTTATCAAGTGATGATGAAGAGTTTCTTTCCGAATTGGAGGAAATTCCTCCTCTTCGGGAGCTGAATCCCGCTGCTCTTCAGGACTTGGAAAAGTACTCTTTGTCTTATGGAATGGGATATACGGATTTCGTACGATCTATGGATCAAGATCAAAATATTCAGGAGCAAGCAGATGCTATAAAAGCAATTGAAAGTGAAAAATTAAAAATGGCGGGAAAAAAATCAAGAAGGGAGAGGCGGGTTCTTAAAGATCAAAGATTGAGGGTAATTAATTTTTTTCTTCGACTGTAGAGCGTTGTATTTAGGTAAAGTTAATTTTTTTTTAGAATCGTATCATTGGACCTCTTAGTTATGTTCGAACAGATGAAAGCCTTGATGAATCAGGTATTGCACAAGTAATAGTTTAGCTCAATTTAATTAAACGGAAATGATGTATTATGGTTGCTTTTACTTTGACACATCATACTAGGTTTATGTGCTCCTTCACTTTATTTAGTATCGGATCAACGATTGCTTGTAAGGCAATTTGGTGCATCCGTGTTCCTCTGGCGGTAACTGTGACGACTTGGTGGTTGTAGGTCGATTCTGACTTTGACCTTGTTGTGACAAAGCGCTACAGTTGAAAACAGTGTCTTAAGCAATATCTCAATCTCAAGATAGCGAAAGGAAATGCAATATTTACTTGTACAATCAAACAAAAGTTGTATGAATTGAGTTATAAATAGTTAACCGCGCGAAGCTCGTCGCTCTACAATTTTTACCACTTAAGTAGGAATTTTACCACTTAAGTAGGAGTATAGAGCAAAAAATTTAAATTTTTGGATCTTCATTCTATACTACTCTGAGCTCCTCTGATGAGACCTAACAAGGTCGAAACAGTGGCTGCAAGGAGATTGACTAACACAGGGGTGGGGAAGCGGTAAAGCACAGCGGGCCATAATCGGTTGCACACTAATTTAAGCGGGCCACAGTAACTGTTAATTTTTAAATTTCGCTTTGAAAATATGCTATTTTACGTCGAAAACTTATCAACCATTCATTGTGAGTTATTCTTTACAATGAGATTAAAGAGTAAAGACTTTTGCGCGGTTTTTGCGTCGCAAATGCAGCATATTGTTGAAACGCAAAGAAGTTTTTAAGAAAGACTAACATTTTCTAATCTACCGGTGTGCTGTACACTAAACAAAGTTGTGACGCGGGTCACATTCTAAAGTTGTGCGGGTCGCAAGTCCCCCACCCCTGGAGTAAAAGAAGTTGGCTTACGCAGTTGTGCAGGCTTACGGCTCAGCACCCTTTTTTGATAGCTGCTAAATGTTAATTTCGAAGACGTAAAGTTATCTAAATTGCCGATTTCGCTTTTTTACCAGCATTGTTTTATAAATAGAAAGCGAATCAGAAAGTTCTGGATCGGAAGATGAAAAAACTAACGAAGGCCAGATTGAGTTTATCACTAGTTTTGGAGATGACAAGTCGGTAACGTTTATATGTGGTGTGCAAAATTTAAAGTAGTAAAAAGTAAATTAGGCAGCTATGACCGCAATTTTGTCTGCTGTAGGCTTACATAACTGCATTGCAGATTTTGTTAGATTTTATCTCCTGTTAAGTGATTTATCCTTACTAATATACGGAAAACAAATTGCGTTGCATTATTTGACTGGTATTGCAGCGTGTTGTTGCATTCCGCTGGTGTTGTATTTGCATAAATTATATTGTTGATCTTTCAGTACACAGTAATTACATGTATTGTATTGTGTTGACTATGGACTCAGTGCTTTTTGAGTTGCCTAATCACTAGCTTTTAAACTGGTACTTCTCGTGAAAACACAAGTTAAGCAAACTATGCAGACTACTGCCGAAGAAAAATACTAAGTTTAGTTGGATTTCTTTATTTGCGTGTCATTGTATATCATGTGCATTACAATGTACTTGGTGTTCGGAAAGTCTCTGTGTGCACCTTCATTTTTTTAATTTTCGGCCACCCGCTCTCGCACTACATCAGTGTATCTATCACCCCCTCGAAATACGTGTTCCACAAGCTACACACGTTCTTCATGTTAAAACCATATTGGGGTTATGATATGAATAATAATGAATTAAAATCTGAAACACAAAAACAGATAATTCGAAAAGTGCATAAGTGTCCGTCCGAACACCCTGTGCTAGATCACTGTTTGGTGAATAAGCGTACATCAACGTAGTTGAGATTAAATAATAAATAGTTTCCTTTTTATTTCCGTAATTTCTCCTGTGTGCACCTCTCAAATAATTTTCAGCTTTTATGAAGTTGTTTTCTCGATTTTGACAACCCAATCGTTCGCCTGATTTTAACTTTTATGACTCCGAATTTTCAATTGTAGCAGAAAATCATCGTTGGGAATATTGTTTTCAAGAATGCATTGACAGCATTGCGTTTGATAATAATATTAGTTAAACTTTGTTATTAGCAGATTGGACGTATGTGGCTATTGCAAACGCAGCAGCAAGCCATTACTGCATTTTTAAATATTGTTTATTCATTGTTCAGTGTGGGCGGCAAAGCGTCGTGATAATAAGCAACTAGATTGAATCATATGCTTGATAAATTCTTCTTTTTTTTCTGTCAATGTGGGAATTGTTTTTCAGTGATCCTCAACAAAAAGCACCTATTGCAATTACTTCTTCTGTTCAACCATTTTTGGAAAAAGAAGTGAAGAAAGAAACCAAAAAAATGAGACGGAAATCTCGCTCGCGCTCTAGATCACGTAGATCAAGATCACGTGATCGTCAACGTCGAAGCAGGTCGAGGTCAAGAGGTTATGGCAGGCCACGCCGGTATGTGTTTGGCTTGTATTTATCGCGAGTTAGTCGCGTGAGACCATCGCGCGACAAATTAAATTGATTTGCAATAGAACGCCGATTATCCGAACTAATTAAAACCAGGTGTAGTTTGGATAAGTGATTTGTTAATTTAATCGAACAACATCCAATATTGCAAAATTACATCATGTACATTATAAAGAACACATGCATTGTGATTTATTGTATATTATTGGAAGTGGCAGTGGAGTAATCACTCACTTTTTTTTTTATTTGTTTTAAACTTGTCACTCTTTTAATCGCTGCCAAGTCTATCATTCTTTTTGGGAACAACAGCTTACACTCATTCTGTTTTTCACACATTCTTTTGTTTAAGTCGTGTGCGGATAATAGGCGTTTCCAATAACCGGCGTTCTACTGTATTTTTTCGTCCTCTCACAGAAAGCGACGGAGGCGATGTACATCGGACGAATCCAGACTCGCTTAGAAGTTGATTTTCCGAGTTTTCGTTTGAGTTTTGCTTTTGACTTCTTTAGTTTGCTGCATGTTTGATTCCAGTTACCAGAGATTATAATAATCGTCGTCCTTGTGCGCAACAATGACGCCAGGGTGGGAGTTAAACCATCAACCTTGTACGATTATGGCCGTCATAAAAACGACGCTTCGAACCATTACGCTTTGCTGCCGCTATGTAGCTTCTGACATCTTTTTGTAGGGATTCATATCGTCGACGATCCTCATCTCGCCATCGTTCTCGCTCAAGATCAAGAGATCGCGGTGAAAGATCTCGGAAAACTGATTCATATTCGCGACGGAGGTCTGATTCACGTGAGAGAAGATCGAGATCATGTGATCGACGTTCAAGGTCACGTGATCGATCAAGATCACCGCGTTATAGAAGGTCGCGTTCACGCGAACGGAGGTAGCAGAATTTATCTCAGTTTTGTTGGAAGTTTTTGCTTCCCTTTGATGGTATGTAGGTGATGATGTCTATCTGGGAAAGAAAACAGGTGGTACTTCGTGAAAGTATGTTTACTGTGTAAATTTCATCTATGTATATAGCAAGTTAATATACAAGTACAGTTTTTCTTAAGAAAAATATTAGGTGCCCGAAGTAAACCTGTAGGGACTCAAAATCACAAAATGCCGTTTTCCCCTTAATTTTGGACTCGATTTTTGTTTTAGGAATCTCAATGTGTTGCTTGAAAAGCCTGTACTAGTATCAAAAGAATAAAATGCCTGCAATGTAACGTATGTATTTCAGTTACTTATGTTATTATTCAAAATTTGGTACTCCTGAATTAAAGTAGTGCAAGGTTACGTCAGACCTTAACCATTGAAGGCAGTGTTACCTTTTAAAAAATAGTCTTTTGCAGTCCCATTAGAGCTTCCGTATCGTCCAAACTTGCTTCAACTTCTAAAGTCAGTACGATTGGCGGATCTGCAAAAAAACTTACGCCGCAGGAAAAACTAAAAATTAAAATGCAACGAGCTTTGAAAAAACAGGTAGCCATTTTGTTGAGAACATTTACTGCCAAGCTGATGTGCTTCAATATTATCCTGCCATTGGAAGCGCAATTCGATATTAATTGTGACCGAAATCCAGTCGGTAAAAATATAAGAAGGCAAGGGTTGCTGTTTCAAGTAATGTTTTTGAATTTGATGTTGGATCGGTTATACTTTTGCAATGATTGGAAACAGTCCCACGAAGATTATGCATCACTAACTCTTCGGCTGTCACTTACGTAGCTTGAGGGTGGGCCTATTGGGATTTAATCATCCTATTGCGATTAGCATGTAGACTTGTAAAGTTCATTATTAAGCGTTTGGCAAAGTTGTAAAACTTGTTTTAATCGCAACATTAACTCTTCCCCCTTTCAAAATTTCAATTTCTAGTTTTTATTAGCTCAAAGCCGACCAGATCGCAATGGCAGACAAACGGGCGCAAATATACAATGAACAAAAAGAAAGAGAAGAAGATCTGAGAGAAATGGCACGAAAAATGCGCCGGAGAGAAGAAGAGAAATATGAAAGGTAATTGGAGAGTTTTATGTAGTAGTTAACAAGTAAACTTACAGTTTCAACAATGAATTGCGTATGGGCATAACAAAACGAAGCATTATTTTATGCATGCAATTTTCATACAAGCTGGTAAATATGTTGATGTGTTTGAATACTAGGCACAAATTGGCTCAAGTACAGCGCAGATGCAAGACGTGGTAGGTTTTAAGTCTGATGCCCTGGTTAGTCACAATCTCGCTACCGCTGCCACATTTCTTCAGAGCCATGTTACTAAATCACGGAGATGTGCCCGCCTCGCGTTACGCTTTTTGACGTAATACCGCGGGTATGATAAAAATTTGATGTCCAAAGGCGGTTGAGCTTGAGTATTTTTAGGAACTCTCCACTACCTCGATCCGCTTATCGCTAGTGTTACCGGACAAGTTCAGCTTTCCGAAGATAGAAGAAACCTGCTGTTTATTTTTGGCGATAAAAAGTCACGAGCAAAGTTTGGTCTCTGAGAATTCTCTTCATGACTGTCATTAATCGAGCACAAATGTTGGCGTGATTATTCCAGAATTTCTTGTCTGAGAAAGTAATTTTTGACATTCATAACTCACTCATTGCTTTTTGTTATTAACCTGATTGGGGGCAAAAATTTTTGCAGTATTTACGACTGATGTAGTCTTTAAGTCTTCTGTGGTTGTTCAAACATTTCGAGTGAACATTAACACAGGTAAGTTGTTCAGGTCTTCAATCTCCTGCTTAAATTCTACAACTAATTTGCCTAAAGCGCAATGCACTGTCACTTGCAATATGTCATAGTCGAAAGTAAGAACGAGCAAATTGCTAGTAGGCCTAATCTCTATGCTTCGTGTTCGCAGCACCTGTAACGATCAGGAAATACGATTTGTTACACTGGCGTTTTGTTTTTGCGTTTTTTAATGGCGCTACATCCCTGGTGTTATTAGTCTTTATTGGAAAATATCAAAAACAAGGTTCAAAAATGTTTGTTGTATTTACGAGAAGAGTTTGATTCAAGTCCAATAACCGGAGCATCACGGCTAAAACCAAACCTTTCCGTAAAGAGCAGTCGTTCATAGGTGCAAGCGTAGAACGTTACTAACCCTAACACTTTGTTCTGCTCAAAACACGCAATGATACCTGTCAGTGTCTTATTATTTTTCTTTGCGAGGAACACGTTAGAATAGGCTACATCGACAGATTCCAGCGGTCTCCGCCGCTAGTGTGATTAGGTGAAAGATTACCCAACAGTTGTATCTAGCAAAGCCAATAATCTAAACCTACAAAGTGTATAAAATTTTGAAGACTTATCATGTTAGAAATAATAGAATTAACATTATTCTTTACAGTTTGCGACAAGCTGATGGGTCATTCTTTTGAAAATTTGGAATCGGTGTAATCGTATCTTCCCGATTTTTTCCATTTTCTCACAGATTGAAGATATAACCGAAAAAAATAATACTTGCAAAATTTTAACCCCCTACGACAAGCGGTTTGGGAGTTACAGCGATTTAAAAATTGACCACTAGGGGCGATTTGGGAGGTGAGCGATAAGAAAAAAATCACTTTTTTTAAATAACTCACTAAGTACTGATCATATAACAATGAAATTTTGCAGACATGATTTAACATCTACTAAATCCAATTTTGAGGTCGAATAAGTCATAGCATAGCTAAAATTTGTGTGATCCTAGAAAATTGATGTTTGAACACTAAGGGTCGCTACAGCTACATGCAGGATGTCGAAGTTTCATGCTCACTGCTGATCTATAGCCTGGAGCAAGAGCTTTCATTTGATATATAAACTTCTCTTGGGAATTGATCAGCAGACTTAAAAATGCAAGTTTTTATATATATAGATAAAAATAAAAACAAAAGAAATAATAATAATCACGAAATAATGGCTCCTGGAGGATTTAGACACGGATAGCTCCTGCCATCTCAATCAACGTAAGTTTAAAAAAAACAAACAGAAAATAAGCCTATAATATCTGAATGGTAGTGGAGGGAAAAATCTGCTATGACGTAAAGATTGTTAAGCTACATGCACTGTCAGAATAATCATACACTATAAGTATATCTTCATTCTTCATGTGCTTGCATTGAGTGAAACAAATCTCTAGAGAACTTGCAGCACTACTCTTGATAGTGAATTATACTGCACTTGTTTGTGAGAATGCTTTTGCTTTTCATACTCACATCTACATTGCACATAGTCTTAACATTGCTGATATATAGATGACTAGTGTTCACAGAAGGATGATGAAGCAATCAATCTTTGTTTGTTATACTGGAGGGTTGACTTATAAACTTGTATATACCATGCAGGTCTATCTGGTATTATCATACAAAGCATTCAACATGTTGTTACGTATGACTTGTATGTATTTCTCTCTCTATATATATATATAATTTTTTTTTGTTTCTTATAGTAACTTGCGCTCCCTCTCTTAAGCTCTTGCCACCTTGGAGATCACATGCTACCTGAAACGATTTAGCTCACACGTTCTCAAATGATTGGACTCTTAATTGTACTGATTATTTTTAAGCCTGTGGTCTGACTGGGCAGGATTTTTTGTGGTAGGTTTCTTTGCCTGTCAGGTCTTCTGTGGTCGTCTTTGTCGAAGCAGTTCTAATAGTCCTCAGTGTACTTTAAGTCCATCTCAACTCCCTTTTTTTGTTATTTCTGTCAAGCTGATTGGAGGTAGAATAACCATAGTAGACCACCCACTGTTGTTTCCTACCCTTGCACTATAACAGAGCGGTGTTGGTTGCTGCGATGCTTCTGTTGTCTTTTTTTTGTCTGACCGTCGTTTTTATCGCTTTTACTTATTCTTTAATTTTCGAAATTTCTGCTCCCTACCTGGGTGTTGCAACCATACCCTATCCTGTATTCTGTTAACTCCTCTTCTACTTGCATGCCATAACGTTAATCGTTTTGTTGCTTCTTCCCTTTTTCTGTACCGCGTTATCTTCCCCAACTCTTATCGTATTCTTTTATTGTGTTGACAGTGCGGAAATAAAAGACACTACTACTACTATCCAGTTCCAGTAAAAATTCAGGAATTTTTCGAAGTTGTATGGACAAATCAGTTCTTGTCTGAAAAATCTAAGTTTCTATCACATCAGAAATTAGTTTCTGGTATTGGATAGTCCTTTCTAACAAAAAGTTGGAAAGTCATTACCATTTAGGCAAACATACCACAAAGAAAAAATGCTACGTTGTGGATAAAGTGCTAAATGATAAATGTCTAGCTCAGAATAAAAGCTGAGGTTCATATGTTAGTTTAACTCGACTGTCCTAGAAATTTTAGCTTTTCTATTCCTGACAGATTTATCAGTCTAGGCTAGATTATTTCAAAATAGAACTTAATCATGGACAAATGTACTGTTGGTATTCGTGCAAATGTGGAGTGTCATATAACATGGCATACTACTAAACTGGTTGCTTTAAAATCTGTTGATCACATGGAAGAAATTTTGTGGAGAGTGATCTCAGAAGTGCTCAATTTGATAAAGAAACAGCTACGATTTGTTCTCGTCATTTGCATTGTTTGAAAAATATTATTCCACGAAATATGTTACTTGCAACAACACGTTTGGATCTCACAAAAAAAAAGTTAAAGGAACCCACATCCCTTTACTTCATTCTCAAACTAAGTTGGTGCATTATAGCTAAAGCATGTAGATTTTGTCACATTTCGACCATCTTTCAGTTTGAGCTTCTCCACTTCTAAAACCACAAATCTAAAACATTGCTAATTATGTAAAAACCAAGCATTTTTGCTGTGTTGTAATTGCAACCCAATTTGACAGAAAAAGGCATAATTCTGACTTCTGGTTTAAACTTTAAGAAAGTCGATAAGGCACCACATGTAAAGAGTAAGTTATTCCAAGGCAGTCAAATAGTGTTTAAATGTTGGCACATAATAATGCACTGTCACATGATCAACAAAAACTTCAGCTTCATAAATTTAGTAAGGCTTCTCTTGTGCTTTTAGAGTTTAGAAAGTGAATGAAATACTGATTTTCAACATGTTTAAGTGAAAGTAATATGTGATCCTAGCACCATAATCTTTTACTGGTGATATTGTAACAGTAGAGGTTACCGTAGATTACGAAGATTCAGGGCAGGTGTACAAGGATGATCTGGCAAGTAGGTGGCTTTGCAAAAACTTGCATTTTCAAGTCTACTAATCAATTCCCAAGAGAAGTTTATATATCAAATGAAAGCTCTTGCTCCAGGCTATAGATCAGCAGTGAGCATGAAACTTCGACATCCTGCATATAGCTATAGCGACCCTTAGTGTTCAAACATCAATTTTCTAGGATCACACAAATTTTAGCTATGCTATGACTTATTCGACCTCAAAATTGGATTTAGTAGATGTTAAAACATGTCTGCAAAATTTCATTGTTATATGATCAGTACTTAGTGAGTTATTTAAAAAAAGTGATTTTTTTCTTATCGCTCACCTCCCAAATCGCCCCTAGTGGTCAATTTTTAAATCGCTGTAACTCCCAAACCGCTTGTCGTAGGGGGTTAAAATTTTGCAAGTATTATTTTTTTCGGTTATATCTTCAATCTGTGAAAAAATAAACAAAATTAAAAAGATACGATTAGAAAATTAAAAAATTTCAGAATTTTCAAAAGAATGACTCTGATAAAAATGCGGATCAAGATAATAACTCTCTTTAAAAATTGCAAATTCCTATTGTCTCCGACTACTACAAAAGTTCGCGTAAAAATAGCAAAAAGGTAATTCTGAGCATCAAGAGATGACATACTTTAAAATTAGGCAACCTCGTAAGTATAATCTAGATTCACAAAAGCAAGCTATAATTAGAATTACGAGACTATTGTCGCAATTTCATCATAATCACGTGTTTTTGATTCGACTAGTAATTACTACACGTGACTTAGCGTAGTATTGAAACCAGATGACATCTTGACAATGATGTATAAAAACTGGGGTCTAAATGTATATGACTAGTTCGGCACATTCCCATAGGAAAATCTTGCGCTCAAATACAGGTATTATAGGCTACAGCAAAAAAAAAAAAAACTTGAACACAATAATAAAAACTACAAAGGACACAGCAATCTGCAGAATGCATATAGCAAACCAAAACATAACAAGCAATAACATTGAAATAAGCATACTCTTTCAATCAATGATACCAGCATTAAAAACAGATAAGGTTATATTTTTTAAAAAACCACTCTTCGATCACTATTATTTCGTTTGATGCATTGAATAAAATCTCATTCACGATAAACGGACATTGCATCAAATGGAGACAATTCATTCAGATAAGGTAATAATCATAACTAAACAGCATTAATTAAAACTAGAGAAATTATGCACCAGAGCAGCTGGGTCCACAATTACATAAGGGGTAAATAGCTCTGATGTTAACTCTAGCTATGCCGCCCTGGTTAAATATGCCGAGATGTTTTAGTAACACTTGAGTATATAGCCACGTTACGACAAAGCACAAACGTACGCAATATATACAGTCACGTATCCACGTGTTGGTCTTCTTCGCGATTTCGATCATGGTGCAAGGATGCTTGATGTAAATGCGTGCTCGCATCAAGCGAAATTTGTTGGAAATCACGAATAAAAGTGAAGAAATATGAAAGGAATGAAGCAGCGAGACACCACTCTAATATGGTGCTGGCCAAGTGGGCTTTGAAATTCTGAAAACAAGCGAAGTTTACAATCTTACAACTGTACTCACACAACGGTAAACTGGCTATAATCAAAAGCAATTATTTTACAACAGGTTTATTCGGCATTATAATACGGTAAAGCATTTGTTTGGCCCTAAGCACAAATCTTTGTTAGTAAAAGGGTTCAACTTAATATTTTACTTCATTTGCATATTCATCTTCCTATTAAGAGAAAACGCTATAACGAGCTCGTTTAGCACTATAACGAGCTATCAGTGTACCACACCAAGATGGGGGAATCCCTCCAAGTTGCCTTTCCCAATGGCACAAGTAAACTTCCCGACTTTTTCTCCACACTGTCCCTTTAACGCTGAACGTCAAGCAGAGAAGCTGTGAATATCAACTGGTCTTGACCCGACTCGCAATCAAACTCAAGTTTACCGCTCCTTAGGCCAGCGGTTCCCAATTGGGGGTGCTCATACCCCTTGGGGGTGTGAAAAGAGGCTTCTGGGGGTGCGAGAAGAACTTGCCAATTTTACCGCTGATGAACGGTATCGTTGATTCTACGTAGCTGTGTGTTCGTGACGTCTGAAATGTGTCTGTGTGCGATTGGGCCATGCCCCCCCTTTGATTCTGCCTTTTAGTAAAATGAACAAAATTAATGGTGCCAAGTGACTGAAATATGCCAGACTCTTTTGATTATTTCTGTAGCTCATGGCCAGGGGGGGTAGGATGGTAGGATGAGGAGCATGCATCCTCCCACCAGCCATTTTCAAAAATGATTTTGGTATAAGTTGTACAATTTTCCATAATTTCAAACCTTTTTGATAGCAATAAGCCATACGCCTTAAGCACGCATGATCGAAAATGTGCGAACAAAATGCATCATATTTGGCGAAGCACTCAGAATTAGGGTCAAAAAGTTTAAACAAAATTTACTTGAAAATTACTCAAAAAGCACTAAAATAGCCATTACAGCATGTAAATTTTCAAAAATTTTCCGGGTGAGCATGCCCCCGGACCCCCTAGCTTCTTTCTTGTTTCTCAATCAGCTTCAAATTTGCACTGCCGAAAAAAATACGCCTAAAAAAATGTGGGAATTATGCCCCCCCCCCCTTTAAAATTTCTCGCTACGCCACTGTCTGAACAGAAACAGCTCGTGAGTGAAGTTGACTGTACAAGGGGTGCGAGAATGATTTCTTCTTGCCGAAGGGGTGCGAGCTTTAAAACGAATTGGGAACCACTACCTTAGGCGGACGCGCTTACCACTCCGCCATTTCAACTGCAATACAGTAAAGTATTGTAGAAAAGTGAATTAAAATTTAACTAGATAGCTTTCCAACAACACGAACGTATATAGGTTATGCGCATAGCACATCCGTCGACCTGTATCTTGCCACAGTAATAACGAGTTACTGGCAGCATCACATAACTTAATGGTAACAAACACCTTGAAAAATGTCAATCACACCAACTAGGAATGGGCATTTCAAAATAGTTTACTATTACGGAATCATTCCGAATAGTTACAACCGAATCCAAAATAACGAATCCTATTTTGTTTTTACATCAACCTATTTTGCGAAAGATTCAGCAGCAAACCTGCAACAGCAGTGAAAAGAATTTATTTGAAAAAATAACCTCAAAGCAACACTTCGTTAAAATGTACCGGTATCGTAAAACTTTCAGTGGAGCTGATGTGGCTGGAATGCATTTATACTTGGAAGCACGTGACTATGCGCTGCATCACGCATGCACAGTGCACACAAAAATGAAAAACGATTTGTGTGTTGCCGTTATTGGCGCGTTGTTAATGCACGCGTGACGAACAATCACAGTTTGTAACAAAATCATTGACTTTTCAATGAAATCGAATCCAATTACCCGGTTTATATCGCAATAACTATTCCGGATAGTTTAGGATTCGAATCCTTCAGGATTCGGTATTCGAAATGCCCATCCCTAACATCAACTGCGTAGAAAGATCGAAACAGTATTGTTCTTCATGGTTGCAATAATATAAATTTAAATCAGAACTACTTACTGGATCACTGGGATTCCAATGGAACTTTATCATGAAGCCATGAGGATGAACAGCTGACACTATAAACCCTGAAAACACAATATACCGCGCATTTGATCATGACCCACAATGTAACTTAGTGAGTTAAGCGTATGGTGTTAATCAAACAAGTGACAACGCACACAACTTCTGCAACATGTTGGGTCATCGTCGTTACTTATCAACCATATATATATTACACCAGCATCAAATTTCAAAATCTTTGGTTTGACCACATTTTAGCATGCAATGGGACGTTTCTCCGCTCTATTACCCTACTCGTAAACAGAAGAGCAGCACTTCAGTTGGCATGAAACTTGAGTGAGCTGGTTGCGGACTTTACAACAAAACAAGAAAAATTATATCACACACAATCCATTGAAAGAAAAACATTAGTATACCTCCAAAAAGAGCACAAAAACTAAGAGCTGAAATCGTTATTCGAGCATAAAATATGTGTCTGCTGTTAATTTCTGGGTGCATTTTGTATGTTATAAATGAATGCAAAAACAAGTAGACAGTTCCAAGAACGAAAGTCATCATAGCTCCAATCACATGAACAACCAAGACACTAGTTTCCTGAAAGACAAATGAAACACATAAAGGTATAGCTTGTGCAAGACGAAATACAGAGCTTATGTTAGTGTTTCTGCATTTTTTCATCTCAATCTCGTTTTTAAAAATATCCACTCGCTTATGACACAGAGACATATAACAGATGTAAATGACATCATTCATACTTTCATATTACACTGTTGATAATTCAAATTTGTTACTGCAACAACTATACTACATGTACAAATTTAAAACAGAACCAAAAACTCACCTGAAAGTTTGCAACTAATGACAAACCCAAACAAATCAATATACTGAGATAGAATGCAAATTTATTCGAAATTTTGACAACTTTGTAATTTGCATCAGAAATGTCTTCCAAATAACCTTGTACTTGCTTGTATCGAACATACATACAGGCGAATGCTAAATAACAAAATCTATTTGACAAATTCTCGTCTAGCATAAGTGACACATAACATTATAATTCCTTCATGAGTGATTTCAAAAGTTGCATTCCGCATTTTAGAATAACGATTAATGCAAATGCGGCCAAAAATCACCATTCAAGTCCGCAAGCTTAGAGAAAAACAGCAGAATTTTGCCAAAAATTTCTCATTTTTCTCAAGATTTCCCACCTTAGAGAGAACAATGATGTGAAGTAAGCCTAGCAAAATATTAATGAAAAAGGACAAAACTGCGCAACGAAAAATATCAAAAAGAGATGCAAATGAACAAAGATTAAAGTTTTTCAAACTATAATTAAATATAGTACAGTACAATGCCTAGCCTGCTTACCCACACATGCAGATATGTTTAACATCATTCCAAAAACTGAACTTTCTGGACGACGAGCTCCAGTGTCTGATATGTATGGAAACCCAGCATCGACATCTCCTTTAAACACTGCAATCATGTACGATGTTGCAAAAGTAAGGTAAGTCCAAATAACAAGAAATAAAGGCAAAAACACCATGCCTTGATTAAACCAGTAGCGTCGCATCTTTACTAGTTACAAGCTAAAACCCAACTAACCAATACAGAGTTTTAGAAAGCACACTAAGCAAATTTTATCACTTCTAACGTCTATTAACAACACCTACCGGTAGCAACAGCTGAAGTGATCAACATGCCACATGCCTTAAAACATGGGGCACATGCCACGAAAAGACGCAAACGGCTTTCTCTAAACAAGATCCGGTAGACTCTACCCAATAGTCATGCACATGACTGTGATGCTATTAGAGCTCGACCGATACAACTTTTTCAGACCGATACCGATATTTTCAAAATATTGAGGCCGATACCGATACTCGATATTTTACCTATGATATTTTTTCACTAATTTGAGTAATTTTAATTAACTTGATACTAAAAACTTCACTAATCCCTCTCCAAAAAACACTATTAGTGTAGAAAAGTCACAGTGGAGTATTATTCACAAAAAATTCACAACAGTTTGGCAATCAATTGGCAATTTTGTCACTAATTTCAATTAAATAATAAGTTTCAACAGCGGTACATGCGCGGTACATGCGACGGCGAGCGCATTGTTGATTTCTTGCAAAGTAATTGGTGCTTTGTACTTGTCACTCGAATAAATATCGACTATCGTAAGTCGAATATCGACTAATGTAAGTCGATATTTATCGGTGGTAAATAACCGATACGATATATCGGCTTGGTACTGATATCGACCGATATATATCGGCTGACCGATATATCGGTCGAGCTCTAGGTGCTATTGCTTCAACTTTTAATCTGTAGCAACAATACCGCTAAAGATGGAAACCATAATTGCTATAACATGAAATGGCTATTCTTATGAAACCGTACAAATAAGGAATTTGTTTATTTTATTACCTTCGTCACGTTCTCTGGATCAGCGTTAGCGTGAAGCGATAATAGAATAATCCAAGCGCTTATTTGTACCGCCAAAAATTAAATCTTTCCAGCTTTAATCAATTTGCTCGCTAAGCTGCAGCATAGTGTCAAAATTTAATGCTGCTAATTGCTAATACTTTATTTTGATCAGCTTCAGCTGTTATGCTACAATAAGTAAATTCTTATTAAAACAGAATCTTGCCAGCCTTGTCATTTTATTAACTACCGGTCAGAGCTGGATGTCTCGAGACGTGTCTTGGTCTCGAGACACGTTTTTGAGTGTCTCGGTCTCGCCATGCCAATGTCTCATCTCGGACCTTGAAAGTCTCGGAAAATGGTCATGTCTCAATCGAGACATGAAAAAATTTTGAATTTGAAACAGCATTCAGGTCTTTGATACAGAAGCAACAATGGTACTCACCTGATGTATTCAAAGTAAAACATTGTGCGTGATTTCGCACTATGCAAAAACATTTAGCCACATTTTCTTTAGACCATTTTGCTTTGTTGTTCAGGCCTGCAGAATTGCAGGCTTTTGCTTGCTTTTTGTGAGCAGCATAATAAGAAAACTGGTCTATTTCAACCACTAAGCACATGCATTCGATGGTAATCTACTCTAGACCAGGGATGTCTAACCTTTTAATTTATTAGGAACCCATTGCAAAATTAAATATTTAACTGGGCGGCAAAGCGACCAGAATTCCAATATTATATATTATAGTTCTAAGAAAAAAGAAATTGACCATTGATAGGTAGGCTTTGTACTGAGCCGCATTTTGCTGAAAATGCATCTAAATTAAATATTTAACTGGGACGCAAAGCGACCAGAATTCCAATATTTCATATTATAGTTCTAAAAAAAAATTGACCATTGATATGTAGGCTTTGTACTGAGCCGCATTTTGCTGAAAATGCATCTTTTTTAACAAAAAAAATTTTAAAATCCATTAATATAATTAATTAATGTAATAATTAATCCAATAATGTTAATTCAGTTTTAACTTTTAACAATATGGCCTTCCCTCAAAGTCATAACGACTGCTAGCCACGTCTAAAAAATTAATATATTTTTTATGGGCAAACGGTGTGTCAAATCAAAACATTTTCAAGAGAGTAACGTGTCATATGTCATAAAATTAAGATTTCTACAAATTTGTTCCCTATGAAAGATGCTACTCTCGTCTGGTTTACAACAGTTATCAAAAGATTATTCAAAGTAGTCCAGGCCCAAAAAAGGCTTCAAATCGAAAAAAGTGCAGGAATTACAGTTGCGGGAAATTTGGTTACCGACATGGGAAGTGCTTGCAGATTTGAGCTAGCTCTATTTATGAGAAAGTTATTAACCAGATAGATTTTCAAAAATGCATAGTGTCACAATGGCTTTAAAATGTTAATGTAAATTAATTTATTATTTATCACATATAAAGTATTTTGATTAAATTTCATGAACACTCTCGTGCTCAATACTTGATAAACTTGCTAAAAAATTGTTTTAACGGAGGATAGTGGGCTGCAATGCTGACATCCCTGGTTTAGACCAACATAGCCTACCAATGACTTTTTGTTTCAAGTTTTCTTGACATCTTTTTCGTTAAGAGTAAAAAAGAATATTGGGCCGTGTAATCGTCTGCGAGAGGTATTGCTTGCCTTGCAAGCTACAAGGACTTAAATCTTCTGTGATAATAAGCTGTTACGTTGTTATTATGGTGAACTCGTTAAATCATTAATTGTAATCGTTAAAAGGATATGACCAATAGCACATTTATAATAGGCTACATCAGTTCATAACCGCGATGGCTTCATTGCTTCATTTGTTTTTGCTAATGTCATTTTGCTATAAACTTGGCTTAGTAGAGCCCATACTCCAGAGTATTACTATCGTTATTATATTTTCTAATTTTTGGCTTATGAAGTCTCGTGTCTCGTAACTTTTAAAGTCTCGTAGCTATGATGTCTCGATCTCGAAGCTATGATGTCTCGTCTCGATCTCTGTAGGTTCAGTCCTCGTTCCAGCTCTGCTACCGATACAACATGTATGGTACGGTACCTCCAGTAATACCTGTACACAGGTACAGCAGTAACAATGTTTTTAAAAGTGGTAAGCTTTGCAAAATGACATGCTATTCTGCATACCCCGGTAGTAAGTTGTTTGTAACACAATTTTTCACATTTCCTATAAAAAGTGATGTGGATGCAAAGTAGAAAGCTTCACTCAATTTTTTGCCGGTAAAGTACCGGTATGCAGAACCAGTAATGAACAGCTAAACAAAATTAATTTCAGCCAAACTGGCCTAGGTTACCTGCCATATCTACGTTGAGGTCTGCAATAAGCAGATTACCGGGATGTTGTTAAATCCCGTAAACTAATTCTAAAGATTACCGGTAGCCCAGGTCGAAACAGGATAACCCATATAGCATACTAAAAAAGAGCACACCGCTCAGCCTTCTTCCTTGTACTGGTATCTATTCTAATCACAAAGCAAGCCAAACCAGGGTTGCCAATCCAGCTGAGCAAAAAATGCCAAACAGCGCATAAAAATATGCCAAACGGAACCAAAATAATTTATGCCAAACAACTTTAACCCTAGAACTCTCAAAGGGGTCAATTGACCCTTTTCACTTTGTTTTTTCTAAAATAAACAAAACACACATAACATAGGAAGTTGAGACTTTTTGACTTCTCTTTATTTTGATTATTACACACTACAATTGAATAACGCAAAAATTTGATGAAAAAAAATTACATTTATGTCCAGTTTTACGTCAACTACCAAAGGGGTCAATTGACCCCCACGGCTACTTCCTTGCATGAAACTCCAGACTATTCCAAATTAATGCATTCTTTGCACATTGATGTTGAGCATATGCCGCAAACATAGAGAGAGCAGTTTCCACACTTCGTGCGAGTTTTGTTGGAATTGCAAATCCGGCACTTGGTTCTTTTATTCGGTGGTAGATCTACATCAGCAGCTCCATCGCGAACTCGTTTCAATCGAAGTACATGGGGCATTTCACGCCGACGACTCCGTTCTGGAGCGCAAAGCTCTTCTCCCAACTTGATTAAAAATTGACGTCGGTTTTGGACAGACAAGGTAATATCTTTACATATAATGTGCGTATTCAGAGACACAATATCCAGCAGATTGAAATAAAATGCTGCCAAAGGCCATCTCCGAGATGAAGCTTTAGTAGAATAGGACCGAAGCATTTCATCTGCAGTGTCAACTCCGCCCTTGTTTTTGTTGTAGTCCAAAATTGCTTTTGGCTTTCTCTTCTCCCCCTCATCAACTTCTACTGCCTTATGTTCAGAGGAAAGCAAGAACACTACCTTGTTTTTTTTGGCTTTGTAGCTGAGCATCATGATGCACTCTGGTGGCAAAGTAAAGAAAAACTTAGAGGAATAAAGAACAGCATCTTTTTCAAAGCGGATTTCATTCGGAATTTCTCTTCGATGCCCTCTTATGGTATCCACTATTGTTGTATGTTGTTGCAAAAGTTTTTTTGCAAGAGACAAGGATGTAAAAAAATTGTCACAAGTTACATTCAGACCTGCATTTCGGTAAGGCTCCAACAACGACAAAGTCACAAATTCACCAAGCCCAGTCGAAACTCGATCTTCTTCTTTGCCGACGTAAGGGAAAGCTCGTAAAACGTAGTACGTTGTGGCATCACAAAGCATCCAGAATTTTATCCCAAATTTTGCTGGTTTTTGGGGTATATACTGAATAAATGGACACCTAAAAATCATAAGTAGCATTATAAAGTTTTGTTTTTGTACAAAAAAAGTCATTTGTATAAAGATTGACACTGAACAACTAATGCGCAAGACGATGATAACAATAAATTGTTTATTGAAACTGCGGACTAACCTCGATCAACATGGGAAAAGCTGCTCATCCACTGTTACATCAGCATGAGGAAAATACGACTTCTGGCAATTATCCATTATTGAATTCCATAATTCTCGAATTGCAGCAAACTTGTCCGTTCTTCGGCGAATTGGTCTGGAGTTTTTATCGTCAAATCGAATATATCTGAGAATAGACTGAAACTTATTTCTTGACATTGTTTCACGAAAGACAGGTCGCCCATGTTCTGATTCCCAAAAGCTTGATAGTGGCTCGTTTCTTCCTTTGAGTACTCCACGAAGAAGACAAAGCCCAATAAATGCATCTAATTCTTGCTTAGAGATGGAAAATGTAGTATTTCCCTGCCTAAGAGCTTCAGCCTTTGTGAAGCGTAAAATGCATTTGAAGTTTTGGTGGCCCCACAGCTCTTTGAAAACATCAAGTACCGTATCAACTCTAGCAAGAATAAATTGTTTTGTTCCTGGTCTGGTTTGCATAATGTTACGCCTGCTTGTCCTACCATCGGCATTCGGCGGTCGATTTTCCCAAACAGTTCCGTCCCTGCTCAATATGTTTTCGCAATTACTGTTTGATGGGTGAAGATTTTCGCTTTCCAGAGATTCATCTTCAGCACACTCAGCCTCATCATGTTGAGAGCTGTTCTCTTGTTCTGTTATAATAAAGTTGTTTTCTTCAAAATCTTCTTCGTCTGAATCAACATCTGCAGCAAGCTCCGTCAAAGCTTCTCTAGGATCATAAGTTTTGTCATCTTGAAATATATTCGACATGCTGGCCTAGGTCGTGCTACAACAGTTTCTAAAAGCTAAAGGAAACTCAATTTATGTTCAAGTTAGATTAGTTTTTAATGTTTAGCTTATAATGAAATGTTTAGCTTCACCAACATGGTCTAACCTAAAATGCCCGAAAACTGCACACATGCGACACCATAGCTGTTGACATGGTCAATGCAGATTTACTATTTTGTCACTACCCTGAATGCTCCCCTTCCTGTCTTATCTGAGAATCAATCTCTATCTATCACTTCCTGTAGGCAATTGCAGGAATCTGTTGTTTATAAATTATTTTCCTTTGTACGACCTATAGCCACTTCCACGACCTGCAAACCTTCTTTTTTATAACTTTTTTATTTAGATATAAAGCAGCAATTCCGTCTAAAGTGCTAATTAAATATTGTTTGATCACGTAATTGAATTCCTTTGTTACAAACAGATTTCAGATACCACTAAATTAGGATTATTTCAACATCAAAGTGCTAAAGCAATTGTTTTCAAGTAATATTAGGTGCTAGGGTCAATTGACCCCTTTGGTAGTTCTTGAAGAAAAAATATCCGGTAATTCTAGGGTTAAACAAGCGCAAATCCTGTGATAACCTAACGCAGTGCTTTTCACAAGAAAGGCCACATTTGAAAAAATAGGCCGCATTGATTGAAAGAGCAAAAAAGGGTATTCACATCCGCCGATGTTTTATTTTTTCCACTGAAAATCGGTGAAGAGCAAAAAAAGAAAAAGTCTACGGCTTGATTCACGGCTGGAGTTAATATTTCTGTAAGTGCCCGCGAGCCGCATAAAATGGTCTCGCGGGCCGCAGTTAGTCCACCCCTGACCTAAACAAAGACGGGTCATCCTATTTTTAGGATTTTGCAGACGCAGTCGCAAATTTTTTTTTGGGCCTTTTTTACGCTTTAATTTACTTACACAGTCGCCATTTTAAAATCCTGTAAACGGTTTGCTTTTTCAAATATTTATTAGATTTTGAAACTCTGTTGTAACGAGTAATAGCCAATAAACACCAGAAATGATAAATTTTCTTTCCCAATGTAACACAGAGCCGGCACCAAAGCAGTCGACTTAGGGGGGCTATAGGCGTTTATCAGGGCAGGGGACCAAAGTTTGAAATTAAGTCCAACAGCCTCTGTCTTCAAAAGATAAAGCTTGTTAATTGGGGGACCAAGTATGTCGATAGTTAATTGGAAGACAAAGCTAGTTAATTGGGGCCTCTTCCCCCTTGGCACCGGCTCTGATGTAACGAAATATCAATTTTAAAAACGAAAAACGCAGAGCGTCTTAACACAAGGACTACCAGGGTAGGGGTAGGCCTATCTTTAGAACGCACTTCGTTTCAAGTATTTAAAAAATTTTTTTTATCTGGCTAGGCCTATATTTTATGCGGCCCTCGGACATTTACAGAAATATATACTCGATCGTTGGTTGGTAATACAGAACTTGAAGAATGCCAAAAGCAGAGGTTTCATACGAAAGAAACCTCTGCTTCTGGCAAATATAAACTCCTGCCTTGAATCAAGCGTGAATCACAGCCTTTTTTATTATTTTTTTGCTCTTCACTGATTTTCAGTGGAAAGTAGGGTTTCTGAGGACGTATACACCTTTTTTGCTCTTCCAGTCCGTAGGCTACAGCCCTCGGCTTCAAAATATTTTTAAATGTGGTTCTTCGTGTGAAAAGTTTGCCCACCCCTGCTCTACACCAAAAACATCTCATTAATCTTTTACTCCAAGCAAGCGAGTGTTGCCATTAATACAATGCGAATAAGGCAATCCGAACAATTGACTTAACCACGCTGTATTATAAATCAATATCAGCACCAGCTAAAACTAGTCAAAACTGTCAGCATGATACCAAAAAAATGCCAAGCACTGTTTAAAAACTTGCCAAACTCATAAAAAATACCAAAAACATGCCAAACTATGACGTATATGCCAAACAAAATTTTCAGGGCCAAACCACTTCAAAAAATGCCAAATTTCTGGAATTTGGCATAAAAAATGCCAAGCTGGCAACCCTGAGCCAAACGCCAACCCACTACTTTTGCAAAGGGTTTCGCTTAGGTTTACCTAGGCGGCTACTCTGAGACCATGGACAGTAGGCTATGACCAGCACACACGCATCAAAATTTTCCGTCTTTATACGCTTCGACATTTGAATCGTAACGGCGCGATTAAATTTTCCTCGTCACTTACAAGTAACCAGGCGTTAATCGTAACGGCGCTTATCTATAAAACAAACAAGGGATGCGCTCACTTAATTTTAGCTATAAACAGCGCTTTAGTCTACCGTAGTGATTCAAAATTTTGGACAAAATTGGTTTCTGGCGTCTGACAGAACAGTCATCAGGGAAGATTGTAACAATGTAAATTTCTTTGCAAATCGCGTACCTGTGGTTAAATATTAGAATAGGCCTAAACTGCCGGCAAACACAAAGTCTTCTCCTAGTAGCCTACTTTTAAAAATCGCCTAGACAAATACCACAAGTCACTATAATCATTTAAGACACGTTCGCAATGTCTACGATCTATGTCCCCGATGTCCGCGATAGTGAAGAAGTCCAGTCCTGACGGTCGAGACCAAGACTTAAAAAAAAATTCAAGACCAAGATCCGAGACAAAAAATTTTCGAGATCGAGACTCGGTAAATTTGATCGAGACCAAGACGAGACTTCGAGACCAAATTTTTCAGAAAAAAAAAAAAACTTTTGCGTGGGCCAGAGCAGTCGACTTAGGGGGCCAAGCGTTTATCGGGGGGGGGGGGGGGGGGGGGCAAAGTTTGAGATTAAGCACAAAAACCGCTATTTTCAAAAGAGTAAGCTTGTCTTTTTCGCCTAAAAAACTCTCTCATCAATCCCAGAAAATCTTGGAGTCCTCCCGATTTCGTCGCCTATGCCTGGGGATCGATTACCGGGCCGATCAAATTGTACACAGTGTCGCCAACGGTTCGCCACCGCAGCGACGTTTTTTCATGGTGGTTGGAGATGGGCATTTATCGAAATAAATTATCGGCGATATTTTATTATTGTTATCGCTCAAAATAGTTTTGATTTATCGATCGCCGATATCGTTTTTGTAATACGTTTTATTATCGCGATATAAACGATTCCTTATGCGCATCGTGTTTAAACTTTCAAGTTAGTGAGTTAGCGCCGTGGGAAATATACTCGATGTCCATTAAGCCTAGTTGCGATTTAAAAAAATCTCTCTTCATTTTCATAAATGCCACGGCAGAGTCCGTGATCTGCACTCTTTTCTTGAAAAACTTAAAAAAACATTTTTGCAATTTGACTCAAAAAAAAAAAGAAAAAAAAGTTTTGTCAAACACATTAAAAATTTACCGCAACATTTATCGGAAAAATTTATCGGCAATAATTTATCGATTACCGGTATCGCTTTAAGAAATTGGGATTTATTGATTATCGGTATCGCCCTGGGCTTTTTTGAAATTATCGTATTGCTATCGCTTTAGTACAGAAAGGTTTATCGTGCCCATTACTGTTTGCACCCAAGTAGCATGTCCACCAGCAGGGCCGGATTTACCAATAGGCTAGGCAGGCTGAAGCCTAGGGTCTCGGAGAAATAAGGGGCCTCGTCACGAGCAACGAAAAACTTCTTCTGATCAAAATCTTTTTTTGGAAATCGACCATCAAGACCATTGTGTCATGCCCCCTCCTCCCCCTTTTGACTCAGCCTTTTAGTAAAAAAGAACAAAATAATGGTGCCAAGAGACTATATAGATAGATATAGGCTATTATTTTTTATTATTTTTATTTATTTATTTAGTGCATTGAATCACATGATACAAATAACGCAATGTCACATGCATTACACAGGGAGATAGAGGAAATGATCATGCGGTCTTCTAAGTCCTCTACCATCTACAACAAAACGTAGGCCTACATAAAAAACGTACATATGCCAGACTCTTTTGATGGTTTCTGTAGCTTATGGTCAGGTGGTAGGATGAGGGGTATGCTTCCTCCCACCAGCCATTTCGAAAATGTTTTTAATGTAGGCCAATACAATTTTTCCATAATTTTGAACCTCTTCCATGGCAATAAGTCTTACGCCTTCAACTCGTTCATCGAAAACGTGCGAACAAAATGCATCATATTTGGGGAAGCACTCAGAATTAGGGGCAAAAAATTTAAACATAATTTGCGTGAAAATTATTTAAAAAGTACTAAAATAACCATTAGGCTACAGCATGTAAATGTTCAAAATTTTTCCCGGGGAGCATGCCCCCGGACCTCCTAGAGCATTTTCTGTGTCTCAATCAACTTCAAGTTAGATCTGTCGAAAAAAAAATATGCTTGAAAAAAGTGTGGAAATTATTGCCCCCCCCTTTTTTTTTCAAAACTCTCGCTTCGGTACTGCGTCGAGATGAGTCTGATTGTTGCTCACTAGAGCCTCATTGATTAAATAGCCTAAAGCCTCTCACTGTCTAAATCCGGCCCTGCCCACCTGTGACCCTTGGTGACAAATCACTGATAACAGTCGTTGTTATCCCGGGCCCCGACCAATCCGGTAATGAAAATAGGTAAATCGCACATTTTCAAATAGTCTGCTTGGCAAGGTTTTTACTCCGGACGCCGTTTCTACCGCAACACTACCAAATACCAATTTCTCCGGGCTTTAATTGGGATCGGCACTCAGGCTGCCACAATTTTTGTGGAACCTGAGTGGCTGGGTTAAGCTTCAGATGGACATTGCAAACTCAAAATGATGATCTAGAGCCTAATAACCTCTTGTTTTGATAATCAAAACCTTGTTTTCAAAACATCTAAGCGTAGCCTACCGGTAACAGTTAAAGTCTGTGAAGATTTAAATAGCTTAGAGTAGGAACCAAAAATCAAATCTTCATTGTATTTGCGTCATTACGCCGAAGCATGCAACGAATGGTGGTGGTAGGTCCAGTGATGGGATTCAAAATTTTAAGAACAGGTTCTCTTTTGTATCGTACTTCCTAGCCACAGGTTCCTTCATAAAGGTCTGATGTCTGTAAAAAGAAGCAAGAACGGGTTCACTGATTATCCTGACATTCCAAGAACGGGTTCGCGCGAACCCGTGCGAACCCCCTGAATTCCATCAATGGGTAGGTCCCATCTCCGCAGCTTAGCGCTGAGGCAACACCACCAGAGCTGGAACGAGAACCGAACCTACAGAGATCGAGACGAGACATCATAGCTTCGAGACCGAGACGAGACATCATAGCTACGAGACGAGACTTTAAAAGTTACGAGACACGAGACTTCATAAGCCAAAAATTAGAAAATATAATAACGATAGTAATACTCTGGAGTATGGGCTCTACTAAGCCAAGTTTATAGCAAAATGACATTAGCGAAAACAAATGAAGCAATGAAGCCATCGCGGTTATGAACTGATGTAGCCTATTATAAATGTGCTATTGGTCATATCCTTTTAACGATTACAATTAATGATTTAACAAGTTCACCATAATAACAACGAAAAAGCTTATTATCACAGAAGATTTAAGTCCTTGTAGCTTGCAAGGCAAGCAATACCTCTCGCAGACGATTACACGGCCCAATATTCTTTTTTACTCTTAACGAAAAAGATGTCAAGAAAACTTGAAACAAAAAGTCATTGGTAGGCTATGTTGGTCTAAACCAGGGATGTCAGCATTGCAGCCCACTATCCTCCGTTAAAACAATTTTTTAGCAAGTTTATCAAGTATTGAGCACGAGAGTGTTCATGAAATTTAATCAAAATACTTTATATTTGATAAATAATAAATTAATTTACATTAACATTTTAAAGCCATTGTGACACTATGCATTTTTGAAAATCTATCTGGTTAATAACTTTCTCATAAATAGAGCTAGCTCAAATCTGCAAGCACTTCCCATGTCGGTAACCAAATTTCCCGCAACTGTATTATAATTCCTGCACTTTTTTCGATTTGAAGCCTTTTTTGGGCCTGGACTACGTTGAATAATCTTTTGATAACTGTTGTAAACCAGACGAGAGTAGCATCTTTCATAGGGAACAAATTTGTAGAAATCTTAATTTTATGACATATGACACGTTACTCTCTTGAAAATGTTTTGATTTGACACACCGTTTGCCCATAAAAAATATATTAATTTTTTAGACGTGGCTAGCGGTCGTTATGACTTTGAGGGAAGGCCATATTGTTAAAAGTTAAAACTGAATTAACATTATTGGATTAATTATTACATTAATTAATTATATTAATGGATTTTAAAATTTTTTTTGTTAAAAAAGATGCATTTTCAGCAAAATGCGGCTCAGTACAAAGCCTACCTATCAATGGTCAATTTTTTTTTAGAACTATAATATGAAATATTGGAATTCTGGTCGCTTTGCCGCCCAGTTAAATATTTAATTTTGCAATGGGTTCCTAATAAATTAAAAGGTTAGACATCCCTGGTCTAGAGTAGATTACCATCGAATGCATGTGCTTAGTGGTTGAAATAGACCAGTTTTCATATATGCTGCTAACAAAAAGCAAGCAAAAGCCTGCAATTCTGCAGGCCTGAACAACAAAGCAAAATGGTCTAAACAAAATGTAGCCAAATGTTTTTGCATAGTAGGCTACGAAATCACGCACAATGTTTTACTTTGAATACATCGGGTAAGTACCATTGTTGCTTCTGTATCAAAGACCTGAATGCTGTTTCAAATTCAAAATTTTTTCATGTCTCGATTGAGATATGACCATTTTCCGAGACTTTCAAGGTCCGAGACGAGACATTGGCATGGCGAGACCGAGACACTGAAAAACGTGTCTCGAGACCGAGACACGTCTCGAGACATCCAGCTCTGAACACCACTATCAGTAATGGGCACAATAAACCTTTCTGTAGCCTACTCAAGCGATAACGATAATCGATAATTAAAAAGCCCTAAACGATACCGATAATCGATAAATCTCACTTTCTTAAAGCGATATCCTTAATCGAAAAATTATCGCCGATAAATTTTTCCGATAAATGTTGCGGTAAATTTTCAACGTGTTTGAGGAAGTTTTTTTTTCAAGTCACATTGCTAAAGTGTTTTTCTAAGTTTTTCAAGGAAAGAGAGCAGTTCACGGACTCTGCCGTGGCATTAAATAAAACAAAGAGAGGTGTTTTTAAACTGCAACATTAACACTTTCTAAATCGTCTTGTTTTTGTTTCTGAAGGTTGGTTCATCAGGACGTCATGTTTCTGAAGCTTGGTTCTTCAACTCCCGACCCAATGTTATGAACAGGTCTGATGATGATAAGCTTCCTCAAGGCTATCGAATATTGTTTTAATAATTTTTATGCCAATTTGTTTTTGCCGGTTTGTACCTCTGCGCTTGTTAATACATTCCATTTATTATTGTTTGTATTGTCCTTAGTAAGCAACAGTTCACGACATTTCTAATTTGCTATCATACCTTTTTGCTTTATCGTAATCAGTTCAGTTTAAAAATTGCTACTATTTTGCTGTTCTCTGCCAGGGATGGATTTTCCACCCTGGCAGAGAACAAAATATATTACAAAAGCGATATCGGTAATCGATAAATCAAATCTATTTTGAGCGATAACGACAATAATCGGTCATAAATTATCGCCGATGAATTATCTCAATAAATGCCCATCTCTGGTTGTTTTGTAGACACATTTTTGCTTGCGCGGTATGATAACTAGGGTGACCAAACTGCTACCAGAGCCGGCGCCAAGGGGGGGTCTGGATCCTCCAATCGACTTGCTTGCTGCCCCTCAATTAACAAGCTTACTCGTTTGAAGACAGCGGCCTTTGTGCTTATTTTTAAACTTTGCCCCCTTGACAAATGCTTGGCCCCCCTAGGTCGACTGCTATGCCGCCGGCTCTGGATGCTACCAAATTCTTTTCTCATAATAACGTAGCTGCGTAATCTCGGCTTTGAACCTTATCATTCGGGGAGTGCATTTTACTTTTTTCGTTCGCTCAATAAGATGCTCACCGCAGCGCTTATTCGTCTTCTAATTTTCTCTCGTCTCGTCTGTGACTGTGATGCACTATACTAGAGTGCTTTGCTCGCAAAAGAGCGATAGACTGCAGTTGTGCAAAGATTTTTGACGTATTTCACGTGCGGTGATTGTAATGATTAATTGAGAAAATTAAGTGTACGTTTAATTAAATAAGTATGAAGAACAGGGGCGGATCCAAAAAATTTTGGTGGGGGAGGATGAAATTTGGAATTAGTCCAATGTTAACCAAGTACAAAGATGTTAGACCCCCATAGGCGTAAATAAGCCTTTTGAAAAATGTTTTCGTGTCCGGGGCGTATTCAGAATTTTTTTCAGGGAGGGGAACCCAAATTCGACATATATTTTAAGGGTAGTTTTTCGGCAGAATTATTTTCAAGCATATTGAGAATAAAAAAAGGCTGTAGAGGGGTCCGGAGGCATGCTCCCCCGGAAAATTTTTGAAAATTTACATACTGTAGTGGCCATTTTAGTACTTTTTGAACAAATTTTAGCCAAATTTTGTTAAAATTTTTTGACCCTAATTCTGAGTGTTGCAACAAATATGATGCATTTTGTTCGTACATTTTCGATCATGCGCGCTTAGGATGTAAGGCTAATTGTAATCGAAAAAGTTCGAAATTATGGAAAAGTTGTATTCATCAAAAACGTGTATGAAAATGGCTGGTAGGGGGATGCATCCCCCCCTGATGAAGAACTTGTAGACACAGAAACTATTAGCCTATTATTATGTCATCATTATGCTAAT
This sequence comes from Trididemnum miniatum, assembly GCA_964006365.1. Taxonomy (NCBI): domain Eukaryota; kingdom Metazoa; phylum Chordata; class Ascidiacea; order Aplousobranchia; family Didemnidae; genus Trididemnum; species Trididemnum miniatum. The sequence goes on from OZ023239.1 coordinate 5,063,411, forward strand.
CACTAACGCACGATTTTATTTGCATATGAACGAATAGTTCATGAAGTTGTTAATTACTAAAAAACACTGCACATGCAGTATTGTTGTTTTACTGAAACTTGAAGCAGAAGTATGTTTTGGATCATAATTTTGGAATAGGCTATATTCGACCGGACCGCTATCGTTGTGATTTGTTTGGCTGCGATCTATAAAAAATCGGAATGTTAAGTTTTATTGCTTTTCTTCAACTGATTTGGTGACTTTGTTTTGTGTCGATGAAATAGGCCGCGTGTTTCTATTGCTTTGGGACATGCTAAATTCAGAGGTGGGCATTCCGCAATTTGAAGCGCAAAGCGCTAGTTGCGCAACTTCCACACTTGCGGAAGTTGCGAAGCGCTTTAACAAATTATTTTCAGCCATTGCGCAAGTTGCTCTGCGCTTTAAGGAAAATAAATCCTTCTTGCGCTTTATTGCGTTGCGAACTGAAAAAAATATATAATAGTGTGCGCATTATTGCGCTGCGAACTGAAAAGAATCTGGTTGCTTGCGCTTTGTTGCGTTGCGCACTGTCGAAAGTTGAAATACTGCGTTGCGCTTTGTCGGATCAATTAAAGCGCAATGTGCTGGAGTAAGCAGTTTTTTGTAACTGTTTTTAATAGAATAGCAGTTTGTTTCTTGATGCGTACAATAGCCGATAGGTCAATTTATTGTAGCAGAAATGTGGTACACTAAAGTCTTTTGCTTTTTAAAATAATTGCAAGTGCTTAAAGAGATCATTGAGTGTTGAATAAATCGTATTTACTTGTTGTGGAGAACTTCGCCGCATATGCAAATTATGATTTACCGCGATGAGGTGCTTTTAACGGCACGCGACGATGCAACGTGGCGCAGTGGTTTGGAGCGTCGTTTTTACGACGACCATGATCGCAAGGTTGATGGTTCAACTCCCAACCTAGTCTCGTTGTTGCGTCCTTGGATAAGATGCTTCACGTTGATTATTTCTGCTTGGTGAAATCTAGCAAGCGGCAAATTAATTAAGTCAGAAGCAAAATTCAACCGGAAAACTCGGAAACAAAGGCAACTCCTAAGCGAGTCTGGATTCGTCCTAAGCAGCGCCTCCTTCGCTTTCTCGTGATAAGAGGATGAAGATGAAGAAAGCAATCATCAGCAACGCATCTTTTTTCGCTTCTTATTTAATTTTCCTGTTCATTGACCACGCAAAATCCTGTTACAGTCACTTGCATTAAAATCGTTGTCGCGTTGTAGACAACTGCGTGCTGTTAAAGGCACCTATAAAAATAACTCAAGAAAAAATTTCATTGCTTATATATCTACTCGTTGCGCTTTATTAAATTTTTCATTGCGAAAGTTGCGTTGCGCTTTTTCTTTTGTATAAACCTCATTGCGGAAGTTGCGTTGCGCTTTAATGCAAAAAAATTATTGATTGCGGAAGTTGCGTTGCGGTTTAATGCGAAAAATTAATTGATTGCGAAAGTTGCGTTGCGCTTCAGTCAATTTAAAAATTAGGTTGCGCTAGTTGCGTTGCGTTTCATGACTTAACAGAACGTTTGCGCTTTGTTGTGCTGCGCTTCAACCAATTTTTAAAAAATGCCCACCTCTGGCTAAATTATTCTTTTTGTATCGCTAGTAGCCTAATTAATGCCTAATATTTTCTGTTAGCGCATAGGCCCCTATCGGTGTTTTTAAACAGCTCTAGTGAATGCTTTTATTTTGCAAGATTTATTTTGGTATAACTGAATCAGCTTTGAGTCCAGAGGCGCACCCAGGGGGAGGGGGGTTGTAACCCCCCCTTTTGAAACCGAACCCTTGTTTCTAAAATGAAGTGACCAAACTGTGCAAGTGAGTACGTGTTGTTATTTCAAAACAGCTGTGACAGAATTTGCCTCACATCGTACTGAAGCCAAATCGGCTGGTTGCCATAGTGGTAAGAGATATTGTTATCAGTGCGGGCAGGAGCGGATCCAGGGGGATGCATCCCTCCAACCAGCCATTTTTAAACATGTTTTTGATGAATACAATTTTTTCATAATTTCGAACCTTTTTGGTAACAATAAGCCTTACACCCTAAGCAAGCAAAATCGAAAATGTACGAATAAAATGCATTATAGGCTATTTGGTGAAACACTCAGATTTTAGGGGAAAAAATGTGAAGAAAATTTGCCTAAAAATTGTTTAAAAAGTACTAAAATGACCGCTACAGTATGTAACTTTTAATGACGCTTGAAAATATGTCAAATTTTGGTGCCCCCTCCCCGAAAAAATTTCTGGATACGCCGCAGACCTGAAAACATTTTTCAAAGGGCTTTTTACGCCTTTTTGGGGTCTAACGTCTTTGTATTTAGTTAGCATTCACCTACTTCAAAATTTCATCCTCCTCCCACCAAAATTTTCTGGACCCGCTCCTGAATGCGAGATCGAGTTTTTTTTTAGAACCCTCCCCCCTTGAAATATGCTGGGTACGCCCCTGTTTGTGTCTGTCGTAATTTTGAGAACTTTTGACTGATATTCGTGTAATGCTGAATATGTGAGTCATATGCGGTTAAGTATGCATTCATAGAAATAGCCTACGTTTACAAACTTGCTGATTTGCCGTGGTAGTTTTGTGCTCGTTGTAACGTTGTTGGTAATAATTTTACTAGATTTTTAATGATACATTTTTGCCATAAATGTTTGCTTTGTTTTTGTAGTCGAAGGTATTCAACACTAAATCAAATCTGTTTAATTTGATTGTTGGCGTATCAGCTATTTTCTCTTTGTTTGTGCTTGGTTTTAATTTTTAGAAAACTGCTTCGATTGCTTCATTGCTTTGATCCCGATATATTTTGGACACAAATATTACGCACTGGCGCGGTGTTTTTTTTTCCCTCAAGAGAAGCAAGTGTTGAGAGATCGCTTAAAGCCATTCTATTTCCCAATCCCCGATCCCGTCTGTATCAACAGCTTAACGTCGCCAACGCGTGTTTTTGGAGCTGTACTTACATGCTTTACTGCAATAACATTTCCTTTCGCCGAGTCCACAATCTTCATAATGTCACGGTAAATTCAATATATAACACCGCAAAATCTCAAAAGCACCAAACAGAAATCCAATAAATTGAAAGCGTAGGCCTGTACATTTGTGTAATGAGTAATAAAGTTAAATACGTAGGCTACTAATTAGAAGTTTCCACTGTTTTGGAAACCAATCTCGAAATTGCTGTATTTTATTGAAAAATGAGGCTTTTGATGCCGAAACAAAATCAAATCTTCAATATACTGTACCCGCCGTGTACCGCCAAAGCGTGTAATGAGAGGCGGGATGCATATTTCGGAATGATCCCACAGAAAAAGATAGGGCTCGATCGAGATGACTGTAACTAGAAAAATTGCACTCAAATCCGGCAACAGTGCCGTGGTGTGGTACCAGTATGATGGACTGCTACTCGTAGGGTCTGGGTTCGATGCTGCTCCAAGTTTTGATGTTATTCTCAACCTACTTGGTTTCTATAGTGTAATTCGGGATGAGGTTAGTTAGTTGCATGTTTATCCTCCTATCACGAGAAAGCGATTAAAGCGCTATACGAGCTCGCTTAGGAGTTGTCAGCAATCTGTCTACCACACCAAGATGGGGGAATTCCGCTAAGTGCCTTTCCCCACGGCACAACAAGTAAACTTGCCGGCTTGTTCTCCACACTGCCCCTTTAATGCTGTGCGTCAAGCAGGGAAGCTGTGAATACCAATTTTTAAGTGATTGGTTTGACCCGACTCGGAATTAAACCCGCATCTACAGCTCAAGAGACAGACGCTCTATACCACTCGGCCATCTGAGCCGTTTTGTAGAGTGGTGGCAATAGAATAAACAAAAAATATTCTGCAGAACCATTCCGAAATGTGCAGGTGGGACCCATCTCCGCGGTTACAGCGCCGGGGCAGCGCAACTCCGAAGAAACACTTCAGTGGTGACGAGCCGTTGGCGACACTGTGTCCGATTTGAACGGTCCAGAATCGAACCCCAAATCTCCCTCACGGCTAGCAATGTCTTTTAACCACTATGTCGAACAGCCGATGTCAGAATAAAGCGGTCATGCGAGTAAAAATTAGCACAAAGCGATGCATTTCTGTTACAGAGTATTAGTTGTCACACAAGCCGCTTTACTGAATATGTCATGTCATAAATAGCGAGAAAAATGTCATGTTCGAGACTTTTAAGCACGAAAATGGCAACTATACCGTCCAAGCTCTCACCCCAAATTCAACACAAATCTCAATAATCCAACTAAAAAAACGCGCTAAAACGATTCATTTAAATATGATCGAAAACCGGTTTGGTATTGTCCGCATTACATTGCAAATAAACGATAGGGGTCTGTTTAAAATTCCGCTAACGCCCTTTTTAAATAAAGAGCATTAAGTGACAAAGACGCAGAAGCATAAAACAATCCACAATTTTCACCATAAAATAAACACCGTCAATACTTGAATTACAAAAATGCAAGTTACAGCAGATTTATAGCCAAACTGGTGTAAAATGTCATGAAACAAAAGAAAACGCCAAAAGAAATGTGACAAAGAATATGCAGAGGCAACAAGCATTGTAAAACAAAACAGTTTTCACAATGCTTCCACAGTTCTTAAAACTCGATAACTTTTGGTTATTGCATGATAATTCCGGAATACCATAACAATGGAACGAAAATAGCTTAAGGAGAAAAAACCAAAGCCACAGTTACTTATAAACTGGACGTTTCGACAACGTAGATTCAGCTGTCATCATCAGCAGTGTAAGCAAGTCGGTACAAAACTGATAGAACTAGAATTTACAATCTTAACTACAACTTATAGCACAACCCAGGCAGTTTTGTACAGACTTGCCCCCACTGCTGATGATGACAGCTGAATCTACGTTGTCGAAACGTTCAGTTTCAAGATTAACTGCGGTTTTATTTTTTCTCCAGTATGGCAACGGTTTTAAAAATCGTAAACTTTCTTTTAAAAATAATTATAACAGCTCAGATGCTGCTGTCATATCCAAATGAAATATATGACGAGGACATATTCATAAAACTCAATAGCATTTGTGCATACACTAGACCAAGATGCAGGCCCAGGTGGTTTAGTAAAACTTAACAAAAATTATTTTTTCTCGAGAATTAAAGCAACCGCCACGGCCACAATGCATAAATAGAAAACATTAAAAAATAATGCAAGTATGGGTTTGATAGCGTGGGAGCTTGCAGTTAAACAACTTAACTTGATGGAACAAAAGTGCTTTTGGGGAGCGAAAATTAAAAACTACTTTGCAATATACGATAACGTTTATAAAATGCTCAGCACACAAAATCATGACCTTATCTGTTTCGTTTTCTTGGTTGTGGGCACTTTGCTTAAGCTGTTCATTTAGTATTAATCGTCATAATCGTACTTTATTCCAACCAGTAAAGAGAGAGCATCAATGCTATAAAAAGCTATTTCCTTCCCATCCATATGCCATTTTACGCTTTTTTTTTATCTAATAATTAAATAGCACAGCATACTTAAATCATACGGAACATAGCACCATTGAACAAATTTTGAAGTGTCCACTAGTTACAGCCAAAATTCGATCAGTAGACCAATGCGTGAAAACAAACACAAAACCAAATATAATAGGCATTGACAAATTGGTCTCTTGTCACTCTAAAGCCAAATGATATATATATAATGAAGAGATGAACAGTAGAATGTTTCGCAGTTTACATGCGGTATCTGAGTCTCTTAAGACCTCCAGCCCCCATGCATAAAAGCAAAACAAAGGTCGATTAGAAAACGTATTCGCACGCCAACTTCAATAGGACACGCAAGAAACGTACAGCAGAAGACAAATATCATATCACCCACAAAATGTCTGCTCGTCAACGCATTTTAGACACCCAAGCGCGATAAAAAAGTTTTGGAACAATATCAGACTTATCAATCTCATTTACTCAGCTAATAAACAAATAAGGCAACTGCAAACCGAACGCTGCCAGAAACAATGAGCTAAGTTTTAACATGGGAAAATGGCCAGTTTCATTAAGACAATGAGCAGAAACTGCATGAATTTCAAACTGAGGCATAAAACTAGTTTCATGATAAAAAGCATCCATTTAGTTTGCCAAAAATTCTACAATTATTTTCACATCCATGCGAGTGAGGTTTTGTTCGCAATAAAAACATCTTTTAACGCTAGTTTGCAATTAAGTTTTAAAGAGTCATTTCAATAACAAGTAAATACAATAGGCATATTTCGCAAAAGACATTACTTTCAACAAAAACCTTGCTTTTAGGAATAGGCCAAACATAAGTAATTACGTGGTTTCATTATAGAGGTTCTTCAAAGTATCAAAGGATTTTAGACGGAGTAATAGCCTCTCTAGCAACTGGGCTAACATTTTCTACAATACTGCGCAAATATCATACCAAAAGACATTGTCTTGAACTACAGTCGTTTTTGCAGAAATCGCGCAGTTCAATAGACTTAACTGTCGACAAAACAAAATTAAAAATGGTTGGGGTAACTCACCATCTATCCTAAAATAATGTCAAAAATATTGAAAGAGTGCGATTGGATCAGCGATGTTGTACCGTAGATACTCTTGCTCGCCGGGTTAGTGCTCAACCTCAAACATCTTTATAGCAGTTTCACAATGCGGTTTCGCTTCGAGTTCAAGCATGAAAGAGTGGTGAAAAGTGAGCTTGTTAAAAAGATAAGGCATCCGCTGCTGTTTGTTCAGTGATAAAAGAACAGTATTGTGTTGAAAATTTTTAAACATAAGAACGTTTATCAAAAAGCTTCAAAATATAATACAGTTGAATACAAAAAAAAAAAAAAAAAACAACTCTAAAGCTTCTGTTAGTTATCACAAGTTACCCTGCTACAGCAAAACATAAAAACAAGAAGTACTATATAATCAAAGCTAATTGCAAGAAAAATAGATTTATGGACGCTGGTCCCAAACTTACAACTAAAATAAATAATATCCTTGTGAATAAAAATTCAAACTTTGGCCGATGAAGCTGGTTTAGGAGCTTGCTTTCTTGCACTTGTCTTGCTGCGAGCATATATTCGCAAAAACAAAGCAGCGAAAACAACCAAAACGCCAAGGATTCCCAGCCAGCCGATCGGGTGGCCATATATCAAACAAGATAGTAGGATAGCAAAGGCTTGTCGCAAAGTCATTATGATTGTAAATACAACAGCTCCGAATTCCGATATTGTGAAAAATATAAATAACTGACCGAAAGCAGAACATATCTGAAAAAAAAAAAGTATTTTAGCACATTTATACAGTTGATAGTAGCCCAAATCTTATCAAAGCTTTAACTGATACTAATTTTTTTCACTGTGTTTTATGGGTAAAATTACCTTTTCCAGTCTGCAGTTAGTGTTACTGCAAGCATTTTTATCATGGAAATAATTAAAATAAATACGGCAACCTGATTTATTCAAACCTATTACATCATAGTTGTCTTTTACCACTGCAAACACCGTAATTCTTGTCGTAAACTAAACATGGGATATCATCATCATCCATCCAGTGTCAATCCGGTTTTTCCTCGTCACTAAAGGCGGCCGGATACACCTCATCCCCTCCGAAATCGCTCTCACACCTTCCCTCCATCTCGTTCGATCTGCAGCTTCCCCGATCTTCAACCCGACTTTCTTCACACTCTCTTCCACGTGCCTCCTCCATCTCATTTTTGGACACACGGATGGAATTGGCCACACTGATTTTATAACTTCCATTACATTGCCATCTCTTTTGATTCCGAGAATTTTAAGACTGCTAGGTTTATTCCATTTACAATATTCCGTAACAATTTTAAAAGTTTGAATTTATGTGCTGCTTAAATCTGAAAATGTTTTGTTACCCCAAACACAATTTGTGCTCGTAATTTTTACTACGCTAAAGTTCTGTTTATTTCATTTACTGCACTTTTTCGCTTTTCGTAACAGGGACTACAAAACAGGGTGGCGGACCCGAACTCCTGAATAAATCTTTTCTGCAGGTCTCGAACTTGAACTCGTTTCCCAGAAAAATTAATCGAGGTTTGAACTTGCCCTAAATTTGACAAAAATTCCTTGAACTTAGTTTAAACCTGATAAAAACTACTTGAACTTAGCATACACGCGGTAAAAATTACAGAACTCGGACCCGCAAAAATCAAAAACGAAGAACTGAACTCGGTCTTGCAAATTTTCAGTGAATTCCAACTCGATTAACTAATCTTGCAAGTTTGCAGCCGAACTAAAAAACAAAGATTTTACCCTGACGTTTGAGCAAAGACACAAACTTCCGGTATTAATTATATTTTGTATATGGTGATTCTACTGTTTTGGTTTTTGTTGCTTTGTTAAGCGCTTTCGATGCGACTTTTCGTAGGAAAAAACGCTTTACGTGCGCTACAGAAAGTTATAGCAAAAACGTGATTGTGCATTTTGAAACAAAAAAAAAAAAACAAAAAAAAAAACGAAAGACATACTTACCGATAATATTATGTTTAATACGGCAAAATCCCAATACTTCATCATGAACGCGAAAGCTTCATAAAATCCGCCTTGCTCCAGCAAAGAGCATGAAGTGAATATGCATGAGAACATGTTGACTCCAAACATCATTTGAATAGAAGACATTTTGTACGTTTTAAAAAGTTCACCCTAAAATATTCAAATCCTAATTATACTCGCGTTATTACGCCGAAGCATGTAACGAGTGGCGGTGCCCATCTCCGCGCCTTAGTCCTGGGCAGCACAGCTACAAACAAAGCAACCTCGCAGCGATGGCGAGCCGTTGGCGACACTGTGCGTGATTTGGCCAGGGTGGAAATGGAACGAAAGACCTCCCGCACCGAAAGCGAGGAAATCGAACGAATTATCCATTATGCTGGCGGTAGAGTTTACCCTTTAACGTTTAAATGTATGTAAGCAATAAACCAGTTTTCACACATAACAGCATGAACAAAAAGTTTTGTAACTTATATCCACGCGAAAAAATCGCCAAAGTGATGAATAGAATTGAAGGTTTTATTCGAAATAAACTTGAAGTTAGACATACCTGCCAATTTGATGTGAAACTATCGAACGTCATATATCCAATCATAAGAATGAAACCTGATGCAGAACCAATTAAAGAAGCATAGCTACCGTCCAGAAACGCACCGCTACTACTAGCAGCTGATTTCTCAGCATTACCATCAAAGAGGAACAAACTTATTCCCACTGACAGCATGCCAGCCGTCAGCCATTCATAAAGCTGGTAAACATTTCCAGACACAACTTTACCCATCAACATTACAGGAATTACTTTGCAAGCCTTACCAAGCACCTGAAACAACGACAAAAAATTGTGAATCATGTTAAACGAAACTCAGTGACGAAACAAATAAAAAAAACAAACAAACCTTCGTTACACTCTCGGTATTACGCTGATTGCCGAAGCGTGTAACGAGCGGCGTGGCCTATCTCCACAGCTTAGTCAGCGCGTAGGCAACACAGAAATGTCGCAGCCGAGGCGAGCCACTACGCCCACCGGCCAGCTACATAAATAAATAACAGAGATCATTTTCAAATTAGATTAAACCAAATATTCAGCAGATTGAGGGAGACTGCGAAAAGAGCTTGCGCTCTCAGAGTCAGCAGCCATCCGGTAAACATATCAAATACGATGGGCTCCAGCTGTGAATCGAACCCACAGCGTAGGACCTGTAACGTGCTCGCTGTATCGCTGAATCGCGTCGCTGAAAGTGGTGATCTCGCCAGCATATTTTGGAGAGGCTCAAGAGAGTATGTTTTGTTTATTTCATGACACTCACTCTCTCCACCCGTATTCTAATCTTACTATTCGCAAAAAGACTCAAGTCATTAACTTCGTTTTGTGCATAATGAAGTACACACAATTTCAAAACTCTACGACTGGTATGCTTAACAATTAACAGATTAGAGTTTGCAAGGGCAAGAACTGCAAAACTTGCAACACTTAAGACCAAACCTAATATTACCTGGGTCGGAAAAGTGACAAACTTCAATGCTTCATACTGGAACCAACTACTCATAATGTTTGAAAAAGAAGCAAAAGAAAATTTATACAAAGGACATCCGTGGTTCGATTCTCTCTTTAAAGTAACGTACAACCCCGCCACTGCAAAAGCAAGTAATCTGCAACAACAAATGAAAAAATTGCGAAATATTTGCAAATATGGATACGTCACAGAAAAACATATCGATGTTGACCAAAACCCCATGTCAAAGAGTCTGGATTACGATTCAAAAGTCAGACAAAATTTAGTGAAGTAATGAGAGCTTAGTAGCGTTAAGGTTGAATTTGGTGAGATGAATGACTGGTTGCTACTTGGCAACACCTGTTTTCGCACAACGATTACGGAACTTGTATAGATGCATAGGAAACGCTTTACAGGATATCACATGCTTTTCATTCAGTGATTGCAGCATGAAGTTACAAAAGGCTTGCATGGTAAAACATATGGGATAGGTTACACAAGCTCGCAAAAATTTTACACACCTGTCATTTCGCTCATGCATATGCAGCAGAAACATTAACAACAACTTTCAGTCTACTGTTGTAGATAGTATCACATTGCATAAATATTACAAGATTAGCAGTAAAGTAAATGACAGTCAAATAAAATTAAAGACACACAAACTACGAATGCTAAAATGAATAAACTTTTGCTTTTGAGACAAAAATAATTCTCTCGGCTATCTTTAAAAGGCTCCTTTACTTGTGCAGCTGCTATCACGTGAAACGTATTATTATATAATAGGGATGTCCATTACCGAATCTCGAATCGAGTCGAATCCGAATCCTAAATGATTCGGAATCCTTTTTTGATACTGCCGGTTCGTAATGAAAAAAACATATCAATGCGAGTCAGTTGCGTCACTTATCTCGGAGAATTAATAGTATAAACACAATCACGCATTTGCACTTTAACAGCAACAACGCAGTGGTGCACTCGCGAGTTTAAACAGGGACCAGGGTGCGCTGATATCGTAGATAGCGGTGATGCACACACGCGAGTAAACTGCACACACCTACTGCGCAAACTTATGCGACAAACACACGCAATTGCCAATGACTGACGGCTGTTTGTGATGATCGTGCGTATTAAAGGCGCGTTTACCGACACGCGGCAATGCGACACGCGACTAAAATTATAATGTAAGTAAATGTAGAAGGATTTCGCAGGTTTTCGCGTGATCGGTGTGCAGTAAAATATAACAAACAAGGTGCGAAAAATTTTTGTCAGCTAGCGGCAACGTGACTACCTAGTTTTTTGTTTATTTCATTTTGACGTTGAATTTTGGTACGGCAACGCAATAAAAATGACGCGATATCAAGGAATTGTACCTGTACGATTTTTACCGCTTCATCGCCCGGTATCAAAAAATATTTGAAATAACCTTGACGACGGCAGTGAGACAATGCACGTTTGATTGTTATGACATCATTGAACAATCAGCTTGCTTGACGCAGGCTAGCAAATTTTATATCGCGTTAATACCAGCCAGTATGATTTGTAATGGTAATCGCATTGCCGCGTATTCGCAAACGCAGTTTTGTACCGGCTTCCTCAGCTCCGTCAGAGAGAGCTTTTTCAAGCGCCGGCCTTACCGTAACAAAATTACGAAACAGACTGACAGGCGAACATGTGGAGGCCATAAACTTTCTTTATATGAATGAAGATGTGTTGCAAATAGGCTTATCTGTTAGTGTATTTTGTGGATTTTTTTGAAGTACACTTGCTGATGATTTTGCAGCATTGCACTCCGCTCATTTTGTTAGCCTCCCAAATTTTGGATTTGAAATGAAGATTCGAAATTCTGGATTCGACATTTGTGATTCGGATTCGATTCGGAATCAGCTAAGGTTCGGCTATGGCCATCCCTATTATATAACTTTTCGAGATAGCAACTATCAACGCAGCAAACTTAAATTCGATGACGTCAGTCTTTTTTGACGAACTCGAATTCAGAAAATAAAATCCCCTAAACCCGAACTCTACAAAAGTTGATCGAGTCTGGAACTTATCCTAACTTGACAAAAATTGCTTGAACTCGTGAACCCGGTAAAAATTGCTGAATTCGAACTCAAAAATTTAAAATGAGGAACTTGAACAAACAAACTTTCAAATTTTCGGTGCACTCAAAACTGATTAAAAATGCTTGCGAGTTATAAGAACACGGAAGAAATGCCAATAGGAGCACAGGCAATTTTCTAAAACATCCTCACCGATTGACAAACACAAGGAATTGTGAATTTGTGAATTTTTCACCGGGACTCTCATTTGTTTTTCCAAATTCTTTCGTCATAATTCTTTCTTGTATTACTCCCCATGTTAAATAAGCAACCTAAAAAAATGATAAGGTTCAAGTATATTGCACGGAGACTAGTGGGAAGAGTCAGTGTTCCCTCTACAGTGAAAAATTTGAGAAAAATGCGAAATTTTTGGGCAAATTTTATTGATTTTGAACCAGATATTAATATTACAAAATGCAAAACTGAAAAACTTCTCAAAAAAGTTGAATATTTTAATGCAAGACTGTAGCTTGTATCTTGGAAAAGCAAATTTAATGCAAAAAATTGGTAAAAGGGGTCCTCAAAGTAGTGAAATCTTTGGGCAAAAATTTCAATGAATTTATCATTTGGGCATATTCGCACTAGTCAAAATCCTAGTGGGAACATTGGGGAAGACTCTCTGCGAAAAGTATCAATTAGAAATTAACATTCCTCACTTCAAAATTATGGCAAATATCTATGCATAGTACAATGGTAACATTTTACAGAAGAACTTTTCATTTTTGCAAATACACTCATAAAATATGCTAAGATATGCTTGAGCGCAGTTTTGAAATTTTTCACAGATGGATAACAACATCCTTTAAAATCAATACCAACCTGCAAACCTCCAAAACAAAATAATAGAAGGAAACTGCGAGGAACTCTTTTACTAAACGATCTCTCTCCACTACTTGAAGAACTGCTGGGAGAAGTAGGGACATCAGCACCAAACACACAACTTTGAACTAGAGGGTAACAAACCCCAGAACCTAAGGATGAAGGTAAACTATTTCAGTTTCACAAAATTCCGCATGAAAATGTTAATTTATGGACTATCAGGCTACAACAATACTTCAAAACCACTAATGTAGAACACACTGAAATTTTACGATAAGTTTGCATGAGTCTAAAAACCACTTAAAAAGACTTTATCATAAAAAAATAACTTTATTTAACGGAAATAAAATCCAAATTGCAGTTTTTAAGCAATTCGTACGGTTTGGTTGAAAGCATTACTAACACTAAGCACAAGATGATGTGATTCAACTGCTGAACACATTGCTTAGCTTTAGGTTGACGAAAAATCAGCAAAAGAATTTGAAATTTTAGCAAATAAACAATGGTTGGAAAACAATGAATTAGCACCAATACGGAGCAGAAAACTGACTGAATATCGATTCAACAAAGGACACACTATATGGTTGGGATATGATTTCACTATGAATTTTAACAACAAAGTATCAAAGAGTGAAACAGGAACACATGCAAAAAATCACAGGTGTTCAGTATTGAAATAACACACCATAATTTCATTTAAAGTTATACAAAAACCACACACAATATGGTACTTCATCAAAAAGGCCTTACCTCTTTCATTGTATTTAGTCTTTCTTAAATATCGAACAATAAAAAATGCAGGAACAGCTATTGTGGCATATCCTAACAAGTTGACTAAAAGTCGTATGAGCCAGAAATCAAGTGGTCTGGAATTTGAATCTGACAATGGTAAAGGAGGAGCAACAACACGTTTAATCAACGCAATAAAACATATGACTTTTGATAACATCCTAGCCTAAATCTTTTTTTTCCACAACCCCTACAGCTTTTGGTCATAACTCTGCATCAAAAAAGAATACCCAGAGACTAGAGTAACATTGTACAGTCGTATTTCAAAAAATCTTGTACAGGGTACATTATTACACAATATTTTTGACGACTTCCTTAGACTAGAGTACGTTATCATTTAAAGACATATATGGGCAAGTTCATGCAAAACGTTAGCATCATTAACACAGTTACGTACCTCCATCATCATTAATTCGTTAAATTCAGCTCCATTTAATGGAAGTTACTCAAATTTGTTAAAGCATTAATTTTGACTTCAAATGGCATTTAAAAAAGAAAAAAAGCTTAAGAATTTTTAATTTTTAATATCAATGTTGGCGTAAGCATTTAAGCAATTTTTCTGCTCACAAGCAACATGTTTTGTTGTTTTTATCTCACTTTTTGACCTCATTGGTTGTATTTTGCTAGTTTATTGATGTCAAACTAAACCAACAACAAGAGAAATAAGCGTTTACAAAAATTTAACGGAAGTTATCAAGCATCAACGGAAGTTAATTTTGTCTGTTAACTTCAAAGAGAAATTTTATGAATTTGTAACGAGTGGTAGAACTGTATATCTGACTCCAGTGTTACTCATTAATTTATTCCACAATTCAACAACTCATCTTTATCCACGTCGAGCTTATTCAAATAGGATTCTTATTCAAATAGAATTACAAACTTATTCAAATAGAATTACAAACAAAGAAGAAAAATAGATTATAATTATTGCACAAAATTAATAAATTAACAGTTATACGTCTACATTATAGTCGGCTGTTGAGTTATATTTTCTTTCAAATAATGAAGTACAGAAATTAAAACTTCAACTTATCTGCAGTGGAATTACGATAATTAATTTGCTTCTTTTACTTAAATTCATAAAGCTTTTTAATAATATAGAGAATCATAATTTTCTGTCACAACGCATTCTGATTCTATTGCAATCGTCTATCAAGATGAAACATTCTGATCTGAATGGCAAAAGCATTTAGCTGACAAAATATCATTTTAACGGAAGTATGAAATGTATGAAGAAAATTCATATCGGCATTTAACCTACATCAAAACTATGCTAAATGTGCTAATAACGAATGTGAAAGTAGTTTATGGTTTAAATACGTTATGTGAAAATTTAAAGTTTAATGAGGATACATGACACGATCGCTACAAATTAACTGGTTTCTCTAATTATGGAATAGTATGGCATAGTATGCCATACTATTCCATAAATAGAGAACACTCTAATTATGGAATAGTTGGCATAGTATGGAATAGTAAGTAAGGCAATGCGGTATAGTATGGTAGAACTGGGCAATAGGACGTTTGAAGCACTAGAGTAAAGGGGACCATGTATAAAGAGTTAAATTTGGGGTGAATGGCCCTCAGGGTAAATGTGCCTCAGGCCTAATTTAGGGCAAAAGGACCTCAGGACAGGACGGTTGAAGCAATAAAAAGGCCCTAGGAATAGGATGTTAATTTAGGGCACTGGGGCATATCCTATGCATGAATGGGGCTCTAGGACCAATGGGCCTCAGGGCATTTGGGGCAGTAGGGAATCTGGGTCTCAGCATGTTTGGGTCCCTGGGACAAATGGGCCTTAGGAAGGTTGGGACAAAAGGGCCATTTGAAGCTCTGGGGCATATGGTCTATATGGGATTCAGCACATTTGGAGTACAATGCACATTTACTACACCATACTGTGCCATACTATTCCATAAATAGAGACACCCCGAATTAACTAACTAGTTAATAAAAAAGTTAGCTTCGTTACTAACAAATCAACGAAATTGTGCCTACCTCTTGCTAAAGGCTATATTCAATATTCAAGGCATAGAAAGCCATTTTTTCAGTTTTTTGGACAGTGGTGTAGGCTATAAAATATTATAGAGAACAGTTCAAGTTATTCACCAAGTGAAGAAAAAACATAACAAGAGAAAAAAACAGTTCAGCAGTTTTTAAATATCACGAGTTCACTTCACTAGGAGACAGTGAAAAGACCATGCGGTCATTAAGTCAGCTGCCACCTGCCAAACAAAACAACGTTAGAACAAGTCTGCTTGGCTGATCATTTGAATAGATCTATAGCCTAAGTTAAATTTCAGCTACTGGTACAGCTACGTATTTTTTATGTGGCAGAGTCTATTTTGCCATTAATGGCTACATCCTGATTGCCTCAAGTCCACTGTTCCCTCTAAGATTTTAACTAGTGCAAATTTGCCCCAATAGAGCTATGAGAATCACTAAAAATTTGCTCAAACATTCAAAGGGTGTACCGATAATTCGAGATCTGGAATAATTTTTGCTTAAATACGGTAAGAGTTTCTATGGTAAAACACTTTTATTACACCCAAAAAAAACTTGAGCACTGGTAACTAATTTGCTTTTAAACTGTTAAATCATTTTAGCAATGTGCAAACTGAAAATTTTTGCCCCAAATTTCGCACCTTAGAGAGAACACTGCTTAAGTCTATTGCCTAATTGGTATGGATGACTGTTGATTGGCTTGTGTTTATACGTATGACAGGTTTTGAGTAGCTATGTGAATAAGCCAACCAGGATTTATTGCTGGCAAAATGATAACCGCAAAATACGGTAGCTTTTAAACTGTTTAATTCACTTAAATTGTAAGAAGCTACCTTACAGCATTACACTAGTCTAGACCTAGTCTAACTCTAACCTGTAACTCCGTTCTGCAGCCGTCTAGGGGTCACATCTAGACTCAAGAGTAAGCCGTCCGTGTCTTCTGTTGCATTACGCAGACTGGTTATTCTAGACGCAGACGGCTTATCCTGTTATCCTAGACGAGACCCGCCGTCTAGTCCATTCCATATAGTATAGGCTACTTACCGTAAAATGCCCTAACTTTAGACTCAAACCATACTTTAGCCAAAAACAAAATTGTAATATTTATTTTCAGCGAGGCTTAACGGTTAGAGATTTTTTAAACATTTTGCAGTCAAAACTTCATCATAGCTTAGTAGTCAGATTTGTGGTAAAACATCCTGCTGTTGCCAATCAGGGAGCATCTGGATGACATTTCTTCGAAAACGTTAAAAAACGAAAAAAATGGTCTCCGGAAAAGTGACTTGTTACCATCTGGTAAGCATCATCCTTGTTCAATCTTAATGGTGCCAAAATATGCCTAATATGGAGCAGAATGCACACATTGCATTTTGATTTCTGATCTTCAACCTAAATAGCTATTGTGGGGGTGGCTAAAGTAAGGACATGAATTTTTGCGAGGAAAACCTAACTTTAGCCACCTTATTTCAATATCTATACATGGTATGTAATTGTTAATACTGTGAAGTTGACCTAGCTGCCAAAGTGTCTTGATGCTTTTTTATGTTAAATGTGCTAATTCTTGATGTTTCTAAGCTGCCAAAGAGTCTTGATGTTTTTTTTATGTAATAGGTGCTAATGCCATCACAGAAAATATGCTCTTTTTCATTAAATTTGATCAAAAAATGGTGTGTTAGGACTTACCGTAGCAAGTGCAGAAATGTTTTTTAAAAACACTCAGGGTGGCTAAAGTAAACTCTATGACTCCTAAACGGTCATTTTATGACTCCTAAATGGTCATTTCTGTTCAAAATATGAGTTTGGCTAAAGTTCGGAAAATTCTTCCAAACTTTAGCCACTCAAGAAATATAAAAAAAAATGGGTTTCCCCACTTAATTGGGGACAAGTAAATACACTAATGCTTAGTAAGGCCTAGTCCCTTTATTTTCAGTACAAAGTAAGAAAAGTTTCTCTACTATGCTAAAAATGAAACCAAAATAACTCTGAAAAATGGCTAAAGTATGGGCATTTTACGGTATGTGCTAAAACAAACCATTCCGGTAGGCTACAGGGGCAGATCCAGAAAATTTTGGTGGGGGGATGCAGTATTGAATCAGGTTGAACGTTAACGGAATGCAGAGACGTTAAACCCGAAAAAGAGAGCAAACAAGCGCTTTTTAGAAAATGTGTCCATGTGAGGGGAGTAGGTATAGCCTATATTCAGAACCTTTTAGCACCAAATTTTGACATTTTTTAAGCGTATTTTTTTTGGCAAAGTTAAATTTGAAGCAATTAGGGGGGTCCTACTAAACACGGCAAAGAACGACAAAGTACTTGGAATCATAGTCTCGAATATAACTAGGAACGACAACGGACTTTAAATTAATTACTAAACACCGCAAAGAACGACAAAGGACTTGGACAAAGAACGACAACGGACTTTTAAATTAATTACTAAACACCGCAAAGAACGACAGTCGCATTTTTTCTTGCTTTTCATTTCATCGCGAAAGCAGCGGAACTATAAATACCGTGGTTGAATCTATGATGTCATCATTTCGGCATTGACTTATTGCGACCAAGGCAATAGAAATGTCTACGCTACAGTCAAATCTCGATACTCCGCTTGCCACTCCGCTTCTATGCCACTCGCGATACTACGCCGCTTTTGATCGTCCCAACGAAATTTAATAAAGGGTAAAGTTACCATGCCATCCCTTAATCTCAATACTATGCCACGTGAGGTTTATGAATGATTAGTAAAAAGAGTCTTGTGACGAGTCAATGTATTACAGTATGCCACGTTTAGTTTTTGTACTGTGTTGCATAACTACAGCACAGAAGCCTACAGCACTTTCGAAGTCAAAATTTTGTTTCAAATCGATATTTTATCCAAAATGTTAACTCAGAGGCGCAAGCGAACTGACTTAAACCAAGCGAGAAACCGATTACTACCTTCGTTTCATAATGCTTCTGACTGACAAAACCACAAATTCCTTCACGCTTGTGTGGCAGACAAAAGAGAAAAAATATTTGTTTGCCGCGTGCTTGAAAATGGGAATCGTTTGTGAGTCGAATCCTTAATGATTACTAAGTACCAGATATTTTCTCTCTGTTTGTGAGCGTCATGGCAGACAAAAGAAAAAAAAATATTCGTCGTCGCGTGATATTTAATTGTTTTGATTCTGCTGCTCTTTTTAGATTCGAATAGATTTTGATTCGTGATTATACTAGGGCAACCAGATTTTGACCTAAAATTTTTATAATTTTGACCTCAAAATTTAAAATTTTGACGTTTTTGACATAAGAATTTTATCACAAAAAAAGCGACAACATGATTGTTTAAGCAAGTAAAAATAATGCTGAATAGTAATTTATGAACGAAGTACAACGAAACCAACATAAACACGAACAAAATAGCACTAAAATTGTTTCAATCAAATTAGTCCAAAGGTACAAAATAACTTTTTTTCGGTCCAAACAAGTTAAAAAACGTCCAAAATTTTGCGAATTTGTACCCAAGATTGTCCAATCTGGCAACCACGCTTTTCTTCACTGTTAGAATTAAGCTAATCCTGAAAACTCGATCTGCGGCTACTGCGATATAACAATGAAATTCTAGAATAATTCGAAAACGATTGCTCGTTATAAACACAGTTTACTACTTTTATACTCGAATGGTGTTTTAATGCGCTTATGTTGAAAAAGGGACTACCAGTTTGCTTTCCACAAGCTGGCAACCAATGATTACGACAGAATATGTTTCATCTATTGATTAAACAATGCATATTAAACAATATAAACGACACAGATTTTGCATCTTGACTTAAAAAGCAGATTTTGACCCAATGCAACATTTTGACCTTATTTTGACCTAGTAACTTTTAAACTGCGCCTAGTTTGAAGCTAAAACATGCTTAGTAGAAGTTTAATGACTTTCTGAGCCAGGCAATAATATTTGACTTTATTGACTTTTGGTTGCCCTAGCCCCTAGTGATTACCTAAACGAATACAAGTAACGGACAAATAGTATCGAATATCTTTTCTATAGTAATCACTTGGAACCGTTATTCAAAAGTAACGGTGAAGCACATCTCTAAAGAACAACCACGTCTGATGACCAGTGCTGCCACTCAAAATTTTGCTTCTCCCCTTCAGAGAGGATCAAAAAATCCCCACTATTCCCTACCAATATTTCGAAGCTAATAGACAATTATTTGGAGTGATTCAGTTTAGTAACCGCAGCTCTAGTGAGATAACAACGTCAATATGCCCCTTTGTAACCTCCAATTCGTATGTTCTCCTTGGTATTGGTGCCAAAATATTGATAAAGCTTATGACGTCGCTGTCACGTGGGAGTGGGACCGGTTTTCATCATCAACAGTGTTACCAGCGAGTGACATTTCAAAAACATCAAATTTTTCATAAAGCTACATCAAATTCAACGCAAAAACATCAAATTGAAATCTAATCACTTTTCTTTCTAAAAATACATCTTTGGTAGCTAAACACGAATGTGTATTTGCATTTTTTATTCTTAAATAGAAACAAACGCATAAAACGATCTAATATTGTAAGGTTAAAGGTACGGTGCCATTTATACACAATAAATTATAAAACTGAAATTTTAAGCCTGCATCAACCAGTATAGCCTACAGTAAAATCGTGATAATGGGACCTTCAAAAATGTGTGCACATAAATCGCCAGCGTGGCCGAGTGGTTCGGAGCGTCGTTTTTACGACGGCCATGATCGTACGGTTGATGGTTAAACTCCCACCCAAGCCTCGTTGTTGCGTGCTTGGATAAGATGCTTCACAACAATTATCTCTGCTTGGTTAAATCTGACAAGCAGCAAATTGAAGAAGTCAGAAGCAAAATTCCAGCGGAAACCTCGGAAACAAAGGTAACTCCTCAGCGAGTCTGGATTCGTCCTATGCGCAGCGCCTCCGTCGCTTTCTCGTGACAGGAGGATAAAAATGAAGAAATCAAATCGTATGCTACCATACATAAAGCATTATGGAATGACCATATAATTCCAAATTGAATGATCTTCATATTACGAAATTGAATATTATTGTGAAAAGATGCTTAAGACAAACACCATTGTGGTGCAGTCAAAAAATAATAATTAGGCACCACGCACCAGATAGTGAAGTTCACTGTTCCCTCTAAGATTTTGGCAAGTGCGAATTTGCCCAAACTTGATTATTAATAGAAATTCGCCCAATATTTTTCAAGGCTGAAAGAAGCTATGTTTTCAGTTTTTGCCCTGAGTTTGAGTTTGCTGGGTAAGATACTTTCATTTTACACCAAAACTTTGAACATTTTATGTACTTGAAATTTGGCTAAAAGTCTTTAATCCAGTTAGCAATCTCAAGAAAAATTGCCCAAAATTTCTTGCTTTGCTCAAAGTTTGCACCTTAGAGGGAACAGTGGTGATGATATTACTAACACAGTTTACACAAAATACAACTCGAAATCTAGGCTGTACCGGCATTCATTGTAATAGTCAAAGCACAGGTTGTGTGACGTCACATTAACCTCAAAATCGTAAAAGCCGAGTAGCAAATTATTGGGAAAGATGTAAATCAGTGCTTCTCAACCAGTGGTCTGCAAAGTTGTTTCAAGTGGGCCGCGCACCACGAAAACTGAACGCTTGTATTGAGACTGAGAGATTCCCTTCACTTGGCATTATATCAGTTTTAAACGATCATCTTGTAGACAAAAAGTAGAAACTTTACAAAACTATTTCAGAAACTTTGTTCTTCCGGTAATAATCAAAGACGGAGGCAAACGCAAAAACTCCAACCTACCAGGACCACTTTTCTCTCGCCTAGGAAGGCGTGCTCTCAGAATTCCCCTTACAAACATTTCACTTCTATTCCTTACGTCTTCTATTTCCTTACATATGGTCACTTCTATTTCCTTACATATGGTCGATTTGCAACAAAAGAATAGGTCTTAGTTATTCGTTATGAGGTCCCATGCTTCAGCCTGCCTAGGCTATTGGTAAATCCGGCCCTGCCCGTCCCAAAACTTATTACCGACCTTTCATCTGATTTTTTGTCAAGCCACGCCTCGATTTCATCTCTACCTCTTTCAGGCACGTCCATACACAATGCTTCACGCTTGTCCTGGGGGGGGGGGGGGCATGAAGATTATTCTCCAAAACAAGTTTTGCGCGTCCAATTTTTAGAAGCATGACAATCGTCGGAGAAAATGATCTCCGAAAATGCAACATCGATTCGAGGTAAGCACCACTTGATAATGGGTGTTCTACTGTGTGAATAACTGAACATAGCCTACTACTGTAAAGGCTTTATCTTGGGTTAACAACATTTTTTGGAAGGGACAAAAATCATTTTCGAATCCCCCTTTGGGGATGGGCCCGACCTCTTCGCATAAAATAGTTTCGGATTCGCCAGCAGTTCGGGTGTGAAAAGTTACAAAGAATCCAGTAACTTATAGCTTTTCGTCTTCTGGCACCACAAAGTTTCTAGTAAAAATGCAGTACGAAGTAATGCCGAAAAATTGTACACTGGCAGATTGGCAGAAACTATTGATCGAGCAGAATTGAAAACCAATTCAACGGTTCAGCAAAAACCATTTTAACGGATTCTTTACTTTAAGGTTTCGTGACGTCAACCAGAAACCGTTGATACATGGATGCCGGTGAGAAAACTTCATTAACGCAGTCGATAATTAAATAAAAAAGTGTATTGCTACAACCAGCACATTGTTGAAACAAAGCAACTAAATAAAAATTATGAATTGCTTCTTCACAAACAAAACATCATCCTCTTCCGACTTTGCCCAATCGCTGATCGGTTTTCGGATTCGCAGTCAAAGATTGGACAGAGACTACGGCATCGTTAATATCTGTTTGTAGCTGTCGCAAGTCGTTAATGTGAAGAAGACGAAGAGCTCGCGCAGCGTTGTTTAAAGTTTCATCTAAAAATTAATGCAATTAGGCTACATGACAAAAGCGGCCGATCATGTAGAAAATTTCTAGATGCGTAACTTACGCAGCACAACAGTGTTCTTTACGTAGTGTAAAAGACCGAGGTATACCACACCCAAGAACAATTCCACAGGACATGCTGCTGAACAACGACCTATAAAAAATTAACAAGCTAGGCCTACTGGCTTCATACGCTTAGACGTAACCTAAATGTCAAGAGCAGGGCGTGCCAACTTTTCTGCAGTCTAGGGCGAGTGCTCCCCTTCGCCCACCCTAGGCACGTCCAAAATCACGAGTTTACATTTTACATAACCTGCATTGTAGCAGTAGCTCCCAGGCAGCACAACTACAAATGCAGATGACTGTTGCAGTGATGCTGAGTCACTGATTGTACATATGACCCAACTTCAAAGCGCAATTAGGCTCACACTTCGTATATGTTAGTTAGTTAGTTAGTTGCATACTTATCCTCCTATCACGAGAAAGCGATCAATGCGCTATACGAGCTCGCTTAGGAGTTGCCAGCCATCTGTCTACCACACCAAGATGGGGGAATCCCGCTAAGTGTCTTTCCCAACGGCACAACAAGTAAACTTGCCGGCTTGTTCTCCACACTGTCCCTTTAATGCTGAGCGTCAAGCAGGGAAGCTGTGAATAGCAATTTTAAAGTGATTGGTTTGACCCGACTCGGAATCAAACCCGAGTCTACAGCTCAAGAGGCAGACGCTCTACACCACTCGGCCATCTGAGCTGCTTACGATTCATGGATGTGTATTAGAATTTTTTGATCTTTTTCCAATAGCAAATCATTAATTTTAATTTTTTAAATAAGTCGTTTTTTGATCAAGATAGAGCTACAGAATGTATTGCAGACAGATAAGAAACCATGTCTTCCGAATCGTTTGACATCAAATTCAGCCGTGTAACATGTGTACTTTTAGAGTTACGTCATTTACCCCCCAAAATATTTCAAAGTCTCCCCCGGGCATGAAGAACTCAATATTTTTCAAAAACATTTTCGCAACGGATTTCTGTGCCGATTTGCACCCTGTAAATCGTATAAACTAAGAGTTTGCGAAAAAAAGTGTAAAAACGGGACACCCTAATACTGCATGAACTGGTCTGTTGGCTGACGGAAAAAAGTATTGTGCGCGCGATGCCTAGTGGGTTATAATAAAAGCCCAATTTGGAATTGTGGAGTAATATTGGAATGTATTACAACGGGCAGGCAGAAAAGTAGACACGGACCGCTGCCAGTCCGCGGACCGGCAGTTGAAAAACACTGCTCTAGGGCATGGAGGTCAACCCTTTTTTAGATCGTAGAACAGTCGTAATTGTAAGTTGCCGGAAGCAGTGACGCTATTTCGAGTCAACAGCTTGCGAAAAAAAAACACGCAACTGCAGATTTAAACTTTTTTTTAGTTTCGTGCTTGGTTTAATACTGAAATTATATCATACGTACATAAAAACTATAGCATACGATTTTTTACGTATTTCCGCATTTTAAAATTCATTGCTTTGACAACAAAAACCGTCAGTGCGACGAAAGTCACAGTCATAAATACGAGCCTGAGCCTTGGAGTATTCTTATTTGGATTGATGCCTTAACAGCGCATAAATTCAACCAAATTAACAGCATACAGTCCTACATAGTAGAATCGTATCGGCAATTACTAAAGTGATTACAACAACAAATCAACGTATGGTTATTGGTTACAGTAGTAAGATACAGATGCGAATAAACCATTGCGTACAAACAAACCTCCTGTGTCAAAACCAAGTTCTTGTTGTTGTAAAGGAATTGCATTCTGCAACAAAAACAGTATTCTATATTTTCATTTAACAAGGATACACCACTACGCCGCATGTGCCCTGTGTAGTACAATATCCAACGCAATAACTTTTTTTGGGGGAGGCAATATGTTGGTGTTGTAAAGCTAAGCGAACTGGGCGGCAACTATAGTCGATATCTCATTCCCATACGAGCGGTGGTTACCCCGTACACAACGCATAACTCACATATCGAACATAGACGAGAAATTTTTCTACTATAAAACATAGCGCGGAAAAAGACTATTCGGCGTGACAGAATTTGCTTTTAGACAACTCAGGGTTGGGACGTTCATCTTTTTTGGGAACATACGTACGAATAAATAATGAGCCGACATAATCAAGTCATCATTATGTTTTAAATGAGCCACCCGCGGATTATAGTCAGGCACTCCCCAAGCGCAACAGAAAAGTCATGAAGTACATGCAAAAAATCGAATCTTCATTATACTCGCGGTATTACGCCTAAGCGTGTAACGAGTGGCAAAGCCATCTCGGCGGCTAAGCACCTGGCCAACACAGCTCCGAAGAAACGTCGCTGAGGTGGCAAGGCGTTGGCGACACTGCGTCCAATTTGACCGGTCCAGGAATCGAACCAGAGACCTCCCGCACCGATAGCAATGTCTTCTAACACTACGCCGACCGGTCGGTTTGACAAGTAATATTCAGTCAACTACGTTACTTGAAAGTGAAACAGCAGCAGGCTGCACTCTTATGCTGTGTTGTAGTGTTAAACAATAAACGGAATTATAATTTTTCTTCGGGGAGGGGGGAATCGAAAAACACATACTTATATTGCAGTTTTGTGGGAGTAAAAGTATGGAAGTACTGATGTATTAATAAGTACAACTAGAAATTTAGGGAGGGCTTGAGGCCATAAAATACGTGAATAAAGAGAAGTAAAAATACCTTAGTTGACTTGTCTTTTAAGTTAGCCAGTCCTTTTTCCGATAATCTTTCTTCCACTAGTAGCACTACAGCTTGAAGCGTCACTTTATCGTCTTCATGAAGAGGAATATCTAATGCCTTAGCAAGATTTCGGACTCCTTCTTTAAACACAGGGTCAGAATCTGATTCAACAAGTATAAAAAAATGAAGATAATTCTGCAACAACTCTGTGCTAATAATAAGTTTTCATTTCGTGTTAGCGTAATCAACAACTGAATTAAAGCCCTGAATTTACCATGTCAACTTCTGGCAATTTCATGACAACATCTCTCTAATATCAATGAAACATCTAACAACAATTTTCAGCAAAGATTTACAGCAGAAGCTAAAAGAAAAAAAAAATAATAATAATAATTGTGTCAACACTGTCAATTTATCAGTCACTGAAAAATAAAATGGCACAAGCGCACGGAAATTAATTGCATGATTTATGTTTATATTACACTAAATTTGAATAAAAGTTAGTTACCAAACTAAAAATTTCTAAACTCACCTTTAATATTTTGAATAGCACTAGATCCAGCAGCAGCTCTTTTTTCCTGTATTGTTTTTCCACTAATATCCTGATAAGAATTTGCTATAACACAATAAAATTTATTGAGCGCAAGTCCACGATTTTGGGGCGTGGTATTACTTGAATGCACTTCTGAACTAGCAAAAGTATAGTTTAATCCAAAAGCACAATGTAAATTACGTAAAACTGCAGACTGGTGTGCCCCGTGTTTCAAAAAAGAATGTTCATGAAGGAAACTATCAACAAGGTTATCTTCAAAAATCATACTGCATTTCTTACAAAACTCAATACAAGATGAGGTATCATCCATCAGTTACTTGGATAATCCTGTAAGGCTGTAACAAACCTTCGAAATGTACATAAACTGCATTATTTACCGTCGTCTCCGTACTCCAAACGAATTGCATAACCCAGTAACCAATCAACAACTTCCATTCGATCTTCACTTGAATAGGGATATTGCAGTTCTTTCAAATAATCATCGAATGCTTGGTTCCATAACTTTGACTAAAATGCACAAGATTACCGAGAAATGTTTCTAGTTTTCTGCATTATAACCGAAAAAGCATTCTTACGGTAGCATATGACAATAATGTGCATGAAATAAAAATTAAACTGAATCCAATATATAGATGAAAAATCAAATGTGATGCTGAAAGCATACTGATATTTGGCCAACACAAAAAGAACAGTAAATGCTCTCTGAGTTTGTTTTAAAAACGAAGTAACATGAAAAATTTCACACACAAAATTAGCATTTTACCATTGATTAATCATAGATTTAATAGTTTATAGATAATCATAGACTTGATAACTTTTTAAGCTATAATATATACATACTGCATTACCCAATTATATGGCACAGTAAAAACAGATTGATGAAGGCTTTTGAATGCCACATGAAAACATTGCCTTGTATATACAATAGGCTTATTTGTTTACTTGAACCTCATCAGAAACGAAGTTATGTGATTTTAGAAAAGCAAAAAAAGTATTTTCTTGTGTAGAATTGAATCAACTGAGTTTTTATTTTACAAAGATGATATGCCGGACCCATACAAGTTTGCTTTTACAAAGTTTTGATAACAATAACACATTGTATATACACAGCAAGTGATTATTTGCAAAATCTTACTTGCACATCTTTTAATTTGGATCTGTTTTCAATTCGATAATGACGTATTTTATGATCTTCTAACCAAACCACCAAATTTTTGAAATGCCTTTCATCTAAAAGCATAACATTTAGCTGTTAGGTTATACAAAATCAAAAGACACTTGCTATTTTTAAAAGCTTACCCGAAACATCAATACTTTTTGCATTTTGAAAACCTAATGCAATCAGTTTTCGACCCAACATCAGTCACGGATGAATCAAATTACACTGTTTGTGGCAGTTGAAATTTCACTCAATTTGAAAATGCAAGTAAACACCTCAAATCAAAATCACAACAGGCTTTATTATTGCAATCACAGTCATCTTAAAAATAAGCTAGAAATAAATTAGTGTACACAAAGATCTGCATTGTAATAAAATAGTGTAAATATCACATGCATTTAGCGCTCTTTATCTAGTTGCTTAACCGGGTATCAGCATTTGAGCTGGAATCTGTGTCTACTAACACTGAACAGCTGAATTAGACTGTAGAGTTTATTAAGATTAGTGATCAGGTGATGTCATATGGAAATAAGTGATTAATTGTTACCCTAACATCACCCAGCTACTGGTACTGGTATCTCACTATTATCCTGTTATCTGATTACATCAATAACACTAATCCAACTTTATGCATAGACTAGCATGGTAGGGTTTAAACTGCTAAAGTGATTTGAGATAGTTAGTCTACTAGACTAGACTAGTCTATGTTTTCGACAATTTCATATTTTTGGTCTGAAGTGTGAAAACAAAAATTAGTTTTCATTGAAATATGTAGGCTAATTTCTTGAAAAACCACCAGTGTATGACCAACAGACCAATTTAGCAGAAATAAATTGAAATTTTTGAACCAAATTTAGACTAGTTTTGACCTCACTGCAAAGTGCACATGGCATACATCAACGAACATTCTTATTCAATCAATGATCAAAAGTTTGCTACGTATAGTCTAAACTTATGGCGTTCTCACATCCTCTGTCCTGACGAATGACGATCAGCTGCTAGACTAGACTGTATTAAATTGCCGTGTTTTACTTGCCAGTGAGCTAGTCTAATCCTTAACTTTGATCAAGCTTATCAGCTGCAAAACGTCGATTTTGTTTGTTTGTTTGTTTGTTTATTATGTGCATGAATAAAAACAATAAAGGCGCATTAACAGCTCAGGTTTTTTGCGCCTGGACTCATAGTAGTAATAAAGTAAATAATTTTGTGGGAAGGAGATGTTAATACAGTAGTAATAAGAGACGTCAGTACTGCAAAACGTCGAAATGGCGCATTGGTTTCTAGTCAAGTTGTTGTTGTTAGTGGGTTCTGCTCTTGCCCATAGTCTTTTTCTAAGAACTGGGTTAAAACTATAAACACAAGCGAGTAGTGATTAGTGAAAGGTACCACGCACAATCGGCAAATCAATAATTCACACTTGACTAGTTCTCATAAATACTGCTGCAAAGAAACGCCGTGAGTTGAGTGAATCGCTTTTCAACGCGAAAAACGTTTGCGCTTAAGTAGGTTGTTGCAGAGATAATAAAAGAAACAAAGATAAAGAAAACGAGAAGTGGATTTCTAAAGCACACTCACGCAAGATAATATAAGAGCATTGTCACATCACAGTGCTTAAGTGCTGCTTACGCATTGCTCATCGTTCATTCATGTAAAGGCTTTCCTGTTGTTATGCCTTCGTCTTGAGTGTCGGCGGTGAGTAGCGTTGCTCAGACTTTAGTTGCTGAAAATTAAGTTAAGAATAATATGAATAAGGTATTAAAATTGAAAATATTTACATGATATTAAACGTAATAGATAAACTGACAATCTGAAAAAGATCAGCTCTGCGGTAGTAGATTCAAAGACACCAAATGTGCTGTATTGTAGTCGACTATGGTGCAGTTTAGATAACTGATAGTTTGCTAGGCCTAGCCACATAGCTCGCATTTTTTTGGAAGGATCAAAAAAGCTTAGGGGAAGTGGAAGGTTTTCCGAGCCGGTTAGTTCACTTGCAGTGGCGTAGCGAGAAATTTTAGTAGGGAAGGGCATAACCCGCAAAAGCAATCAAAGGAGTCTGGTATATTTATGTCACTTAGCAATATTTGATCATTGTTACCACTTTTTACTGAAAGACCACTAACTGTCGACAGAGTAGGGACATGGCACCATGCCCCTCATCCCTAAGTACGCTCGTGCTGTCGGTGTGGTAGGTTTGGGTTTTAATTCCCATGCTGGTCAAATCTAACACAGTTACCCTAGCCAAATAGTCTATAAGGGCCAAAAAGCCCGAGGGCTCTCTGCGTCACAATCAAATTTTTGATGTCATCATTAAAAGAAGTGGTTATGACATCAAAAATGTAATTGTGTTACAGAAAGCCATGCTGGTCTCTTGGCGCTCTCAAAACTGGACATGCGGACAGAGTAATGAGGCGCCGTTTGGAAAAAAATAATTTTGTTTTTTTAACATGTTTTTTCAACCAAATTAACCTAGATTTTGTCCAATATATTGTATAGGAAATTTCTAAGCTTCTGAGCGGTGTTGCCCTGGCGCTATGCTGCGGAGATGGGCCCCTCCACTCGTAATAGCTCTTCGATGTAATAAGTAATAATAACCATAGTCGTAGCACCGCGAGAATAATAAGGATTTAATTTTGGAAGGTTTTCGGTCATAAACGATGGCAACATTGACGTCAAAACACAAGTTCGTTCGCGGCCGATACGAAGCATTACCTGAAATTTTGTGCACCCAGGCAATAAGTGGTTTAGCCTACCTGTTGTACGCATGATGTAGGCCAGGGGTGTGCAAACTGTGGCTCGCGTCCAGAAATTGTGCGGCCCGCGTAGGGTTGCGGTTCTTGAATAGAATGCGGCCTGATAATGTTTCACATGTGTTGTTGAGGTGCTTGATAAAATCAATGTCACAGATAGAGCATTTTATTTGAACAAAATAAATATGTAAAAGAAAATCACGTAGAAGGAAAATTAAAGCCAAAGTAGTTTTCTTCATACTGACTGGACGTTCTACAACAAAGATTCAGCTGCCATCATCAGAAGCAGCTATTATCATCGCTTTAGAGTTTTGTACTGCCTAAAATACACTGCTGATGATGACAGCTGAATCTATGTCGTCGAAACGTCGGGTCAATATAAAAAAATTCTTTACTTTTTCCTCCTAAACCTAAAGTGTTTGGGTTTGAATTAGAATGAATAAATAACTATTTTTATAAGTTAATGTTAGGTCTATTAATATAGCGATCTTAATTTTCAATACATTATAAACTGGTATGATATTTTTACATTATTGCAATGAGTATATCGCTTATGATTTGACGAGTAAAAGTTAAGTGCTCTGCAAGAATGGATGCTTCTCTCTGCGCTGTAACGATAATAAGGAAACAAGTGTTTAAGCCATATATTGTGTGCTTGTGACGTTGTGGACATGCAATAGCGTGTGTTTTACTGGAACATTCCTTGTATTAAAGTTAGCGCAGAAGCAATGGAATTCAAATTTTATACGAAAATTGGGAGGTTAACCACTTTTGAGTGTCCAAAAGGATCATTGCAGAATAACTAGTCTACCTAGCATCACATAGTCATTATTGAAGCCGATTAGCTCAGTTGCTAAACGCACACTATCGGTGCGGGAGGTGTGTGGTTCGATTTCCAGGCCGGTTAAATTGGCACAGTGTCGCCAACGCCTCGCCATCGCTACGACCAGGGGCGCCGCCACGGGGGAGCGACCGCCCCCCCCAATGATTTTTTGACCATTTTTTCAAATCGCCTAGAGCCACAGATTTTTTTTTCAGGGGGTAGGGGGGTGACGTCAGATGCTTTCGGCAACGTAATTTTTCTAACGAAATGTCTTGCTCCATCTCGTGTTCTAATATTCTTCGACATTTCTAATTTCGCAATTTGCTAATGCATGTAACAGAAGCAATCATTGCTTACTGTAAAAGACAATGGTTACAATTCATATGGATGACCAGCTGTTGTATTATAATAGCCACCAAAGATATCTCAATACTTTGTGAAATCATAGTTAGCTTGACATAGTGCAATAATTCACGAAGCCTATTCGTAAACCGTGCCTGGTGTAACGTTTTGAGAAATTTAAAGTTGCAGCGAGCAAGTTAGGGCTTTTGAGAATTAGAAATCTCTTAGGTTGTAGCAAGTATTCATTATACATAGATTGATTGGCAATCCAAAGCAAAATGTAATTTAGTGCGCTTCAGCAATAGTTTTGTTGTTGTTTATTTCTACGCAAAACATACTCAGACGTAAGCAAAGGATGAAAAGATGATATAGAAAAAGGAAGGCGCAACAAAATGTTTAACCGTTCACAGGCTCCTAGGCAAGAGCGTATTTAGGAAGGGGGCATTGTGCCATACCCCCTCCCCCTTTGACTCTGCCTTTTAGTAAAAAAGAACAAAACTAATAGTGCCAAGTGACTGAAATATGCCAGACTCTTTTGATGGTTTCTGTAGGTTATGGCCTGGGGTGGATCCAGGGGGGTAGGTTGAGGGGTATGAACAGGGGCGTAGCCACCCAAAATTTCGGGGGGAGCAAAATTTTCAAAGGCTTGTCCAGTGACGCACCCAGGATTCTGCAAGGGGGGGGGCACAACCGGGGGTCTGAGGGCGAAGCCCCCAGCCGCCGGAGTCTAAGGAGTCTGGGGGCAGAGCCCTCAGCCGCCACTGATTTTTAGGGCTTTTACTAGAAAAACACTCATTTTAGCGTAGCTTTTTTGTTAAAAAAGGACACACGGGTACCCCCGAGTGGTTTTAGTCTGCCCCTGTTTGCTTTATTTGTATGCTTACCTTATAGGATTAGTATCTTTGTAGGTTAGTGGTAACTGAAAATATATCGGGGAGGGGGGAGCAATTGCCCCTTTGCTACGCTTCTGGATATGCATCCACGTCCTGGGTATGCATCCTCCCACCAGCCATTTTTTAAAATGTTTTTAATGTATACTATTTTTCTCTGCAGTTTCGAACCTCTTCGATAGCGATAAACTGGCTACGCCTTTGGGTATGCATCCTCCCACCAGCCACATTTTCGAAAATACTTTTTATGTATACAGTTTTTGTGCAGTTTCGAACCTCTTCGATAGCGATAAATCCTAAGCACGCATAATCGAAAATGTGCGATGAAAATGCATCATATTTTTTTGTATTTAGTTGCATATTGCTTATCCTCCTATCACGAGAAAGTGATCAAAGCGCTGTACGAGCTCGCTTAGGAAAGTACGAGCTCGCTTAGTATAATAATTTTGCGAAGCACTCGGAATCAATGTCAAAAATTTAAACAAAATTTGCCTGAAAAATTTCGAAAAACACTAAAACAACCATTCGCAGCTTATAAATTTTCGAAATTTTTCCGGGTAAGCATGCCCCCGGACCCCCTAGAGCTTTTTTTCTTTCTCCATCACCTTCAAATTTTCATCTGCCGAAAAAAAAATACGCTTGAAAAAATGTAGAAATTATGCCCCCCCTTTTTAAATTTTTTGCCTATCCTAGGGTAAGCAAGCTATTGTAATTCTAATTTGATGTTTTGTTGTTTCGCTGTTATTTGCCCTGAAATTTCTGTTAAAATTGAAGAAAATTTAACTGTGACATCATAATAACAGCAACCACAACATAAGTTTATTCAGCCTGAAAATTAAAAGAACGTGTAATAAAGCGAACACTCAATCAGGCCAGGAGCACCGAAGAAACCAAAGGTTATCAAGTCAGGTGCTCCTGATGTAATATAGCTCTAAAGAGCTTTGTATACTTAAGATACCAGGAAATCTAGCAGTTTTTGCGACTTTGTTCACTTTTGTCACAAAGTAGCGAAAGTTAGAACAATGGTTTGATGAAAAATTTAGGAATGAAAAAAATTACAGTAGAAAGTGCAATAGCCTACTTTAGGAATACCGATTAAACTACACCTACGGAAAGCTAATGAGTCTATCCTCTTAAGGTGTGTTTACACACAATGCGATGAAATTTTTCGTACGTACAGTGACGTAGGTACGAAGCAGTTAGAGGTTATGACGTAAAGCTACGCCACTTTGCGTGGTATTCTAGAATAATACAATAGTAAGGTGCTTCGCAAAACAACCGGTCAAAAGCAAAATTGTTTGGGTTTGAATTGTGTAGAAGATATTTTCGGCAACTGCTTACGTCAAAAATCTTATGAAATTTCG
Source organism: Trididemnum miniatum (assembly GCA_964006365.1). Lineage (NCBI taxonomy): Eukaryota > Metazoa > Chordata > Ascidiacea > Aplousobranchia > Didemnidae > Trididemnum > Trididemnum miniatum. Next base: position 5,096,676 of record OZ023239.1, read on the forward strand.
TACGACAACAAATGGGACTAAAATTTTTTTGCGTAGCTCAGCAAAAATCACAAGTTATGACGTCTTTTCGCCCCCCCCCCAATGTTTTTTCGTGGCGGCTCTGGCTACGACGTTTCTTCGGAGCTGTGTTGCCCAGGCGCTAAGTCGCGAAGATGGGGCCCGCCATTCGTTACGCTTCGGCTTAAGACCGACCGCGAATATAATGAAGATTTGATTTTTTTGATGAAGTTAGGATTGTTAAATAAATATCTATGCTGGGACAATCCACTCTAGTGGCTTCACAATAGGTATCTCTAAAAAAGAAAATCAATCAGTCCAATTTGGTTCGATACACTGGTTAAAGTTTGGTAGCCTACATTTTCTTAAAAGCGACAACTAATTACCCGAAAAAATACGGGACAATTTTGGCAAATTGGGCCTGTATGTTTCTCAATTAGGCTACTTTTTCGGGTTTCTGATCTACCTCACTGGATATAAGAGTGGCGTGATAGGCGGAAAAAACGTACTAAACATGCTATTCCAATAATTGCGGTTAATTCCAATTAAACCATCACTACAGCGTAGTTTAGCAAAGATATCCTTTATTCAATCTTTGTTCTCTCTGTTACGCACGTTTTTTATCTTCGTGAATTTTCCTTTCAGCATATTTCTTGATTTTGTTTAATTCGATCAGTCTACATGCAAGAGTTTAGCAAATTTAAACCTTAGTCTCAATTAATTCATCGCTCCACAGTGGCAGATTCCGCAAATTCCAAAGAGACAGGAAATAGAAAAGCAGAGGAAGAGATGCAAAAATTTAATGAAAAATGGACGTTTGAATTTTTTTTTTTATGGAAAATGCAGACCCTTGTGTTCGATTTGCAATCAAACCAGAGGGTATAATGTTAACAGAGCACAACATTAAACGACATTATGACTCGAAAGATGCTGACAGTGTTTATGGAAAACTAAAAGGACGTAACCAAGAGCTGAAAGTTGACCTATTTAAACGTGCGGCCCGCACAATGTTGTGCTTATTGCTATTTGGCCCGCTATTAGAAAAGTTTGCTCGCCCCTGATGTAGGCCTATGCGATATGGCCTAGCTCAGAGGTGGGCAAACCATGGCCCGCTGGCTGCGAGATTATTTTATGCGGCGTGCGAGCTCTTGCAGAAATATAAACCTTGTTCCTTACTGATGTTGAGTAGCATAGAGGATATTTGCAGTCGTGATGACCTTTTTTACTTTGCTCTTCCAGTCAGTGCGGCCCTCGGCTTCAAAATTTTTTCCAATGCGGCCCTTTCGAGCTGAAAGTTTGCCCATACCTGGCCTAGCTGGTAGTTATTTCTACGCTGGCTGCGCAATGCCATTGCAAAGAAACAGAGCGTCGCCTTGCGCTAGGCTAGGCTCAATATTTGTGAGAAATTAGAATTATATACTAATCTCTCACTTTCAAGTCTACTCTAAGTTCTGACTTGGCGCACACGCTATCGGTGCGGTAGGTCTGGGGTTCAAATCCTGGTTCGGTCAAATCGGCACAGTGTCGTCACCGTTGCGACGTTCCTTCGGAGCTTCGTAGCCCAGGCGCTAAGCCGCGGAGATGGGCCACGCCACTCGCTACACGCTTCGGCGCAATACGGCGAGTATAATGAAGATTTGATTTTGACTCGATTTTTACGAAGAAATCTAAGCGATAACGGTTGTTAGCGTGCATTGATGGTTGTGAAATGATTGCACATATATTGGCTATTATTTTTTTATTGAAGTTGGGTTCCAAAACCCATCTTAATGCTCCTAGTTTTAAACTTTACATTGAATTTCTCACTGGTGAAAGCTCTTCAACTTCAGTCTATAGTTTACTAAGCTTAGTACGTCGGATGGCGGTCAGAAACTTCTAAAAATAACGACTGCATTAGTTTTTGTTTTTTGCAGCGCTTGTTAGGTTTGGTTTTCGTGGTAAGAATGACTTCGCTTCCGCAAACGACTCAAAGCGGTATGAGGCGTGCGAACTTCACTCAAGAAGAAAAATTGCTTCTTCTATCTCTTGTAAGTGGCCATTTTTCTTGTTTTTTTTGCTGGTGTGTAGCCCAAGCAAAGGATTTGTGGAAGGAGCTTTGAGGTAAAGGTGTCAGCAATGCTTTTCAGATAAGTCAGACAGCAAAGCCAATACCGCATAACTTCTGACATAAATTTGACCGTAGACCGCAACTTTACTCGAGATGAATTTTAATGCTTGGGAGGAAAAAGCAGCCATGACAATTTTTTGAAGACTGTTTGTCGATTCCACATCATTTTTGACGGATTTACATCCGAGTTAAATAAAATTTACAACAATTTCCTTCAGTTTTGTTAATTTGTTTTTAGTTTTTCATCGCGATCGTGTGCTAAAAAAATCAAATCTATATTACATTTGCGTCATTTCGCCGAAGCGAGCAACGGGTTGCGGGAGCCATCTCCGCGACTTAGCTTGTGGGCAACACAGCTCCGAAGAAACGTCGCAACGGTGGCGAGCCATTGGCGACACTGCGTCCGATATGACCGGCCCAGGAATCAAACCTCAGACCTCTCGCACCGAAATCGTGCGTTTAACAGCTGAGCTCAGCGGCCGGTTTGATCGTGTGTTATACAGTGTCTGATTGCGTATTAAATTGGGTTATTGTGATTTACCTGAAATGTTTTTGCCTAGATTGAAAAGAATAAAAGCGGGATTGTGGACAACTACAATGATGGGAGCACAAGTTGGCGAAAAAAAAGCGATATGTGGAAAGATCTAACTGTGGAATTCAATACGATCTCAAACGTAAAACGTTGTATTATTTTAAGTAGTTTTGATGGTTGATTTTTTGAGTACCTCATGTTAAGGAACAATATTATGGGTGGTATGAAACGAAAATCAAGGACAGACTTGGGATTTACCGTCAACTTTAATATTTTGCTTGTTTTTTTGCTTTGCTGTTCGTTCAACAGTACGCCGAAAAGATATATCGTGAAGCATTTTAACCGTTATGTCTTTTTTTTTATTTTGTTGCATACTTATCCTCTTGTCACGAGAAAGCAATCAATGCACTATACATTAGCTCGCTTAGGAGTTGCCAGCCATCTGCCTGCCACACCAAGATGGGGGAATCCAGCTAAGTGTCTTTCCCAACGGCACAACTAGTAAACTTGCCGGCTTGTTCTCCACACTGTCCCTTTAATGCTGAGCGTCAAGCAGGGAAGCTGTGAATACCAATGTTAAAGTCATTGGTTTATCCCAACTCGGAATCAAACCCGAGTCTGCAGCTCCCAAGGCCGACGCTTTTACCACTCGGCCATCTGAGCTATTATAATTTAGATTTACCATAAATGTTAGTTCCAGACTTTTCAAGGCTTTGCTGAAACTCCAGAGGTTTAAATTTTACTGTAGAGTTATTATCAACGGGATGTACGCCAGCTGCGCAAGTGTTGGGAAAATCTAAAAACTCGATACCGGAAACTCACCCGTGACGCATCTGCCAGCGAACCAGCGTCCCTCAACGAAAACGACGAAAGTTGTGATGTTGGTGATAGTGCAGAAAACAAACTGCTGTTCAAAAAAATTGGATCACTCGTTACAAGTGTTGGTGAGTGGTAGTTTTGTTGGCAGCGCATTAATTTTGTTCTTTGAAAACAAATATAGCAGAACCTGGGGTTGATGTTCCCACTCCCTTTTTTTTTCAAGGTACTGCTTCTGGACGTTTCCCCTGCTACGGTTTTTGTTTCCAAATTTGAAATGGTTTCTCGAACATTTTGTCTTGAATTTTCAGTCGGTATATCAGTAGAACCCGACTGGTGTGAAATGGAAGTGATCAGAATTATAGGACAATGACAATGCTTTGCGGGTCGTCGTTAAAAACTGTTACTGGTTTTAGATTGTGATTTAGCAGACTTCTGAAATAGCCTAGTGCGATGGTTCTGTTAGCAATTGATATTTTTTTGAAACTCTGTGTATCTATTAGAATAATGCATGTATATAAGGTCTAAGCCTACCGTTCTAATCCGATATTTTGTTTGTAGACAATCGCAACGGTGCGGTAATTTCGTTTGAGAAAAGATTTGCTGATGACATATCAGAAGGTGGCTTTTATTATGATTAATAAGATGTCCTAAATTTATACTCTTTGAGTTGAAATGCTTGGTTGCAGGCGCACTGTTTTGTTTTGAATTTGTTTATTGTTTCTACCTTCTAATACTTTCAAGGTTAAAAAAAGCATATCTTCATGATACGCACCGAAGCGTGTATCGACTAGCGGGGCCGTCTCCGCGGCTTAGCGCCAAGGCAACACATATCTCCAAAGAAACGTCGCAGTGGCAGCAAGCTGTTGGCTACGCTTTGTCCGGTTTGACCGGGGCGGAAATCGAACCCCAGACCTCCCTCCCTGATTGCTATGCCTTGAACCACTGCGCTAAAAGTTCTTTCAAAAACAGATATGCTTCTGCCGAAAACTTCACTCATACTTAGATTGCGAACCGATTATGGATTTGTAAATGAACGCTGTGACTAAAGCTTCTGATTTGTGTCCAGTAAGGGAAGCGCTTGGCAGCTACAGGTGGTGCTCTTATTGAATTTGAATTAACGGAGTTCATTTACTTCGCATTTTAATTTTATGCAACTTTTTTCCGTACGCATGTTTGCAGAGATACCAGGCACGTTGCATTCTTTCGTCTTCGGTGATAAGCAAGACAATATTAGTGCCGTTGGAAAGGCAGAAGATTACTTGACTGACTCTAAAGTTGCTCCTGCTTCATCCATGGTAATGGCGGTTGTTGAAAAAAGAGAAAATACGGACATCGGTTTTGTTGTACCACAAGTTCAATCGATGGTTCAAAATCAAGCAAAAAAATCAACTTCTCAATCTGACGATGACGTTTCAATTGTTGAAACACCTTCTGCTAATCGAATGACTGGACATTCTTCTACGACTATTCAATCAATACAAGGTCGTATGGAAAGGCCTGCGTTCAAAAACGTTGATAAATCTGCTACGAACGTTTTGAATTCATCAGGATTTGTTCCTCCATCGCACACCACTACAGCAACTTCTTTCTCACGAAAACGTAGCATGCTTGGTAATAGCAGGTCGCTGCTCAAAAACAATTTTAGACCGGTTCATAATAATCAGTCACCAAGGAATCGAACTCCTTATCTAAAAAATAATTTTCATGCTCAACTTCGATCTCAAGCTTCAGATGCTGAAAAACTCCTCCGTATCCGTTATTTACGGAACAGGATCCGGGAGCAGGAAATGCGACTTCGTATGATGCAACAAAAGATGCGTCTTGAACGAGAGCGTCATGAAGCAGTAATGACTTTACTTCGTAAAAAGTCAGCTCATTATGAGACTCAGGCTGACAGATTGCAAGATCAGTATAATGATGATAGTGAATTATGTGATGATTGGTTACTTGTTGATGATCCCTAATTATAGAGGTTAAACGTTTGGTTTAAAGCATTGCAGTTTCATATAAGGAAAGGCTGGGCGATTGAGCATACACTTAGTATTGGATTAGTATGAAATAAGTGGGGTATGAAATATTAATACCAGGTTTTCTTTTATCAAAAAAGTAGACTTACTCTCGTTTTGGAAACACAGGTCCAACGTCTAATCATTAACTAGAAGGATTCGCTGGTTTTTGTGACACTCTAATATCCAGTTAGATCCAGGGGCCAACAAAATAATTAGAGGGGGGGCCGTGGCCGAATTTGACAACGTGAGGGACCCTTCTTTATCCTCTCCAAGCAACCGATTTCTAATAAAGGTCTTAATGCGTTTAAACAGAGGTTAGTGCCCCCATAGCTACGTCACTGCTCGAATCTCATCACTAGTAAAGGCTGACTAAACGCTCACGCAGCCTGCATCGGCGAAACGTCATAAAGGTATTGTGTACTAACTGGCTGCGACCAAAGTTGTGCAGCTCTCATACTGATTCAAAAAGACAAAGTTTGCTTTGCTACTGTATTTTTACAATTATCTACTTTACAATAACGAGCGATTTTCCGCAGCTGAGCTGTCAGAAAAAAGAAAAATTGATATCAAAACGCAGAATCGGTTACATAAATATTGAAAGACGTCTCATGAATTGTCGGCAATTGAACTATTTCACTAAAATCACCATCTTTTTACATTACGTGAACAGGATATCCCTGTGTTATTGCACTTGGATCTTTTCAAATATGATCGAAAAACCTAGACTGAAAAGCACAAAATTATTAAACCCTAGTTATTCAAGAAATCGATGCGTACAAAGTGTTTCCATATCGTTTTGTCAGTTTACAATTCAGTGCGTCCTCCTCTTTGTCTCATGGCTTGGTAATATTGTTGCTGTAACAAACAAAATTAAATTTTAAAAGTACAAATTCCACCAAACTGTTTGCAGTTGTCGGGTGTTCTACCTCGTCTCAAAAAATTTTCCTAAAATTTTTGAGACTGTATAGTAGAATGTCCCCAAAAGTCAGAACTTGTATAGCTATACCATATAACAGCTGTAACGAGGTGATTTCGTTCAGTTTAGAAAAAGGTACGCGACATGCGACAACGCGATTGCAATATAAAATTGCAAGTAGCACGTTCACGGTTTGGAGCGGTCGAAAACCAGAAAATGAAAACAAACTGAGAACGAAAAGAAAACTGTAGCTCGACGTTTTTTAGCAAATAGAAAATAGTTACTAGTATCTTCATATTTTTAGTCAATCACATGCTTGATCACTACTCTACAATAGAGCAATTTTCTACTAAATTCAAGTTAACAAGTGTTAGCAAGTCGGACAATGCTCGCTCAGAGTGCGAAGCTTGCAACATAAGTTGCTTAAAATGAACAACTATTTTTTAAAATATAAAAATGCAAGTGTTGGTAACTTAAAAATTAATGTTTATTGCAGCTAACTGATCATAAAAATTACGCAAATATACTGGTAGGCCTACTGGATATATGTGGGTGTGATTAGTTATACGATAAAAAAGCATATCGTTAGCTTTGTTAGAATCAAATAGCTGCCGAAGGCATCTTACCTGAGCGTAAGGATTGGCCTGTGATAAAAAATACATGGTAACTACTACCTAGTGATTAAGTATAATACGGGCGGATCCACAAGTTTTTTGGGGGAAGACAGTAGTTTCCGAGAAAAACTTATCTTTGCAGCTTGAGTGTCTAGAAGCATCGAAATACGGTGCTAATAGATTAACTAAAAATTTAAGGGGGCCAAAACCCCTAGCCCCACTAAACCTGAATCCGCCTATGATTAAACTATGAGGAGGTAATAACTAATTGATGCAGCACAGTCATGGATTGTTTTTCAATGACGAATGAAAATTAACGAGTATCTTAAAATGACACGATAAAAGTTGCGTTTGTAAATACTAACCCCGAGACGCGACCAGTAACTTTGCTGTCTTTGTCTTGCAGCGTAAATTTGTTGGTTTCTTCTCGCGATTTCAGCTCTCCTTCTTTGAGCTTGCAAGTGGGCGTAATATTGCTGGTTCATTATTTGCTGTCTGCGAGCTGCCGCAACCCCAACATTCATAGCAGCTCTAGCTTTTTCAACATCCATTCCAACCTCTGCAAACAACACATCATCTACTCTGTTCTGTAACCCAAGCGACATGGCTAAGCAAGAAAAGAAAGCACATCGAAATGCAATAAATGTAGACGAAAAAGCCACAGTAATTCTTTAGGCTGGACGCTTCGACAAAATAGATTTAGCTCAGCTGTTCATTATCAGCAGAGTAATGCCTGGTTCACACTAGCGCGGAAAAGCGGAAAGTTTTTCCGCTGACGGACTCGTTCCCACTGCCAGCGGAAATTTTTGTCATTTTTTCTGCGCGGTAAAAAACTGTGCTTCGACGGAAAAAATACGAAGTAGAAATATTTCAACTTTTTCCGCTTCCGCGCGCGGAAAATTGTCGATGGACTAGTCCATTATGCTAAAGTTTCAGTTGAGTTTAGCAAAATATGCAATAACCAACTCTAAATTAGATTGAGTTAATGTGAATTGTGGGTAGTGGGCATCTGCTAAATTTTTATAGTTCAACAAAATTTGCTGGATATCAAAAGTAGCCTACCTATTAGATGTATTGATTAAATGATTATACCCTGGAGCTCAGACACAGAGCGTCTACTACAGTATGCACGAGGGAACCACCCTCTGTGCTTGCTTCCTCAGTGTCTGTTGGCATTTCTTCCGACGAGTCTAGTGTGAACTCAAGCGGAAAAACCGCGACGGTACCGCAGTTTTACGCGCGGAAATTCCGCTCGCGGATTCCGCTTTCCGTTTACCGCGTCTAGTGTGAACCAGGCATAAGCAAGGCTGTACAAAACTGAAACTTTAGGAATTACTGCGGCTTTATTTTTCATTATTAAGAAAGCACATGGTAAAACCAAATTAACATTAGTTTCTACACAGCGGCAACGATATTTGGTATTTTTGTAAATTGATCAGAAGTTTATTCATAACGAGGAAATGCATGATTAGGCTAGTCCGTTTTAATTAATTTTAACGCAATTAATCCAGCGCTTCTTAGCAATAAATTTAAAAATTTTATCTCACTTTCTGCCCATGCTTCCACAGCTTTTCGTGCTTTCATCTGTCTTACGAATGCTTGGGCGCTTGGTGAAGTGACAAATCTAAAAAAAGCAAACTGGTTATTCTCCGCTGTGTAACACTGCAGTTGAAATTGTTGATCACTTGATCGCTCACATTGAAAAGCTTTCAGCTGTTTTTTCATGAACCTAATGTATATCAAAAAAATTTCTCTAAAAAATGTCCGATTTAAGACCAGAAGACACCTGGGGCACCCGCAGAAGTCAGCTACCAGGATGCACGTGGAAATCGGAGGCTACGCTTTACTGCCACCATGTGAGAAGCCCATTTCAGACTTTTACCCAAAGTTTTTCTGTAAATGAAGGTGGCAACAAGCCTTCAAGATAACCAGTTTATGCAAAACTTTACCTTTCGTAAGTACAAAACATGCAGCCAGAATAACCGAAAACATTTTTTAATTACTTGAAAATGTTTGCAGTTATTCTGGCGTCATGCTTTCTACTGAAGCTGGTGAAAATCTCCAAGCGTTATGCTCCCAAATATACCTTTCATATTCTGCTACAGTGAGTTTTCCGTCTTTGTTGAGATCAATGGCGGCCCAAAGCTGCATGTCTTCCAGCTGAAGGTCTTTCTTTCCGTTCGCATTCGGTTGCTCTGCATCATTTGATTCTTTGTTTTCATCATTTTCTCCTTCTGACGTCATCAATGCCATCATCAAAGAAAAACCAAATGAGTTTTTGTCACAGAATTTACTATGAGGGCATCATAATTTTTTACAAAAAGTCAAGTCATAAATGAATTAATCCAAAGAAGTGCTGATGAGTGAAGGTAATGACGTAATGAAAAATGACAATGATGATGACGTACAGAAGAAAATGAGGAAAGAAAATGTGTTCTGCAGCATTTGTAATAAATATTTCGCAAGAAATGAAAAAATAAACAAACTAAATTTTAATTTCTAAACTGGTTAGCAAGTTAAAAAATATGTTTTAACTTAAGCCAAAAAAAGCTTATCCAACAAGCTCTTTTGCATTTAGGCTTAGGCTACATCACAATTTTTTGCCGTTCGCATGCCAACTCAAAAACTTTTGAAGTTTGAAACATATTTGAGTAAAAACCGTGGACCTAATCACTAGCAAAAGACAAGCTAACATGCAAAAGAAAAATATGAAAATAAACGTGTTTCGCGTCATAACCATCAAAATAAAACTGATAAAATTAATGGAATGCACGGTTTCGCTATTGGACCGTAATTGCTAATAAATTGCTGTAAATTGTATTTAATTGTATTCTTTTTGAAATTCGACAGCCGGATCCTCATGATGAAACACTCACTATACGCAATCCAAGGAGGAATGAAAGTTCTAGCTCGTTGAATTTGTTGTCGACGAAGAAGTTGATCTCTCTGCAAGATGCAGCTGATTAAAAATATCTCACTCGGTGGCGTATCCAGAACCCTTAAAGGGGGGGTCAAAATAATTAAAAAAACGCTATTTTGCGGTTTTGCACATCTCTAAGCATCGAAGTACCAATACAGCGATCCCCAACCTTTTTTATTTCGTGGACCAGTCTCGAAATGAAAACAGTCTCGCGGACCGGTCGCGACCCACGATACAAAAACAAAAGCTTGTCGTTTTGATACCTAGGCTAGACTGCTTAAAGTGTTAAATTTTTAATTGCGATTTAAACGCGTCTTTCTCTTCAAGTAGCTTGTTGATTACGCTTTTAGCACACGCAAAAATGATAAACAATTATTCGTCAAAAGGCAACTCAAGTCAATCAAATCAAATCTTCATTATACTCGCGGTATTACGCCGAAGCGTGTAACGAATGGCCCATCTCATCTCCGCGGCTTAGCGCCTGGGCTACACAGCTCCAAAGAAACGTCGCAGCGGAGACGAGCCGTTGGCGACACTGTGCCGATTTGACCGACCTGGGATTTGAATCCCAGACCTCTCGCACCGATATCGTGTGCGATTGAGAACCCTGGGGTTGTTTGCTGGCAATAAGATTATTCCAACGAGGGGCAATCTGTGATTAAGAGACACGTAAGGCGTTAATTACTATTGCCTAGCGGTACCGCGCGCAGGTGACAGATCCTACGTGACGGGTACGATTCGCGGCTGGAGCCGATCGCATTTGACATATATAACGGGTGGCTGCTGACTCGAAGAGCGCAAGCTCACTTCGCAGTCTCCCTCAATTACTGTTGAATTTTCAGTTCAATATAATTTGAAAATAACCTTCAGTTATTATTATTATTATTATTATACTATAGTAGTTGCTTGTCAATAAAATTTGTCAAACGGATGTATGCAACTGTCGCATTTCTCATTTTGCAATCAATATATGAATGTTAACTCATGCAGTTGGCCGACATTTTGACTGAGCGTTTTCGAGACCCAGTTGCTACCTTTTCGTGACCCATTAGTGGGTCGCGACCCAGCGGTTGGGGACCTCTGTACTAATGCATTAATATGTGCTACTAAGAATTAAAAAGGAAGTTTGATCCCCTTGGTTCCTTCCTCTAGATCTGCCTGTATATCACTCTACGGTTCACACTTTCGCACTTTTTTCCAGAACTTATCACTAACCCAGCAGCCTACAAGCAACCAGGAAGTAATGCTATAGCACCGGAAAAAAGTTCAGAAAGATTTTTTTAAAAACCGAAAAAAACGCAAAAAATGACACGTTTTTATGTTTTTTCTTTTATTGAACGTAACAAAACTTGAAACAAACACCAGGCAATCCAGGCATCCAGAACGCGGTTCAAATTATAGTAGTTGCACTTAGTATTGGTGTGGTACCTCTTGTTTTTAATAACTCTCTGAATGCGGCTAGGTATGGAATCTGTAAGGGTTTTGCAGACATTTTGATAAATATCTTTGCACCTAATCTCTTCAATGGTCCGCTTTAGCTTATCCAAAGTTGTCGGATTTAATGTAGAAATTTTCTTTTTGATCAGTGTCCACAAATTTTCATTGGGATTAAGGTCAGGAAAATTTTCTGGCCATTTGAGCACTCTGACATGGTGTGGGGGTGTTTTTCTAGTTAAGGCCGAGGTGGTCTTTACTTCCTGTCACAAGGACAAACAATACTAGCGTCCTAGATGGTCATTTACTGAATTTCATGAACATTCACGGATGCACAAAGTTCCAACAAGACTCTGCACGATGTCACAAGGCCAAATCAGTCATGAATTGGTTTCAAACCAAAAATGTGAGAGTGCTCAAATAGCCAGGAAATTTTCCTGACCTTAATCCGATTGAAAATTTATGGACACGTACTGATCAAAAAGAAACTTTCTGCATCAAATCCGACAACTTTGTATGAGCTAAAGCGGACCATTCAAGAGATTTGGTGCAAAGATATTCATTAAAATCTCTGCAAAACCCTTACAGATTCAATGCCTAGCCACATTCAGAGAGTTATTAAAAACAAGGATTACTTCACCAATGTTGTATATTTCCAACGCTTTAGACTTGAAAGCTTCGCCTACTCTGTGACGTCACAATGCTCATAATGCGACTTGTTGGTTTCTTTATGTTTGCATTCTTTTTCTAGTTTTCAGTGGCCTAGAGTTGTCTGTGAGCTTCGGATACTGCTAGCGATTAGGAAAGCTAATTTTTGTTGTTGTTTAGTTGCTAAGTTAAAGTTGTAAATTCGTTAAATCACTTTGGCATTTTTCATGTTGAACCTTTTTATCCCTTGAGACGCCAAAACCGCAGTTTTGGTTTGAGTAACTTCGCTCGATACGCCACGTGATAATTTTGCTTAGACGTTGTTATCGATAGAGACGAGGTGAAATGACGTCACTAGCACAAATGTGCTACTAGCACATCGTCACTCGCACTCGCACATTTCGACTCGCACATAACCAATCACTCGCACATCACTGTACTCGCACTCGCACATTCCATGTTTACTCGCACATTATGACCGGACCACTCGCACATAACCAATCACTCGCACATCACTGCACTCGCACTCGCACATTTCATGTTCCCTCGCATATTATGACCGAACCACTCGCAGATTTCGACTCGCACATAACCAATCACTCGCACATCACTGCACTCGCACTCGCACATTTCATGTTCCCTCGCATATTATGACCGAACCACTCGCACATTTCGACTCGCACATAACCAATCACTCGCACATTATGACCGGACCACTCGCACATTTAACCAATCACTTGCACATCACTGTACTCGAACTCGCACATTCCATGTTCACTCGCACATTATGACCGGACGACTCGCACATCACCGTACTCGCACATTTGTGCTAGTGACGTCATTTCACCCTTGTTGTATCGATGGTAAAAAGAATTGATGAAATTCTGTCATTTATTTGTTATTTACTGTTCGAGTAAATTGATCGATATGATTGTATTTGAAGATGCGTAGGTCTAAAGTATTCAGAATTCGAAGTATCAGTCTAGAATAGATTACTTAATATCCTCTTTGTTTCATATGTGGATTCTATTTGAATAAGAATAAGTTGTTAAGCAAAGTATTGGTGTATAATGTTTAAAAGCTGCTTCAAGATTATACCAATGAATGATGCAGGAAATTTGGTACGTAACTTTGTGACGATGTGTTGATTTATTGATAATATTGCGTACTTGAACCGTAGTGATTGCAGCCTGGTTGAATAATTTGCTGCTGAAATAGGCCAAGCTTTGTGTTTTAAAATGATAAGTTACCTTCGCTTGTGTTATAAGTAGACTGTACTTGTTCTGGATTTTAACGGACGGACGAACGGAATAAAGGCTGTAAGTATACAGCAGTTCTGTACTTCTGTTCAGCTGAAAGTTTCCCGCATGTTGTTTATAAGTAAGCAACAACCAATACTAGCGCAACTACTATAATTTGAACCATGTTGGAGATGCCTGGATTGCCTGGTGTTTGTTTCAAGTTTTGTTACGTTCAATAAAAAAAAACAAAAAAAACAGCAAAACGTGTCATTTTTTGCGTTTTTTCGGCTTTTGTAAAAATCTTTTTAAACTTTTTTCCGGTACCGTAGTTTGCTCGATTGCATCATGAAGTTGAAAAATTTAAACATTGGTTTTTAGTTTGAGTACGTATAAATAAATTGAAAATTAATCAGATGCAAAACAAGATTGGATATTTCGACAACACAGATTCATAGATTCTTTCAGTTTTGTACTGCCTTGCTTACACTGCTGATGTTGACCACCGATGTTGACTATGTTGTCGAAACGTCCAGTTTTAAGAATTACCGTTACTGTGAGTTATTTTTCCTCCTTCAACTAGTTTCGTCCCATTGTATTCCGAAGATTGAATGTACTCACCCTATTTTTTATTATTCGATGCTCCCTTGCTTTTCGTGCCCAGAAATTCGCTAGATTTGCGGCGACTCTGCCTCAGTCGATCAGGGTCGTTCAAAATTTCAAGTATTTTGCCGTCGAAGAAAGGATCCGGGTTGTTTTCACAAATTCAGAATAATGACGTCATAATGACACGATCGATTAGAAAAAAAGTGTTTTGAAATAGCCGTGAAGTCATAACGTTGGTGATAACAATGACGTAATGATGATGAAGATGAAAGTGATGACGTAATGGTGACAATAATATGAAAAATAAAAAAAATAATGTCAACAAAGTCATGTGATAAATTGCACACCTTTAGTGTCTTTGGCCTCTTCATTTTTATCAGCTCTAAATCAACATTACAAGGTTATAAAATACAATTTTCCTGCTTTTCTATCTCGTTTGCACTCATTTTTTTATCAAATTTCTGTGATTGTATAACAACTTGTCGTAATACTGTAAGTTAATATCATTTTATGAGCAGTGATGGGCTCGTTAAACCCTACTGTACTAAAGCGTTAACAACAAAATAATCGATAATTTCAAAAAGCCCTAGGCGATGCTAATAATCGATAAATCACAATTTCTTGAAGCGATATCGGTAATCGATAAATTATCGCCGATATATTTTTCCGATAAACGTTGCGGTAAATTTTCAATGTGTTTGATGAAGTTTTTATGCAATTCAGATTGCAAAAATGTTTTTCTAGATTTTTCAAGAAAAGAGAGCAGTTCACGGACTCTGCCCTGGCATTAAATAAAACAAAGTGAGGTGTTTTTAAATTGCAACAAGACTTTATGGACACTGTGTATATTATTTATAGCGACAACTCACCCACTTTGAACACTGTGTGCATGAAAAATCGTTTGTCGCGATAATTTATCGGCGATGACAAAATATATTACAAAAGCGATATCGTTAATCGATAAATCCAAATTACTTTGAGCGATAACGATAATCGGTAATAAATTATCGCCAATACATTATCTCGATGAATGCACATATCTGACCGTAAAACGAGCATCACCCAAAAAACGTTTATCATCTTGAGAATATCATCCGTTCAAAAGTAACAATCAAAAGCAATAAGTAAGTACCACATAAAGACAGCACGAACCGTCCTCAACTATTTCTATAGTCTTTCTTTTTGCCTGCAAAAGTTAGATACATCGTAGATAATAGGTAGAAGTTATAAAAACTAAATTTTTCGAGATCCACGATGTTGTTGCAAAATTTTATCATACGTAATCGTTTTTGCGAGAATGTGTCGCGTGCTATTTCGGCTGAAAAATTAAACTGAAATAGCACTGTTTACATATTAAGTACGCTCTACGTATATTCATAAAGTTTACATAAAAGTGAGAAATTTACACACAGCCACTCACTGTTCTCCATCCTGTGCTGAAGTAAATCTTGGACCAAAAATTGCCAAGCAAAGCAAGAAATATAACGTCAATTTCATAATGAAGGTGAAGTGCAACTCTGAAACAATATAATGCAACCTTTCAAGCAATAGCTATCAGCGCAAACACTTAAATCTAAGTAAGTAGACCTACCACGTCGTTATGGGTATCTAATTTTTTTTTTTTTAATAAGAGTATATATTCAATTGACATAGAGGATGAGAATTGTACATTAATGCAGTGGTCGGCAAAAACCGGGCCGCGGCCCGGAGCCGGTCCGCGAGGGATTCAGAACAGGGCAGCGTGCTTTTCCAGATTAAATGCATTAAAACAGTGATCGGCAAATACCGGTGAAGCTTGTAATCGGTCCGTCTGCGTTTTTACGCAAGGTAAAGGCCCTTGTTTTTTTAGAGGCACCCGAAAAAATTTGGCAGATTTGCAAGCTGAATAAATTCGAGCTGTTTAAATTTATTGCTCAAACATTTGTGATTTTTCAAAGGCCGGTCCACAAAAAAAAATTCAGTTTCAAACCGCTCCGCTGTGCGAGAAAGATTGCCGATCACTGCATTGATGGGATAGTTTTGCCAAGTATGTTTTGAACGACCAAAAATTCACATTTTGGTTTCGAGTTTTGATAAAATGAAATCACTTGCTTTTTTTGTTGAAATAGCTGCAAGCCTGGCAAAAACGTTTAAAGTAGACCTATATGCTATTGTCTCAACTTCCCAACTGCGTTTTATGCTACAAAATGCATACTAGCAATACGGTATTTTCGTAAAAAAATACGTTTACCATCTCAATTCGATCCTAATTTGTGATTGTTAGAATCACATACGAACTAAATACTTTTACTGGCAAATTTTCTTACTTTTTCAAAGTTCTAACACAAAGTCAAACTTCTTTCAAACAATTTAGTTGCTCCTGTTTCTTTCAAACAGTTGGACTCTACTATGTGCAATAGGGAATTATTTCGTAATGACACGTAACAATGTCAGGGTATTTATTTAATTTATATTTTCCTCCAATCAGGACAGCCCAAGCAACGTAACATTGATTCTATATGTGGCACTTCAAACCGGCGTCAAGTTATAGCATATTAGTTAAAAATCGATATTTTTTCAAACGCATCAGTTGTTATCTGTTGCTTGATGAGTGTCCTTGAATGACGGGGTGGAAATTGATTTGATATCGTAATTTAGCCATTCATTGTCCAAACTTTGTATTAAATTTAAAACTTAATGCCGGCTGGTAACGCCACGTCGTAAATGCCGCAGACATATCTTACGTTTACGTATAGAGAGTAGACATATACATTGGTGACTGTACAAGGATCGAAAAAAAGGCTTTTTCCGTTTTCTTGACCATTTTAAAGCTGGAATTCACTTGGTGATTTGTTATATCTGAATTCTTTAAAGCATAATTATTTAAAAATAAATTTTAAGGTATACCGAAGTTGTCAATCGGGCTCAGGTTTTTTGGGTCGGGTTCGGTTTTGGATTTTGAAAAACTGTCGGGCTTCAATCGGGCCCGACGCCGGAGCAAAATCGACATTTTCAGAAAGTGATATGGTTTTCACGATTGCTGGAATAAAGCAAAGAGGACACCTTGTATAAACATTGCTGTTCGTAACTGGTGTGACTGTGAATCTGCAAAACTCATTTTCTTTTTAAAATTAAAATTTATTCAAAATTTAAAGCGTTGATTTTGATTTCGGGTTTAAATCAGGCTCAAACTGGCTGATAAATTAGGATTCGGGTTTCGGTCGGGTTCGGGCTTGAAACATCGGGTTCGGGTCGGGCTCAACATTTCCGGCCCGTTGACAACTCTGAGGCATAATTGGGTATACATTGCGCAGTCTATGAAAGCGAAATGAAAAGTTCAGTTTGTTACTCAAACGACACGATCGAAGACAACTGTGCCCTTGCGACCGCGCAAATAGTGAATCCTCAAGGATATGTAGAGCAACGCTCAAATTTGGCAAACAACAATTGACATCAAACAGGATTTGATCAGTCTAAACAAGATATGCTGCTATTTAGTACTGATAGAGGTAGCCTACTTGCATTGTCTTTGCGTGTCGTTTGTCGCACATCGTGTTGCCGCTTGTGGTGCAATCTACCATTAAGCATGCGTAAGTAAATCCCAGTGCACTGCTGAACATTGACGCCCTAAATAGTTGTCAATTATACCGGCAGGCTATTGCAAATAAACTTGAACATACAGTAACACTGAGGCTTAATCCGAAATTAATATTTCAAGTCTTAATTGTTTGAAACTTTAAAAGCCAAAAAAATTTGACTTTATTGGTCAATTTCCGACTTAATTTATAGGTCAATTTTGCGCGACTAAAAGGCGATTTTTTCCTGTATAACAAGTCGGAAATTTCCGATCTATAAGTTGGAAATTTCCGACTTATTTTGCGCGTGTATTAATAAGCTCAACTTAAAGCACAATTAATCTGATTGATAAGTCGGAAATTTCCGACATATAAGTTGGACAGTTTTTGCTTTAAATTGACTGAAAAGACATGTATAATTTTTTTCAAACGGCGCGCCCTAAAAAATCTACGGGCTTACTAAGGTATAGTATCGTTCAAACAATTTTAAAATTGTCCTACGTGCAGGCCTGTAACCAGAAACTGAGCTCGGGGGGGCAAAATTTTTTCGACCACTCCCCAAAATACCAACTTTGAAAACAGTTAACATCTATCTAAGCTTGCAAAATTTAAATTTGTTTTTCTTGTAACCAAATTAATTACCGATTAATGCAAATCGAAAACAATGGGTGGTTGGCGTAGTGGTAACGACATCATATACGGTGCGGAAGGTTTGTGGTTCGACTCCCGGGCCAGTCATATCAGACACAGGGTCGCCAATGGCTCGCTACCGCTGCGAAATTACTTCGAGGTTCGAAGCTGTGTCTCCCAGGCGCTAAGATGCGGAGATGGGCTCCGCAACTCGTTACATTCTTCGGCGTAATACGGCGAGTATAATGAAGATTTGATTTTGATTTGAAACGAATGTATGAGCTAAAATGTTTTACGCTGAAAGATTACAATTGGCTGCTGGTACGTTGATGATCGTACCCGGAATGTTCGAACAACAAACCGATTCATCTAATTCACTACGATAGACTCAGATAGCTAATTGGCTGACTGATCTGTACCAGTAGGACTAAACTTTTTGTTACTCTTTTGCATGAAATTGCTTTCAGCTCAGCTTACGTTAATTTTCTCTTGCATCCAATAAGTCTAAATTATATTAAAGCCAAAATTATTAATTAAATCTTAGATCACTTTGTTGCAATTTGAATATATCCCATTAAAGTCGCAAAATATGCCGTCTATTTTATTTGCTGAACTATTATTCTTAAATCAAACTTAGTTAAAGAGATCAATTAAACACTGTGCAGAATATTACCTTCTACTGTGTTACCGTACTTACGTTATCACAAACTTTCTACTGACCTTACACACTGAAAAGAATGATGCGGCACTATCCTTTTTTTACCCTCTCCAATTTGAAAACTTTTAGAAACGTAATCTGCAGCAGCATATGACGCAAAAATGATATTTTTTAGAAAGCTCTATTGTGCCCAAAAATAGGCCTTTTTGACCGTTTGCTTTTTTTCTGTTCTGCTCTTTTATTTTGCCGCTTATTCTTTTTGGGCTGCAATTTACGGGAAAACAGTCATTGTATTTTATTTGTTGCATATTTATTTAATATTTATCCTCCTGTCACGAGAAAGCGATCAATGCGCTATATGAGCTCGCTTAGGAGTTGCCAGCCATCTGTCTACCACAACAAGATGGGGGAATCCCGCTAAGTCCCTTTCCCAACGGCACAACAAGTATACTTGCTGGTTTATTCTCCACACTGTCCCTTTAATGCTGAGCGTCAAGCAGGGAAGCTGTGAATACCAATGTTAAAGTGATTGGTTTGACCCGACTCGGAATCAAACTCAAGTCTACAGCTCCCGAGGCGGACCGACGCTTTCACCGCTCGGCCATCTGAGCTGTCATTTGTCTCTTTTTTTTTTTTGGTCCAACTAGTAAATAAATAGCGACACATTTTTTTGCTATGCTACAAATACAAAGCTCTGATTTGGCAAATAGGCCTATTGAACAGATATAACAGTCTATCATGATCAAACCAAGCTTTTTGTTTCATTTAATTGACAGTAAAACACAGGCCTCAAATACTACATCTTTTATTCTGTGCTACTGTAATCCAAGTAGGCTTAAGTTATAGTGCGTCTTTAAAGAAATTATGGCCACAACGAACAGAGTCATTGGAAGTCTCGAGACATTTACTTATTAGGCCTACTAGGCCTCCGAGTGGGTGAGGAATACGAACGTCGATGAAGTTAGGGCCCGCCAACTCCACACTCGCTTAATTTTCTCTTTTTAATTGCTAGCTACAGACTATACCCGGCTCATTTGTAACTACACTGACTAGGCCTACTGCTGGTCTACCCTAGTGTAACCCGGTCGTCATAAAGCCACTCCGATTATTTAATTTCTCAGTCTCGCTCTTCCCGGTTGCGCGAGAGTGGATCTTTATGACACAGCGGTTTTTACTTGAATAGACCCACTATACTGTGTATTGAGGGCATATGGGTTGCCCGTACACATTTTTAGAACTGTATCGTTGATAATTAGATAAAGAAGCAAGCAAAGTAGCCTATATCTGACAGGGGGGCCAAAATTTTGACAGGGGGGGGGGGGGGGGCTGGTTCCCGTCTAGTTACGGGCATGCCTACGTGCTGCTGTGCACATATCAGGGTATAGCTGTGAATTTTCATCTCACATTGATAACACAAACAATAGCGAGGCAAAAAATACGTAAACGGCGACAAAACGGTATATATAAAGACATGCTTGTAACCAGGGAGTCGACCGAACCTGAACCGCGAACCGGTAAAAGCTGCTTTTTTTCGGTGAACCCGAACCGAACCTGAACCGTTTAAATTTGAGATCATTGAACCTGAACCGAACCTGAACCTTTAAATTTTGATGCGACTGAACCCGAACCAAACCCATGGGTGGGCAGTACCGCGGTACTTTTTTAGTACCGGTACCGTCGGTACTTTGGAAAAAAAGTACCGGTACCGCACTGTCGGTGCTTTTGTTTCTCAATTTTTAGGCGGTACTCGGTACTTTAGCAAAATCTTCTGTAATAAAAAAATAATAATAAAAAAGGTGAAGTCTGCACAATTGCACCTGTACACCTTCCACAGCAATCGTTTGAAAGATTTGTTTTTAGAATACAATGCTGCCAACCCGTCAAGCGCGGCAATAGAAAGATTCTTTTCCCAGGAAAAGATATTTTGAAGCAGAAGAGGAGTGGTGTTTCAGACAATCATTTCCAAATCCTTTAATGGCAATTCAGAATATAACTTTTTCAATAATTTCGTCTGCACGTTTTCGCGTCACCGTCTGTTGATAAGGTTATAACTGTAAGAGAAAGTCTTGAGACCTGTGTAGATTTTTTAATAGACTGTGTGCAACATGGCTTAAGTAGGCTCATGTTAAACATAAGAGAAAGTCTTGAGACCTGTGTAGATTTTTTAACAGCCTGCGTGCAACGTGGCTTAAGTAGGCTCATGTTAAACAGAGTTGCGCAATGCGTAGCCCTAGGGAAATGAATGCGCCCTCCAAAATGTTTTTCTTTTTGTTCAATGCGGTTCAGGAATGTTTACTTTATCTCTGTAGGCTCACGGATTTGATTGGTTGATTTTTACGTATTTCTATGCAACTCAAAACCTAAACTTAACTATGAGAACAAGGACGACAAAAAATTTAAAGCAGTTTTAAGATAACTTTTTCGACTTTGACTCGCAAATATGCTTTTCTAGATATTCCAACAACTTACAACTCTCTTTGATACAGCTTGTTTCTTTAGTAAAGCTTGAAAAGATGCAAAAATACAAAATAATTGCGTAGTTTTTTTTTTCAAAACTCGATCGATGTAGACCTTACTATTAGCTAGCGGAAATCAATTTCGTTTTTAAAAGGCCTTTATCCTAAACATTACCGGACTGAGGCCTACTTTAACAGCATACTACATTTTCGATACTAGTATTGCATTTTCTCCTGTCAACTCGACGAGAAGGCCTATTTATAATCTTTCAAAATAATCGTTGCTGATTATGACCGTCTATTGCCGCAGCTCTTCCTGTCTTACTTTGAAGCTTATTCGCTTTCTGTTAGTTTCGCTATGAGATTTAATCCTCACTCCTAACGCGCATATGCATTTTTGCTCCAACTAACTTAATGGCATGCTATCTCACAAAGCAAAACGTGTCTTCGCATTTACGCAACCCCATCTTAAAAAATGTCTACGCACGGTGTATGCCCCTCTTAAAACTTGTTTCCTGATAACGGGGTGATGAAAGTCTACAGCTTCCAAAAGGAAGCGGTAGAACAAAGATGTTTGAGGATCACTGCTCTACACCTAGGGGTCTCCAGTCTCGCGATGAATTTTTATATTGTCCTCGTCCGTGGTCGCACAAAGAAGGCCTATTGTCTATTATTATGATCACATGAATCTAATTTACAGCTTTGAGTGCTTTCTGATAATTGCAGACACGAAAATTAAGCGCCACAAAAAAGTTGAAGGATTTACCCCACGTGATGATCCGGAGTGCAACAAATTTCAAAAAACAGCGAAGCATGCCATTAAATGTTGTTGGCCCTCAACTCCTCGAGCACTTTTACATTATCAAACCTGGTACTTTTGAAAATATAATTGGATACCCCGCTCTACACACTTCGATGTTAAAAACCTGCTCTTATTTTAATAACTTCCCTAAAAGGTTTGCGTCATTACGATTTATGACGAACTCTTTCCATTGAAAACTCCAGCGTAGGCTATTTCTAGTTTTGGGGTCCCCATTCATTCAAAATCCCACAATCTTTTTGTCGCATTCTGCGCTGAAAGTGGTCTCCAATAAAAAATGTTTTCGCGTTAAGCGTTGCGGTTCATTTCTATGAGCGAGGGAAATGTATGCATCATTCTTCTGATTTTTGTTGCACTAACGATTACCGTATACATTCGAACAAGGGCCCCTGCTTGATTAAGGGCCTGTTTGAATAAAGGCCTGGTCTGGAAAGCTTTCCAAAAAAATAATAGCCAGTGTTTGAATAGTCACCCGGTAAATATTTCAGCTCAGCCCACCCTGACGCCAAC
Organism: Trididemnum miniatum; assembly: GCA_964006365.1. Classification (NCBI taxonomy): domain Eukaryota; kingdom Metazoa; phylum Chordata; class Ascidiacea; order Aplousobranchia; family Didemnidae; genus Trididemnum; species Trididemnum miniatum. The sequence goes on from OZ023239.1 coordinate 5,119,144, forward strand.
CGTTTGTTCGGCAATGCAGCGAGCGAAGATATGCAACTTTGTCAAACAAGCGGTAACATACAGCAAATTTCTCACTATCACAAACCTTTTCATGTCCAATTTGAATAAATTATGTAATATTTTCATTGAAAAACTATAACCAATTGTTAATACTGACATAATTATCAAGAAAATATCCGTTTAAAGAAGTTTGTTTTCGGACGCCGTTTTAAAACAAGAAATTTCTTTAAAAAAACGTCATCGCGATGCCCGTGTGGCACCGTATATTATTAAACGCCTGGTTGAGACCCATTACTAAAAAAATAAGGCCCCTTTTTGAGCATATGCGGTAACTATACCTTATTTTGTACCGTGTTTTGATAATTGGTGCATAGTTTGTGATTTGTGAAGTGTGTCGTACCAAGTACTACCGGTAACACTACCATATTGAGTAATTAGATATTTAGCTAACTAATAGCCATAGGCCCAATTATTATGAAACCGTGCAGTATTAATAAAAATTCAACAAAATATAGGGCAGTAATTTCTCTTTGAAACTTTTTAAAAAAAGTACCGACAAAAGTACCGCGGTGGAACAACCGCGGTACTTTTAATTTCAAGTACCGAGTACCGGTACCGGCCGGTACTTTTAACAAAGTACCGAGTACCGCCGGTACTTTAAGAAAGTGCCATGCCCACCTCTGCCTAAACCAATATTTTTGAAAAGTCTTGAACCTAAACTGAACCGTTGAAACTTAAATTTCTTGAACCTGAACCGGAGCGATATTTTGTCGGGTACTTGCTTTCACTGACACGCTTCAGATACAAGCATGCTAACGCGACGCTTTAATCCAGTTATAATAACACATGAAAATCCACCCGTGAATCGTTACAAGGTCATCCGGGAAAGAGAGCGACCACGAGTCCGCTTACCAGTTATAAAACGCAGAAACAGCAATTGCGAATGTGACGCAACATTCTCTATTGTGACGCAACATTCCTTCAAAATTAAGTCCACAAGGTGCGTCTCTCGAAACAAAATTGTCGTAAAAACAAAGCTCCCATTTGAATTGAAATCATAATTTGACGCTGTCAAACAAAATGTCTAAAACACGATAACAGAGATTGCCATGTAAACAAAATGTTGTAAAAGCACATGTTAGCTGGCATTTAATCATATCATTGGCCAGTATTTAACAAGACATTTGCTTGTGTAGTTCGGGTTCCATCACTATGGAATAAACTAAAGCGTATTGGTGCTGTGCACTGCACAGGATAATCTGAAGCGCGTTCACCATACAGATCCGACGCCATAGGAAAACCGTGCATGGTAACATTCTCATAAACATGGCAACAATGAGGTTAGAATGCGATAATGCGCATTTTTCATATCTGGAAGCTACTCTTGGATGCTGGCTTGGATCGCAAAGTTTCAAAATAAAAGGTCCGGCTGCTCGGTATGTAGCAAGATTCGAGGTATCCACAAACGAAACAGACGTTCAGGCATATAACAAAACCATAAACGAGAAACGAAAACTCAAATCTAGGATCATCGGTTTGACTTGACTCGGAAACAAGCCAGAGTCGACTACACCAGAGACAGGCACTTTATCTACTCGGCCATCTAATTGGTTCCGGCAACGTTCCGGTAAAAGAATAATAACTTAGTTTCATCAATGCTCCCGCTGCTAGCAATAATTGTTTACTGAAAAAGAGTACATCAATCAAAGCATGTAAAAAACAATTTAAAGATAAATATTTTAATGATATAGCTTATTCTAACTGTTCCATGTTCTTATTCCACTCTGATTTAAAATAGTAACCTATTCGTCCTGTTTTAATTTGGTCTTACCAATTCCTTGGCTCTTAATCTAAAGAGATGTAAAGACACTGCTTTGGAAGGACGACTGACATTTTTTTTTTGTGCTGCCGAGAGAATAACTAAGGAAGCAAAATTGCTATTTTAAATATTCAGTGCCGTATATTTGAATGCGTGATTTTTTCAATTTATGTAAGCTTGCCATCATTGTTCATAAAAACGCATCACCCTATTTTTGCTTCCCTGCTGTCTCCAAATTCCTTAGTTGAAGGAAATAACCCCGAATAAAACTGCTGTCATCGGTATTTTGACGTTCAGTACATCAATGAGCATGATTTGGCACAACTTTTAGCCTTGCCATCGCTTACTTGAAGAATATCACGTGACTACGTCGTGACGTCACGGGGACACAAAATCGTTGCTGTAAGGTGGTTATCCCCGGATAAAACTGCTGTCATTGGTATTTCGATGTTCAGTGCATTAATGCGCGTGATTTGGCACAACTTTTAGCCTTGCCATTGTTCACTTGAATAAATGTCATATTTGATCCCCCTAAAATGGGTAATTTAGGGGTAAAATCTCCGGATCCACCCCGGCAGCAATAAATATTTTGAAATTACCCGTAAGTGTGCAAGTTTTGATGTGGTCAAACCTTTTGCCGTCGTTCACTTGAATAAACCCTCTGGGCGCTCGCTCTAAGTAGGTCTATCTAATTTGTGTTTGTGCTTGAATTTTCTGTGAGTTGAAATAATTTACAGAAAGCATGTGATACCATACCACTTTACTGTTTCAAATCAAAATCAAATCTTCATTATACTCGCCGTATTACGCCGAAGCGTGTAACGAGTTGCGGGGCCCATCTCCGCGGCTTAGCGCCTGTGCTACATAGCTCCGAAGAAACGTCGCAACGGTGGCGAGTCGTTGGCGACACTGTGCCGATTTGACCGGCCCGGGAATCGAACCCCAGACCTCCCGCACCGATAGCGTGCGCTTTGCAACTGAGCTAACGGCCGGTCCACTTTACTGTTTACAAAACAACATTGGTATTTAAATGGTACAGGTATCTATGCCTGTGTGCTGCATGATATGTTGGTAAGTATCGGTACTGAGTGGAGTGCTAAATATTTTAAGTTTTCCTTTTTATATTTGGGTTGAATAAGATTAAAGGTTCGCGTAAAGAACGAGCTTTGGGCGGGATGGGCTTTGTTTCGTAATGAGTTGCCGGGTTGGTTATGGTTACTGCGCTAGAGGTTTCGGACCATGCGCGGTACAACTTGCAAAAAAGTGAGCCCGTGCCATCTCTAGCAGTGTTCCCTCTAGGATTTTGACTAGTGCGAATTTGCCGAAATGAAAAATTCATTGAAATTTTTGCCCAAAGATTTCACTACTTCGAGGTCCCCTTTTACGAATTTTTTGCATTAAATTTGCTTTTTCAAGATACAAGCTACAGTTCTGCATTAAAATATTCAAGTTTTTTGTTTTAAGTTTTTTAGTTTTGCATTTTATAATATTAATTTCTGGTTCAAAATCGGTAAAATTTGCCCAAAAATTTCGCATTTTTCTAAAATTTCTCTCTCTAGAGGGAACACTGATCTCTAGTATATACACCAAAACAGGATTTGGATTTGGAGTCGGATTCTGTTTCCTCAATATTTTAGGATTCGGATTCGGATTTTAACGCTTCGGATTAGGATTCGAATTGAAATTTTTAGACTCCGGACAACTCAATTTTATGATGTCATGACTGGACTGCTTTTTTAGGTAGAGTCTAAATTGCAACTCAAAAAACTGTTTCCAGAATGCTTTGATTGGCTGGCAGGTTTTCTTATTGCGTCACACTCGTAAAACAATCAAATTTCACAGGCACAAGTTTGGGGAGTGAAATCGAGTAAAATGGAACAGCCACAATTGCCGAAAATGCATGTTCAGCTCCTGCCTCCTCCTAGTCTACAGAACTAGCTAAAATGTAAGAAATGTAAGAGTTAGCCTAGTTAAGGTACGAATAGGCTTTTAAAAAACAGGTTTAGGCTGAATCGCAATGATTAAAAAATCACAGCCTTGCAGGCTTACGGCTACATAAAACATAAATTGAACAGTTAAAAAGCGCACTGTTTATAGACTAGACTGAAAATGCGAAGGTTAGTAGGCTAACGCAAGACGTCGGCAGAGCGGAGCAAGATACAGTAATGAATTCCTCAAATGTATTCGGATAGGTACTTTCTCGGTAGAACCTTCCATAAAAAACAGAGTCCAGGGCGGTGCCACAAAAAGCACTGGTCTGTTTGTACATTCAGCTGTTCAGTGCAAGGTTCCACAGATTTTGAGTTTGAAGTAACCGGCACCATGTTTGTCTAACCATGACGCAATTCTGGGCTTCTCGTAGGCAGGTTATCGCGCCAAAGTTACATAAGGCGTGCGTGGCCGAATGGTTCGCAGCGTCGTTTTTGATACAGCCAGAATTGCAAGGTTGACGGTTCAAGTAGGCGCTGTCAAAAATGGGGCCATGGCAAAAGGGCCATGGCTTCTCTCTGAAATTTAAATTACAAATTATCATTATCAAAATAAAAGTACTAACTTTTAGCGCCTCAGGTGTTTTAATCGTTCTTGACTTCGAGCAGACTACGTGTGTAATGTGTTTATGTTGGTGGGGGAAGGGGGAGGGGGCGTGCCTTTACAAATTCTTATACCTCTAAATTTTATGAACATTGCCAAACGCCGAAGTTTTATTGCTACGTTGCAGGCAAGTGATGTACAGTAACTTCCCGCTTAAGTTCGCGACTTGAATCCGAACGCCTGGTGCGAACTTATGCGGGAGGTGCGAACTTAGCAATTTGGCTAGGGTTTCGTCTTTGATAGTACAAAGCTTTTAATTACGTTATGAAAGGCCCTATTCGTGCCTCATTAATCGCGTGTATCAAGCGTGTTACTTTATTACCATTAGAGCTAGTGCCTCATTGTTACGTAACTGATACATTGATATAAAAGCTGCACAATTAATTAATGCAAGGTATTATACAACATATTCTCTAATAGTCTAATATAGTACAATGTCCAACAAAGTGAAACGTTTGATTGAATCAGAGAGATTGGAGTTATCTCCTTGCTGAGGCAGCCAAATCCTGCAAGTAAACGAAGCATAGCTCGACAGTATGAAGTGAGTGAGGCTGCTATTAGAAAAGTTTGGTTGAATCGTGAAAAAGTTGATTCCAGTTTTTTTGAAATTTGGTGCGAACTCTACTGGGATGCGAACTTCAGCGGGAGGTTACTGTACAGACAATTTACGTTATGTTGATTGAAAAAAATCGTCCCGTTGAGCGCTCTGTTGTTATAATAGCCTACGATGCGCAGTTGCACACTGCTGCGAATACATGTTTATTTTTATCAAGACTTGAATCAAAAGTTATGATGAACTTTGATTTCGACTTTACCGGTATCTTATGTGCTGACCCCTCACTAACTTACCGGTAGTAACCGTTGTCCGTAGGCCTATCTATACACGCGCTGCATCTCGTCGCTTTCTAATTTTCAACACTCCTGGACATGAATAAAAACTTCACTCCTGGAAATGAGTAAAAATTGTACCCGGTTGTGAACTTGTCTTTTAAACAAGTGTGGATGAATGAGGGTACCCATTCACAACTCTTTCCAGGTAACCCTTGGGCAAGATTTAAAACCTGTTAGCCTCCCAATAGCTAGGGTCACAGGCTGAAATCTTGGTGCTAATCCAGTTTATTTGCAAAATTGATCTCGTTTGCTATAACACGTTGCTTAACTAACTAATTAATTAATTTTGTTTCTGTGTTGGTTCGTTGTGTGCGTGTGTTTTTGTTGTGAAATCCAATTGTTTTTCTTTTTGTTCATTGTTAAAGTCACGCAGCCATGCCTAGTTTTTTTGACGGGCATGTTTTAACGATTACCCGTTTTGCTGCGTGTGCTCTTTTCCGTGTTCTGCCAACACTTATTTTCAACAAGTAAAATGATCTATGCGTTCATGAATGATGATACATTAGTGCGTCCGGGTCAACAACGTAGTATGGTGACGATTGCCTGACAAAAATTTACCACCAACTGGACGTTTTTGAGAAAAAGATAATTTTTTTAGCTTAATTTAGCGATCAGTTTACGACTTAGGGCGCGTTCACACATAGCGGTTTTCGCAACCAGACTCCAAACTTTATTTTGTTTTTGTGAACGCAGTTTTCAAAATTTTGAAAATTGTTTCAACGATTCAAAAACCAACGTTATTCACGTCTTCAAATTACTGAAAGAAGTTTAAAAATCATCAAAATTACGTTTACAGTAACAAAAAGAAGCTTCGCGCCTGGTTGCGAAAACCGCTCTGTGTGAACGCGCCCTTAGACAGAAATTCCACAAAATTTATGTTTTCATCAATATGAGGGGAGTGTGCTGCATTGCTGCTATAAGTAGCCTAAATGACGCCAAATTTGAAAGTTACACAATTTGCCCCCCTCAATTTTTTTCTGGCTACACTCTTGATTATATTCTAGTCTCTTATCTCTTGATTATGTTGGTTCAACTACCAATCCTAGCTTCGTCGCGTCCTTTCAGATGCTTTTGATTATAGACTATCATCCTTGCTTGGTAAAATCGAGCGAGCACCAAATAAAAGAAGTTAACTGCTCAAATGACCGAGTGGTAAGTGCAGACTTGGGTTTGTACTTTGATTCCGAGTCGGGTCAGACTTTTATGAGATACTTTTATCCGAATCGGGTCAGATACTTTTATGCGTACAAACCTGTGAGCTAAGCAGTTTTTTATTCCTATTAGTCGGGTTCACTTCCCAAAAAAATTCTGGATTATTTTCTGCAGGTAGCTGTGAAAGACGAAATACTTTACGAATTTGTATTATATTAGTTGCACATTAATCCTTCTATCAAGAGCAAGCGTTCAAAGCGCTACAACGAGCTCGCTTAGAAGTTGCCGGCCGCCTGTCTACCTCACTAAGTTGGGAGAATTCCGCTAAGTAGGCCTACCGGTACCCTTCCCTACGGCACAACAAGTAAACTTGCCGACTTGTTCTCCACTCTGTCCCTTTAATGCTGAGCATCAAGCAGGGAAGCTGTAAATACCAATTTTAAAGTCATTGGTTTGACCCGACTCAGAATCAAACCCGAGTTTACTGCTCCAGAGGCGGACGCTTTTACCACTCAGCCATCTGAGCTGTTTGAATCAAGCAGCAAACCAAATTCTTCAAGAATTTGTATTGGTTGCGGATTTCCTTGTTGTGGGCAGTAAAGGAAAGCTACCCGTATCTGGAAACATACATCTATGGACATAGTTTTAGAACTTTTTAAGAAACAGTTTGAATAAGTTTTTAAAGCTCTTATTTGTTTCAAAAAAAGTAAAAATTCGGAAAATACAAGTTGTGCTTGTGCCTTCGCGATCCGTCACGGCATTAAGTGACGTACTGGTTGTTGTATTCCAATCTCACCGCTTAGGTTGCAACATGAGATCGTTAGGTTTTTTTAGGCAGGACCTTCACCAGTAGTCATATAACCTGCTGTGTATCCAATATCCATTGCGAAAGAAGTTGTGCAAACAAGAGTTTCGACATTGCGTTTGTAAAAGCATGATTTTGTTTCAGAAAGTTGCATCCGATAAAAGTAAGAAAACACGTTGCTTTTACAGCAAGAAAGGGTTTTTGCACTGCTTAAAGTAAAGCCGGTATGGAAATTTAATCAAGGAAAGATACGACTTGCATGCAGTGATAGACATGGTATCGCAGGTAAGTGCGACGACAGACTTTTTTACTTTCGTGTTGACTGTGCAGTAGGGACTTTTCACTGTCAAGGTTTCACTGTTTCACTGTCAAGGTTTCACTGTCAAGGTTCCCGTTGTTCATCTCGTCAGATTACATCTGAGATGTAGTAGTAGAAGAACAACTAAACGATTGACGTTACGGCATGCATGCAGTAGAAGAGGAGTCAAAGAATACAAGAGTAGGCATAATTGCAAGTTTGCAACATCCAGTAATGTAAAGTGTACTTTAATAAATCAAATCTTTATTATACTGGCCGTATTACACCGAAGCGTGTAACGAGTGGCGGGACCCATCTCCGCGGCTTAGCACCTGGGCAACACAGCTCCGAAGAAACGTCGCAGCGGTGGCGAGCCGTTGGCGACACTGTGTCAATTTGATCGGCCTGGAAATCGAACCTCAGACCTACCGCACCGATAACGTGTGCGCTAAGCAACTGAGCTAACGGCCGGTCTAAAGCGTACTTTTATGCACCAAAATCCATCTGCTAATAATGCTTAATTTATCAGTAAAAGTGGACTTCAAATGAATATATGAAAAGTAACAGCAATTCTTACAAATAAAAATTTTTCAGAAACAACTTCTTTCATGGACACACCAAAATATCGTCCTTTTATATTATTTCAGTAAGTAGTCCTATAATATTTAAGCTTCGAAACTATCAAAAACTTTAACTTCTTAAACATGAGAAAAAATTACAAAAAATTTACCGTAACCAAGCTGCAGGCAAAAATTCTCTGTGGAGAACTGTCATTAATCCAGCGAGAAACTTGTCTGATCGCCATCTCATGTGGTACTGCTTCAGAGTTCTATTCTGTGTCTCTACTCCATTGTTCGAATTGATACAAATTCGAAGCTTGTTGCGGTAAAGTTGCAACCACCGCCGTATTACAAACGAAATTTTGTCAAAGGTTTCTATTCTGATTTTGCGCGTTATTTCGCTTTTTTTTTGCTTTTGGGGATCGCGACACACCAACAGAACCAGGCCTTCGAATCATGATTGTCCACAACGAGGCAAGATACATACAGATTTATTATTGCGTGGTTTGCAATTGGTTTCTTGCACTAAACGCATTATATTAATAAAAAAAAAATTCAAAGAAAACGATAGCATACAGCTTCTAACAGCTGTCGTGCTGACTGTTTACCTCCTTTTGTGACAGCCAAGTATTGTCCAAGTAATTTCTTATTGCGCATCCATAAATCGCTTTCTCTGAGATGTCGTAGCGCTTTGTTGTAACTTTCCTCATCTGCAGCTTTTGCTACGTTCCGCATAAGAGTCAGCAAGCGTGCTCTATCATCTCCTACACCGTTTTCTGATTTTTTTGCCCAACGTTTCCACGCTTGCTCCCGATGAAATTTGCAGTTTAAAACTCAGCATTCTGCATGTAATTATTCCAGTCATCCAATAACCGTAAATTATTGTTAAAAAGCTATAAATGTAGCAAGAACTTTCGCTTGTCTGTCCCAACATATCAAGTTATTAGTAACTAATAAATTACTCATTACTTTTCAGGCAAAGCTGCCACTGGAATGCCAGTTCAAATCAAGTTTTGTGAATGAACTTCATGTGGCATTCATCGGTACGTGAGGTTGTGTAGCATATATGTGTAGCATAGGTCGCTTAGCTAAAAAGTACGATTAGAATTGTAGTTTTATGCTTGGTTGAAGTATCAGGCGATACGCCTTGGTTTGATAGTGTTTGCGGCTATGCAAAAAAGTCTTTCCTTAATTACATCATTATAGTTTGCATTGCAGACCAAACTTCTGTAAACTTGTGCATTGTGTAAACTACGTAGTGATTGTGTTCGTAGCACCGGTACCTATAATAAAATATGTTACATTATTAAAGGTAAAGGTGCGGGACAGCGGGTGCTAAGCACACATTGTGTAGGCCATTCTCAATTGGCGGCCCATTACAAATATCAATCATGAATGATTGAACGCTGTTAGAATACATACAAAACGAACAACACTCATACGCTTAACCCTTCGCACTTCCGCTTGTGCCGAGCGCCTGGCGGGAAGCTGCAGATACTACTTTTAAAGTCTTTAGTACGACCCGACCGGAATAAAACTCCAGTCTTCCGGCTACCAAGTGGACGCTCCTAACCGATACACCAAGCGGCGGTTAATGCATTATTAAACTCTCATTGTAATACCTGCTAATGAATTTTCAATGGCATGAATTTCAGCTTCGCAGCAATCCGTAACAAAAAATGAAGGTTTCCATTCTGGATTTCACGACTTGATTATTTGCAATGCTTCTTCGATGTCTTTGCGCGTTTCATTTTGGATGATGAAAGTGGCCACTACTGCATATAGCCGAATTTTGTTTTGACACATAGCAAAAAAAAAGAGACAGCGCGTATTTGAACGTTTTGTACGTGGCATTCAAAAGGCAAATGTCTTGTTCATAACGTAATAAAAGCCGTCTTTGCCAAGACATTTGGTGCAAAGCCAGCAACGTTTGCGCGCCGGAACCAGTCGATTCTTCTTCACATGCTTTTGATCCGCCAGTTTCATTCCCAAATTTTTTTGCAGCAACGTAAGATCGTAACAAGAACTGGTCTTGGGAATCTACGGAAGCTTTCCATTCGCCAACAAGGAGTTTGAGATGGTCCTGATCCTTCTTTGCAACTATTTGTTCGGCGATGGCCAGGCGGAAGTGGTTCCGGATATCTTTTTTACAAGGATAAAAACGTCGATTCGAGAATTCTGGCTTATCTTCATTGTTGAACAATTCGTAGTAAACATACCGCTTTAGATAGCGTTCGATTCGCTTTCGCGATTTCAAAATGCCTATTATTTGCTAAAACTTTTCCAAGACTGCGCCCTTTAAAGGTGGGGTTCGGTGCAAAACAATACGCTAGGATTAGTTTTGCTATGCCTTGAATTACTCAATAGCTTTGGTCGGATGTTAAAATTCGATTTCGTTAAGAAGTTATTGGCAAAACAAAGTAAAAAAAATACTGGCTTCTGATTGGCCAGTTTCATTCGTGACGTCATTGGAGGGCAAGCAGATACAGTTTCTTCAATCAGCAGTCTAGGCTTTACCACTTGTTGATGATTGCATTGCCCTGGCTGAGTTTTAGAAAAATAAATAGTTGGTTTTTGCATGGCTCCTGGATGCAGCAACAGATTTACATATAAGCTATATGGTATTTTTTTGTGCGGAAAATGTACAGATGGCAGTTAACATATAATCGATGTTTGAAATTTTTATTTGTGATATCGGTAACAAACAGTGCAAAGAGCTGAATTTTTGTGGTGTGGTAGAGGTATGTTTTTAATGGGTAGATTGAAAGTAGGAGTAAGATCCTTTTTACTTCTGTTTGGAGGCTTCAGTGAAATAGGCTACTTAACCACCTTTCATATTAATCTGTTTAGTGATCTAATAAATATCAGGTCATGCTTTTGTGTGTGTATTTATGTAGATTCACCAGTGGTGTAAAAAGTAGGCTACTTTGAAATTATGCTTAGGTAAAAGTATTGTTACTGACAGGGAAGGCGGGCAGGGAAGTACAAAGTACCCGGGCCCAGTCATGTTTTGAGGAATTCGTCACAGGTTTTGAGGGGCCCCGCTCTTATAAAACTTTTTTCTTTAGAGCGAGACACACGCGAAGAAATGTTGGAGAAATTACGTCTTCGCTATGAGACCTTTTTTTGGATATAAACGAAAAAATAAGATTAAATTTAAGTACCGGGGGAAGAGATGGAAACCGGTTAGGTCAACCGGCACCGGTCGGGTCGAGATTCTTCGACCGCCCGATCTAAAAACCACTCAAATTCCCTTCTCTTGCAGCTAAAATACACCTAAACACCAAACGAAATATAGCCTACATACCGATATGTGTTTTTTAAAAAATTTGTTTTAAAAAAAAAAAAGTTTGTTTTCTGTTTACTTATATTAAAATACTCTTTTTTTTAGATAGAACTTAAACCAAAAGAAATTATTACCGCTCAGATGGCCGAATCGATAGAACGTCTGCTTCTAGAACGGTAGATTCCGAGTTCGGTTTAAAGTAGGATTAAACCAATGACTTAAAAGTTGGTATTCATAGCTTTTCTGCTTGACGCTTAGCATCAAAGGTAACAGCGTGAAGATATATTATTGTAATTGTAACGTGAACCGAACCCGAGATTTGCAATTTATCAATTCAATTGATGATCGCGGGTGCAATCGCTGTACTTTTAGCGTCTTCTCAAATTTTACAAGTTTTTCTGTTTCGGCGTTTGGCATAATTTCAAAAGCTTTTGTTTAAAAGTTCCCAATAATGCAACATGTTGTTCGCTCCGTACGGAAATTGCACCGAAGAAGGACAATTTCATCGCTGGGAACAATCTCCATCGAGAGTATTTTTTTTACCATAACCATAATGCCGGTGTGCGCAAAGCAGGGCACGCCATAAGCGTGAGCATGGTACGCGAACGGTTTGGTATCAAGTAATTCTTCTATTTACGATCAATCACTGTTTCTTCGTTGAAAACAAATATTTCAAGTTTTGGTCCATCGAAAACGTCTTGAAAGCAGTGGGTTTTCATGACAGTAACTTCTTTCGGTAGGCAAGCTAGTTATTCGTGATCGCAAGTATTTATTGAAGTTTGTACTTGTGTGTTTTACGGAAGTTCGTTTCCAATACCAACGAATATGTAAAGTGGCGAAGCACGCGGCAAGATTATTTTTAACAATTTGGCCCGTGTGGTCATTTGAGTTCTGCAGACGCGCTCTACGGGTTTCTTCAACAACAGGAGTGGTAATTCATTCATTTTCATTTTATTCGCTTCAAACAATAATAAGTGTGTGGTGATCGTGAAAACCACAAACAGTACAGCTACGAAGATATAAACCGATGCATTAGTACTAAAGCAATGCCGGTGCGTTGATTACATTTTAGGATTCTAACAAAAATAAAATACGGTCTGTAACGGCAAAGTGCAAATCTTGATTAACCGCAACGGTTCATCAAAACAAAAATAAGAAAACAAGAAATTGGCTTTATTTACCAACCTACATCTGAGGCTTTTATTCTTTTTCTTTAATGTGCATAGATACACATATATGTCAGATTTAATGGTACCTCGCTCGCACAACAGTAAAGCACGCGTAAAATGGTAACATGCATCGATTTCAGGAGACTCTAAGGAGCCAACCAGGAACAAAACAGGAAAACAGAGCACATGACACAGCATACAAATAAAGTATACACAACATGCACGGGAAAAAACGAACACTATAAAACTGCAGCGGTGTTTAAGCGGTTTATGCCGAATAAGAATTCCAACAACACGTACTTTTAGAAACTTTCTATCTGGAAAAACTTTTCATGTAAGAAATTTATCTTTAATTTAACGCTACAAACGTTGGCCGGCCTTTAAATAAAAAACACGATTGTTTAGGATTGTTTCCTTTTTTTGAATTCTCTTCGTATTCACGCTTCCATAAGACCTGTAGTAAGTCGTACCTGTACTTCGTATCAGAGATGGACACGGAGCTGGATCCGGAGTGGAGCCGGAGCCCGGCTTTATTTTTTGGATTCGGAGTCGGATTTGGCTTTGGGTTTTTGAATTAAAGCCGGATACGGATCAGGATTTTAGCCTGAACCTGAAATCCAAAAATTATATTTCGCTATTACTTAGCATGATAGAGAAACGTAATATTTAGGCTTGGGCATAGGTTCAAATCCGGATCCGGAGCGGATTCGGATTCTAAAATTTGTCCACAAACAGGAGTCCAAGTCTTTGGAACCGGAGCGGATCCGGAGTCAGTTTTTTGTCACTCCGCCCATCTCTACTTCGTATACACCGCTGCATTAAACTTGCTAAATACGAATAAATAATTAAATACTTGTTGAATACGAAACAAACAAAAACAAAATCGACATCGAATGGAGAATGAACATTCAGTAATTTACAGATTGTAAATTAATTCTGCTAATGTGGGTGGATAGTACTCGTATTGTTTTCATTTTTTTTCTTATTTTTCATGCGTGTTGTATTATATTTTTATGTGTAACATGCTGGCTCAATTCAGCGTTAGAAATGAAGTTGAAGGAACATGCATGAGTAATTAAGTATACATGCAATTAGCCATGCTATGTTTAATGAATCTTCCCTTTGAGACGTCCGGCTATTCGCCAATTTCGTGCCCAAAAGTGCGTGCACGCACACCGCAGCACCCTTACATTACAGAGTGTTTAAGGAGGCTATTAGGGGAGAATTCCAGATCAAGGGATTCACTGACAGTAGTTTTTCATAGTCAGTTTATAAATTGGGTGCAACCAGGCAAGTTAAAATTGATTTCACGTTCTTGAGGTGCAGTATTGATGGACATGACACATTCCGCCTGAAAAAAAAAAATGCAAAAAGATACGGATTAGTAAGTTTTGGTACAAAACAAATTTGTTTTTGAACCATGCTGTAACTCAACGCACCCGCAAGGCTGTTTAATTGTTAAACCTGATATAGCACATAATTTGGTTACTGTTTCATCTCAAATCTGGCTGTGTTGAATACCAAGGCAACAGTACAGTAAGGACGCAGTTTTCGATGGTCAACCACAGTGCACCAAACTTGTCGGGAATTCTTAATTGTGCATTTATTGGGGGGCCTAAACGACTGACAGGTAATTAGCCGGTAAACTGAAAGGTGACAGGTAAACTGAACACCCATGACTCAAAAATTGGTACTGTATTCACAGCTTCCCTACTAGACATTCAGCATTGAAGGGATCATGTGAAGCAAGCCGACAAGTTCGCTTGTTGTGTGTTGGGAAAGGCACTAAACGGGATCCCCCGTCCAAGTGTGGTAGGCAGATGGCGGCAACTTCTAAGCGAGCTCGTATAGCGGCCCATCGCTTTCTCGTGATAGGAGGATAAAAATGCAAATGATAAAAATAAATAAAACCAGCTCACAAGGTGTTCTCCGGCACCGGCAGTTCATAAATTTGAATTTAATTTTTTCAAAAGTAACAAGTTTGAATTAAAAAATTAAGAAATGATTGGATCCAACTCTGTACCGGCCTCCTTTCTCAAGTCCTATACGCGCACTCCTACACACAGTATGTTTTTTATGACATCAATACGCAGTTTATGACACTATTTAAAAGGAAACGATAGCGACTAATTTCAAAACTGAAATATAGAATCTGAGCGCAAAAATTTTCTTCAACGCGATTCGCAAAGCTAAGTTTCGTTCTTGAATTGATGAAACTTAGGGTCCTTTGAGGCAATTTGGGGCCCCTTTTGGGCAGTGTGCCCCCCAATTGGGGGGTTTGGGGTGGCTGCTACTGCTCTGATTACGCCCCAACTAGATTATGAGGCAGAAGAAATCAAGCGATAATAGGCGACTCGAAAGAAAACACGGGATTTTTTCCAAAATTGCAAAATTATATATTACGCTTACCTTAGTGATGTCTGGTTTTTGATCACGTTCACTAGATATCTCAGGATCTTCCACAGAAATGAACATTTCGAATTTAATGCACTAGTTTTAACAAATTAAAACAAGTCAATAAACAATGTCCTGAATAAAAAATTGCAATGCACTTACGACAAAAGGTTAACTTGTAAAACTGATTACTTATTGAAGGATCAAATCTAATGAAGCAAGTTTTAAATGCTTTATTATTAGATCAGATACTTCAATAAGTTATCGGTCGACCGGTCCGGTCGACTTTTTTTTACGGGAGGTGCATGTTCAGTGTTCAATAAACCTAATGAAAAACTCTAGTTTACACCAACTTTATCACTGCATGTATTAAATACATAGAATTTCATCTAATAAAAAGAGTATTTAAATGAAAGTAAACAGAAAGCAAACTTTTGTTTTCAGAAAGTGTGATTTGTTAATGCCGTTTTTCATAAACTATTTGAAAAACAAATATCGAAGCGTGTCGTTCGGTTGGTGTTTAGGTGTATTTTAGTTGCAAGAAAGGAGAATTTGACTGGTTTTTTGACCGGCTTCACCGGCCGGTCGAAGAATCTCGACCTGACCAGCTGGTCAACCCGACTGGTTTCCATCCTTGCGCTAAGCCGCGGAGATGGGCCTTTCGGCATAATATGGCGACTATAATGAAGATTGGTAAAATTTGAACTAGGGGCGCTCTATACAATGCAAAAATCTCTTATTTTATACCAAATGTTCTTAAACTTTCTCAGTCACGCCCCCTTTGGCATTAGTTATTTTTGCCCACGCCCCACCACCAGTGCCGTGTGAAGACTGTTGCCCCCCCCCCCCCAAGAAAAAACTCCAGATGGGGCCCTTTGATATACAAACATATTTAGGTCAGTTTCACGCTTTTTCGACTCGGTTACTAACTTTCCTCATTAACTGCATCGTTTCAAGGGACGTATCCAGAAATTTCCTCAGAATCGGCGCCCCAAACTTTCGTACACGCAGTTTTTTTCGGTGTGTGGCAAAGTCAGAGTAAATTTAAAGCAGAATAAAAATTAATGAAAACTCTAGGGGGGTCCGAGGGCATGATACCCCGGAAAACTTTTAAAAATTTTATTGTAATTTACGTCATGTAATTGTTATTATTATAGTGCTTTTTCAACAACTTTTCGACGAAATTTTTAAAATTTATTGCCTCTAATTTTGAGTTTAATACAACAATATCGTGGGGCCCCTACAAATCCCCCCGCCCCCGACTGGAAAGACCGAACTTTAGGGATGCCTCAATACGGCACTGCCCACCACGCTACAAAAAACATGCAGAAAACAATTATATAACAATTTATTTGCAATGTCTAAATCGATTTAATGGGAAGGATGCAGCTGTTTTTGGGAAACAAGTTTTGATGTTTTACGAAAAAATGATTTGAAAATACCTTTGTTCAACCATCAAGTCACTGCTTACGCCTACCAGTTTAAGAATCTCTGCTCGTAAGTCTAAACACTCACAATTAAGGACTTGGCTGAGTTTAAGAGCCCTCCATACAAACAGTTTTTTTGAACTAGGGGGGTCGAGCCCCTCACCAAGGCAACCCTGGTGGCATAGCAAAAAAACTAAAAATGAGGGGGCGCATGGCACAACCCTAGCTAAATACCCTCCTGAATGTTGGCTTACTTGTTGTGCCCTTCTTAAAGGGTGACTTCATCTTACAGCAGTAGAATAGTGGTGTTTGTAAGTACTCGCTTTTATGAGACGGTGAAAAGCAGTGTAGCCTATTGAAATTCAGAAGAGGTGGGCTACCTACCGGTAAGAGTGAATTCCCAGCATACCCATGATCAAGCTGTGTTTACTCAGCAAAAGTTCCAACGCTACTTCGAAGATGCACTGGTGTATACGTGATCTCGCGCCACACCCTTTTCCGTCTTCCGTTCTTCAGAGTGCTGCCGATGGACGAGGATGCTTGAACTTATTCCTTACACTGTTACAGAGTAGACCTACTGGTACCGCAGCTGTTTTCTGATAACGATGATAACCTTTCCATTTTCTTTCAACCCTATGGTCTACAAACATTGTACTCTATAACCGATTAATTGATATTTCATGTAGCCGTAAGCCTGCAAGGCTATAATTTCTAAAATCATAGTGATTCTGCCTAAATCTGTTGTTTTGAAAGCCTATTTTTGCCTCGTAGCTACTGTAGTAGACTAAGAGGGTCCGAACACACATTTTCAAGAATTGTGGCTGTTCCATTCTACCCGATTTCACTCCCCAACCTTGCGCCCGTGAAATTTGATTGTTTTACGAGTGTGACGCAATAAGAAAACCTGCCAGCCAATCAAAGCATTCTGGAAACAGTTTTTTGAGTTGCAATTTAGACTCTACCGCTTTTTTAACTGACGTCAAAACATTGGTTATGATGCAGAAACTAGAACTAAAAACTGCGGGCCTGAAGCCCTCTAAAATTAGACATGTGGACAGGGTAAGTGTTAAATACCAGAAGTCTACCAGTAGTTTGCCAATTTGCGAAATCGAGAAGAGTAATGCAAGGAATCAGACTGTTAGAGATTGATTTGGATTTCTCACCTTCAACAGTTGGGATTTCAGGAAGTTCAGCTTGTAGCCTAATTTGGACTCTGGGGTCTATCAATGTCAATGAATTTTAGTTTTACAAGATTTGATTTACAGTTTAATGATTTATTTTCAAGAGTACAGAGTATGAGTAAGATACTGTAGGCTACAGGTATATTTGTTTTGTGCGTAGTGATTCCACTCCGGATTATTTTTTTCAAAATTTGACTTTGGTCAATTGACTTACTGGTAACTGTCTACAAAAATTTTGGTCATTTCAATTATTTTTTGGTCATGTTTTAAGTAACAAGATGTGGAACGAAATATACACCAACTTCTTTGTAATCGCTACACAAATAAAAACTACTTTAATCAGTTTGATATTTGTTAAAACTGACACTGTGACATCGGTAGTCCATTTGTAATTGTTGCTTGCTTATTGGCAAGATATTTGCTTCGATCAATTGACCAAAATGGCTTTAATTTTTTCGAATTTTACGAATTTAATTTGGATTATGACCAAAATTTAGCCGAAGAAAATGGGTCTCATCTAGAATAAGCCCTCACGTTTTTTCTGTCTGCGAACCTTAACCTAACCAATAACCTGACCCTAACCAAATCTAGCCCTAACCAAACCTAACCCTAACTAAATTTAGCCCTGACCGAACTTAATCCTAACCCCAATCAAACCTGGGGGCTGATGCTAGGTCTAACCCCAAAAAAGATTTCTTTGGGTTGTTTTTGATTAGATACGGTAGTCTAAAATGGGGTTGTTGTAGACATGATTTATTCTTAGAAGTCCTAGGTCCTAATTGGTATGTGGTAGGCAGGTAGATTAATCAAAAAGTTTTGTATATATCTGAAATGGATGTTGAAAATACATCAACCAACTCTCAACAGTTTGTAATCTTGCTTGGCAAGAAGTATCCAGTGATTCAATGCACCAATGAAATGAACTCTATCGATACTTTGGTCAGTCACAGTAAAGATACAAATGAGACAGAGTCAATTGTTAATGGGAGTACTACTGCTGAGGGAATTGCTGGAGATTTTGTGGTTGACCAAAGTAAAGATGTGGTTCCTTCTTCGCTTGATGAGTTTAGTACCCAAGTATCTGATGCAGCCCAAGCAATTCAACTTTCTTTGGATCAATTAGAAAAAGAAGACATTGTTCCAAATGAAAGTTCTGATATTAATAACGATATGAACAACCCAGATGGTGGTACTATTGGCTTTGATTTGGCTGAGTTAGCTGAAGAAACACCAGAGGTACCGGGAGTTGGAGATTTACCTTCCACTGATGATGCTGTTGCTTTAGCTTTGTCAATTAATGAACCAACTGATCATCAGGCATTTGAATATGCAGTTCCTTCTGATGGAAATGATACTTCAGAAGCTGGTGATAATGAATGTGCGAATGCAGAATTAGAAGCACCTGAAAGACTGTTAGAAAATGAAGAGGCCAATGATAGAAATGATGTGCCAGAAGACAGTGATAATGTTGCATTGCTGCACCAAAATCCAAGTGATGCAAATGATGCATCTACTAACAATGGCTTTTCAAGTTCACAAATTGCTGAATCTGCTATTGAGCAACAACAGCATGTGATAGAAATTGATGGTGATTCGGACTCTGTTGTTAGTGTTTCAGGTAAACTGGTCATCACTGAGTATGCCCAATCAGAATGGAAAGGTACCACATACACTGCACAATGCTTAAGAAATGGCTATCAAACACTAGTTGATAACACTGGCTGTACATTCATGAGAAAAGTTAGAGGTGATAATTACTGTGCTTTGAGAGCGACAGCTTTTCAAATTTTTTCACAAAACATTAGTATATGTGGTGATGATTCAGATTGGAAATCACATGTAAAAACATTGCCTGACATTCTGATAAATGAATGCAATTGTTCATGGATAGTAAATTGGAGCTTTGCAAATAGGCTGCAATTTGACTCTGAAAATAGACTCAATCTTATGCAGGAATGTCTTGATTATTTTGTTGAGCAAAAAGAGCTGTCAAATGCAATGGAAAATGCTGAAGATCGAGTCGCATATTTTTATTCTTTGTTTAACTCCGGATCAAATGCTGAAATTAAGCTCTTCGAAGCCTTGAAACTTATGATGTTAAAAACAGCAGTTGATCTTCATCAATTTCAATCAAGAGGTGAAGATGTGCCAGTATTTGCATGGTTACTTTTTGCAAGGGATAGCAGTGAAAATCCAGAATCACTGATGATGAATCATTTAAATTTAGCTGGAAACACTGGTGGTCTTGAACAGGTTAGTGCAGCATTGGTTAAAACATTGCGAGAAAGAATTTAAGACACAATTTTGGTTTGCTTTATGGACAGGAAATGTGCCTGATAAGAATAAATAGACAAAAATTGTGGAAATAATTTTGTGATTACTCCAGACTTGATTTTTTATTAAAGACAAGGCAAACAATATCCTTATGATTCTCATGTATTTTAAGGTTGAAATGTGTCTGCTTGGCCAAGCATTGCAAGTAACTCTACGTGTTTTCCGTCCTTCAAGCGTTGAGCAAGAAGACTTTGTATCTCATTATCCTGACGATATGAAAGATGTGTGGAAAAGCGTGGATCTTATTGCAGAAGACGACCGCCACTATAACATAGTAGCGTAATCGTGAAGCAATTCGGCAACTGTGTCGTCGGACTCGTCGGCAAAAATAAATAACTGGGTGCGCTTTTCACTTTTCAGAATATAACTTTGTTTTGCTAAAAAGTTTCTTAAGCTTTAAGCCTCGCCCGTCCAATCTGTACGTTTGCGGAAATTCTGATTTGCGTCAAATAAGCTTCTCGTTTGCTCACAATTTGTTTTGTTCCCTCTTACAAAATAAAGTTCCCTTGTGGCTTACAATGCAGTACTATATAAATTTAGCACGTAGACTTATGAATTTTAGGTTCTCGACTAGGAACGAGAACTTGTTAAGAACACCACACGTCCCCATTTCTTCATGTTTCTGGAAAACGAAGCGTAGTTTTTTGTGCTCAGCAAGTCAAGTATTTTCTTGTATGAATTTGTAGAGTATGTACGATGTTAGCTGTTGTGTTTGTGGAATACATGGATGACTAAGTTTCGGACTAATGGTTCAAACTTTTAAACTGATAATTTTGTTATTTGTGCCTACCGTTCCTTTGGTTTTCGGTAGCACGTTTTTGGTTGGTGCATAAATACTGCCGTAGTTTATCACGCGAACCAAGTACATAACGAAAAGCAAGGTGGAGTGAAATGTTGCTGCTATGAAGTTCAGATTTTGTGGACAGCTTCCTGCAAAGCAGCATCCTATCCTCTCCCGCTTAAGATCATGACTTGTGTGCTAATGGCCTGGTGGTTGTAGTTCATGCGCTGTAATCATTACGATGCAATATTTTCGCACTTTATTATTATTTTTTGTTTATATAAATATATAGAATTTCTTTATTGTGATCTTGATTGTGGCCAACGGCTCGCCATCGTTGGCGAGTCTTACAACTGTGATTTGATCTAATTTTGGTTATGAAATAGCGCTTCATGTTGCAAGTAATTAGTGATATTGTATAAAAATAGTATTTAGTCACGCCTTTTACTTCATTGGGTAAAACAATAACTTCGATACTTACGCCACATAGCAGAACCAACCAGTGGCGTACGCAGGAATTTTTAGTGGAGGGGGTTGAGTGACGTCACATCGTGTTGACGTAGGGATACTACAATTACAGTAGTTTAGATGCGTTAAAGTGCATCGAATTGTAATGTTTCTAGTCTGAATTACAGTATTACCGTACGCAATAGCAGTTACCCAGGATTAAGCTATATAATGCCATAACTAAGGAAACAACCAAGATATTTCATTCATTCTTTTGCTTGATGCTTTGCACTTCATTTAACGAGAGAAAAGTTTTCACAGGAACTCAAGCTGTCAAGCCGTGGTTAAAAATTTTAGTCCACCTCATTTTCGGGCCATAGGAAGGTTAACTGACTTAAGTAGATTTAGCTTTAGCAACGTCACAAACAGGGTGCAGCCAGGAGGGTAAAACAGGCAATTGCTTCCCTCCAGAAAAATCTTTTTTCAAGAACCAACATTGATATAAACAACGTAAAAAAAACTTCATATGAACGTATGCACTCATTATAACGGGGGCAGTTTCTCCCATAACTGCCTTGAAAAGTGAAGATAGTGGAGCATGAAAAAACACCCTTCCTACCGAAGCATTTTTAACTAAAACAAACTACCCGCAAGAGGAATCCCTAATCATCTGACTAAGGTCAAAAACAGCGTCGATATTATCTAGGTATTTTTTACCCAAATCCACAGCGTCGATATCATCAGACACTCTTAAACACATAATCTGGAAAACGGAGCGCGCCAGCTGCTGAGACAGTTGCGGTACGTAAAAACAATTTTGCCTCCCCCACCCGTTCCGCCCCTTGGCCTCTTTAAATGTTTCGTTGGTCTGGTTTTCCTTGGCAGTATTTTCTTTGATTTTTAGCGCTTGGGGCATGGTTAATTCAGTTTTTTGTAATTTAATAATTTTTCAACAAACCGGGCGGTTATAGCGCATTTGTTCAAAATGTCGCTATCGATGCAAAAGGTTTAGGGTTTAATTCCCCGGCGGGTCAAATCGGACACAGTGTAGCCGACGGTTCGCCACCGCTGCGAAGTTTTTTAGGAGTTGTGTTGCTCTGGCGTTAAGCCGAGGGGTCGGACCCCGCCACTCGTTACCACGCTTCAGTACTACAACGAGTGTAATGAAATGAGTATAATGAAGATTCAATTCTTTAAAAAAATTTTTGCGCGCAGCCATAGTTACTACAGATACACCGCATTCACGGAAACTCCTACTTATTAATTGCTTCACAGCAGCATCGATGACAAAATTGCAGTTCAAGCAAAACACATCAGAAAAGCTGGACAACCGTATTGATTTTTTTTGCAATCGTCAAGATGTTGACTGCCAAGCCTCCCGTGCGTAACCCACTGGGGACCATCTCCGCGACTCAGCGCCTGGGAAATACAGAAACATCGCAACGTTGGCGAACCATTGGCGACTCTGCGCCGGTATGACCAGCCCGGTAATCGAACCCCACACCTTCCTCACCGATAACTTGTGCACTTAACAACTGAGCTAACGGCCGGTACCGGCCCAGAAATCCAATCCAAAACCTCCCGCCTCCATAGCGACGCCTTTAACCACTAAGCCAACTGGCCGGTTTGGTTAACTCAAAATCAGAGGCGTGCGCAGGATTTCCCAATGGGAGGGGTTTCAATAACGTCACATCGTGATGATGTAAAGATATTACAATTGCAGTTGTTCAGGCTTAGACAGGGCCGAAACTAGGTAATGTGGGGCCCCCCCCGAAATCATTTTTCGGAGCCCCCTAAAAATTTTTTCTTGGATGGTGATGCAAAAGAGCGAGCCCCGAAGGGGCGATGCCAAGCTACGGTAGTCTGGGGGGGGCATGCCCCCCCAGAAAATTTTGCGGAATTTCACCTTATTTTGGAGGCTTTTTGTGCGTTTGGAGCCTTTAATATTCCTCAATTTTAACAAGGTTTAGTAGTCTGTTTAACTAGGTCCCTTCCAAACCCACTAAAATAATGCTGCAAGCAAACTCTACTCTAACATTTCGCTACCTATGCGAAGAAAAAACGGTATTAAGGCTTAATTTTGCGCCTTTCACTAGAGAATGAGAGGCCCTTGGCAGGAGCGGATCCAGAAAGTTTTGGTGGGGAGGATGTGATTTTAAATTAGGTTGAATGTTAACTAAATATAAAGACGTTTAGACTCGGAAACGGGCGTAAATAAGTCCTTTCAAAATGTTTCATGTTAGGGGCGTATTCAGAATTTTTTTCAGGAAGAGGACACCAAATTTCGTCACTTTTTCAAGTGCAATTTTTTCCCGGTAGAGGTATTTCAAGCAACTTAAGTAACAAAAACGACTTTAGGGAGGTCCGGGGGCATGCTACCCCGAAAATTTTTTGAAAAATTGCACACTGTAATGGTCATTTTAGCGCTTTTTGAACAATTCTCAGGCAAGGTTTGTTCATATTTTTGGCCCCTAACTTTGAGTGCTTTATCAAATATGATGCATTTTGTAAGCACAGTTTCGATTATGCGTGCTTAAGACGACTAAGGTTTATTGTTATGAACAGGGGTGCAAATCTATGTTGAGCATTGGGGGAGATGATTTAGCAAAATCGACCATTTTTAGATTTTGGGGGGATGATTTAGCTAAATTGACACGTCTGCAGATGTCCAATTTTTTGCCCACTATGAAGTGAAGACCAAAAAAAAAAGGTCATATCGTTCCCAGATGCCAATTTTTTTGCCCAAAATGAAGTGAAGGCCAAAAAAAGGTCATCACCTGCGCTGACGCCCAGTTTTGGGACATGAAAATATTGAGGGGGATGCCGCCGGATTATTGGGGGGGATACATCCTTCCATGGATTTGCACCCATGGTTATGAGAGGTTCGAAACTGTAGAAAAACCTTATTTATCCAAAGCATTGTTGAAAATGGCTGGTGGGGGGATGCATCCCCCACATCCCCCCCTGGATCCGCCCCTGGCCTTTGGTATGCTACTAAACGTTTGTTTGCTAGTTTTGCGACTGCTATTTTTCGAAAAATTTGCACGGGCCCCCAAGGCCAAAAACATAAATATGGTATGGGGTCCCCAAATCGCGCGAGTTAAGACAAAAAATATATTGAATCTTAGAATAGGCTTATTTAAGGCACCTTTATCATACGTTGATTAAATAGTACTACGTACTGACTATTTACGGGGCCCCCCTTTTTGTGCGGCCCCCCCCCGGTTGGGGGGTTCGAGGGGCGCTAGTTTCGGCACTGGGCTCAGAGGTATTAAAGTGCATCGGATCGTAATGGCTTCTTGTCTGAATTATTACGAAATTGCAGTTAACCACGATTAAGCTATATAATGCCATAACTAAGGAAACAACCAAGATATTTCATTCACCCTTTTGCTTGATGCTTAATTGCGCTTCATTTAAGGAGAGAAAAGCTTTTACAGAAACTCACGCTGTCAAGCCGTGGTTAAAAATTTACTGAAAAAATTTTAGTTGACCTTATTTTTGGGTCATAGACGTTAAGCGACCAAGTCGGTCGCTGAGCCGACGTTGGCCCGACCAGGTCGGTCGCTGACGCTACCCCGACGTCGGGCCGAGGAGCAAAGCGTCGGTAGGAATTTCAGCAAGCTCCGCACGAAGAAAAGTCGGTTCGTTTAAAAAAAGAAAGGTTATATCTTTTCTGCAATCGTCAGAGGTGGGGTATTGACTCCCGACCCCCCCTGCGTACGCCACTGGGGCCCATCTCAGCGCCTGGGGACACAAAACGTCGCATCGATGGCGAGCCGTTGACGACATCATCTGACTGTGCCGATTTGACCGGCCCGGGAATCGAAGGCCAGACCTTCCGCATTGACAGGCTTTGTGCTAAACAACTGAGCTAACGACCGGTACCGGCCCAGAAGTCGAACCTAAAACCTACCGAGCCGATAGCGATGTCTTTAACCACTACGCCAACTGGCCCATTTTGATAACTCAAACTAATTATGAATGACATCGCAAGAGGATCATCTGCCTGCGTTGCAACCTTTCTCTTCCAAGAATGCCTTCTGCGCTGAAACGTAGTCTTGTCCAGCCATAGGCAGGGCTGCGAACTCGAACTTGAACTCGAAAGAACTCGATCATTTTGCCGAACTCAAACTTGAACTTGAACTCGAAAAAATATTTTTTCTGAACTCGAACTTGAACTCGCATAAAACTGTACGAGTTGATTAAAAAGATATTAAAATTGTTGAAAAGAAGTAAAAGATCACTATTTGTTGTTCAAGTAGTCACAATCCGTGTAAATTGAAGTTATGATTTTACCAAAAGAAAAGCTGCATGTCGTTTATTTGTTCATGCCATTGCGACCTACAACGTCCAGGGCTGCGAACTCGAACTCGGTCATTTTTGCCGAACTCAAACTTGAACTCGAAAAATATAATTCTTAGAACTCGAACTTAAACTCGAACTTGCAAATATCTCTTGAACTCGAACTCGGTTAAAAATCGATCGAGTTCGCAGCCGTAGCCATAGGCCTAGCTGTTGAGAACAATCGCTTTATGACTTCACAACACGACTCCAGCTTTAACAGTGCCCATTGACCTTGTCCAGGCTTGCATTTTGAGTCAGTCATTGGTTCGAGCGCAGCGCACCAGAAAAGTTTGACTACCCTACCGTTATTATTTATTGCATCACAATGAAAGTTTCTTGAGATTATATGAGCCTAAGCAAGTTGGATAGCACAGAAAAACTTGATAGCAATCTCTGTATGTAAAAAAGCGAATCCTTCCAAAATGAGAGGTTTTTATTTTTTCCAATCGTCAATGAGAGGATTTTACTTTTTCCGATTGTCAATGGATCCTTCGGACCCTCGAACCTCCCCGTACGTACGCCACTGGAATCAACTGCAATACAAAAGCCCGGAGGAATTCCTGAGACCTTACTTGAGCGAAGCTTCCAACCAACCTGATATCATAAATTAATTTATTTCCAAACTCTCTGACGACAGAGGAATATAATTTTCGAAATTAAAACTGAGATAATCTTGATAAAACACTCGCCAGTGCAGGCTTCGCCTGGGTAAGACTATCAAAAACTGAGGTCTTCTTCGGTAAAAAATACATTTGGTCCGCACCGTAAACCCAATAGAACGAATCTGAGGAAAAAACGTGCGAGGTGCTGCAAGAAAACAAATCACGTGCGAGGAGCTGCAAGAGAGCAAATCACGTAATCATTTGCGCAACACAATTTGGGCGTTTCTTTAAAATCGCAAAAAAATTACGAAGTGTGGAAACAATTATAAAATAATTATCTACTAGAACTAATCAAATGCGGTGACTAAAGGCGCTACAGTATCAACAAAACAATGGAAAACAAACATGCTGGATCGAGCCCAACCCAGGGTTTAGATCAGAGACGTCCAACCCCCGGGCCACTTGTGACCCGCTAAAACTGTCAAAGTGGCCAGTTTACCTTTGTACATTGGTTAGTAAATTTGTCCTCACGCGCTGACACGATATTTTGATTTACAGATTCGAGTCCTTAAAATAAAATGTGCTAAGGTGTCCCACCAATGTTGTAGAAAATGCAGCGCGTGCATATACGCACACCACTAACGTAGCCAGGATTTTGCAATGGGGGAGTTTGAGAATGACGTCACATTTGACCATTCTTTGTATACAGGAGCGGATCCAGAAAAGTTTTAGTGGGGGGGATGTAATTTTAAATTAGGTTGAATGTTAACTAAATGCAAAGACGTTTAGACCCGGAAACGAGCGTAAATGAGCCTTTTGAAAAGGTTTCATGACAGAGGCGTATTCAGAATTTTTTTCAGGAAAGGGGCACCAATATTCGTCACTTTTTTAAGCGTAGTTGTTTTCGGCAGATTTAATTTTAAGCAACTCAGTATTAAAATTGACTCTACGGGGAACCGAGGGCATGCTCCCCCGAAAAAATTTTGAAAAATTGTGTACTGCAATGGTCTTTTTAGTGTTTTTTGAACAATTTTTGGGGAAAGTTTGTCATATTTTTGGCCCCTAACTTTTAGCCTGTTTCCACGCCCACTCAAAACGTGAGCTTTCTAAACGCGGGCCGAGTTCAAAGTGGGCTTTTTTATCCCACTTTTTCCAAAAGCCCTTGTTTATTAAGACCAGCTCTTTACTTGTATCCAAAAAAACCCACGATTTTGCTAAAATTAGCCTCTATAAAGCTTCAATCCACCTGACTAGAACAAAGCCGGCGGGCCAAAAGCCCACGATTTTTGGACATGGAAACAGGTTATTTGAGTGCTTCACCAATGATGCATTTTGGTCGCACAGTTTCGATTGTGCGTGCTTGAGGCGACTAACACATATTGTTATGTGGAGATTCGAAATCATGGAAAAATTTTATTCATCCAAAACGTTGCTGAAAATGGCTGGTGAGGGGGGAATGCATGCGCAGCATACTCCACATCCCCTCTGGATCCGCCCCTGGTTGTATAATAAAAAAGATGGCCTTAAATTTGAGAAAGATGTCGTAAACTAAAAATACCGAAGGCAGTTAAGGCACGATTGTTGTAAGGAAGTCACAGGAATGCTTTCTGGTGAAACTGATAAAACGGTATTCAACTGTTAGCGACGTAGTTCTTTTTTGAGCTACCGGTACAGTTCGTACATGAATTTTGCTTGAAATCGTTCAGCCTTTTTTCTGCGGAAGGTCTGAGGGTCGAGAGCAGTTGCATGTACAAGAGCGGCACTGCCCTGCAAACAAAATTGCGTCATTGCTTCAATAAGCATAACGGCAAAGAACAAGATTCAGGAAACAACGCTACGTAATTCTTGTTATTATGACAATTACAAAACCAGATTATCAATGACAAAGTATCGAGCACTTCGAAATAAATATCAGAAATAGAAGTAAGTATGACGTCATTTGAGGCTTCAATGGGGGGTTGTAACCCCCAAACACCCCCCCTCCGTGGTTATACGCCACTGACGCACACCGTACTGTTTCGATTGTTTTGTTGTTTAATTAAACTTGCTATTATTATGTCGTCATGCTGAAATATGCTCTCACACCAAAGACTACAACATAATGGACTGGAAACTAGACACAATGCGCATTGCAGAGTAGTCTATAATGGTCACACGTAAATGACTGATTACGCGCTCGTATTTCTGCGCGCTTTGCACGAGCTATGACATTTTGCCGGTCCTACTAAACACTGCAAAGGACTGAAACACCCCAAAGGAGCGACAAAGAACGTACTAAACACCACAAAGTACGACAAAGGACTTCAAATTGATCTACTAAACACCACAAAGAACGACAAAGGACTTGGAATCATAGCATAATAAAGAACGACAAAGGACTTTAAATTAGGGTTAGGTTAGGGTTAATTTAGGGTTAGGCTTGGGGTTATCAGGTCCTTTGTCGTATTTTGCGGTGTTTAGTAAGTCCTTTGTCGCTCCTTTGCGGTGTTTCAGTCCTTTGCAGTGTTTAGTAGAGACGGTAGGACTCACATTTTGCTTGCATTTTAAATTTAGCATCGAGTATTGCGAGCAAGAAACGAAAAATAACAAAAAATTAAGATATGATTTTTCAAATTGTTTTTATAATCGGTTACATATTGCCGCCATGGTACTAAGTTATGGCCTGCGAAAATTTTTGAAAGGCAGATATAGCCCGTAACTCAAAAAAATTGGACGCCCTGGTTTAGATAAATGAAATTGCAAACGCTTAGATAAATAAAATGGCAAAGCCGATGCGTGAACACACCACTCGTCAGATGGCAGCAGAGGTCTTACGGCCAGAACTTTGATCATGGTTTGGTAACATCAAAATAAGTAACCATAGAGCGGAACAGCGCATTTAGCAGGCCAGGAACATCATCGTTTTATTATCTAAATAAGTATCGTTTCGCACTTACCGCCATTTTATAAGATGTATACTGCAATCAATGGCGTTGCCAGAATGGAGGCCCCCGGGGCAATGTCCCTACTGTTTTGACGTACGAGGGTCTTTTTTTAAATATTAATCATTTAGGGCGCAAGAAAACAAGGCCTTTTATTGTCTAAATTAGGTCCTGGTCCCCCAAAAAGTTTTTCTCTGGCTGCTCCCCTGATTGCAATTATTGGTACCTTGATTCTATTTGTTCAGAACTTCAGGTTCTACGGCATCTACATGATGCATGCCATTGTGCAGATTATAAGTTGTTGCAAGTGATTTAATCAGGTTTCCAACCCGAGCAATTGCAAGACAAGAAAATATTTAGGCCTAGTCAATATCGACAGAACTTCAAAGGTAGGCATACTTAGTTGCCGCAAGAGCATCATTGAATAGATGAATGATGAGGAAACTATTAATTACGGTGGGCCAAAATTACTTAAATTTTTTAAAATTTAGCAGAAGAACACATCCCGTCTTGTTGCATCATTTTTACTTCCAAATCAAGCATTGCTGAGAGATTTTTATACCACATACAGCATATACTTCAAGTGTGGCAGTTTCTTCAGTTTTTGATAAACTACTATTAAGGTGTGTTTGCCGATGTGCGGCCAGGGGAGGATGCATTCCCCCCACCAGCCATTTTCAACAATGCTTTGGATGAATAAAATTTTTCCATAATTTCGAACCTCTTCCATAACAATAAGCCTTACGCCAAGCACGCATGATCAAAAATGTGCGAACAAAATGCATCATATTTGGTGAAACACTCAAAATTAGGAGCCAACAATTTAAACAAAATTTGCCTGAAAATAGTTCAAAACGCACTAAAATGGCCGTTACAGTTAGTAAATTTTTTACTCCCTTTTCCCCTAAACGTCTAACGTCTTTGTATTGCGTTAACATTCAACTTAATGCAAAATTACATACCCCCCACCAAAACTTTCTGAATCCGCTCCTGTTCGCGGTATGCGACTACCGTTAAGTTACAAACTATACTGGCCAGCGACTACCTGCGGTTAAAACGACGTAAAATTTACTAGTCTGCGTAAAGCAAGCTGATGGTTCAATCACTGTGGTTCAATGATGTCGTAGCAATCCAACGTGCACTGTCTCACTCCGGTTGTCAACGTTATCTGAAACATTTTTGTGATACCAAACGATTAAGCGATAAAAATTGTAGCTATAGGCGCAATTCCTTGATATCGCGTGGTTTTTGTCGCGTTAACGCACCAAAGTTCAACGTCAAAACGGAATAAACAAAAAATTAGACAGCCGCGTTGTCGCTTGCGGGGCATCGGTGAACATGCCTTTAGCCTATGCTGCACAAATGAACTCTGACATGGGCCACATAAAAAAACCAATCGGGCCGTAGTTTCTTTCACCACATCTGAGACAGATAGCTAATGTGCAAAGCTTTGTTTAAGGAATTGATTGTGAAAGCTTTTTGTACAAAATCCCTTTTAAACTTCGGAATTATTTCTGCCGTAAACATTAAATTTGCGTAAATTTTCAATGTATGATGTGGGCGTGAATTACGTAAAGTAAGCGTAAAGCGCAAAAACATGTTTATAAATTAAAAGGTAAAGCTTGATCTAATCTTGGCTTTATATTTACACTGAATCATGTATACTTCTGGTTTGGATGAGTACGTTTCTCCTCACCGGCAGCCTTTAGACTACAGTTTTACAATAATAGCAATTACGGACCAATACCTTATAGCCTATAACTATCGCGGACTGATAAGAGCGTCCGCCTCTGAAGCTGTAGACTAAGGTTTGATTCCGAGTCTGGTCAAACCAACGACTTTGAGATTGGTATTCACAGCTCCCTACTTGACGTTCAGCATGCGGGGACAGTGCGGAGAACAAGTTGGCAAGTGTAGTTGTTGTGCCGTCGGCAAAAGCACTTAACGGGATTCACCGATATTATAGACATAACAATATTCTAATTATTAACTTTAAACGACATTATGGACGTTGATCAAATTAGTTTCGGGTCGTATAGTGGTTAAATCGCTATTGATTCGGGAGGTTTGGTTTTCGATTGCCGATCTGCCAAATCTGACACAGTGTCGCCAACGGCTCCCGAAGATTGCGATGTTTCTCCAGAGCTGTGTTATCCCGGTGCTGAATCGCGTAGATGGACCCCGTCGCTCGCTATGCACGCTTTGGCGTAACATCGCTATTCGCTGGTATAATGAAGATTTGACTTTGCAATTTTGAGTCAGTGATTTAATTTTAAGTTTCACGCAGGGAAAACAAGCTTACGTACTTGAACAAACAAAAAACACTAAAATGAAAATTCAAAATTTCACAACTTGGACTAAATTAAAGCAACTGGTAAAATTTTTACATATTTTTGCACCTCGTTGCAGTTACTGGACAACGGTTCAGTTTGACATACTCAAAAAACATTGAGATAAAAGCATTTTGCAATAGGTTAATGTGTTATAGTGCGTTTAAACTAAGCATTTCTTCTTTCACGTTTTACTAAAATGCATTTCTTAATTAATTATCCAAGAGTTCAATCCATAATGCTTCTAAAATTTTTGATCCAAAAGGTTCTCAGAAAATTGAATTTAACATATGGGTACTTTACCATTTTTCTAATGTTTACATGCATGAAAATTTCGTACTGCGTTGGGCAGTAAAATGCGCTGACCATATCAAAGGTATCGCATTAATTGAATTAGATCTATATGACAAAAGTATGAAAACAATTTGCACGTAATAGGAACAATGAAAGTAGGCTAATATTTTTGCTTCTGAAACAAGTCGTAAAAGAATGTTGCAAATTTATTCAAAGGGAAATGGCCAGCGGTCAGATGCAACAAAGACAAGAACACTCTTTGGCTCGATTCAGTTTATTGTTAGGTTTTATAGTCAAACCGTTCACGTATTCATAACACACCAACATTTCGCGATCAAATCCGGCTTTTCGCATTTAAAACGCTGAAACAAATTTTGAAATTTTCACGTTTTGCTTCCGCCTCACTTTTGCAATGTTCCGCGTTTCCTTTCCAAATTGCGTCGCTAATTTGAGACGTAAATGACATCAACCGCTCATCTCTGTGCTATCAACGCACGTTACTTTGGTCACATTGCGGTCCCTACGCACTCTTGACGTTGAGTTTGACATCGCGATTGTATTACGTTGCTTCCGACGTTGTTCTTCGTCACAGATAAAAACATCGATTACAGCTCTCCGAAAGTGGCGATTCCGAACACTGTAGATAATGCAGTTCCAGAATGAATTCGAGAGAAATAACCTGGATGCGATGTACTCCAGTGAGGTATACGCAGTCATAGCCGATGGAGAATATGTCTTTGGGTAACGATGAGGAAAAATGAACCTGCGAAAAAAATGGTTACTGTATCTCTGTAGGCTAACATTTAGTTTGTCCACATGCCCAGTTAGGTTTTCGGACAATTGGGTCCCGGACAAATGGGAACCTGACTGGAAAAATGGGCACCAGGACAAATGGGTCCCGGACAAATGGGTCAGGGTTAGGTCAGGGAAGTAATTGTGCAGCACCCATTTGTCCTAGAATCGTCCAGTTAAGCTAGGCCAAAAGCCCCTGCACATCCTTCTGCATCATAATTTAATTCTGATGTCATAATGAAAAAAAGTGATTACGATATCAAAATTTCGATTGTGACGCAGAAAATCCATGGTTTTTAGAATCCATGATTTTTAGTACAAAAAACTAACGCTGAAACTATTTTAGTACTGACGCAGAAAATCCATGGTTTTTAGTACGAAACGTATGAACAGGGTAAATATCTGCTTGACCAAGCAATGCGGTCACTTCGTGATGGGTAAATGGTTTGGATACACATTGGAGCCAATTTGGAGGTTTTAAAATTGCAGTTATACTATTAGAGACTTCGTCATTGTAGCCTAGAAGTCGACAACATTTATTCTCTCAAAAACGTCAAATTTTGAAATTAATATCACTGATAAAAATGTGATATGCAGTGATGATCGATGTAAGAAGAGCCAAATAAGCTGTTTTGCCCGGGCCCAAAATTGTTTGATAAGCCACTGAGCAACAAATTTTGTAATCACTATTCAGAAATAGCAATCGACCAATGATTTTTCTCGGTTTAAGACATCCTATAAATCTGCTATAATTTACTTTAAAAAAATATTATTTTGCCATCACCAAAAGTTTGCCTGATGGGCATTTGTAGCGAGGAATACTGATAATGAGAATTAAATATCGGTATTTGTGGAATTTGAATTAAAAATAAAGACAGCGTTACTTATTCCTTTTCTGTATACTTACCATGTTAAGGCCGGTTGAATGCTCAAGTACAGTATACTTACCATGTTAAGGCCGGTTGAATGCTCAAGATAATAATGGACGGCAAAATGGCCAGCGTAAAGGCACCAACCATAACCCCTAACGTTTTGGCAAGTCTTCTTTCAACACTCATTCTGCTTTGAACAGAATTTGTGGATGCTTGACTGAACCGTCGTTTGAACTGAAACCAGAAAGAATTTAAGTTACAGGAAGTGATAATGGAAATATGGCTTATTTAACCCAAAGACTGGAAGGTCATAACAGGTAGAAATAATTAGCATTAGGCTATGCTGCGCACGAAGCAACCATTTCAGAAAAGGATGTAGGTCGTAGGTCATAAAGGTTTTCAGGCGTTATGATCTTGAGCAATGCTGAAGTTACCACTTACCACCCATTACTACGCCAGTGACATTGCAGTATGGATTTAATGAACTTTTATTTATTTTTGAAGCGAATGTTTTTATCAGGATACAAATTAACATCAGCAAATTTAAAAATGAGAGTACTAACTGCTTGGTTTGAATGAATATATATTTCATAATGCCGATAAATGCGCTTACGAACATGCAGTGTGCAGTCTCACCGGCATTGCTTTTACTATTTCAGGTCACATGATGAGCAAGGCAAGGGGTAAATAACTCCAGCATTAACTGAAATTTTTAGTAGGCATAACGAATAAACCAAGTTACTGTTACCGATGAACTTAATTTGCGCTTGGTATTTCATGCTTAGCTCGCTTTGATTCTCTCTTCAGAAGAAACTTTAATAGAAAAAGCTCAAAAGTTATCAGTTTATTAATTTTTGCTCAATCATGGTTGGTTTAAAAGTAGCATTTCGGGTAGTACATCACGTGTTATCGTGCGTGCGTGGGCGTTAATGAGGAGATAAGTGGATGCTTCTCTTCATACGCGCATTCGTGCAAATGAACACCACTGAGTCAATTAAAATGGGGTGAAACACTTTTTTGAAAACTTCTCATAACGTTAAAACCCAACGCGCCACAAGGCTTCCTTTCACGAATATACAAAACACGAGTAAATGATCCAGCTTGGTTTAATTGCTAGTTGCGAATGACCTACACCAGTAATTTTTAATGATGTTCCTAGTTACAGTAGTTGCATGCTTATCCTCCTATCTCGAGAAAGTGATCAATGCGCTATAACGAGCTCGCTTAGGAGCTGCCGGCCTCCTCTCTACCACACTACGTGATAGCGTAATCCCGTTCAGTGCCTTTCCCAACAGCACAACAACAAACAAAAGTCATTCTGCATGAACACCGTACACTAAGCACAGGTTAATCATGCAAATTAATGGCATAATGCTAAGCCTACATCACACAGCGTTTAACATTTGACAACCATTAGATTAGCACTCAAGTCAAATTATACGCGAACTCAAATTTGATGCTACGATGAATTACTAAGTTCTGTGCAAAGTTTAAGCCAGTCAAAATTTAGGGGGAGGGTGGAGCTGTATTTAGACAACGAGAGGCCCTGTTTTTATTCACTTTTAGTGATTGATGACTAAAAAAGGTCTTTATGCGTCAAAATGGGGGTATCAGCATCCCGATGCCTCCCTCGGCTACACCTTTCCTTATGAGCCTATTTATGCGTCCATTTTAAACTGTACTTGCACCAATTGCGTTTCCCAATATTGAAGAGTTTGTTTCGCATTTTTGTTTTACTCATTGGGCTTGCAAAAGTGTGGCAACCGGTTACTCATAGGCTTTGTATAAGTCTTTTCCTGAATACAAGCATGACAATATCGACACATCAGTAAATTTTGTAAGCG
Organism: Trididemnum miniatum; assembly: GCA_964006365.1. NCBI lineage: Eukaryota > Metazoa > Chordata > Ascidiacea > Aplousobranchia > Didemnidae > Trididemnum > Trididemnum miniatum. Next base: position 5,154,282 of record OZ023239.1, read on the forward strand.
CATAATCAAGCTTAAGTAATAACCCAAGCAAATATTTTCAGAATCCGATATAATGTGGAAATTAACTTAATAGCACTGTGATTTCTTCGAAAAATTAACCTCTTTCAACAAATTGTGCTTACTATATAAGGTTTATTTGAAGTTATAAATGTTTTATTGCCTCAATATTATCATGACTAGAGTCACTACATATTGGCACGCTTTATGAATAGATTCTCGTGATTTCACACGCCTAACATTAAACATACGTCAACGCAACGTTTTATATAAGTCCAAAGTTTAGCTCAACAGTTTTTGCGCAACCGACACCTTTTGCGCAAGATACTGCATTCCGGGTGCGATTCACGGCTGGAGCCGATTGCTTATGCCACGTGATAAGGGTTGGCTGAATCGAAAATTGCAAACCTTCCTCGTTTACATTGAGTAGTAAAGCGCTTGTTGTTTCATTACTAGGCCTATCAGTACCATGTAGGCTACTAACTTTTATTCTAAATGCTATGCAATTGGCAATAAAAACTGCTAACTTGTTTTTAATTACAAATTACACAGGATGTTGCAACAACTTATTTGAAAATTGCCATCACATTAGCTTCGTAGTTTTATAGCACTTAATTTGTTTTTGAAAGCACACTTTAGTCCCTAGCATAAATACGCTGTTTAAATTTAGCGTAGCACAGCAGACCCAGCTGCTTAACTCAAAGGTTGCAGAGTTCGCTTTGCAGTTCGGAAAGTAAGTTTGATATTCGGCCCAACCACATTAAAGACCCACTGCACCCAAATTCATCGATAGTTGTAAATATGTATTAGATATATTTAAACGTTTTCGCGAAAATTCGATCATGATATCTGGTCTCGGTAACGAGAAAACTGGTAAAATATCGTTAAATTCGTGACGTCATTGGGTACCAATAACCAAGAAATAATGCGACTTCTAAAAGCTTTCGCACAGCGAGAGCTTTCGCAAAGCTTTCGAAAGTTTTCGGCAAAGTGCGAAAGCTTTCGCAAAGCTTTCGCTGTGCGAAAGCTTTTAGAAGTCGCATTATTTCTTGGTTGTTGGTACCCAATGACGTCACGACTTTAACGATATTTTACCAGTTTTCTCGTTACCGAGACCAGATATCGTGATCGAATCTTCGCGAAAACGTTTAAATATGTTAAATACATATTTACAACTATCGATGAATTTGGGTGCAGTGGGCCTTTAAAGACCACAAAAATGGCTTCTAATAACTACCCAGCTTAGAGATGAGCAACGTGAGCGGTGAAGAAAAATAATAGAAACGGTAAAATCTAAATCAATCGCATAAAAACTGCTAATAGGCCTATTGATTTTTAACCAGTGGAACAAACTGTGAAAATTTAATTTACCTGTGCATGCACGCTTGAAGTGAACAGAGATAGGCGACTGGGCACGTTAAATCTGCTTTTACTCGATTTTCTGAAACACAAAGATACATAATGCATTTGCTTTTGTTTTGAAGTAAAAAGTGCATACACGCTTGGCATATCCTGATCACGCTTGGCATATCCTGATCAAACTTGAAAATTTATCGAAAGCCCCCCAAAAATGCGCTAGTCAACTCAATACAACTAAACCGATTAGCATTGCGTTTAAAATAAATAGTCAAGTCATTACCTTAAGTAAGAATTAGCCTAAATCAAGTTCAAACCTATAATGTTTTTGCCTAAAAGATTGTCCGTTAGCAGACCCAAACTTGGCCTATTACTGTAAGTTTTAAATTTCATCTTCAAATTCTTTCCAAAAAGCTTTCGATTGACTGTTGACGATGCTTGGGGCTGTGATTTTAAAAAAGCGATGCTTACTAGGTCATTGGTTTGATTTCAGCCAAAGCTTAATTGAATCTCAGTCCAGAAGGTTCCTAACAAGCAGTTAATTAATAAGCCCAAACTCAAATCTTTATTGTACTCGCGATATTACGTCGAAGGATGTAGCGATTGGCGGAGCTCACTTCCGCTGTTTAACGCCTCTGCAACACTGCTCCCACGTAACCTCGAAGCGGAGGCGAATCGTTGGCGACGCTGTGTCCAATTTGACGGGTCAGAAACGAACCCGAGACCTCTCACGTCGATAACGATGTGTTTAACCACTATGCAAACCGGGCATGGCCTAAAGTCAAAAAGTCAACTCGTAAAATGGCCACTTCAGAGCCTGATTTCGTTTTATGAATAGTGCGCTCGTCTCTTTTTAGCGAGAAAATAAAGACGATAAAATTAATCAGTCAATTAGCTTCGCTGCCTCATTTCCAGGTTGAACACTTTTCTAGTTAGAGTAACACCATGAGTTTGGTCATGGCACAGCTTCCTCTATTGCTACATTGTTCGCAAAAATCCAAATGATTCACTGGAAAGTTAATCATCATGATATGTCGTTTGCGAAATGCGAACTCGTCGATTCAACGATTCGCTCGAAATGAAAGTTAAGTTGGCTTGGAGGTTAAAGACATTGCTATCGGTGCGCAAAGTCATGTGTTTAATTCCCTAGCTGGTCATATTGGTCACAGTGTTGCCAACGGCTTGCTACCGCTACGACGTTTCCTTGAAGCTGTGTTGTCTAGGCGCTTAGCAGCGGAGATGGACCCCACCACTCATTACAAGCATCAGCGTAATATGGCGAGTATATACAGGTGGCCATTTCGGAAGAGTTCTATTCAATTTAGTGATTTTTTATGATAAGATGCATAGGTGCTATGAAAAACAAATTTTTTTGTTACAATAGCTTACTTCACAGAACAAATCAAAAAAAAAAACAGTCTTTTATAATAAACTTACCCGAGTCGTAAAGGTCGTTTTGAATTATTATTGTCAATAGTTGTTTTAAATTCGTCATCATTTAATTTCCCATTCAAATTTCTGTTCATGTTGGCGGTTTGTTTCGTGTTATCCTGTTCATTGTTCACGGATACTCTTGCTGTGCTCACGGATAAGTTTCGCCGGTTTTTCTTATCTGAACAAACATGGCCAAGCAAAGCTAAGTTGATTATCCACATTGCAAGCAAAGGCAAGCCCAATGTCACGGCGTACACGACGATTGCAAGAGGCCCTGTTGACAATATCAGGCCAAGACCAGACGTAATGTAAGAATTTTTGGTAAAAATCGGGTAAATAGAAATGGCAAAACCAAAACACCAAACCAAAACAAACACAGCAATTGAACGCTTTTTAGTGAGGTATTTTCTTTGCTTATACTTGAATGGCTTGGTAACGGCGAGATAACGGTCTATGCTCGCAGCTCCCATTGTATAAATCGACACAGAAAACGACCAAACGGTGAAAAATCCCATTACATTTAGATAGCTTTGATCAAAATAGTCTGTAACCAACGGTGGTTGACCTTCCATTCGAAATGGCAAAGGCTGTAATGACACAGTCGTGTGATGGTAAACTGAGCCAGGCAAAACGGCAAGTCCAACAATCAAATCAGCAATAGCCAATGAAATTTTGAAATATCCAGGGACATTGTTCATCACGGTGGTTCTAATTGCAACAGCAAGGACAAGAGCATTCGCAACAACTATAAAAGCTGCCAGTATTGCATCAATTACAATAACAATAATTATTGGAGCCTTGCAAGATGATGGAAGACACTGGAATGCTGAAAAACTGGAATTGTAGTAATCCCGCCTTGAAACACCACATGCAGATGGGTTGCAAAACGGTATAAAACTAAGAAACCATTCAGAGTATTGAACATTGTAAAAAGGTGATTCTAGCTCCGCTGTGATGTTATCTGATGAATAACCAACCGATTCATTTTCTCTTCGCAGCAAGATAGAATCAAAATACGAATTAATTGCTATGCAATGCGCTTCGTCAATTGGGCTTTGATTACCACTCTTCTCCTCATCACTTTCATTTTTAAAGAGGACATCAAGCGGTCTTTGTACGTTGTGGAAGATCATCCAAAGATATAGAATGGTAGCAGGCTCGTGAGCGAAGTCGCTATTGCATTCAGCATCATAGAAAGTTGGGTTACAAAACTTGGTATAAATTGCAGAGTGGTAATCGTTGATTGCAAATGAACGGTCTACACACTCTTCCTCAAACCAAGTTGTATTTTCAGCCATTTCACACAATTTTAAACGCAACATGTAAGTGAGCAAAGAGCCTCGTCCCAAACTGTATTTCGGTTTTTTCTCTACTTCACAATACAAAATATTGTTAGCAGTTCCATTCGATTCCAAATTGACTTCATATTCCTCTGACAACATGGTCAGTAGTACAGCGCCGTTGCCATTATCTGTTCTGATACTCGAATCGCGATTTCTCAAAGTCTCTGCATCTAAAATCTGACCAGAAATCTTAAAAGAGTTTGTATCCGCGGATCCAGTCACTTCTCCATTCCCAGTTCCGTAGAACACAAGCAGTAAAACTCCAATCACGAGACGGTTTTCACAAGAAAATCCACTTGTGGGCTTCTTTGTCATACTTTATCAATAAACTAATTTTATATTTTCAAAAATTCAATATTAGTTGTATAAATTTGCGTGCTCAAAATCTAAACAAACATTGCAGCCTTTAAATGTTAAGTAGGAGTTAATACACGTCCAGTAAATTTAAACTTTCAGTAACGAAAAATCAACTAATCAAAATAATCAGAACACGCAATACCAATCAGAGCACTAACCAGAAAAAAAATATGCAAGATAACAAAAATTCATGCATGCTATTGCTGAAATCGTATAATATTTTGAGTACAAGGAGGAAAAATAAAGCCTCTGTAAATCTCAAAACTTTGTATTTACTTTGATTTTAATTCTCAAAACTAATGTTAGCTTTGAGATTTACAGCAGAGATGTCCACAGATTTGGATTGGGATTTGATTGGACCCGATTTTAGCAATTTCACCGGATTCGGACCGGATTAGGATTTTAAAGTTTTTTGCCTTTCGGATTTGGACTTGAGTGAATCTCAATAAAGTGCATGAAACCAGCCAAAATAGTAAAGGAATAACCGGAATTCAACACAAATATTATCATTGTTAATTTCTCGATTTTGGATTAAGTCTTATTTAGGGTTTGGACTTTGTGCTTGCGAAATTTAGGATTAGGATTTGATTTTGGATTTAAACTTACGGATTTGGATCGGATTAGGATTTTGAAAAGTAAAATCCGGACATCTCTGACTTACAGTGGCTTTATTTTTTCCTCTTTAAGCTATTTTCGTTCCATATTTATTGTAACTTATTCCAAATTTTGAGTACCAATATAATACCGACAGAATAAACTAATTCTTTTCTGCCTTGCGTATCCTCTATTACCAGTCCAAATGTTCACTGTCCAGTTTTAAGTGGTTTCAACGACCATCGGGTTTTATGCATCACAATTAAATTTTTGATGTCATAATCACCTTTTTTAATAATGACATCGAAAAATTGATTATGATGTAGAAATCTCATGGGTTTTCGGAACCGCTTAAATTGGACATGTGGACGATTGATAAAGTCTTCAAAGGTCGTACACAAATCATTCACTATTAAATATTTCCTATCTGTTTCTTGCAAACAATTTCCTTTAGAAAAATATTTAATTATCTTTCGAGCAATTACGATAACTTGTTGCGAAAAATTTATGAAATTCAAGCTAACTATGTCAGTAAAAATAAATCATTTTCACATAAAACCATTAAATGCAAAATCTTAAAACTCAACAGTCTGTTTCAGCCGAAACGGGACCATCAGGGGTGTCTTATTCAAACAAAATTCAAGCTATCTAAATATATCTCTTATTTTTTGCAGCATTGAAATATTAATGAATCTTTGCCCTACTCTGTCTCCTCTGTCTTGACGTGATCTGCGCTAATTATACATTCTTCAGCTGCCCAAGAACGTTCGAAAGTTTGATAAGTCTAGCCAAACAAGTTTGCCCTTAAGGCTTGGAAGGTAAAGTGCAACAGCACTTAGCAACAGTTAGTTAACCTTTCTAAACATTTTTTTTTCAAGTCGATAACAACGTTATGTTGGTCAGTGTGATCGTGATACTCATCATACTAAAGCATGTAGATGTGACATGATTTCGACCCGCTTCTGCAATATTTGTAATTTCCTTCTTTGCCCTCGACTCTATAATGCACTAATGAAGTTACTGCATAATTTCCTCTTTTTAGCTTTTCTGTAGAACTTTTGTATGTCGAAGTAACCGATTACGGTACTGTTAACTATAGCATAACCGAACGTGATCATATATCAGTGGGTGGTATCCAAATTAGTTATTTTGCGTGCGTTCAACTATTTTTACGTGTCACTATGACCAGTTTTTGCACTTACTGTCAAAAACGATTCTGCAAGAAGCAAAATTGGTTGTGTACACCGTGCAAGTCAAGTGCCAAAAATGAATGTTTGCTGTGTAATCGCTCATAGCGGTAATCTTATTTCTACACGAAACTTTGAGAGAACACAACGACTGATAAGGTTAGACCACTGAAAAAGGTGGCCATCAAAAAGTCCCCCCCCTGGCCCCTATCGAACTCTTGGGGGTAACGTTACGATCTTAAGAATGAAAGAACGCGGACAGGTAAGCTTGTGAGTCCCTTTGAAATCATGATTTCCGAATTAAACGAGAAAAAAAATGTAGTTATCATCTTAAACAGATAAGTTTCAGTCCCAAGGCGTTTTTTTTTAGTTGATTAACCTTAAATCGATTAAGGAATATGTCAACCAACCGATTGATCAAAATCATGAATGCATATGTTAGGACAGATCTGCAAAATTCATTGGCGTTGATGACGAGAGAAACCCTCTTTACTTGATATGGCCGAGATTTAAAAGCAAAAAAAAAAAAATATATAGGCTACCTACAGGCTGCATGGCCTCGATCAAAAAATAGGAAAAATGATTATTAAAAACGGCCAACTTGCAACCACAACTCAACGAAACTTACACTATCTATGATAAAATCAAAAACTATTTTCTTGACGCATCTGAAATTCGTAATTTTTACTCAGCCCAAGTTAATTTTTTGCACTCATCAAACAGTTTTAATCAGAGAATTTTTTGATAACTTTGTGCAACCTTACATCTTGTTCCGGTGATTCTAATCTCCGCTGCACCTAGAACACTGCTCGGAGTATAAATCTCAAACAAAAAATTTACGGTTTCTGACCTAAACATCTCGTAACTACATTGGCTGAAGTCAAGGAAAGTTTAGTTAGGCTCTGCACTTGAGTTTACTTAAAAGGTTTTCATGAGGTAACTAATTTTTTACTAACTTTGGACTAATTAGTAGTTTTACAAGCCATAGTCTTTCGTTCAAAAATTCCTATATCAACGATAACTGACAAACGGTTTCCAAAAATTATTGCAAACTGGAGGCTTGTTTGTTAAACAGATTGCTTTTATGTATACAAATAAAACAACCATATTTTTCAGGACAAGTTAAAAATTTTTACCATGTTCTCTAACACTGCCTGTACCTGACAGTGATGAAGGTCTTAAGTCCGGTCTTGGTCTAAAGACCGGTCTTAAGACCTTCATCACTGTCAGGTCCATTTTTTCAAGGTCTTGGCCAAGACGGTCTTGGTCTTGACCATTTGCGGTCTTGGTCTTGACCATTTAGTTTGGTCTTAAGGCCGAAAGAACTAAAAAGCATCTAGTAAAAATTTAAGCAATCCTGCTCAGCTAGAAAAAGTATCCAACAGTGTGTATGTGATTGTGTTGTTCTTATTTCTTTTAATATTCCGTATATATTTTGCTCGTTTTTGTTTTTGTTGTAATAGAAAAATAGCGATAAGTGATAAACTGTTGATTCTCATCCCTTTTTTATTGTCTTGGTCTTGAAAAAAATTAAAAGTCTTGGTCTTGAAAAATTTACAAGGGTTGATCTTGCAGGTAATGGTCTTAACTACATCACTGGTACCTGAACTTTAAATCGTAACTTTTAAAAACATGACCTATAACGTCAGTGTAATTTGGGATATAATCATATAATTACTCCATTATACACAACTAAAAAAATCAAATCAAATCTTCATTATATTCGCCGTATTACGCTGAAGCGTGTAACTAGTGGCGGGGCCCATCTCCGTGGCTCAGCGCCTGGGCTACACAGCTCCGAAGAAACGTCGCAACGGTGGCGAGCTGTTGTTGCCAATTTGACCGGCCCGGGAATCGAACCCCAGATCTCTCGCACCGATAGCGTGCGCTTAGCACCTGAGCTAACCGGCCGGTTTATACACAACAATACAATTTCAAAACAATCAATTTGTCGCGCAGTCGCGCTGTTTCGAGGTCTTGATTAACGATAGCTATGAACCAACAAACATACGGCGCAGAAAAAATTTTGTTAGGAAGCAGTAAATTAAAAAAGAAAGTAAAATGATGAATGAGCATTGAGCAACCGGATATCCGTTGCGATTGTGCATTTTTTTCTCATTGGGGTATTTTCAATTGTATCCTATCTACAATATAAGGGTTTTTTTAGAGACAACTTTCGCTTATTTAATAATTTTTACAAGTTTCATAGTGATATAAATGGAAGTATAACAAATGCATTTGTGTGGAGTTCATTGCATTTCGATGAAACGTTTCTAATTTTACGTAATAATATTATTAAAAAATGATATGCAAAACTAAAAGTGATTTTCGGATTAGTGCATTTATGAATGCCAAGCCCTTCGCTAGACAAAACACAACTTTTAACATTGTTACTTGTTTTAAATGCTGCTAGCCAATAGCAGTAGGGCAATGCAAAGCCATGCACGAATGTCTGCTCTTGATCTTACCGTGCCTACTTCTACTTTTTGTCACTCCTCGTTTGTGATCTGTATGATAGCACGTTTTTCGCCGCGTTGTTTTTCTCTTTTCTTGTACTATTTTAATATTTGTTTTCAGTTTTATGGTATTCACCATCGTATTGAAGTTGCGAAAAACACTACTGCTATTTCTCTATTACACTAAACTCGATGCTGAGGGTTACTCAATCACAGTGTGTTAATTAATACTCAGTTTTGCAATCGAATACTAAATTTAAAATTTTGCGTGAAGTGATTACTCACTGCATAAAAAACAACAAAGCGTAAAGCATCAAAGAGCTTCATAAATACAGCAGTAATTATGCACAATCGTAACATTTTCATATTTAATTGCCGTTCCTAAATACCAACGATATGCGACGCGATTTTAATAATAAATCCATTAATCGAAGCCAAAACTGTAGAATTAAAAGCTATAAATAAACGTAAAATCGAAAACGAAGCTTCATAACTTTGAAGATAAGAGCTAGCCTTTCCATCATAATTATGTTGATCGCGCTCTCAATAACATTGATAGCCTACTTATTCTGGCTCAAACTGCTTCTGTCGAATTACATCACTCCGTACTGATGAGGATAGTGGTTGCAACAATGTCAAAACGTTAAATAATGACGTAATGGTCACGATTCTTCGAAAAAACTACTTTGAACCACTAAAAATAACAGAATAAACCGGTCTCAGCTTAATAGTAATTCAAGTATCAACGTTTTTTCTTATTCAACCATTACTGGACGGTTAATTTTGTTTGCACGTTGATTAAGTTAATTGTATAGACAAAAACGTTTTCAGGTCATAATTGGTTTTATAATAACTGAATGATTAAAACAAATTATTAAAGAAAACGGTAATAGAGTTAATTTCGCACGTGTTATTTGTTAAAAACATTACAGGCAACTGTTGCTTTTCATTTTCAAGCTCCAAATAAGCTGAGATCGCCAATTTTTAGATCTACCAATAGGCCTTTTTCCGGCGCCGCTAGTGGCGAAAATTTGTTGCTACGGTGGACAAGCTATCAGACTTCGCACAGTGAAAAGCATAACTTTTATGAGACGTTGGTTGGAAAATTGCTGCAGAGAGGTTAATTGAACATATCTACTTGAAATTTCAATTGTGCACATCGAGTAAGTGCAAGCATAGGATGAAGAGCAGATGATTAGTTGGAATTTGCTAGAAAACATTTTAAGCTTAGGGCTTGGGCTAGTGGATTTTATAGGACCAACGACCAACCGGTGCAAACCTGTAAGAGGCTGTGCTTTAGTATGTATTGCAGCTGTACAGTACAATACTGATTGTGATATCAGCTATGTTATAGCCTAAATGAAATACTTTCCTCTGGACTGTCCCAATAGCTAACTAGCGTTCAGTCAATGCTGAGTTTGACTGCAACAAAATTATGAACTGCCTACCGGTACCTCATCCTCTTAGAGCCCTGGCTATAGATTAGATTCTAACTTCAAAGTGGATAAGGTTACGTGATCGTAACATTTGTCTCTTTGCTTTATTGTCACTCTGGTACAACTGGGGAGAGCGTGAAGGGATAATAAAATAAACCAAAGTGACAAATGCTACGATCATGTAACCCTTAGCCAATGCCTTTTAACTTAAGCTATGGCACGCCGATCATCACAGAAAAATAAAATGAAACTGGTAGGATATGGGCTGAGCTAGGCCTGCAAACTATATTATGCTGCTAACCTGTAAACTTCATCTACAGTGCTTACGGTAGGCCTACTTCAGTTTTTGCATCATCCATTATCAAAGCCATAGCTTTGCCAGAAACTTTGGTTTATTTGTCACGCATTGACTACACGTTAGTTTGCAATTAGGAGAGTCCAGAGGACAATAAATCATCTAGGCTATAACATAAGCCGATATCACAACCAGTGTTGTACAGCTGCAGTACATACACAAAGTACAGCCTCGCACAGGTTTGCAGCAGTTGGTCCTATGAAACCCACTAGTCTAGGCCCTAAGCTTAAAATATTTTCCAGCAAATTCAACTAATCGTCCACTCTTCACCCTATGCTTGCACTAATCGATGTGCACAATTGAAATACCAAGCAGATATCTTAAACTAATCTTTCTGCTGCAATTTTCCAGCCAACGTACCATAAAAGCTATGCTTTTTCACTAAGCGAAGTCTGATAGCTTGTCCACCGTAGCAACAAATTTTCGCCGCTAGGGGCGCCGGAAAAAGGTCTATTGCAGTCTTTGCTAGACTTAGCTGACAACTTTTTTATTCCGATTTAAAAAGAGCATTTTATCTGCCAAACTCTGCGTAAAAAGATACCTACTCGTCTAGATCTGTGATATAATAAGCAGTAAAAGTTTTTTGCTTTGGTTATCTTTGAAATCAACGCTGCTACTGTTCAAAGACTCACGTTTAAACCGATGTACTGTAGTTTTTATAACTGTTTAAAAAACTTGTGCTTTTGCGCCCTAAACTTTCATTTTATTTGAAATTGGCAGTAACAATATTTTTCATGGATGAAAACCAATAAAAAAATCCCAAGAAAAAATTTCTATGATTCTATTTTTGCTACAACAATAATTACTTGCGCTTGTAAAGGCTTATCTCGATATCAAAATTTTATTTTTGGCAACAATTATTTTAAGCCGCTAGCTCTAATAAACACGAATATGAATATGACAAGCGGGGGGATGAGGGAGATTAAAACTCCCCGCGAAATATTTTTAGAAGTTTGAACTAAGACAGTCTAAGTTTTGCAATCGTCAAAACATAGCATAGTAGGTTACGCAGTAATAGGATGTAACATTTTGACCCGCAGGTCATTGTTGCGTTATGCGTTTCGTGATCAATCATAACAGCCAGCGCTCCAGGCACAGGATCCTGTAGCATTTGGTACATCTGCCATATGGTTAATCATGGCAGTATTTAGGGGGAGATATGGGGGATCAAACCCCCCAAAATATTTTTGTAAATTTTAACTAAAACACTACTAGTTCAGTAACCATCAAAAATGTAGTATCCAAGTAGAAGTGGAATGTAACATTTTGTCCCTTGAGTCATCGTTGCAATAGTGCGTTTCTTCATAATATGTTTAGCGCTCCAGGCACGGGGTGCCGCAACATTTCGTGCATTTGCCGCATAATTAATCCAGCTATAACCGTATTGGAGTACATACGACACGCCCCATTAAAAAACTGAAGGCTTGGCTTGGTGTACTACTCATACAAATAAATTTCGGTAAAGCATGGAGACTGATTTAAAGATGAACTGTTGCTTGTTAAATTGATTGCAATTATTAGTGGTCACCCGTCAGTGGCGTAAAAGGAGCGGGCGCCTGGCTTGTGCTAAAACTGTCGCCATATGTGCACTATCAGTTTACTGCAAATTTTACAATAACGTCATGTTAAACTAATAGGTAGTTTTGATTATGAGTCGGATGATACTGCTTGCTTGAAAACGAAGTTACATTCTGCATAATTATGCTGAACAAAGCTTGATATTTAGCTACAATTGTTATAGTGGGCTGGAGCAAATAGAAACGTATTAAAGGTGCAAACGTTGCAAATAATTTGCTTTTCTATTTTCTAAGGAAATTATCGTATTACATAAAATCAATGCTTGCTCACAGAAGAGAATATGACTTTACGTGAATGCAAATGAGAAACTGATATAATTCCCTCTCTGTAGGGATGAAGACACTCTATGCAGTTGCATTTGCATTGTACTCGAGAAGTTTTGGTCACAGGAAAATAACTTTACAAGAAATATACATAATTTTGGCAAAATTCGCGCCTCAATGTTCGGAAAATTGCAAAATTTTGGGTTCGTATCCGGGATAAGATTTTGCTTGAGTTTACAGCCCTAATACAGTAACAAGGAACAACCATGCAGACAAGTACAGCAGTGACTGTAGTGCATAGTGAATTAAAGGTACCCTCACTGCAAACCAGATCTTTACTGTGAGCAACGTAGCTCACGCATTTCTCACGCCTTTGATAAAAAATACCGTGGGTGCTTTTGATTGGTTTTTATTTTTGGTCTTGCACACTGGACCACGTAAGTTTAAGCCCAACACCAGGACCAGCGGTATACAGGCGCATTCACGGAGAGCCACGGTGCCATGCCCCCCGCTGGCTCTGTCGTTGTTGCAGATTAGCCCATAGAACACACCTACACGTCATTCAATCAAATGCGCCAAAGCGGCGAAAGCTTATAGAATTGCATCCTTTTATTTATTCCAGCCAAGCTTCTGCTTTTAGACATACCAAGGTTTTTAGGTGCTGTAGGCCTACTAAAATATTTTTGTATTGTCTATTAGAGTACGCTACGTGCTTTCTTGATAAAAAGTGAGCTTAAAAGAGTGTTTTTTTATGTGAAAATAGTAAAAATCTGTTGCCGTCTGGAGGTCGCGCCCCCACACCCTCCGTTTTGTGCCACTTTGCCAAATTCATGCTGTGCCACTTAACAGCGGCAGCAGTGACAAAGAAAAAAAAGATTAACAAGCATTGTAATGTTTATGCCAGAAAGCGTTAATATAGCGTACACAACTTTGTAAAAATTTACTTAAAAACTTTTGCTATACCGGTAGTGAATGTTTATCAACCCCCCTCCTCCCCGAAGTATTTTTCTAGATACGGCCCTGGAATATGACTTGAATTATTAATTCGATCTAGCGTTTATCTGGAGCGAAAAACTTATATTTTAAACATTCAGTCACAAATGTTTTTAGTCACGCAACTGGTTGGAGAGGCGACCCGTGAAACGCAATTAGCTGATTCAGTCAATTCGGTTTTTGTAAAAAAGTTGATAACAGAGAGTGTAACCGGCCACTCGCCGTAGTGGTTAAAAACACCGCTAACGGTGCGAGAAGAGTGGGGTTCGATTTCCGGGCCTGTCTAATCAACACAGAGTCGTTAGCGGTTCGCCACATCAGCAATGTTTCTTCGGAGCTGCGTTGCCCAAGCGCTAAACCATGGAGACTGGACCCACCACTCGTAATACGCTTCGGCGAAATGTGACAAGTATAATAAAGATTTGATTTAGCAGGTTTAGTTATTCAAACAATTCAGCACTTTTACCAAGCATAAGTACTGTACCCCGAAAAGAGTTACAAAAAGTGCCAACTTAGTTTGGCGAAATGTCGGAATTTACCACTCTTTTTCAAAATTATCAAGTTGTTTTGACGCACTGCCGTCATTGCCAGGTGCAAACTTGTTTAATTTCATGCAGCCATGAGCGTGTAATTGTTTGTACAATGACATACTATTCTTGCATGCTATTGATCGCAGCGAAATCTATAATCAGCCCATCTAGTCAAAAATATTTCTAATCATGTTCCAGTTCGTCAGAAATTATTTGATCATTCTGATACTGAGTAACATTGAAACATATTGCCGTGAGCTACTGAGATACAAGATGATATTTTCAACTTTTTGCAAATATGATTTTTAGTAAATTATGCATGCAAGTTTCCCATCTAAAAACAGTTTGTATGAAACAACACAAAGCATTGCCTATATATATAGGTTTTCAAGCGTCGATCCCTTTTTTGAAAAAGCGGCCAGATTTTTTTTCGATTTGCATTGACGTGAATGACTTATGCTGTAGGGGGAGACGGCGCATCCCTCCATCCTTATGCGAAGCATGTAAAACTTGTTATCGTGAAGAAAGTCCTATAAAATAGTGCCGTAACGTAAGGAAGCTCCCTTGATCGGCATGCCAACAACATCGCGGAATTCACGTTGATGTCCCAACGTGTTCGCAGTGAATTGCCAGTGGTTTTTTAAAGTGATAAAGCAGTTTTACTAATTATTTTAAACGCCAAAAACTAGCTCTCAATGATGGGCGCTAGTTTTTGGCGTTTAAAATACGCAGTTAGATTTTATACTGTATTTGCTAAATAGCCTACAGTAAAATCCGTCTTCTCTACTCAATATAAACTTGGAAATTATTAACATTACCAAAATCATAATTCAGCAGCTGTTCTGTAGCAAACATTGCTTTTTTTTTCAGAAAGATATTTAATTGATACACACGAATAGCACAGCTGTAGGCTACTCTGCAGATGTTCGTTCGAATTTTTTTTTATTACAAGCGGCAGTGTTTACTAATAACAAACTTGAATCGCTTCAATAGCTGCAAGCAGATGATAAATTAAACAACATAGGGTTGAGAATATTTGCGAAATGCCCTGGAAAAATACACTGACAAGTTGCGACAGCTAAAAAGCAAAAACACGTGTACCGTATCTTACAATTTTTTTGACACATTTTTGCACTTCTCTAGACCTGTTCTTTGGAGAGTCGCGAGGGCAGGTATACTCGAGTTGGAGCCTCCATGCAAGCATCATGATCCTCCGCGACAAAGGGTAGAGGTTCTGGTGGAATGCCAAGTCGAGACCAACCAAGATTTTCAACGTAATCTTGTCATCGAGTTCTGGGACGACCTCTAGGCCTTCGACCAAGGGGTTTGAAACTTTTGGCAAATTAAATTCTACTTGATTTACAATTATCAACTTGCCATCAAAAATATGGTAGGGTAATTGTGGGAAAGATGGCCACCGAGGGAGGATGGCCATTTGCCGCTATTTTCGTAGTTTTACATGCTACGCAAGATTGACTTCGTCAGTTTTGAATCAGCACATGGTGCAGCAACATGTCTGAAACTGCTGTCAAAATTTGCTAAATTTTGTGAGATATTGTCAAAATAACTTTTAAGGTAGGGTGAAAATTTTCAGCAGGATATAGATAGCAAGCAGTAATATTTTTGTGAGCGTGTTTTCCCTCTATAGTCTTCGGACTAGAGAATTACAGTTCCAAGAATGCAATCACACCGTAGGTACATCCTAAAAGCTAGTTATCGTATAATCACGGGGGTGGCCATCTCTCCTTAAGCTGTGGGACATATGGACACCCACTTATGAAGGTCAAATGGCCATACTTCGAGCATGATGCTTCTGTGTGCAAACTTCACATTATGATATCATGGCAAGAAGCAAACAAGTTTAATGTTACAGTAAAGCGTTAGCAAGCAAATAGGACTAGCATGACTAACTAATATCAACGTTCCGCAATAACACAAATTTCTGCTCAATACAGGCTCCATTTGTAGCTGCGCAAGAATAAAACAGCGTTATACTAGACTGAAGGTTGTATACATGTCCATTTTTGTTTGTTTTACGATAAATCTTTCTCATTTTGTGATGCAACCACGTTGGCCATCTCACCTACACTGCTCAGGTAAGATGGCCAATGACGTCATTTTTAAAATGTGAAATATTTATTTTGTGTATGACAAATTTAAACTGATGAGGCACAGGAATGCAACTCTGGTCCTTAACAGTATCAACCCACCCTTTTACATACGTTTTGTGCAAGCAGGAAGCAAGCCACGAAAATTTATAAAAAGAATGGCTATCTCATCTGGACTTACCCTGGTTTGGTCAGCGACATGGCCTATCGGGTACCGCGCGCAGGTGACAGATCCTACGTGACGGGTTCGATTCGCGGTTGGAGCCGATTGCAATTGACTGATATAACGGGTGGCTGCTCACTCGAAAAGCGCAAGCTTACTTCGCAGTCTTCCCCAATTACTGTTGAATTTTCAATTCAATATAATTTGAAAATAATCTCAGTTTTATTATTATTTATATGATCATCAGCAATTAGCCTACAGTATTTTTAAATTATGTTAGTCGTGGTGATGTAACCTAGGCTGTTTTCGCACTTTTCCTGCGCAAACTGTGAAGTTAGATAAAATCGTAAAATTGATCATTCTTGTGATTTGTATTTATTGATTCCCGCAACATGATTTGTGACTAACGCAGTTCGATGATGTCTTTAATTTTACGCTTTAACAAACGCGAAATGCTTATATCTAAGAGATTGGGATCAACATTGCTTGAAAGCAAATTAAAAAAAGAACGTAGGGTAACTCAGAAATGCAAAAATCATTTTGTGACGATGAAACTTTTATGACGACAGATTTAAAGGGTCCGCGAGACATTATCGACTTAGAGACGGCCGAGCAGAAAAATTTTAGTGACGTCATAAAGAAAACCTGTAAAAAGTCGCTTCTCGAAGATTTTTAAATGGATTTGATAACATAGTCGCCATACAGCTCCTTTTACACTTTGGCGAATTTGATTTCGACTCCACTACGAATTATACAAATTAGAGTCGCAGTGGACTTGAATTGAATTCGCAGTCGGTCGCACTCATTCGTAACGGCGTAGCAGCGGATTCGCCTACGGTTAAAAAATTTTAAACATGTTGAAAAATCTGGCTGCGAATTTTCGAGTCGTAATGGAGTCGCAACGAGTTCGCAATGGCATCGCAGTCAATTTTCAATCAAAGTTATGGCGAGTCCACTGCGACTGCAATGCGAAGTATGGCAAATCTTCCTCGACTCATGGAGAATCCACTGCGACACTAGTGCGATATCAAAAGAGTTGACTCAAAAATGTAAGATGATTATTACGACACAATAGTCATAAGCTATGAGAAAAAATCTCACGTGTAAAATCCGAATGATGAATTATTGATATCGAAGAGAGCCTCGTAGCCCAGGCCCGCAGCCAAGAGAGGAGGGGTGGGCTCCGTTTTTCCACAAAACATTTTCTACCCCCCCTGAAGAAAATCTGTTATTAATACGTAAGTAGCTTACCAAAAATTTCTCGCCCCCCTAGGAAAACATTTTGCTCCCTTAAGCATTTTCTTCTGGCTACAAGCCTGTCCCAGCCAAGAGAGGGGGGTCGAAGTCCCCCTCTGAGGAAGTCCGACTTCTCAAATAGATTTACATGCTAGACACGATTAAACCGTGTGTATTGTGAATCGGTGTCTACCATTCCTGACTACGCTGCAATGCGTTCTTCTTTCCTTTTTTTGTTTTTGGTACTTGATCAAGTACGTTGCTAAAAAAATTTCCAGTAGGGGCAACCATTACTTTTTTTAGTGAAAGGAGCCCACCCACACCTAGTCAAAATATATATTTTACTGATATTGTGTTACATTTGCATAGGCCTATGCTAAAATGTTCTTGTTTCTACCGGACGCCTATGTAGCTTGGGTGACTTTGAAGGTTGATTTGTAGTTATAATTGGCTATACGCTGGCTCTTAGATTCGTATAGTATTTCCAGAAAATTAGCCACAGTTTTCCGAAATTTGATGCCACTCTTTTTTTGAAACTGTCCGACACATTCACCTTGCACAAGGCTAGGGCTATGAAAGAAGGTGGGCAGGGGGCAAATGACTTAGGGGCCCGCGTTGATTCAGGGACCTATCAGAAAGCTTTAACAATATAAACCGCAAAAGTGACATTACATTTGCTATAAAATCGTATTGGAGTAGGTCTACGGCTTCAGGAAGGACGATTAATCAAATTCAGACATAAACAATAAGCTGATTTTCTAACCAAATACAATTTCATTTCACTTTTTGTAACTGCCCATATTTCATGCGGCGCAATAGCCAAGGCTTTTGCCACAACTTCCTTTAATTGCACCAACGCTTCTTGCGTTTTTTACCGGCAACTAATGTAGCAGTTGCCAATGCAAACATTTTTTCTTCAGCAAGCAAGATAGCCCCCTAACTAGACATTTTGTATTTGGAAGTGACTTCAAATCGCAATGGGCTAGAGTAGTTTGCAATGGAATTGCAACTAATTCGCAACTGAATCGCAGTGGAATCGGCATGGTATTGCGACTTCACGGTGATCCCATTCCGAATCATTTCGCACCGGATACGCAGGAGCGTCGCGATCGAATTTGCCAAAGTGTAAAAGGTGCTTATTTTTGTACCTCTTTCGTGGTCGAACCAGCGACAAAAATGCAGTAATACTGCAGAAATTATAAAGTTATACCAATTTTTTGAGCTGATTAAACATCTAAACAGTTATAAGGTGGAAATAAAACGACAGCACTTACTGCCCGATATCAATAATGCCAGTGCGTGTTAGTTCTTTCATGCACTTTATAACTCACACACCGATATAGCAGGTAATGAACACACATACATTTGCAGTTAGCTTTCGTTTTTAGATACGTACAAAATTTAGCATTGCTGATGATAATGTCGTACGAATCAACGCGGTTGGCGATGGCTCTGATTAGATGTGTATGAGTCACGAGCAGAAGCAACAACGACTTCAACATAAAATTTGTTTCGGCACTAAGCTAATTCATGCCATGTATGTCTTAACTCAATGAAAACCTTCGAGGAAAATGGAGAAGCACTTGCCTCAATCGCTAACTGCGAAAGTTAACTGGACTATAGCATTTTTTAGTATTTAGTTGCATATTTATCGTCTCATCACGCGAAAACGATCAAAGCGCTATATGAGCTCGTTTAGAAGTTGCCAGCCATCTGTCTACCACACGAAGATGGGGGAATCCCTCTAAGTGCTTTTCTTAACTGCACAACTAGTAAACTTGACGGCTTGTTCTTTACACTGTCCCAGTAATGCTGAGCGTCAAGCAGGGAAGCTGTGAATACTAATTTTAAAGTCATTGGTTTGACGCGACTCGGAATAAAACCCAAGTCCACAGCTCCCGAGATGTACGCTCTTACCACTCGGCTATTGAGTATTACACGGCACCTGAAACCAGGTGGCCTATGAGAAACGCGACTAGTTTTATTCCTCACCAATAACTTGCTTCAACGAATGATTGCTTTGCACTGGGGCTGTGAACTCGAGCTTCAACTCGCTGAGCTCGGTCTTTTTCGCCAAACTCGAATTGGAATTTAAAAAACGGAAATCCCTGAATTCGAACTTAAACTCCATCTCAAAAAAACTGATTGAGTTATAAACTTATCCTAAACTTGACAAAAATTGCTGAAGCTTAATCTAGACCCGATAAAAACTACTTAAACTTAGGCTACCACAAGCTGGATAAAAAATTTCTGAACCCAAACTCGCAAAATTAGAAATGATGGACTTGAACTCGGCTTTCAAATTTTGAGGAAACTCGCACTTGAACTTAATTAAAAATGCTAACGAATTTGCAGCTCTGCTTTACAAAATTATATAACTGACAGAAAAACTTAAAGTAGGCCTATGCTGAACTTGTTTAAACAAGTTTTTTCGGCTGAGAACATAAATTTTTAATTTAGAAACTGCTATTATGAGTAGCAGGTGTGAAACTGTCTAGTTATAACATTGTTGCAAAAAGTAAATAACCTTAATTACAGAAGACCTTTTAGTTAATTGAAAATGGAAAGGCTTTCATTGCACCTTCCCATGCAGATATAATCTAATGTTAGCTATTTTGCTTGTCGTTTGCTTTGTTCTTCCAAAAAAGAAAAGATAATGTCGATAAAAATCTAAACTAAACTACACAACTTTTGCCAAGATTGGGATCAACCGCAAGTCTACCGCTGCGGAGGCAGATTGCTAAGCTTTTAATAACATCTTTGATTATTACAGCATAATTCCAACCCCTACGCTAAATATCTCTTCTTAAATCATCCCTAGTCAAAGTTAGACTTTAAGTTATTTGCTAGTCTAAATGTATACCGCTGGTGACTTAAATTTGATGTATTGCAGAAGTAAACTAATTGCTTTTATTGTAATTTTACCAATCGACACGTCTGAAGGAAAATTGGCAACTCCAATATCAGGGATTGTTACGTAATAAAAGAAAAGTGTCATCGGAATTGTTCGATTCATTTTAAACTACCGTACTTCAAAAACAGTTAGTTGGCTGCTTCAGTCAAAACAATGAGTGAAAGCATTTAATTTGCTTGTAAATTCTGACTTTGTAAGCGTGATAGCATAGATTGCGTGCAGATTAGAATGAAAGGTATCTTTGGGTCAAGATCAGGAAAGTTTGCGCAATCTGTGGAACCATGGAATGAATTTGGAGTGAGTAAGCCTAGTAGGCTAGAAGTTCATACCGACTTGGAAAAACTTCTTGAAAATCAAAGCGCTGAAACATTTACATTTCGGTGTGTCGATTGCTGTTACGACCCAAACGTTTTTGTCCAAGCTATGATAACGCCTTGCCTTATGAACGGCAAAATTTCCCAAGAGTTAGGTAACGGATCTGAAGCCGAAAATTGCTATCTCTGCTTACTTAGCCCATGTTTTATTGGGTCTTACTTGTCAGTCGGTAAAAATAAGATAATGTACAGGAAAAAGCATTCCATTCCGGGCTTAAAGTCTGATGATTATGTTTTATCTTGTGTTTTTCCGTGGTGCATCATCATGCAACTGCGGAACCAGTTGGATGAAGATAAACAAGAACGTAGCAAAGCTGATAACGTCAACACCAAAATAATACCGGTACCGGTAACTGGTGGAGAAAGTATAGTTCGAAAATAAAATAAAAAAAACATCTTGCCGATTTGCTTTTCCGTAGAACAAAATCTTTTGAGCCAGCTGGCTGAGAAGATAACCACAGCTGCAGCTCAAGGTGAGTTAACTCAAAACTCGAGTTTATTGAGCGAAATTTACTTCTATTTTGACGGGAGAAGTCAGCAGAGATATATTCCACCATACACCACAGAGTTCGAACGTAAACGTTTGAGGAAATTATCATTGATTTATTCTCGATGTGGAGAGTAGTATTATTTCCACAGAGTCGTGCAAAATTGACGTACTCTATACGTCATCGTTTCATAGGCTACGTCACTATACGTATGAAAATCGTGTCGTATTTTGTGCACCTTGACAACCTGCAAGCGTCGTAAAAAGGGTGGTGATAAACAAAATGATTTAGCGTATTGCCTTACTTTAGTTTATCCATTGGTTTATCAAATGACAGGAACAGTGTGCGTGATCTCATGGTATCATTGCAGCAGTGGCCTATTATGTGTCAAAAGCGCTGTGGGAAAATAAAAGTAGCTAGGCAAACAATTTACAGTGTGATAGTGAGGAAGTTTGACTGTTCACTTGTCAACAAAGATGCACTTGGCATTTTTGAATGGGATAAGAAAAGACAGTTTTTGATTTTTTTTTAGTGGAGTAGGCCTACCCTAAGATCTTTTTAAAGATTGATCTTCAAATCTTTCTATCCTCTCTCTAGTTGAGACGACTAACTGGGCATTTCAGGAAAATTCGGGATTTTTGAGGTTTTATGAATGTGTGATCAAAAGGAGGAACGGCATAGCACAACTATTTTGCGCCTTTTTTGACTAGCTTATACTTATGTATACCGTACTGGTATGTTCTACTTATGCCATGCGCAGAATGTATACCCATTACAAACAGTTAATTTCGGCATATTTTTCTGCTGTGCTCTACGTCTCGAGTTGGTATTAGCAGTTGTACGTGATTAGCAATTTCTGAGTACTGCTTCATGGCTTAATTTTTCTTTGTTCTGGTTTTATAAAATGTTCGCATAAATAAAAAGCTATAGATTTTGTTTCATTATTCCAATTTTTACCCTGTAGGGGTATGATTTTGTGGATTGTTGTAAAGTATGATGAATAAAGCACCGTTGTTTCATTGAAACAACTTAAAAATCTTTTTTTATTTTGGAATGATTTGCCCTTTGAGGTTTGAAAAGTTCATGTGCTTACGTCGAAAAATTGACAGTTTTCAAATAACATTAAACGTATTTTACGATCCTTGAATTAATTCTACATTTTCAAAGAGTTTTGAGTAAATCAAGCGAAAATTGGAATAAGCTCAACGTTTATGTAATCTTCAGTTCGTACAAAGCGATTGCCGATTGTCGAAAAACAAATTAAAAAGAACAAAAGTACGAAAAAATACAAATTGAAAAAAATCATAAAATCGCAGCAAATCCGTGTTTGCTCTGAAGTGCTGTTGCCCTTCTTCCGTCTTCTCGAAAATCGGAGCAAGATTCGGGACTTTTACGAGATTTTTTATCACTAGTGTCATCCATAAATGAGCGAAAAAAGGGATTTTCTTCTGGGAGTCCATTTAATATTGGGGCCGAAACTAAACTTGTGTATGAAGATGAGGTGCCGAACTTACCGCTTTTTTTACTAATGTTATTGTTCGACAACTGTCGACCGTTACCAACGGGACTAGTAGTACCTGTTTCAACTGTACTGGTGTTGGGCGTGTGATTTTTTGATTTACCAGTTTGTACCAACATTTTAAGTCCACGTCCAACTTGACTGAGACTGCTTCTTCTTCGTTCTCTTTTTTGTGCCGATTGTTGACGTAAACTGGCAACTTGACGACATAATTCGTCAAATGCATTTCGTACTTGATGTTCGGGACCACAAGCTGAGCAATCTACGTGGCAGGCAGCGGATAGTTTTGATGCAATATGCTCGGCTTTTTCCCGTTTGACCTCCCGACAATGTTCAAGATCGGTTTTGTTCCCGACTACTATCATGCAGAAGGTGCGCGAAGACCGAATGGACTCAATTTTCTTCTTTAGGTTTTCGATTTGGTTGACGCTGTCTTCGTTTGTGATATCGTATACAAACATGAAGCCTTCTGCCCATCGTATGTGACTATCATCCTACGAAACAAAAGAAAATCTTATCCCTAGCTCATTGCTTAATGAAATTATGAGCAAAAACTGGGGAAATAGCCCCTCACTTTATTCCGACAACATTCTCTTTTCTTGCTGGTCTGAACCACGTATTTCTCTTGCTCCTCTCACATTTGTTTCAAATATTCACTTCTTGCTCACTAGGAGCTGGTATTTTCTTCAATACTTCTTTCTTTCACTGCAACAGGCCAGAAACAAATCTTGCTTCGGTTGTAATAACTGCAGTACTTTCCTAGCTTGCATTAAATAACCCTGAAGGATTTCTTTCGGCTAACTAGCATAATGCTTTACTTTACTCAATGTATTTTATAGGCTACTGTTCTTTTCAAGAGCTGGTCGATTTTATTGTTGAACAATAAGTAATGAAGTCTAAAGATTAGAAACGGTTTATGCCACGACTTACAGTAGTTAAATTTGAAGCAACTCTTCAGTTTCATCACTTTAGCTTTTAGAAAATGCATTGGAATTTTTTATTAATTTGATTCTCCATATGGCTACGCTATCACCAAGCAATGAAGAGGTTACCCAATGGTGACTTAATTTTAGAATAACCAAAGGTGACTGACTCTCTTCAGGGAACACTTAATAGAGCTACAAAAAAGTAAAGTAAGCTTTAAAGAAAAATCAAAGCACTATGCTATAGGCCTAAGCATCACTGCTAAGCAAGCGCTTACCATTGTTAGAGAATCTAAGATTTCCATATGGACCTGGTAGCCGTCGATATCCGTTTGATAAGCGTATTTCCAATCTAAAAGTAATAACATTTTACAAATTTTCATTTTGCAAGTATTATTTACGCTATACATTACAAAACGCAACAAAAACAGCTCGCTATACTTTCTACCTAAATACACTTAAGCGCTAGCTGGATTCTTTGTAGCGTTCAAATCCAGGCGAGGATTCATTTACTCTGTCCACGTATATGTTCATTTTTAGTGGGCCAAAAGTCCGTAGGAACCGGTCGGCTAGCCTATAGTTGTTAAACCATCGCCATTGGCGCGGGAGGTCTGGGGTTCGATTCCCGGGTCGGACGAATCAGACATTGTCGCCAACGGCTTGCCACTACTGTGATGTTTCTTCGGAGATGTGTTGCCCTGGCGTTAAACCGCAAAGATGGACCCTGCAACTCATTACACGCTTCGGCGTAATGCCACAAACATAATGGGTATTTGATTTGATTATTTTGAAAGTCCGTAGGCTTTTTTTATCGTGATCAAATCTTTGTCATTCATGACATCAAAAAACTTTGGCAATAATTGCAGAAAGTGAACTTTCGGCTTCCGAAAACGAACATTTACGCAGGGAGAATAAGCACCAATTTAAAATAATGTAATGCTCGCGTTACTTAGTAAACAAAAATTTTCAAAACATTTCCATTATGTGGTAGCAAAGAGCATTTGCGAGTAAAAGAACCAAACAAATGCTTAACTACATTCACACACAGGTTTGATAGATTAGTTTTTAAGACTTATCGTCAGCAGTTTGGTGCTTAACTTGGTTATTGTGCTATAGTTCACTAAGATAGATAGATCCTGACTTTGCTACATATGTGCTGATGCTTCCTAAAAGATTTTGTAATGCTGTGATATTGAAATGACTACAGCTAGCACGGTAATGGACATGGTTAAACATATTAGGTTTTAGACTTATCGTCAGTAGTTTGATGCTTAACTTGGTTATTGTACAGTAGTTCACTAAGATAGATCCTAATTTTGCTACATATGAGCTGATGCTTCTTGAAAAGTTTTGTAATGCTGTGATATTGAAATGACTACAGCTGGCACGGTAATGGACATAGTTAAACATCATACAATCAAAAAATTAGAATGATTTGTGTCCGTTATTGAAATCACATGCATATTTTCACTTTCAAGGTGTAATGTATATTTGCGGCTATATTATAGCAAGCGCAACAGGCTGATTTTTATCCTGTCAGATTGCTATGACATAACCACACATTATTATAACTACATCATATCGGCTTAATCTACTCTATGACGCCGAATTTGTTCAAAAAAATGAGCTAACAAAATACTTGGTGGGATAATAACCGAATCAAAGTCATGGCTGTTTCCACACAGATTTACATAATGCATCAATGCCGATCAGTGTATACTTCACACGCCTATGTTTGTTTTTGGTCACATACAAACTATCTGTAGAAAACAGCATTGATGTAACGTCAAGCTTAATTGCACAGAACAGTATATACTTCTAGAACACAGCTTCAGCTTATCTATGACAAGTCCTTCACTTTCATAGAGATGGAAAAATCTTCACGTAAAAATGCAGTTTATCAACTGAGATGATCACATGACATACTTTCGCCCTTATTATAGTTGGTGTGACAGATCGATGGTATGCGCAAGCATTTATCACTGTCGTTTAACGTTTCGCTCAAAGCCGAAAGCAAATAACGCCGAAATCAACTCAATCATCATCTGAAACTCCAAAGATGAATTTTGCCCACAAATTGAGCGCAAATAAAAAGCTATGAAGTTATATTAGAGCCTGCGAGTTGATGAAACGAACCGCTAAGGAGAAAATCTGACAAAACTCAAGTTTAAAAGTGCGAAAACTACATGTTTAATAATGAAAAATGACTATTGAATTGAAAAGTCTTCCGTTTTAAGCCTGTCGTTACAGCATTGTCATAAAAAATCAAGGAATTAGGGTAAAGTGAAAATTACTTTCAGAGGCTACTGACATTCAAAAACCGTACTGAACTTCCGAAATTAAGATGAATGATAGAACACCTGATCCGCACCAGACGAATAAAGTTTAAAGCAAGGGAGAAAACGCATTTTGTCGTGTAACTACGATCCTAAATGCAAACTTGAACTTTCAATGAAACTCAGAGTGTATTACCAGCATGTTACAACAATTAAGGAACTAAATTTGCTTTCTGTAGGGCTCTGAATGAAAAAACGTTGCAATTTTGCATCCATATCAAGACCACACTAGGGCAAACCGTTTAAGTTAGACAAATTATTCTGATACAACCATCTTAGATAAGAAGCGAAATAATATCTTTTTGTTTCTATTGCAAATAAAGCCGCTAAAGCAACGTATCTTTAAAGCTAGTAAAAAACGTTCACCTTTTTTAATGACTAGTGACACCTTTGCTATGCTCTAGTGCAGTGTTTCTCAACCGCCGCTCCGCGTCTACTTTTCTGCCGGTCCGCCAAATAAATTCCAACATTACACCACAATTCAAGATTGTGTTTTTTATTATATTACCTACTTGGCTACGCGCGCTCAATACTTATTTCTTCAGCCATCAGACAAGTTCATGCAGTATGCACTGCCGTCTCATTGAGTTTTGTCTTTTTTGTAAAAAAAAAAAACGTCGGGGGTGAAATGAACGTAGAGCATAACCACTCATTTACCACGAGTTGCTGTGGTATATGAAATCTAAGAACATATTTAACTGAAATTCAGCAGTATGATTATCGGAATTTGATTATAAAACGGAAACAAACAGCCAAGTGTTTTCCTCTTCTTTCAAACACCACATTAACGAAAATCGTTGTATTTATTTCATTTGTCGACCAAGCAAACACAAACAAAAACAATGGTCGAAAAAATAGAGCAGTAAAATCAAGATGGTAACTTTAGTACTTGGTTTTAACATGATGGTTGATATTTAAAGTACACCGGTCCACCAAATTTTTTTGAAAATTTTCCCTGTCCGCAACCTAAGAAGGTTGAGAACCTTTGTACTAGTGAACACTTATGATCTAAACTTTGCAGTTTAGTTGCGGCTTAAGTTTATCTGGTGCTGATGAGATGTCCCCAGTTAACCCACAAAATGCTTTCGCAAAAACTTTTCCCGGAAAAATTTGTAAAAAATATTTGCATAGGTTTAATCACCACAATAGACATTAATGCCTACGTTGTCAAGTGTTATTTTCTAGACTTGAACGCAAAGATGAGTTTGGTATTAGAAAATACGTTTTACCAATGACAAAGACGATCACATTTTAAGTGAAAATAGCCATTAATGACCGGCATAGCACAATCACCTTTTGAAAAATATGGGGTAGCTTCTACGTCAAAAGTTTTGCTTTGAACACGTAACAATAGACAAGTTTGCGTGACAAATTCTTACAATAAAGTGTGACGTCAATTTTTCGTATCTACGTACAACTGCGACTGGCGATTCGGAGCGAAGCGTTACGTTAAAAAGCGATTTAAGAGCAGCAAATAACAACTAATCTTACCGACATCTGATTGATATTCCCAAATGAATCTGCCGGTGAGATATTTTACCACCAAAGCTGAAAAAAGCATAGATTGGTTATCAGGAATTTAACACACAACACAAAATTTGTGAGTTGATAAGAGTAGGCAGATTGTCTCACAATATGACGGCAGCTTAACTCATAAGTCAACATTTTGGTCTGCTTTTACCCAGCGTCTAACTACTGCAGCCCAGTAAAAATGCATGGGGATCCTCGCATGTCTATATTCTAAGCAATCAGGGGCATATCAAGAGGAGGAGCAAGATGATCAACCCGATAAAATGTCTATAACGGCAAACAGCTAAAAGTGTTGCATTCGTAACACTATATGAGTTAATAAGACATCCAATGTTCATGGTGAGTCGTAAAATTGTGAAGAAAATCTCCCTCTTACACAGAGTAGACCTAACTTTACACGTTGGAGAACAACAAGCTAAAACAGTGGGCTACACATTTTCCCGCTGTGCATCGTCGATATTGTGCTGAAAAAACGCGGTGCCACTTGTTTCGCACGAGGCCAACGAAATATTGGTTTATGTCAGGAGTGGTTTGGTTTGGTTTAACACTTAGATTGAAGTTTTTTGAATAAATTATCGTTTATACAACAACTTCGTTTGTTTATAGGCTTAACGGCTATTTGCATGAATAGAAACAGTAATTAAAAACGCTGATGCTTCAATAAACAATATCAGTTCATCGGTTTAATAAAATCCATGACAGTTTATTGCCAACATAACTGCCAAGAAGCCGCATAAATAAATGACAATGCAATTATGGCACATAAACTATAAGAGAAGGAACCAAAAAATATGCCTTGTGGTATTCGCGTTGCCATCTGAACGAAACCGAGCAAAACTTGGTTAATTTTTTTTATTTTCCATTACTCCCCTTCTACTATGATTGCTTTCTTCGTAGAAAATGTGTCGAGCACGCCCTGTTCAAAAATAAGCTAGACAACAAAATTTTTGAATTAATTTGTTGAACCAGTATTTACGTTATTTCGGATTTGTTTTACGCTTTATCATTAGGGAGTCTTACAAAATAAACCAAAAATAAGTGATTACGTTGAAATGCCAATTCAAAAATTTAGTATAGAAATCAAAAAATTGAGCAATTGGCTTCCAATTTTTTGTTGAAAATAATTGCATTTAATTCATTGCCTGAAAAAATATCATAGCAAAACTGTATCATTTCTCCAACAGAATTTAATACAAAATATTGTTGCCTGTGCGATAATTTACTGCCGGTATAGTTTATCACGCAACCTAATCCAAAAATTTCCGAAATGCTCGTTGTGCAAATGCATACAGCGTTTGATGAGGTAAACTACGCGATTATTATGCCTTCAAAATAGGATTAAACAATGTAACAATTTCATGCTCGCTCCGAACTACGAACTTACCCGCGATAAGATCTCAACTAGAGATCACAACTTACTTAAGGCTGATGTTAAATCACTCACCTAACAATTTTTCAACTGGTGTGGCAAGATATAGCCTGCCTTTGATTGATAGTTGAGACGTAACAAACTAGTCTGTGGTATATGTATCAGAAAAAAGAATAAACAAAGAAACATACAGGAGAAGTTTGGCTATATGGTAACCAAAGCTTAGGTAGGTGCAAGGCTGCAACTATGGTCTACATAGCCCTAGATTTTTGGTTGAGCTATATATTTAATAGTTTATAGTGCAATAGAGTTTATGTAAATTTCTCAAAAATGATCAAAAACTTGACACGCTACTTTGGAATGTGAAGAAAATCAGCTGAACCTACGATTTGTCAAAATTGATTAAAAACTCAGCTGCCACTGAGATTTCATTCGTCCAAATTACTGTACAGTAAAACGAGTGGCATATCCAAACAATTATTTGATTAGTGAACCGCTTGATAAGTAAATATGCATGATCATTTTTACACAAGTTGTTTTGCAAAAATTTAAGTTTTTAACCGCCTGATTTTCAGGACGCAGCATTAATTTCCCATTTAAGGTATTTTAATATTTGAATAAACGTGAAAACAAACTTGAAAATTACATAGTTTGTCGCAATTCACCGTGACACATTTGATATGTGAGACCAAAAATCAATCAATCATTCCCCGTCCACCTTCAGTAAACACAGTTGTGTCTGAAGATGGAAACATAGGTGTAAGTGTAGTGAGCAAGATTGCGCTAAAAGATAAGAGAGAATAACTGACATAAAACTCCTCGACATAATATCAGGTCAATCACCTAACACGTCATGAACAAAACAATTTGTTGCACGTACTACGTGAAAAATAGAACAAATAGTTACATTCGATGTGTCAGTTTATGTAATAACTACAGCAATTTTTGGTCACAAAAGTTACACTTTTTTGTTGGCTCCAATTGACGTAAAAAGCGTGGAAACAAAGTTTTACAGGTGTGGGATCAGTATTTAAGAAGTTATAAGGCTACAAAAAGTTACATTTCGTGTTTTGGGGTTACATTATATTTTTAGATAACGTTGTTTTTGTGCTATTTTTTGCCTAATTTTCAACCTTTTTATTTTTTTATTGTCTCGATTGGAACAGATTTACAACCTGCATACTGCATCAAAGTGTTTTCGCGCTAAATATTAAAGCACACAAAGTCCTACTACACCTTCCAATAATGCAAAAGCATCAGGGCCGCTGAGATGCTTTTGAGGCCTTGGGCTAAAAAATCAAATAGTTATAATCAAAAGCAAAGTTAAGCACATCTTTAACAGGCACCTTTTTTCGAAAAAAAAAACTTTTTTTCGAAAAAAAAAGTCACCCACCCCCGGTGTGGTAATTCGCACCAGCTTCTCCTTCTCAGTGGTAGGCTACAAGTTGCAATAGAAAGCAGTTTTTCCATGTTGAAGCTACTTGCTAACGACAGAAACTTTTTAACCAAAGAATGTTAAATAGGTCTACTATCATGTGCGTGCACCATAGTTTGAACACCTAATTAAGACAATTTCATTACTTTTTAGCATACACCGCTGCTGCTTTTTTTGTTTTCTGTTTTTTTTTTAATAAAGTCCTATTTTGGTTACATTTTTGCAAAAATAAAGTCACATTTTCAAGTTTTTAGGTCGCAAAAAATCGCCCTAGTAATAAGGCTTTCTATTTATCAGTACTCCTCCTGATGACCTAAATTTCCCATTTTTTATTCTTTTTTTAACCTTAGTGCTGCAAAAAATATTTTGCCCGCATATTTCTGGCGTTTGAAACTAAATTTGCTGCGAGTTTGTACTTAAACGACATACGACTATAGGGGGTAGACTACAACTGTGCACCCAATTCCACAAATTACTCTACACATACGTTATCGCGAAGAGTAAATCTAGTTATGTTTGGTTTAAAGTTTTGCTATAAAATCCAAATGAAAGGTAAACCCAAGGTTCAAGATTACTGGCACACAATCTAACCACAAACCCATAAGAAAATTCATCCGTTGGGAAAAGACATTAGGAAATATATAACAATCTCGTTTGTCGCACTGAGCATCAAGGGTATAGCGGAGGGCTATTGTGAGTACGGTAGACCTACTGCGTTTGTCCAATCAGTCTTTAGAGTAACGCGGCAAATACCCCTGCCTCCACACCCGGGATGCGTGACCGTTTTTGTCGCGGGGCCAAATAACCTTTCAGCGGCCCGGTGACTAAACATGATTTTATAGCAATTGACAGTTAATGCATGAACACTACATATCTCAATAGACGGTTAAAGCGGGGCAATCCCCTCCTCTGGAACAGCTCTTAACAACTGCGCTCTTGGTTGATTTCAACCAAAGCTATGTTGTAACAAGACCTTTTCTGTGCAATTAACTTAAGCATGAAAGCAAGCAGATAGGTGATTTGACAGAGTATCGAGTGGAATTTATAAAACTCTTTCAATAAACTGTTAAATTTCGAATCCGCAAGATTTCATAAGTTTAAAAGTTGTGTAAGTTTGCGCAAATTAATAACAAAATTTGGATTTAGGCCAAGGTGCTCGTGCCAAAAGAACAACGTTTCACCACTAATCCGTTTGCAAGAAACAAAACAAGATAAGCAAACAGTAAATATAACCGTAAATCCCACAAACTCGTATTTTACCCAAAAACGTGGAATTTTAAGCGGATTAATTCAAATATAACATCTAATATTGATCCGCGGTCCACGCAAGCCGTCAGCTTAATGTTTTTAGTCTTGATACTGCAGCCACAGCAACAGATTAACACAAAATTAATCGGCAAAAATTTCCACGTATAAGCAATAAAGAGCTAGAGAATATATAACAAAAATATCGCGTTCGATAGCTAAAAAAACAGTTATTTTACGAGTTAACAATAAGGCATAACATCAAAATTGGCTACCCGAAAAATACCAACTGCTGAAACCTGAACATAAAAAAAGGCCATAATACAGGATGGGTGGTACAAGTGCACTATTTTTAGAAAAAAAAAAACTATTTTAGGCTGAAAATAAGTTATAGCATACCAAAACTTTTTACCTGATTTTCCGACACCTCCTTCTCCAACCACCATTAATCTGATGTGATTTTGTGCCGTAGACCGGAACATGT
This sequence comes from Trididemnum miniatum, assembly GCA_964006365.1. Lineage (NCBI taxonomy): Eukaryota > Metazoa > Chordata > Ascidiacea > Aplousobranchia > Didemnidae > Trididemnum > Trididemnum miniatum. Next base: position 5,186,285 of record OZ023239.1, read on the forward strand.
CAACACTGTTAGGGATTCTTAAATAGAAAACCAGTACTACGATATTTCTTCTCAATTCGCAGGCCTGAACATATAGTTTAAAACAAAACTTTTTTTCTGTAAAATATAACAAATTTTGATAAATAGAACACCTGCAAATATCGACGCAACAAAATGCATGGAAGAGTTTGTCTGTTTACAGTGGCGTAGCGAGAAATTTTAAAAAAGGGGGGCCATAATTTCCATACTTTTTTAGGCGTATTTGTTTCGGCAGAATAAGTTTAAAGCTGATTGAGAAACAAGAAAAGCTTTAGGGGGTTCAGGGGCATGCTCCCTCGGGAAAATTTTAAAAATTTACATACTGTAATGCAGTGGTTCCCAACCCGTTTTAAAGCCCGCACCCCTTCGGCCAGGAAAAATCATTATCGCACCCCTTGCACAGTACTTCACTCACACGCTGTTTCTGTATAGACAGTGGCGTAGCGTCAATTTTTAAAAGGACGGGAGCCATAATTTCCACATTTTTTTTAGGCGTGTTTTTTTTCGGCAGTAGGCCTACAAATTTGAAGCTAATTGAGAAACAAGAAAAGCTCTACGGGGGTCCGGGGGCATGCTCACCCAGAAAATTTTTGAAAATTTACATGCTGTAATGGCTATTTTAGTGCTTTATGAATAATTTTCAGCCAAATTTTGTTTAAATTTTTTGACCCTAATTCTGAGTGCTTCGCCAAATATGATGCATTTTGTTCGCACATTTTCGACAATGCGTGCTTAAGGCGTATGGCTTATTGCTATCAAAAAGGCTTGAAATTATGGAAAAATTGTATATATCAAAAGCATTTTTGAAAATGGCTGGTAGGAGGATGCATGCTCCTCATCCTACTCCCTTGTATCCGCGCCTGGCCATAAGCTACAGAAACCATCAAAAGAGTCTGGCATATTTTAGTCACTTGGCACCATTAATTTTGTTCCTTTTACTAAAAGGCAGATTCAAAAGGGGAAAGGGGCATGGCCCAATCGCACACAGACACATTTCAGACGTCAAAAACACACAGCTAGGGAGAATCAACGATACCGTTCATCAGCGGTAAAATTGGCAAGTTCTTCTCGCACCCCCGATTGGGAACCGCTGCTGTAATGGCTATTTTAGTGCTTTTTGAATAATTTTCAGCCAAATTTTGTTCAACTTTTTGACCCAAATTCTGAGTGCTTCGCCAAATATGATGCATTTTGTTCGCACATTTTCGATTATGCGTGCTTAAGGTAGGGCATAAGGCTCATTGCTATCAAAGGGGTTTGAAATTATATAAAGAAAAATTGTATACATCAAAAACATGTTTGAAAATGGCTGGTGGGAAGATGCATACTCTTTATCCTACCTTCCTATATCCGTGCCTGGCCATAAGCTACACAAACCATCAAAAGAGTCTGGCATATTTTAGTCACTAGGCACAATTAATTTTGTTTCTTTTACTAAAAGGCAAGGACAAAAGGGGGGCAATGGCCCAAAGCCCCCTCCCTAAATACGCTCCTGACTGTTTATAAGTGTATGCGATCTAACAATCCTTTCCTTGTGGGATATAAGTAGTGGAGGTATTCAACTACTCCACCAGTTCACAGTGGTTCTACAGAACCGTATCACGAAATTTTATTAGATCAGCGAACCGTTTAGCATTGCTGTTTATACTTGTACCATCAGTCGGAAAAAAACGGCTGACAAAAAGTTGAGCCCCACCTCCAGTGCATATAAGCTGCCACGAGTGAAGGTGCAGTCCCACTGACTGAGACTTCTTAAGGTCTTTTCGGTTTGTTTTATTTATGCATCACATATGTTGCATGATGACGTAACAATAAAACAAGTAAAAAATGTCTCCTTGACATTAAGACGTCTCAGGTGGGGTGATTGCACACGTCAAACGTAGCTCGCATGTGTAATCAACTTCACTTACATTACTTGGATCTGCGATTTTAAGACAGCATTTTGTAACGTAAATATAAAATGCGGAACTAGAAGGCAAAATATGAACGTTTACCAAACAGCTAAAGAGATACACAACTGGAAGCTAAACCAGGAAAAATATTTGCAAACACGTAAAAAAATAAATCTTCAGTACCCAACAAACTATAAAGCTATGACGCAAATCCAAATGAAATATAACTGTCCTTAAGTTTTAGTTCGTCAAAATTGACAATTTTGCCGGTGACGGTTGCTTTAAAAGGTTCAATTTCAAAGCACATCTAGTAATTTTGGTGTTTATCAAAGACAAAGAATGAAACGTTTAAGCATGAGTAAGAGATCATAATGCTTTTCTAAGTTAGTCAGAACATAGTCAGAAGCAATCAACACTGACTTCCACAAGAAACAATTTCTCTCTAAGGGGCATTATTACACGCTCTTGAAAATAAATTTAAATCAAGTGTTTTCTCAATGGACCACTTGAAAATTAAGCAGCTAGAGCGCAAAAAATTGACAACAAAAAAGTGCTTCTTAACTTAATAAACTTAACGCTGCTTGATTTTTACGCCCAAAACACAAAACATCTATTCCATAAATTACCTATAACTGTAATTTTTTCCTAAATAGACTGCAATGTGCAGCAAGCACTACAATAAATGAAGAAACAAACGGTAAAACAACAATCACCAAAATTCTCGTCAGCCTTGCTACGCACAGCCAATCCAGGCTAATATCATTCCAGACTGTAAAGACTCTTTTTTGCATTGCTTTACCAGGACATCTCGACTTCATCTCTTTTCTAGGTTGTGCCCTATTTTTAGCAGGCGACTGGCCCCAAACAACGATACCCAATGAAAGAGCCTATAACTACTAACCCCAAACCAAGTTACCGGTAGCCTAACTAGCCCACATCACTAGAAGCCCCCATGGCAACCCACTCATTTGCAGCTGCAGACGCGTTTCGACCTTATTATGGTCTCATCAGTGCAGCATAGCAACCTCCCACGTTCTTGAAAAAAAAAAAAATTCTAACCTTCAAAAGAACTACACACCCCAAATCTAAGCCTCTACTCGTTCTGCTCAAGCTGCAGCTGCAAATGAGTGGGTTGCCATGGGGGCTTCTAGTGATGTGGGCTAGTTAGGCTACCGGTAACTTGGTTTGGGGTTAGTAGTTATAGGCTCTTTTTATTGGGTATCGTTGTTTGGGGCCAGTCGCCTGCTAAAAATAGGGCACAACCTAGAAAAGAGATGAAGTCGAGATGTCCTGGTAAAGCAATGCAAAAAAGAGTCTTTACAGTCTGGAATGATATTAGCCTGGATTGGCTGTGCGTAGCAAGGCTGACGAGACTTTTGTTATAGTCGAAACATTAATTCGTCCCTAACAATCACCAAATTATAAACGTAAAACCATACAAGCCTAACATTATAATATTTATGCAAAACCAAAATAAATGCGAGCAAACAAAGTAGAGGCCAAGAATTTCCCTTCAACCACTCACAAATTTCACGCAATACTTGAAAAAAGCGTTTCTTCAAACCAATGACTAAGTAACCGTAACAACCAACCTCTTTTTTTCTGAAAAAGTTTTCGTTTTACGTCGGAGTTGATGATTCAATCATGAACTTGGATTTATTCGCAGCAATCTCATACGAACCACAACAAGAAAATTATTTATGAGGCGCCGTTTGGAAAAAAAATAATTTAGGTTTTTCCACATGTATTTTCAGCCAATTTAAGCTACATTTTGTCCAATATAATATACAGGATATTTTCTGTATATATATAGGACAAATATGTGGTTTAAAATAGCCAAAAAAACTAACGCAAAATACCGTATATAGGAAATTTCCTATATGATATATAAAACAAATTAATGGATAAATTAGCCAAAAAAAGCAGCGCAAAACATATAGGAAATTTCCTATATACAGTAGAATTTGCATAAGTCACCACCTCAAGGGTAACAGAAAAAGTGGCGACCTAGGCAAACAACAGATTAATATGCTTAGGCCTACACAGACTTTAGATCCCTTTGTTTCTGCAGAAGCTGAACATTTGAGAAATAAGAAACACAAACAGAAAGGACTTTTTGGATTGCTGTACACAGCACTGTGCAGAAAAAAACAAAACTGCGCTATAAAAAGCTTTATTTATTGGCAGTGGCGAGAATGCCGTTAAAGAACATTTGTTTCTCTATACGGTACAATCTTCTCTATGCGCTTATTCTTCTTGCTCTGTGCTCTTTCTGTCTTCTTATTAATCTATTCTCTGCTGTAACCTTATTTTTTGCCCATTCCCTAGTCACTAAGTACTGTAATTTATTGCAAATAAGCTGATAGCTTCTCTAACTGTCATAGCCAGGCTGCTTCAGATGGCAATAAGATGGCTAACTGAACGGAAATTAAACCTGGTGAAAACAATCTAAAGTGATGAAATAATGGGGTTATGAAGGAAGTTTGTGACGCACAGTGGGGTTGTGTTACATCAGTCTGACAACTTAGGCAAATTTTTTTGCTCATGGTGAGCAAAAACAGTGGCGAGTTAGGCGAATTGACGAGTTAGGCGAAGACAACTTAGCCGAACTTGATAACACAGAAAACAATAGGTTCTCAGCCGGAACCAAGCGATATGTGGCGACTTAGGCAAACTGGCGACTTAGCCGAAGTCGACTTGGGCAAATTCTACTGTAATATATAAGACAAATTATTGCATAAATTAGCAAAAAAAGGCAGCGCAAAACATATAGTAAATTTTCTATGTAATATATGAGACAATTTTTTGCATAAATTAGCCAAAAAAGGCAGCGCAAAATTTCCTATATGCGCTGTCTTTTTTAGCTAATTTTTGCAATAACTTGTCTTATATATTGTATAAGAAATTTCCTAGACCTATATGCTTTGCGCTGCCTTTTTTGGCTAATTTATGCAATAACTTGTCTAATATATTATATAGGAAATTTCCAAGGCCTATATGTTTTGCGCTGTTTTTTTGGGCTAATTCAGAGGCGACTCCGGCACTCGGCCTAGTCGGGGTGAGCCCAAGTTACGAAATGATGGAAGGCTTGATATATTTAAATTCTAAAAAATACGCCTAAAGTTTTTTTTAAACATATTTCGTATCAAGTTTATTGAAAAAAAAACAGTCATCGTAAAAAACACCGAAGTGTGCGGTGGCAGTTGCGTTTTTCGCTCCACGATTTGTCTAGCTCAGAAGCTCTGGCTAGAGGAAAATAGTACGAGCCGCACTGCGGAGAAAAGCAAAAGACTAACGAGACAAAAGCCTTCTTCCCTATAAATCTTACTTGGGCTTGATCGTATTTGCCTGAGCCAGACAATGCAAACGTTTGTTACGTAGTTTCAACACAATTCTTTCCTTAACACTAGTTTGCGGAACTCGGGCCCACGAGGAATAGCCCGAGCTACAATTGGAGAGAGGAATAGAAAAAAAGATTTCGCAGGACGTCTGCCATCATGCTGCCATGTAGTAAATGCAGGCTTTTTGTTTTGTCATAAATGTCTGTTCCTCTTTGGCTCGAAATGGTTAGCTGATAACAAAGAGCTACACTACAAACTTTGTATGAGTTTGCCATCAAATTAAAAAGATTAAACTTTATGTATAAATGAATGCGTTTTGCAACAATTTGACGGTTGTGTAAATTGTTATGTTATTGATTTTTTTACCGTTTTTTTAACACTGTTTATCTCGAGCTCGAGTAGCCATAAAAAGCTGGAGTCGCCACTGGACTGATTTATGCAATAATTTGTCATATATATATATAGGAAATTTCCTATATGTTTTGCGCTACCTTTTTTGGCTAATTTATGCGATAATTTGTCTTATATATTATATATATAGGAAATATCCTATATAATATACTGGACAAAACGTAGCTTAAATTGGCCGAAAAAACATGTGGAAAAACTTAAATTATTTTTTTTCCAAACGGCCCCTCACAATTATTCCATAATGTTACGTTTACAAAGAAATTGCAATCTTCAGGAATAATCTCTGGAGCGCCAGAATATACTCAAAACGAGAGCCATTTTTTTTAAACGTTCGGCTAAATAGGTGACCTGGCGTGTTGGCTAAAAGTTGTAAGCAAAGGCTCTTAATCCGGAGTCCATCTCAACTGACTAATGTTTATTCGACGTCATTTACAAGTAAAAAACAAATAACTGACAAACAGGGCGTATATACGGAATGATAGACTTCAAGGAGGCAGCGATGAAGGAATCGTTAGATTTTGGAGTCGGCAGCCACCCTCAAACAAACAAATTTGGTCGTAGTCCAACTTGCATAATTAATAAATCATTGAACAAACGAAAACAGAACAAAACACAAAATAAAAAAAGGATGAAATGAAACAATAGGTCAGGCTCTTGTGCATAACTAAATTCGTCAATGCGATCATTTTGGAGCGAAAAATGTTTTAATTTCGATTTAAAAAATATCATCAACCTTTAAAAAGGTGGTTCCAGGGGTCGATAAGCCCAAATTGGTATCCCAGTACGACTCTCCTATTTGAGTAATTTTTTAAAAAGAGTCATAGGTTTTGTTAAAATGTCTTAGGGTCGGTAGAACGCTGCACTAACGCGTTTCTTTAAGCTTCATTGAACTCACTATGACGTCATTTTTAGTTCTTATGTTTCGTTCAGCAGCTAACAGTAACTCCTTGGAAAACGAATAAACACGGTAAAAGCCTTTGATCAAATGAATGTAGCATTGCAAATATTGACCGTAACTTTATGTGGTTATTAAAATCGTTAATAAGGTAATAAATGTTGTAGTTTTGCGCAATAACTTGATTTGTTGAAACATGCAAATATTTGTATACGAGCGCTTTGAAATCCATGTTGATCGCACCATGGACTACTATTGCACACATACTTTTGGTACAATATTATTTAAAAAAAATGAGTTTCTTTACAAAATATTTTTCCTTTTGCTGACATATTATAGACTTTTACCAAAAAAATACCACCACTAATGTCCAAAAAGAGTTAAGGAGAGCCAATTTTGCGCAAACGTCAGTCGTGTATTGAGTGATTCAAAATTCACAATGAAATTATTTTCCAAAATAATCAAATCTTGATTATGCTCGCGTTATTGCGCCGAAGCATGAAACGAGTGGCGGGACACAACTCCGCGGATTAGCGCCTTGGAAACACAATTTCGAAAAAGCGTCGCAACGGTGGAAGCCGTTGGCGACACATGTGTCCGATTTGACCGATCCGGGATTCGAACCACACACCTCCAACACCGATAACACTGCCTTACCAGTATTTGAAAAGTACAATATTTTGAAAGCTACCACATTAACTTTATGAGCAGTTGCCATACCACTTGTTTTCTCCAATCTTAAGTTCTCAAAATAATTTTTTAATAGAAGTTTACCAAATGACTTATCTTAGCGTAAAAGCAATTCAAAATACCGGTGGGCTACTCGTGCTGATGCAAGAAAACGTCTTGGTCGAGATGGTTAGCTCTGCAATTCGAGTTAACATCATTCATAGCACTGGACACAAATCTAATCATATTCTTTATACTACCGCTATTACGCCGAAGGGTGTAACGAGTGGCCGGGCCCACTTCTGCGGCTTTGCACATGGGCAACACAGCTCCGAAGAAACGTCGCAAGGGTGGCGAGCCGTTGGCGACACTGTCTTCAATTTGACGGGCCACGAATCCAGAACTTCTCGCGCTGAGAGCAATGTCGTTTACCACTACGCCAACAAGTCACTGTCGCCTTACGCGGACTGGTTATTCTAGACGCGGACGGCTTACTCTAAACGAGACCCACCAAAACATTCTCTGCACGCCAAAAGCAAAACATTCTCTGCACAAAAAATTAAACAAGAAAATGGTGGTCGAGTTACTGGCTCTGCGTCGCCTAGTCACGCAACGTAGTTTCGTCTGCAAGGTGTGACAGTTCACAGAATGACAGGTTTACGCCTTATTGAATTAAGGATTAATTCCACTATTGCGCGTTTTCCGTTTGCTGATCGATTACTTGGGTTTGGCTAGTTTTATTTGGTTATTCAGTTGTCTCTACAGCAGTCAGTGTTAACTTACAAAATCTACGTTGCTTGGAAAAGAAAGCCCAGAAGCCTTGTTTCGCTCACGTCGGCGAACTACAGCACATTGTGCTGTTTAGTGTTGACTGGTAGGCCCTACTCAACTAATCAATTAGTCTATGCGAAAATCAATTAGTCTATGCGCATATTTACTGTCCTTTCTTTTTTTAAGATCTAATACCCCTCTTCTAACTGTCTGGAAGGTAAAAACTCATCAAAATATCTGTGTCAAGTATAATTAACAAACCTAGCACCTTTATTTCTTACCATTAACCTACAGTTGCTTAAAGATTTGAATCAGACGTGAAAGGAGTCACAGGTCCTGCGATGCTTTTCAAACCAATCAAAATCGCAAAAATCTTTAAACTTCCTCTCTTTAAGTTTTTCATCTGCTCATTTTTACACCATAGTTTTCACAAAACAGTTAAACTATTTCTGATTATGTTTCGCTTTTTGCGAATATAATTATTTTGATTCACCTAGGGCGCTTTACTATCTTACTTATAAGTTTTTAACGCTTATTAGCTTGCAACTTAATATTTTCTATCAACTTTTCTTCGAGAATTTAAAAACTGCACGCTACATCGTAAAAAAGAAAAAAAGGGAGCGAAATGACAACAAACAGACGCGCGAAGACGCTCGCGCATATTTTGAAGGCCTGTTTTGCACATGAACTACATAGCAATGCAACAATTCTCCATGTTCGCCAAGCCCGAAAGGCAAACACGAAAATTTCAAACAATGCGTGTGAAAAATTAGTCAAAATCCGTATGCACACCAATGAACAAAAAGATGTGATAAAGATTTTGATGAGTGAAAACTACCTCAAACTTGTCTGTGAAGATGGTCAAGGAATTTGGCAGTGGACATCGCATACCAATGTTTTGCTGAAACAATTTAACCCTGTTTTAACGGAGAATCGACAAATCTCTCATTTTTTCCAAGTTTAGATGACAAACAGTAAAACCCGAACTAAACGGCAGTACTGAGTTTTCGTTAGAACATTTTTCGTATTTGTAAATGCGTGATTTTTACGAACGTTTACTATCGAATCTTGTTGATGGAACATAACATGCATATTGTATAGTATACCGACTGACCTCCAGTAGCCTATTGTTTTACTAAAGCAAAAAGTTTTAAATTACAAATTGGAAAATCAAATCATATAAAAATTAGATCGTAAATTTAAATATGCTTTGCAAATTTGCTAAACCCGAAGCGAATATCGCTTCTAGCGATTCTGCATTCTTTTATCGCTGCAAAGATTTTTATGCTTTCGTCTACTCTATGGTATGTTTAAGTTTTTGCTGAAGCAACTATAAGACTCAGCACCTTGTTTAGCTATAATTTCGCTTTGGAAAATCCATTTTGACAGTCAAACGTGAATGATCGTTTATTGCTATAAACATGCCAATAAGTTTTTACAGGTGGTTAACCTGACCGCTGTAATCGAATTCACTTTCCTTTCAAACCAAGCAATCTTTATTAACACAGCTTTGCAATTAAAAGCAAGACATCATTGAACGTGTAGTGTGTATTTTTTTCTCCGCTAACGTTAATCTGCAAAATATCATATCGTTTAACTTGAAACGTTTCGAAGCTTGTTAAATATCCAAGGCTTTATTTCTTGATACCATTAATAATGATGATTTTTTCTTGGTTTTGTAAAGGGGAGTACTAAATTGTGCAATTGTTTGTCTCTGCTTGCTTACATAGGCCTAATGCCTTTTCAAATGTTGCATTCTGCTGTCATAACCGACTGCAAGTTCTCTTTTGAATATTTTTTTTTGGGAATATGTTAGTGGTTGGCAGCTGCAGGTTCGATACCAGGACATGTCAAGGCATTGTTTGCAATCGATAATATCTGAGTGGACGACATTACAAAACTACAAATCAAAAAGATTACACGAATACCCAAAATAAATGCTGTTCCTGAAAGGCCCTACAAAATTGACATTCAGTTTTTTCTCGCAAAAAAATACAAGTTTCGGCAATCTGCCAAGTTTCGTTTTCTAGGCGTATCAACTTCTACTATCTCACAAATACTTCTTATCGAGTTATTTCAATAATTTTGCTGGATTATGACCGATTGGTCTCCAATAAACTTCATTTTTTCGGGCTTAGCGGTCACGATTAACTTTTACTGTGAGATATAATTCTGGTCGGTGATCTCATTAAATAAACAGTGAAAGAAGCATTTTATGCTTTTATCGCAAATATGTAGCCTATGCGTGCGACCTGCCACTAGATTTTTGCAAAGATAGCATGTGGAAAGTTGACATAGCAGCTTCATCCTTTTGTTAAAACTGACTAATAGCTACGGCTGATGACTTGAACAGAGCATCAGAACAAGAAATGCTTTCCCACAATCTTCATCCTCTTAAAAATTGCATCTGACACACACTTACAATTAAGAAACTGACCAAAATTATGCTAAGTCACCTTCCGACTGCAATGCTTCCTTATCAAAACTAAGTGTTAGCTTAGTGTAATGCTTCCGCTTTCGCAAAAAGCTTAAATGTCATGTCCTGTCATTAAGAGCAAAGTTTGCAAATCTTGTTATGATCTAAATTGCAAAATTTGTGGTATTTAGTCACGCTAGAGCATCTGTCAACAACCAAACATGCCATAATTCAAAACTAATTTGCTAATTACAGGAGGATGTACGTTGCAAGTAGTTAACAAACTTCCGCACATCCGTGTTTACAATGTTTTACAAATACGGTAAGAGATTTTAAAAATATGCAAAAAAAGACGTGCATATTGCCTAATTTCGAAAATTTTTAATAGCTAAATAACCAAAAACCAATTTTGCTAAGCTCACTGCTTTTTTTCTTGTATCTTAAACGCGGTCATTGCTTTACTCTGTTTGACCTCAAAAATAGGCCTTTGTAGGCAACCGTAGGTCTTCTTGTACACGGGTCCTGCAGTAATAACTTCGATGTATAATATGATCATAATATCTCCAGCAGGCTTGGTTCTACTGCCCCAATTGTTTCTCAAAATTGCATACTTATTCTAACAATAGCAGTTCAATACTCTCTCGAATTTATATATTTATGTAAACTTAGCTAATACCACGATTGTTTCAATGTCATTTCTGCGTTTGGGCATAATGCTAGACTCTTGTTTTTTGAGTACCTCTTAAATTTTGCATTGACTGCTTTTAAGCACTTCTATGATACAGTAGCAGTTTCTTTTTATAGCGAAATATGATCTGACGATCAAGGTATAAATATTATGGCTAAAGAGCGTGCGAAATAACCAGTCTATTTCACACTTGATTGCAAATGAATTGGGAATATTTGGCTGCCATTATTCTATAGTTCGAATTCGCGGTTGTAATTTTTTCTGCCGACACAGCTGCTGCGACGTTGAATTGTCACCTCACAAAGGCTTGGTTATGGAACTTTCGATAAAAGCCTTGCTCACCCCAGATTAAATGACAAAGCTTTAGGACCATTGTACTTAAAGGTAACCAAATATAATCGGTAATTAGGGGGCTGGACAATGCAAAGTGATGCAAAAAATTTGGTTTCAAATTGTTTCACTTGTAATGTTCACATTCATAACTTTAAAAATTGAAGCGCAAAAGCATTTCATAAAAATAACCGCTTAGCGCAGTTGTTAAACATCGCTATCGGCGCTGGAGGTCTTCCCGAGTCGGACAAATCGGGCACAGCGTCGAAAGCGACTAGCCACCACTGTGGCATATTTTCGGAGCAACAATGTTGCCCAGAGGCTAAGCAACGGACATGGGCCCCGTCTCTGGTTACACCCTTCGATGTAATACCGCGAATATAACAAAGATTTGTTTTTTTTTCTTTGATTTGACAAAAAAACAAAATAATATAAAGCCGCCGAATTTGTCTATCAGGTCTATTTGTCCCCAATTCAGTATGTTCATTTTTTGACTTCTTTTCATCATTTTTTGGCTCAAAAAGAAAACGATGATTTTAGTTTTTTGTTTGTTTGGACAAAAAGATGCAAAAAACTAACCGCGAAATCTCATTAGATCATCTTGTCTAAACCAAGAAGAATTTTGAAAATGTAGATTTATTAAATACGAAATTACACCAATCAAAATGTTGATGAATTCCAACTTACGTTTCGTCTTGACACATCTTAAGTTAATAAAAGAGCGTTACAAATTTCAACCAAGACTGAATTCCAAATATGATCAATATTAATTTATTGAGCACCACTTTAATTATAGGCTACAGGTGCATGCCATCTGAAATCCATTTATCTAAAACGATTTCAGCATAGAAATGCTTGCTTCCGCATTATCTACTGTAAGCTTCTATTAATAACGTTGTTTCAGTATATCATTCACACTATGCAATATGCATATCTATGACTCACTATGCCTTTGAACACTGCTTAGACTGCTAGTGTACAGTAATTGCCGGCATAATCAGAGCGGAATTGTACGCAGCACCAAAATACTATAATATTATGCTTTATTTTGAACTTAATGGTTGGTTGGTGCGCGTGACACAAAACAAAAACACAAAACAAAAACAACAAGCATCCGATATAATATATCAATCAAATTTAACATCAAGTCGGACCAAAAAATATGCGCAAAATATTTCGGATATTTCCGACTTATATATCAAACACATTGTGGTCTAAATAAGCTTAAAAAAACATATAGCCTATTACCACATGAATAGTTTTCCCTACCCCTTACAAGCCTTCATTGCTTTTTCTTTTCAACTTTTTCTCTGACTGCTGTTCCCCTGAGTCACAACAGAAGTCACGTCAGCGACAAGGACTAGCGGTACCACGCGAGCAGGTGACAGTTTCCACGCAACGGGTTCGATTCATGGCTGAGCCAATCGCATCTGGCAACTATATATCGGGTAGTTCCTGATTCGAAGAGCGCAAGCTCACAACGCACTGCGCAGTCTGCTGCTGAACATTCTTATTCTCTTGCTGAACTTTGTGAATAACCTCTTTTATCTATTCACAGAGAATGCATTACACTTTACTGTTGGCAAAATATGCCAATGCGAAGGTAGGCAATACTGACTACTCAAAGATGTTATTAATTTCGTCAAAGCAACTGTTACATGCCAAGTTATTTCAGAAGTTTACAATGATTGCCAAACAATCAACTCGCTAAAGTGAGCTAGAATGAGCTTTTTTGGGTGTGCCAAATTACCTTTAGCCGGGTGGTCGCTTCCACCAAAAAGCAAACTTGTAAACCGTTGACAACTATGGAAAGATAACCAATGTTATATTGCAGTTGAAATAAAATGTATCTGTAGTTTTAATGTTGCAAAGGTGGCCTGTATGATCAAAATCCACACAGGTGCGAACTGGAAACCTAATTTGCTTCAAATCATTTCGTTCTCCTTATTCTAAATGCACCTGCTAAAAATCACCATTCTCAAGTAACAAAAATTAAGATGAAATTATCAGCGGAGGTAGTTTGAAAGAAGACTGCTAAATACATATTTTGAAACAATAATTTTAGAATGAGAAAAGCGTTAAGCAAAAATAAAGCCGGCACAAATATTACTTCACAGTCAATGGCCACTTCAATTTTAAACCTGAAAAAAAAAAAACTACAAACGATAAAAACTGATATGTGACCATTGCATTTGGTTTTACTCTATCCACATATTCATTTTCGTGGGACAACAATGTTATAATTCTGAAGGTGTGTTTACCGATACGCAACAGGCGAAAGCACGATTACCTAATTTTTTTGTTTATGTCATTTTGACGTTGAACTTTGGTGCGACAACGCGACATAAATCATGTGAAATCAACGAATTGTGCCGGTACAATTTTTATCGCTTCATCGCCCGATATCAAAAAAATGTTTGAGATTATCTTAGCCAGTGTTTTTTTTAAGGCGTTTTGAGGAACCGAAATGGTCTCTCAAAATTGCACAGCGGTCTCTCAAAACCTGCTTCTACAATACGTTATTAAAAATTGGCGGTCTTTCAAAATTGTTCAACGGTTTTCCTCAAGCCAAACTTAAAAAAAAAACACTGATCTTGACGACGGGAGTGAGACAATGCTCGTTTGATTGTTACGACATCATTGAACAATTAGCTTGCTTGACGCAGGCTAGCAAATTTTACTGTATATCGCCTTAATCGCAGATGGTCGCAAGCCAGTTTTTAATGGTAGTTTTTAATGGTAGTCGCATTGTCGCATGTCGGTAAACGCACCTTAACTCACAAAATATTTTTCAGAGTCCTGCCTAGTTTGGTCTTCACATCTCTTCTGCATGTTTTGAATTTGTTAATTGTGCTATTTGGATCCGGATTTTAGAATGTAAATATTATAACAAGTTAATAAAACTTTATGGCATATCTGCTTGTACAATGTGCATCCTTGATGTGGAAAACGAGTATTTTATTTCGTGTTTATAGATTTTATGATGGATGTAAAAGTGACGTATTAATGACAGCAACGGTTCTTGTTTACTGACGTACTGACAGGCGCTATGCTTTGCCTACGGTTTTCAATTTTGGAAGTGTATTTTGACCAGAGGCAAACTTTTCTCTTGCCCAGAGAAAGTTTCTGGGAATGATGCCTCAAGGCGTCCTCACAATATATTTCTTCTACCCTTATTTGCTGTTCCCCACAGCCCGGGGTAGGTACCCCTTCGTCCCACCCCCCTCCGAGAGGCACAACCCTAATTTTGATTCTATAAACTCCATTACTATACTAAAGTTGTCCGCAAACGCTTCTTCCGTGCTGTCCTACCGAATGCTGACTATTGATTTTAGCAATGATTACCCGATATCTCGTTGCGAGATGCCGACTACCCAGATCTAAACAACACCTACTACTGCAGCGGTCCCCAACCTTTTTTATTTCGCGGACCGGTGTCGAAATGAAAACAGTCTCGCGGACCGGTCGCGACCCACGATACAAAATCAAAAGTTTGTCGTTGTGATACCTAGGCTAGACTGCTTAAAGTCTAACTTTTTAATTGCGATTTAAACGCGTCTTTCTCTGTAAGTAGCTTATTGATTACGCTTTTAGCACGCGCAAAAATGAAAAACAATTATTCGTTAAAAGGTAATTCAAGTAACCACTGTAAATAAGGCCTACACCCAGCAAAAAACACGATAAAACGGTCATTATCATTTTATCAATGAGAACCCTGGGGTTGTTTGTTGGAGATAAGATTATTCCAACGAGGGGCAGTCTTTGATAAAGAGACACGTAAGATGGTGGTTACGTCCAAAATGCTCCTCATCTTCGTTTTAGTTGCTGCCATTGCAGAACTTTTGTTACATCACAATCGATCGATTGCTATTTTACGTCTGAACCTTCTACAATTTTGCCCTGTGTTTCAGCATTTCAAATGCAGAAAATTACAGATGTCGATAGGCAGTGGCGCACCAAGGATTTGGCAAAGGGGGGGGGGGAGACCGGAGGTTAAGGGGCGAAGTTCCCGTACGCTGGAGGTTAAGGGGGCCTGGGGGCGATGCCAACGAATTTTTGCGGTTTTCACTTAAAAACACTCATTTTAGCACACTTTTTTATCGAAAAAGTTCATGCAGTGAGTGCAGTCACCATAGACCAGTGTGGTCCAAGACTAAGAGCATTAAGGGCCGCATAAAGGTTTAAAAAAGCTTCGCTGGTCGCAAAGATAAAATCTAGATTTTAATCATAGGCGGAAAGATTGTTACTCTACCATTACCACTATATGCCTTACTAAATGTCTTACGTTTCATGCTAGTTTAAGTCTTGAAAATTGACCTTATTATCGGGCCAAAAGGGGGGCCATGGCACCGTGTCCCCTCCCCTGCGTGGGCCTATGTCAGTAAGCCTACTTATAGTAGTTGCTTGTAAATAAAATTTATCAAATGGATGTATGAAACTATCGCATTTTATATTTTGCAATCAATATGTGCTATGGCTATAGGGTTGCATGTTATCTCGAGCAGTTCGCCGCCATTTTGACGGAGCGTTCTTGCGACCCAGTAGCTATCTTTTCGCGACCAGTAGTGGGTCGCAACCCAGTGTTTGGGGACCTCTGTACTACAGCATACTTTGCAACAGACCCGTTCTAGTTGTTTGAAAGATTTTTTCAAGATACTAATGTCTGTAAGTTTTATGTAACGCCCCGGTCACTTCTCCCACCGTAGAATAAAAAGGAATTAGGTAATACCTACGGCATATGAATTTAAAATTTCATACTGCTCGGATGGCCGAGTGGTAAGAGCGTCCGTCTCTGAAGTTGTAGACTCTGGTTTGATCCCGAGTCGGGTCAAACCAATGACTTCAAAATTGGTATTTACGGTTTTCCTGTCTGACGCTCAGCATTAAAAGAACAGTGTGGAAAACAAGCCGGCAAGTTTACTTGTTGTGCCGTTGGGAAAGGTACTTCCGGGATTACCCCATGTTGGCGTGGAAGACAGGTGGCCGGTAATTCCTAAGCGGGCTCGTTATAGCGCTTTGATCGCTTTCTCGTGATAGCAGGATAAATATGCAACTATAACTACAAAATTAAAATAAACAAAAAAAGGCAAGTGAATAATATTTTAACACTTATGCTTTGCTGTATTTTGTAACTAAACCCCTTGCGCTGATTAGCGGTGGTTGCATATACAACGTAGACACAAAAAACAATCGGAAAACGAGTATAGGTAGTTTAAAACATGCTCCATTTTTAATCGCGTTCGCGCATCGCTTTGAAGTTATTCAAATTCGTTTCTTTCTCTTCTTTCTTCTCTTTCATTTTCATCCTCCACAACTTCTTGCCCGTGTTTCCTGAACAAAATCGCAAATAAGAATAAAAATAAATAAGTAAATCTTAATATTTTACTGAGAGTTGTCTACAGACCGAAAATGTTGAGCCCGACCCCACCCGACCTGAACCTGATTTTGCAAGCCCAAACCCGAATCATAATCTATCAGCCAGTCTGAGCTCGATTTAAACCCGAATTCAAAAACGTCACTTTAAATTTTGAAGAAATTTTATAAAAAAGAGAATGAGTTTTACCCATCCACAGTCACACCAGCTACGAACAGCAACATTTATACAGTCAAGAAAATGAAGTTAACCAGTACGCACTGCATAATATTCTGAAGTTTTTGTTCGTAAAGATAAATAGGCAAAATAAATAACTAAACGAAAAATATTAAACGAAATGAACCAATTCAGCAAACTTCAAAACCATTTAACCCTACCACGCGCTGAAGATTTTGCTCCGGCGTTTGGCCCGATTGAAGCCCAACATTTTTTCAAAATTTAAGTGCCAGCCCGTCCCGACCCAAAAATCCCGGGCCCGATTGACAACTCTGATTCCAATAGCGGTATTACGCCGAAGCATGCAACGAGTGGCGCGGCCCATCACTGTTGCTTGTGCAGGGCAACTCAGTTCCGAAAGAAACGTCGTAGCGTTGGTGAGCCGCTAACAACACTGCGTCCGATTGACCGATCCGAGAATCTAACCCATACTTTCCTTTTTTTAAATTTTTTTCAAGCCACATAATTGCAGCTTAAGTTTTTATAATAGTGAAGTATATTATGCATCATGGAAGATGACCTAGTTGGGCAACGAACCCGAGAAACCAGTTTGGCAGCCTAATGCACTAACCACTCGGCCAACTCCATGTGCAATCTAATTCCATACTTCCCGCGCCTTTAGCAGCGTATTTAATTACTGTACCAACCGGTCAGTCAAAAAGTACATTTTAAAGTATACAGTAAAAACAGAATAATTTTTTTTTTCTTTTTTCCAAGCTACATGATTGCAGCTTAGGTTTTTATGTTAGTGAAATATGCGCATCATCGAAGATGACCTATTTGGGTATCGAACCCAAGAAGCCAGCTCCGGAGCCCTATGCACCAACCACTAGACCAACTTCATGTGCAAAAACAGTGTAAACATGGATGAATCGCAGTCTATGTAGTTCTGGTTGGCATTACTTGGCAACTGCAGTTATCGTGCTAGCCATATTTTTCAAATCTTCAGTCTTCATATTTTACCAATTAAATAGATAACTTTTTATTTTTAACATCATAAAACTGATCACGATTTTTTACTTCTTTATACCAATTTTGTTTTGTAACATCGCTGAAAATAATGTCAGTAATCAAAATTCTATTTACCATTCAACTGCGAAGTAACACAAGATGATCAAAGCAATGAATCCAAAGACTCCGAATACGATGATAGCGATCGCTCGCCAAGTGAAACCGACTGAAGTAAAACAAATAAATCTTATAAGTTAACTTTTAAATCATTGAATTTAAAATTTGATAATTATTGAAGGCAGGGGCGCAGCCAGTGAAACATTTTAAAAGAAGGCAGGTCCGGATTTAGGAACTGAGAGGCCCATTTACATTCGGAGCAAGACAATTTGACGCGAACAAATTTAACGAGGCCGACTTGACGTGAGAACGATTTGGCGAGAAATACATGAGGGTGGGGTGGGGGGATGGATAGCGGTAGGGGTCAGGGAGTTAGAAGGGTTGGAAAATAATGAAGATTGGGGGGGGTGGAAACCCGTTTTCAATTCCCCCTCCACCTTCATACATTTCACTTCAAATAGTCCGCGTCAAGCCGGCCGAGTCAAGTTTGTTCGCGTTAAATCGTCCGCGTCAAATTGTCTAGTACCCGTTTACATTCGCCCTGAGTGAACGATCTCTTAAAAAAAGAGTCTTCCGCCAAAAATGAGGGAGGACAGCGCTCCCTGGTTGCCCTCCCCCAGGCCTCAACCTAGGGCTTGTCTGTTTAGTTTCTAGTGACGATGGTAGAGCATTTACAAATGTACAGGTAAATAAAACTCATTAAAAAACAACAACAAACTTACACACCGCAAAAACAGAAATTAAATACACTTACACCTGCATGTTGGAAGAGGCGGCATCCACCTTGCTGGATCCGTTGCATTACCTCGGACGCAAGTAGAAACAGGAAACCCCTCAATGATGTACGCAAGTCGGCAACTAAATGAGCAAGTCGCATCGATGTTATTTCCTCCCTGACAGGAATTGAAACCGTTTGGAATTGACGATTTAGGACAAACATCTAAAACGCAATTGCTCAGAGTTTATAACAGGGATTCTTAACCTGAGGTTCCTTAACCTCAAAGTGGTACGCAAAAATGCTTCAAGGATTCTGTAAACCCAAAGGCAAAAACGGTATGAATTGTAAGCAAGGCAGTTCAGTTTTGTACTGCCTTGCTTACACTGCTGAAGATGGCAGCTGAATCTATACTGTCGAAAAGTTTAGTTTTAAGAATTACTTGTATGAACTAATTGTATTCGTATGACCCAGTAAACATAAACCAGTAGATCATTTATCTCATAAAAGGCTCCCTGGGTTTTGGTGGAATGTTTTGGCGATACGAAGGCTTTATAAGAAACACTTCACTAAATAAATTCTACTGATTTTTGTTCGAGACGCAGGTAAACTGTTTATGCTAGGAGATGATTGGAGTACAGCAGTAAATTCCTATTGTTTATATCAAGAAATTCGCTTTTTACACTTTTAGTTTAGCACCCAACTCAAAAGATTATGTTGAAACTAAATAAAAGTGAACTTGAAACGTTCAGAAATCTTGCCATGTTCACACTACCTAATCTTTGAGTTGAAACGTTTCCACTTCTCCCTTCAATAGACAAGCCTGTTCCAGTTTCTCCCGTTCCAGTAGTTGTTTCCTCTGAAAACCAAACACAATTTTTCCGTTTGCGATAATTAACTGGCATTTTAACGACATTAGTTAAAACGTAAAAGTTTTCGTGAAAATAAACTTCTAGCAGCCAGTGGGTTAGCTCATTCGTTAAGACTGTTGACAATGCTATCAGTCCAGGAGGTCTGGGGTTCCAAACCCGGGTCGGTAAAATCTGACACAGTGTCGCCAAAGGCTCGTCACGGTTGCGACGTTTCTACGGAGCTGTGTTGCCCAGGCGCTGAGCAGCGGCAGTGGGGCCGGCCACTCGTTACACGCTTCAGCTTAATTGCGCTAGTATATTGAAGATTTGATTTTTAATTTTAAAACTTACTGCCTTGATTCTGCATGACTACCCAGAAGCCTAAACATCTCTGATGAAACAACAAATGGACTGGACAACAGCAAACTGCCATTAAATGCCGATAATTCAGTGATTTTCGATTATGCCCAACTTTCTATTACAAAAGTGCGAAACATGTATAATTGAATTTTGCGCTGTGGCTTAAGAGTTTGCCAGAGATAGTCGAGTTCAAGTCAAGCCAAAGATACCATTGTCACATAACTTCCAATTAAGAACAGAAAAGATACATTTAACATCGTGACAGCAATCTTACCGTTAGTGTCAGGTTGTATATAAGAAATCCAAGATAAATAGAATCCAGATTCTATGTTGTTTGTGTCTGAATGAAATACGACAATCACTTCAGCACCTACTACGGTTATGTTGTCTGGTTTCTCATATCCACAGTATCTTGCAACCTGTAAAACTTTTCTTTAAAAAATTTTTTGACCAAGTATGGTAACTTATGTTTATCCACCGCTGAAGAACCGCGTTTTATGAAACTGTGTTGGCGTATAGAGGTTGAAGACATCGCTATCAATGTGGCAGGTCAAAGGTTCGATTTCCGGACCGGTCAAATCGGACAAACTGTCGCCAACCCCTCGCCGCCGCGATGTTTGTTCGGATCTGTTTTCCCTGCAGGCGCTAAGCAGCGGAGATGGTCCCGCCACTCGTTACACGCTTCAGAGTAATACCGCGATTGTAATGAAGATTTGATGTGATTTTCTGATATAAACTCAAAAGTTAAAAAATACAAACGACGGCAAAAAGAAATTAAAAAACCTTATACTCTTGTCTTTTAATCGTTTAGGCCAAGCAGGGGCGTGCCCAGGAATTTGAAAAGGGGGGCCGTAATTTGAAGTCGTCCGTTTTCAGCCCAAAGTCAAGTGAAGAGCAAAAACAAAAAACAGAAAAAGGTCAACACGTCCACACATGTCCAATTTTCCGGCCCAAAGTCAAGTGAAGAGCAAAAAAAAGGTCATCACGCTCTTAGATTTTCCTTTATACGTATATCACTTTTACACCACGAAAGTTTTGAGCATTTGTCTGCGAGAGGGCGGGCCGCCCAATACTGCAAAGTTTATCGAATCTCGATGATGTTGATGAGACAGCTCCCGTACAATTGGCATTATGACTCAAGAGGTTGAAGTTTCAAGCCAAAATATATCATTAAAACCGATTAAAGTAGAGCTTATTATTTAAGATTGGTAAACTTGCAGGCCTAATTCCCAAGTCTAGTTTAAATGGTTTCAAAATCCTTCGAGATTTCTGCGTCACAGTTAAATTTTTGACGTCATAATCACTTTTTTGATTGCGATATTAAAAAATTATTATAAAATGCGGGCTTTGGGAACCATTCAAACAGGATATGTGGACAGGGTAAATGAAATCCAGTTTAAAATCTGAAATGTTATTGTGATGTCATCAGGCAAAACTCATGCGCTTTGAAAGTGATTTATAACATTGCTGTTGTTGATATTTCCTTCCTTTAGTATTTTTTAATAATAACAAAAAAAGCTCAATAATCATCATCATGTCGGTATCTTTATTTTTTTTAAGCCACATCACTGCAGCTTGGGTTTTTAAACGAGTGAGTTACTGTATATGCATCATGGAAGATGACCTAGCCGAGTGTTGAGCCTGTGAAACCAGTTCCGGAGCTCTACGCACAATTAAAACCACTCGGTCAACTCCATGTGCTCATCTAGGTACCTTTCACCATTTTTAAGGTTGTTCATAGCATTTACGCCACGTGGGGAAGCACTAAACAATGATTTTTTAAAACATGCAAGCAATAACTCTGTTAACATACCAAGTAAGGATCCTCAAATTCATAAATTGAAACAGAATAAAATTCCAAATAGTCGTATGTGCAACCATTCGATATTTCTAACTCGAACTCTTCAAATGCAAACATGTAGACCTAAAAAAACAGCAAGATAAGTAATAGCTTTTTTTATTTTGGTTATCTAAACCCTCTGTGAATTCACATTTAAATATGGTCGTCAACAAGAGATGCCAGGGAGCCTGAGCACCATTTTATAATATAGTTGATGTAATTCATCACGAGCAGCATTAAAGTAGTGGTTATTATAACCTGTTTTTGGAGGCGGTATCCCTAAAACATTCTAATGTAATCTTTGGACTCCTTGGTCAGAAACATATTTTTACCTATATCAAATAGTGTACCGTCAGCAATTGCTAGTAGACATGTAAGCCTACTCATACCGTATAATTATTTGTGTTGGGTTTACGGAACCTCTTGAAGCATATTTGCGAACCTCTTAGGGTCTTATGGACCCGGTTAAGAACTGAAGAACTCCACAAAATAAACCAAACGTTTTCTTACATAAGTTTCCATATTTGAATCGCCAGAGATTATCCATTCACAGTGAATATCTTCTCTATAATGCTGGGGATAGCCAGGAGAGGTCAAGAATCCCAAAGGCAAGTTGAGATATTGGGGACCACAGTTTTCAGTATCATGTCTAGCATCTAAAATGTCAAGAATTCAAACTTAAAATTTGTAGACCAGGATCGGTTCCAGAACTCTGTGTATGGATCAACTTACTTTGTGATTTAACTCAAATGACCGAGTGGTACGAGCGTCTGCCTCTGGAGCAGTAGAATCAGGTTTGATTCCGAGTCGTGTCAAAACAACGACTTTTAGTTTGATATTCATAGCTTCCCTGCTTGATGCTCAGCATCACAAGGAAAATGTGGAGAACAAGCGGGCAAGTTTACTTGTACCTTTGGAAAGATACTTAACTGCTTAACGGACTTCGCTCATCCTGGTGTGGTAGACTGGCAGCCGACAGCTCCTAAAAAAGCTCGTTATGACGGCGCTTTGATTGCTTTTTTGTTATAGGAAGAATAAAATACCATTTGGCACGTATCAGTTACACATGAAGACTGGACGTTTCAACTCAGAATGTAATATTACGCAAACAACACTTACAGCAGTTACCTGTAGCTGTTGCACCCATATACTTAGCTAAGGGGAGGGGAAAATCGCATCAGTCGCTACACGTATTTTCCAGACTTAAAATTGTGCAAATAACTGAACGACTTACCAGCACAAGATTTAAACTGGAAGTACAGAACCAAAATTACGTAGTATCCAAGTGGGAAAAGCTTTAACATTGTCCATTACAAATATTAATTTTAACTTAACTTATTCAAAAAAGCAATAAGTTAGACATATTAGTGCTGAAAAATATTTCAATCCTTTTTTGAACAGCTGGTTGGATAAAATTTAAACTTTTTGGGGAGCATCCAGCAAACTTTTTTTGAAAAAGTTGTATTGAGCCAAGCGTCATGTTCATATCGCTTTTCAAAATTTATGTCAACAGTCACCTGAGTTTTGGGTGCTTTCGAGACTTCATCTCTTTTATCGAATCAAACATATATACCGTAAGTTCATTTTAGCTAGAAATTAACATCAAATAAGTGAAAAATCTTGAATAACATCGGCTGTCGTTTTTACAAGTGTCCAGATACAGTTATGAATAACAACTTCGTCCTCTCTAATGATTTGTTAAACATCAAATTACGAATTAATCGCCTTGGTAGGTTAAATTTTTTTTTTATTCTCAAACCAACTTCTTAGTAGAATTCTACTTCAAGCTTTTACTAAATTGCGGTTTCTTAATATTACAAGAAAATTATTTTGTTTATGAAGTCACAAAGAAATAATGGTTTGATTTTTTTTAATTTTCCACAGCAAATGTATTTTAGTTTCTTATCGCGACTCGCGAGAACGCGACACAAGCGTTATAACGAACTCGGTTTGTACAATTACCATCCACGGGCTTACCACTCGAAAATGGAATATCCCATGTATGAAGTGCCTTTTTCAAAGGCAAAACAAGCAAACTTACCGACTTGTTCTCCACACTGTCCCTTTAATACTGAGCGTCAAGCAGGGAAGCTGTGAATATCAATTCCAAAGTCCTTGATTTGGCCAGACTTGGCATTGAACCCTAGGTCTCCTGCTCCAGAGGCAGACCATGTGGTCAGGTTTTTATTCCACTTGATAAAAGAAAATATCATTTCGTACAAATCGTGTTGGTAAGTAAATTGACTTTCATAATAATCAACGATGGTTGGTTTGCGTTGATTTACGCAAAAGAACTATAATTGTAAATAAACCCGTAATCGATCGTGTAAACACGCATTGGATTTATTTAACAAGAAGAACATTTTCGCAAATCAAACGCGGCACATTGCAATTATAGTCGACAAAAATTTGAAACTTTGAAAATCTTATCTCAAACGTTTCAGGTATCCCACGATGACGCAGCAATATTGACGTTACCATAAAAATCATATTAATTATACATGGATTTATTGAGAGTCCAACTTGATGTGGACGGATTGGTGCCTGTTGTCTCCACGCAGTTTTTCATGTATTTGTAAAGAGATTGGTAGCCTTCCTTCAAAAATCATAAATAAACTTTTTAGTTCAAGTCATATTAATGTATTTTTTGAGGTTGAGGAGGTAGAAAACAATGCACCGATAGCCCTAAAGATAAGTTCATTTTTGATGTAGTAACAACAGTTTTTGTAAAAAGGTATCTTACGGACACGAAAAAGATGTCAAGACAATGCAGTAATCGCAATTTTTATCGTGCCATGTTTATTTTACTTTATGCATCAACCACGGTAAACTCTGCTATGGACACTTGCACTATAATCGCGTAGCGCGCGTCGCGAATCCACGCACCTTAACCTTAGGGGTGGAACTAGAATTTTCAAAGGGGGGGACTGAAAATCAATAAATGCTTATCTTGTAATTGCATGCGTCTATTAATATTGAAGTCTCAGTAACTTTATGCGCAAGAGTACTAATTTATTCGTTTAGCTGTGTTTCTCCTCGTCAGAGCTATTTGGCAATTGATGGCAAAACAGCTTCGGTAAGTTCAATCTTCAAAACAAATTAATTTATTAAATACTGTAAACACGTACAAATGTGTTCACAACTTCTACCAATCCCTCTTTCAAATCTTTAACTCCTCTAAATAAATCAACTCTTTTCGTCACTTCCAACCTTTTCAACATGCTCAGAAGGAGAATAAATATTCCAGATTTGATGTGGCCATCTCTGAGTGAAAACAATTGATCTCATCAACATACAATATTTGCTGAAGATACGTTCACACATACTGTAAGCAGCAGGCGACAACAGTTTGAAGTAAATACAACAAAGTTATGTAGCGAGATCGGTGAACATAAGAATGGACAAACAAAATGGGAAAAATTGTTGCGAGCCATTTTTCGATTTAGGTTTAGCTGCAATCGTTGACAGTTTAAGCGTAAGGCAAACAGCTGCTAAACCTATGTTGTTCAAAGTTTTAAGAAATCCTGAAGCTGTATTTTTCCTCGTTAAGCTTTTTTAACCGTAATCACACTTTAAAAAAAAACGATTAAAATGATTATAGCCTAAATTCGTCTAGTCGTTTAAAGAATTTAGGTCGAAAAGCTTGCTTACTTGCAGCAAACTAAGCATTTCATATTTTCAGTCGACTTCATCAAATCTTGCACTCTTGAGTCCAAATGACGTATCAGGTTTTTCGGTAATGGAGTATATAAGTCTTTGTTTGTCGGGACGTAAAAGCTTTTGAGTTTCAACTAAAAATCAAAAGAATGCTTTTATTTTTTTTGAAAAAAATGCATTTAGTTTCGGTTTTTATTCAATTTTTCGGTAACATCTTCTTAAAAAAACTCCAACATTCCGTTTTTCACTTATGCGACTATAGGAACAATATTATGACTGGCATCATGACCTTTTTGTTGAGTGTGTTTTTGGTTTTGCCAGAAAATTTACTATCTTCAAACCCGGAAATCAAATTCAAGATTCAAGCAGAGATGCAACTTTAACCAAAACTAGGCTAGCATACGCCATAGACGAAGCAAAAAAGAAGGTATTTTAACTGGACGTTTCGCCACATAAGTCCATGAGTCATCGTCAGCAGTGTAGCAAGGCAATACAAAGCAGCAAGCAAGCTTCTCGTACATTTCCTTTCTTACTAAGCTTCAAATCAAAATCAAATCTTCATTATACTCGCCGTATTACGCCGAAGCGTGTAACGAGTTGCGGGGCCCATTTCCGCGGCTTAGCGCCTGGGCAACACAGCTCCGAAGAAACGTCGCAACGGTGGCGAGTCGTTGGCGACACTGTGTCGATTTGACCGGCCCGGGAATCGAACCCCAGACCTCCCGCACCGATAGCAAGCGCTTTGCAACTGAGCTAACGGCCGGTCTATCAAATCTTCATTATACTCGCCGTATTACGCCGAAGCGTGTAACGAGTTGCGGGGCCCATCTCCGCGGCTTAGCGCCTGGGCAACACAGCTCCGAAGAAACGCCGCAACGGTGGCGAGTCGTTGGCGACACTGTGCCGATTTGACCGGCCCGGGAATCGAACCCCAGACCTCCCGCACCGATAGCGTGCGCTTAGCAACTGAGCTAACGGCCGGTTCTTTTATGAAATGAAATCTATGCTGGAAAAAATATGCGCTAAACAACTTACTGTGTCTCCTTCGAAATGTACCTCTAAATCTCGTTCCACATAGCCTTCTGTTCGCTTGCTAACTCCTTTTACTTGGACTGTTATCGAATCATATCCATATTTTTTCTTGTCATTTCCAGTTAAATCTTTCTCTTTGATCTGGAATGATTTGTGTGGTTTTTTCTTATTTATACCTAATTCAGTGGTTCTTAACCTGGGCGCTGCCGCCCCCTAGTGGGCACCGTTAACTTTTAGAGGGGTGGAAATACTCAGGGGGCGCTACGGGAGGCGTTACATTCAGAAGGTAAAAAGATATTTTGTGTCATGATCAATATATACGTGCAGGAACATATTTAGGGGGGCATTGTGCCATGATCCTCCCTTTTTTACCATGACTTTATTGAAAAATAACAAAACTAGTGGTGCCAAGTGACTGAAATATGTCAGACTCTTTTGATGGTTTGTGTAGCTTATGGCCAGGGGCGGATCTTGGGGGTTAGGATGAGGGGTATGTATCCTCCCACCATCCAATTTCAAAAATGCTTTTGATGTATACCATTTTTCCATAATTTCGAACCTCTTTGATAGCGATAAGCCTTATGCCTTAACTAAGCACGCATAAATCGAAAATGTGCATTTGCCGGAAAAAAATTCAAAAGGCACTAAAATAACCACTACAGCATGAAAATTTTCAAAAGTTTTTCGGGGAGCATGCCCCCGGACCCCCCTAGAGCTTTTCTTGTTTCTTGATCAGCTTCAAATTTGTTCTACGAAAAAAAAAACATTTGAAAAAATGTGAAAATTATGGCTCTCTACCTTTTTAAAGTTTCTCGCTACGCCACTGTACACGTGCTCTGTACTTCTGTATAGGCCTGCTAGCCCAGGGCTGGACAAGAAAATTAGGGACTTCTGCGGACGTAATGACTTTTTTTTGCTCTTCACTGATTTTTAGTGGACAATATAGGACAAGTGGGCGGCAGACTAAGGAAACCTCTGAAAAGGGGCGTTGGGGGAAAAAAGTTAAGAACCACTGACCTAATTAGACACAAAAAATGTATTATGCTGAGAGAAATTCCAGTATATCCTGGATTTTAGCGTCACTTTGACGATGGGGAAGCTCAGAATACTATTTTTAAACTTCTCATTAAAAAGTGAAGAATTTTTTTTCAAGCCACATAATTGCAGTTTAAGTTTTTATACTAATGAAGTACACGCATCATGGAAGATGACCTAGTGGGGCAACGAACCCGCGAAACCAGTTTTGGAGGCTCGCAGCCCAATGCACGATCAACTATTCGGCCAACTCCAAGTGCAAAGCAAAGAATTCTTACAAATTGATTTTCACAAACGCAGGAGCCAAGCGACTGAAATATGCCCGAATCTTTTAATAGTTTTTGTAGCTTATGTCCTTGCAGGGGCGGATCCAGGGAGGTGGAATGAGGGATATGTAGCCCCCTCACCAGCAGTTTTCAACTAGATTTTTGAAAAGTACAATTTTTCATAATTTTGAACCTCTTCGATAACAATAAGCCTTACGTCTTAAGCACGCATAATTCAAAATGTGCGTACAAAATGCATCATATTTGGTGAAGTAGAGGTACTCAAAATTAGGGTCAAAAAATGTAAACAAAATTTGCCTGAAAAATGTTCAAAAAGCACTAAAATAGCTATTACAGCATGGATGAATATTTCAAAAAATTTCCCGGGGAGCATGCCCCCGGATCCCCCTAGAGCCTTTTCTGTTTCTCAATCTGCTTCAAATTAGCTCTGCTAAAAAAACTACGCTTGAAAAAAATGCTGAAATTATGGCCTCCCCTCCTTTTAAAATTTCTCGCTACGCCACTGCAAGTAATTTCTCGCTACGCCACTTCTCACTTCTCGCTACGCTATGCCACTGTAAGCTTAGTAAGAATCAATCAAATAAAACTCAAAGATATTACAAATGAAATTAAAATGAAATTTAGCGGATTTACATGCTTTAGCGCATTTTTTGCTGTCTGGAACAAGGAAGATACATCTCGTAAAGTGCCTTTAGCATCGGTACAACAAATAAACTTGCCGGCTTGTTTTTCATGCTGTCTCTTTAATGCTTAGCCTCATGCTTGAAAGCTGTGCATACTTTTGATTTGTCCCGACTGCGAATCGAATCCTGAATCTACCGTTCCAGAGACAAACATTCTATTTGTCGAGCCATCTGAGCAATAAAATGTAATTAGAGCTACTCGCTGACCTAAGGTCTTGAAAACTTTGAGTCTGTGCCTTACTTGCTTGCCCCAAACAGTCACGCACAATCGCACATTTCAGTTTTAAAAATTATTTTGCTCACATTACTATACGTACTGTTTGTTCATCTAGCGCAATAATACAGGAAATGTTTGCGTATACAATGGCTTTCCAGAAACTTTCTTTGTCGTTCGTATCAAAACCAGGTAAGGAAGATACAGAAACTGTACAAGGAAAAAATGGAGCCTACAAAATAAGGAAATTGTGAGGAAAGTGAAGCGGTTTGGCTGCAGCAATCTGTTTTGCCGATTATTATTCTCATGAAAATAAATTTGCTCAGAGTAAATATGAAACAACCGTACAGTAAGGTTTAGTTAGATTAAGCTAAAGCGATAGACAACATAAAGTAAATCAATCACTAAATAATCCGAGCCCCCTTTACCTATTACTTTTATCACTTCCCCTACACTTCTGACTCCTTTACTGCATCATTGGCTGAAGTAGGTAGAGCTAAAGGGCTCAAACCCTCGCAACTTTACATTTGTTCACATTCTTAACAACTTACTCCAATCAAATCACATTAATAATTCAATGCTTAGCAAGCATTTTTGAATTTACATACTTGATCCTCGCTCAAAAGTTTTGGATCTACCCCTGTGCAGCCCTACTTTGTATTGTTTAGACTTCAGAGCTCTACTTGTTGAAACAGTTTGGTTATTTGATAAAACAAAAGTTGCGACAACGGTTCTTTTACACATTTTTTAAATATAAACCTATAGAAATAAGTACTCACCTCCAGTTCTGTTAGTATTAAGTCTGGTGGCTCTATCGTACTTTTTTTCGAAGCTTTGCTGAACCTCATTCTGCTGGCTTCTGTTGAACACAAATAGGTTGCAGTTTAGTTAATATTTACGTCTCATAGTCATCAAAGTAGGCTACAAACGGCTATGTTGCTGCTCAATATTATGTATTCTCATTTTAAGACATATCTTTAACATGAAAAATGACAAACGCCGTTCAGGATGTTTTCAGAAGAGGGGGATGAGAGTCGAGTGAAAGCTTATTTTATAAATGTATTTATTTAAAAGCGTTGAAGCATTAGTGTGTTATATGCATAACAAATCGAGCCTATTAGACCTACCCCATGAGTCTAGTGGTTAAAATTGTTTCCAGGTTATACTGCAATTTACTTGGCTTTACAACGTTTCGGTATCGAACTACAAATAGTGGTGGAAAACCAAGCTCATAGGTAGTGTCAACGCAATTTTATATGACCATAAAACGCTTTTAGGAAAGTGTTCATGTCTTCGAAACTTTTCGTCTGACACAAGTGTGAAGTGTCAGACGAAAAGCTTCGAAGACATCAACACTCTCCTAAAAGCAATTCTCAAGTTCTGTACCACCAACTAACTTTTCGATAATGAAACGCTTTCTAAATGACCAAATGCTTATGTATTGATTGATTTCTTCATCTTTATCCTCCTATCACGAGAAAGCGGCGGAGGCGCTGTGCGTAGAACGAATCCAGACCGGCTTAGGAGTTGCCTTTGTTTCCAAGTTTTCCGCTTGAATTTTCTTCTGACTTCTTTAATCTGCTGCTTGCCAGATTCCACCAAGCAGAGATAATCATCGTGAAATATCCTATCCAAGGACGCAACAACGAGACTAGGTTGGGAGATGAACCAGTAACCTTGCGATCATGGTCGTCGTAAAAACGACGCTCCGAACTACTGCGCCACGCTGCCTACAAAATGACTGTGGTCAGTATCAGTTTGAGGGTTCCACTCTCACGAGGCCTCAGCAGTAAGTTGTTTTAAAGTTTATAACCTTTGTACCGTTGAGAGTACTTGTATTTTGTTTTTGCATAATCATACAGTAGCCTAAATAACGCATGGTTATTCATGGGTTGAAGACTACTTGAAACAGCACTCCTATTAGTGATAAATATAGCTCATATTGTTTTCGTAAGAAAAACAAACAAGTACGAAACTGTTGTCTTTGGCTGAATCTTCGCGAGCTTGGGCCATAAGTTCTACATGCTGGAAGCGTCGATATTCTTTGTACATTACGTTGTCGCTATAATAGAAATGTAATTAGCATTGATTTCCTGCATTCCTGGGTAGCGAACTCAAAATCATTTTTAATCGAGTTTAACTTTGAGTTCACTAAATTTTTTGAAAGTGAGAGTACGAGTTCGAATCCTTCACTTGCGATTTTCCAAGCACAAGTTCGAGTTCATGCTGAACTTAAGTAGCGTTTCTCGAGTTTAGTTCCAACTCAAATTAACAAATTCTAATTTTTTGAGATCAAACTTAAGGTCGAATTTGCAACCCTGCTGTTATGATGACAGTACTGAATTTGCTTCCCTCTCGAAAAAATTATTTCAGTACTCCAGTCTAATAATCTATTTTGAAAAATTCAGATCATTCATGATACAAACTCATCATCATTTTGCCCCTGTTATAATATTTTGCCCAACTCTCCTACCCCTTAAATTCGCTGCATCAGTATAAGTGTAGTTTTGAATGTTTAATTTTGTGCTTTTGAAAATTTGGTTCAATTTGTTACAATATGAGCATACCTTTTTTTAGTTTTTAAAAAATCTAAAAAGCTTTTTTCCGAATAATCGGTTTTTGGATACAGATAATGACCCACCAACAGCCTGTATACGAATTCGTATTGTGCCTGCAAAAAAAGTAAAGTTAGAATTTCGCAATATCTCATTTGCAAAACCAAAAGTTTATACCCTGACAGGAATCACAAAGGCTTTATTTGCCTACATAGCACAGTAGTAAAGCAATAACTTCTTCACAAAAAGGGAGAGGTACCTGGAATGATATCACCGATTTGCACACTAAGAAGGCCGCAACATAATGAAATACATCTACATTTTCTTAAGCATTGCGGAAATGGTTACACCCCAAAACTTAGACCAAATAGGTAACCTTTATTTTCATATCAATTCAAAGTGTCACCAGTTTGAGAGAGGTTGCTAGCTTGCTAGTAGGAAGTTTGCAACACGTTTTTAACCTGAGTCTGAATCATTTCGGTTCGGTAAGTTCGAAGAAGAGAAGTGGTTTGTGGAACATTGACTCGCTCTTCTTTTTCTAACTGATCAAATAAAATATCCATTGCAATAAAGGTCCCGCTTCTTCCAGCGCCAGCACTGAAAAAAGTCAACATAATGCAGCATAAATTACAGATTTACCGGGTCATAAATACGCCCCAACTTCCTGAAATGCTAAGAATTTGCAAGTGGCATCCCAGTATAGTTCCTTTGTCTTGAAGGGCACCCAATAAATTTATCAAAACAACCGTCTAAATTTAATGAAAAGATTTACGGAAATTTTGAAAAAGGTTACCATCTCCTGCGAGGATACGGTGAGTGCACTACTGCCAAAACTTTAACAACGCTTCTAGCTTGTGAAGCCACAAACGTACGCAGAAATGAGCAAAATAAACGAAATTTTTCTTGATATATTGACGACTACACTTCAATCATTTTTTGAGTTAAATTGGATTTTTTGCTAGGATCTTTTTTGAAAAAAAATCATGATTACTTTTAGCTATGTCGTTCTTTTGAAGATATCCTTCCCAAAGGTTGCTTTTATTCTTGATTTTAAGCCAGAGATAGGCAAACTTTTCACACGAAGGGCCACATTTGAAAAAATTTTGAAGCCGAAGGCCGCACTGATTGGAAAAGCAAAAAAAGGTCTGCACGTCCGCAGGTGATCTGGTATTTTTCTACAGAAAATCAGTGAAGAGCAAGAAAAAGTCTTGGGCTTGATTCACGGTAAGAGTTTGTATTTCTGTAAGTGCTCGCGGGCCGTAGTTTGCCCAGCCCTGTTTTAAGCTACGCACTTCATTCATCTTACTTAAGAAACTCATAGCAAACTCCATCACTTTTCTTCTTAATAAAATGCATTGAGGCATGTACTATACCTTTACTTCAACCAACCAATCACTCTGTCCACATGTTTAATTTAAATCGGCGATGGCCAACCCGCGGCCCGCGGGCCGTATGCGGCCCTTTTGATGTTCCTGTGCGGCCCAGTTGCGACACTTTCAATTATAACAAACTGCTTGCGATTTTTCAGTGATCGTGTCCACCAACATTTAGTTAATTGAAATCATGTTCCGTAAAATGAATTTCCGAATGCAAAACGACTAGCATTGCGAATTGCTGCGGCAGTGGGCACAACGTATGCATGCGAATCATTTATTTCAAGGTTCAAAATTGTAAAGTAGAAAAGACGAATTAGATAGACTGAAACTCGCATGATGAATCAATTACGTTGAGCAGTTACCAATTTGCCAGTCGACATTAACAAGCTGAGCTCTGCCATTCATAAACAAGCGTCACACTGAGAAATCTCCAAAATAAACAATTATTGTAACTTTTGTGCATGTTTTCCAACATTAAACACACGGTTCAATAAAAGAGGTACTTCAAAAGAAATTTTACTAGTTGTAATAACACGCTATCCATAGGCGCACGCTGAGGGGAGAGCATTTTCCGTATAGTGACTGCACACACTGCAGGTACCGGATTTTGTTTTTACGCTTTTATTTGAGGCCCTTAAAATATAACCCTATAACCTCTGGCCTCCGGCGGTTGGGAGTTTAACCACAAAACCCCGATTGCAGCCCCCCTCGTCATATCCTGGGAGCCCCGCTGACGCTATCGCTACGTATTTCGTGCGGAGACAAACTTGCGGCCCTTGAGCATACGCCAGGCATTATGTGCGGCCCTGAAAAACAAAACGGTTGGCCATGCCTGATTTAAATGGACCAAAAGCCCTCTGATTTTCTGTGTCACACTTCAATTTTTGAGGTCATAATTTCTTTTTTCAACTGCATGAAATCAAAAATTTAATAAGGCTATGATGCCGACGAAGCATGGGCTTTTGGCAATTTTGGCAAGTGGCAACAAAACGAGACAAGTGGACAGGGTGTGCATTAGATCATTGGTCGGCAACATTTTTTTAACGCGGCCCAGATCCCTCTTTCAATAGCTGTTGAAGGCCCACTACATTTAAAACCACAAGTACAAAACGAATATACAACACGACTACAAAATGAAAAAACAGGTGCGTTGTTTTAAAAGCAGAGAAAATCCAAAGCGCCCGCTGTTTTTCTTGCTCGCATCGATAGAACAGAAGAAACAAAGCGAGCATTGCATGAAAGAAGTACAGACACCCGGCACCCGATTTTGTGCATGGTACTACGAATTTTGCGTTTGTAGCCGTGCACTGTCGGGAGAAAAACAATTGGATTGTTTTACGCGCTAAGCATGAAAGGGAAGGTTTTTATTATTATTTGTATGGGCTTACTTTTTATTTGCAGCTAGCATGCGGCCCACAAAAACTTTGTAAAACCGAATAGCCCACTGCCCACGAAAAATTTCTAAAAGGCTCACAGGGTGCCAACCACTGCATTAGATAAACATAATAGTAACCTTGTCTAGGCGTTTATTTTTAGTCAGTGGACATTTACGTCACAAATGAATTCTTAATGTCACAGTCACTGAGACTGTGATGTTGGCAAGTTGTCGACCCGTAAAAACGGGTATGTGGTCATTGGACGGGATTATTAAGTAGCCTGCAAATTACCTGCAATGGACTATTACAGGACTTTGAGATTTCATTCTCTGCATAGTTCGTAGCATGATCTGGCGAATATACAAAACAGTTGAAGTGTTTTTCGGTACTCCGTGGTCTGGCCAGTCGCAATATTGATAGAGATGTACATTCCTTTTTTCCTAAAAAATTTAGTAATATTAAAAATTTGAACTTTAAAAATTCTGTAGGCAAAGAAACGGCAAAAAAAAAACAGGAAATTGTGTGGGTAGTAGCCTAGTAGGCTATTTTTTATTTTTAGCCATGAAGTAATAAACAGCAGAAAAACGAATAATGACAATGCAGGCTTCTGAAGTACGCAGAGTTTTTTCGATTTCTAGCTTGATAATTTAATTAACACGTATTAACTTTGATCCATTGACATATTGAGTTGGCTGCTTTCTACACTACTAACAGACGTTGTGCGAATGGAAATGGGAGCTGCAGCCGCTAAGTCGCGAACCAAATAAGCGTTTAAAAAATCGCTTCAAAGTTTGAAAAATTCAAACCGTTAGCTTCGATGTCAAAGCTATAGAAAGAAATCGAATTAAGATTCCGCCAATTCTTCGTTGGGACTCCTCGCTGACAATGTAATCCCCGTGTGCTCCTGGCTCGTAATAACAGGCGCATTTCTCCTAAACAAACGAGACAGCAGCCAGGCACATTATTGAGCAAATTTACTTGTTCGTATTAGAGGATGATGATGATTTCTTCATCTTTATCCTCCTGTCACGAGAAAGCGGCGGAGGCACTCTACGTTGGACAAATCCAGACTGGCTTAGGAGTTGCCTTCGTTTCCAAGTTTTCCGCTTGAACTTTGCTTCTGACTTCTTTAATTTGCTGCTTGCCAGATTCCACCAAGCAGAGATAATCATCGCGAAGCATCTTATCCAAGGACGCAACAACGAGATTAGGTTGGTTCTACTAGAGACTAGATGTAGGGGGTATTTTAATATTTAGTGACATATTGATCCTCCTAAAGCGCTGTAATAAGCTCGCTAAGGAGCAGCCGGCCACCTGTCTACCACACTAAGATGGGGGGATCCTGCTAAGTGCCTTTTCCAACGGCACAACAAGCAAACTTGCCGGCTTGTTCTCCACACTGTTCCTTTATGCTAAAAGTCTAGCAAGGAAGCTGTGAATACCAATTTTAAAGTCATTGGTTAAGACCCGTTTCGGAATTAAGCACGAGTCTACACCTCCAGAAACGGACGCTCTTACCGGTCGGCCATCTGAGCGGCTAAAGATTTGAGCCTCCTTTTCCCGTAGATTTTTGGTAATATATATTAATGCATTAGCACTTTACTGTACATACTTCTAGACCCTGAAAATTGCAAGATGAGCATTTTTTTCGACTCCAACTTGCCCCAAAAATTTCTGGATACGTCTTCTTTTCACCCACTCTTTTATAAAATAAACACCGTCTGAACAAACTCAAAAATTCCCCTCCAAAAATTTTCTGGATGCGCCCTCTTTTCCTCTACTGTTTGAAGAACTGAAGACCGTCTAAATAAGCTTACACCAAGCGGAGGCCGTTAACGGCTTTGGCTTGGTTTTGGTGCGCGCCAAAATATCTTTTACAAACGATTAAGAACTGAGATTACCTTTCCTCCTTCTACCAGTTTGCAGAGCATTATTATTATTACGATGTTGTATTCCCAAACCATTCTCCAGAAGTCTGGAATAGTTTCATTTTTTGGTGCTTGACAAGCAATGAATTTTCTTTTGCCGTCATAACCCTAAACATGGACCAAAATGTCCCTTCTACGGTATATGGACCAAAATATTTTAATTAATTCGGCTTCTATAACTACGAAGCCATTTCTTGAAGTCACATTGGTTATCAACAACGCAACTTGTCAACAATATAAAATTGCCACCAGCCGTTAGCTCAGTTGCGAAGCACATTGCTATCGGTGAGGCAGGTCTGGAGTTTGATTCCCGGGCCGGTCAAATTGGATGCAGTGTCGCCAACAGCTCGCCTCCGATGCAACGTTGCTGTGTTGTCAAGGCCCTATAGGTTGCAAAGATGAACCCCTTCAGTCGTTACACGCTTCTGCGTAAAACCGCGAGTATAATAAAGATTTGATTTTAAAAAATTTACTTCACGTGACATGCCAAAAGCAAACAAACTGGGTGAGATTCAAACTCAAACCATGTGATTGTCAAAAAAAAACAAAAAAAAAAACAGCGCTATGAACTAGAAATTCTGATAATGATAGGGGATGGGAACGTGATTTCTGTCTGATAAACGAAACCTAATGTACTAATTTATATAAAAGATGTGCAACGGTGAATCAGTTATACTAAGATTTGTTATCACGAGCTTTTATATAGAGATTTGTTGGCCTACTCCTCATACCGGTATCAACGATGCATTTACGAAATCTTTTTCTGGAGGTCCGCTGAGTTTAACTCGAGAATGATCAACTGAAAAAATGATTAAATATAAGTGTCAAAAATTATAGCTCGATGGCTGCCTTAGAATACATATGATTAACTACTGTAGTTCTAAAGAATCAGTCACTTACAAGGGTAAACATTGATATAACGATTTTTCTTGAAGTTATACGCTTGGCTGAAAGCTGTTGCTGGTGTTACCTCGTAGTTAGCTTTACTCTTCTTCTTCAGCGCCTAAAAAAAAATTGGTGAGTTTTTGAAATGCAATAAAGTACGCAAGATTTAAAAGATTTAGCCCTGGCCGCAGTGGAAAAAATAATGCATGCAGAGCCCTCTTAAGAGGATGAAAGGGAAGGCTAACTAAGTAAGATGGTTCAAAATTTCCCTAATTTTTTTTCAACACACCATCGAAATTTATGGTAAAAATACTCAGAGATTCTACTATAGGGTGATGCTGAACTTAGGTTTTATTTTTTATTTTGTCGACTTAAAGCTGCATGCACAGTTGCACACCCGAGCGTCGCTGTTACAAGAATTCCGTAAGTAACTTTCATCAAATTTTTGTTGCTTGTTCGAATATTGTGCTCTACCTTATTTATTTCTGCTGTAACTGGATTCTCATCAACTAGCAAAAGAATCAATAGAGGAGCTAGTTTGGACAGAAAGGGGTCGATCGGAGCGACGGACTGCTCTAGAACATCTTTAAAAGTATTAATAAGTCCGATGTTCATGCATTACCACGTGCAACATCATCGCGAAACTAAGTTGTCCTCCCTCCTCATATAGCAGACCTCATGGATCCATCCCTGTTCGAAAATACTGCATGATAATCTTCCATTAACAAAAACTTATCACTTTCAGGAAGATAAAAAAATTTGGGCAAAATTTTGAACCTTTTACTGGTAATAATTTCTTATGTTTGGTGTTTAAGTTGCACATACCCCATATTCTTTTGCAAATCCCTCAGCTTTCTTGATTAGTTTCTCCAAGTACGCTATTTCCAAGTCTTCTCCCATCAGCCATTCGTCCAGCTTATGTCCTAGCCCCAGTCCAGGACTGTCTGCAATATGTTGGACACAATTATTAATTTTGTACTTGGAAAATAGTTTGAATGGAAACTCAGTAATTCATTTTAGAACAAGTTAGTAGGTCTACTCCAGATAAACCAAATGTTTTAAATTTCTTCCCATAAAATTGAGGTTTTTCTTGTAAAAAAGTCTTTACAGTACCGAAAAAGAAAAACACTTTGGTTTACACCAAGATCAAAACGTAAAAGTTACGAGCTGTTCATTGATTACCTAAATTAAGCAGTGCTTGAATCGTCTGATTTTCTGCCGCGCCCTGCAAATTGTAATAGGTTTACCCAGTTAAATAAAAAATTACTGAGACATACATTTCAAGAAATAAGTTTATAATCTGTTTTTAAGGCCACATGCAATTGCAGCTTAGATTTTTGTACTATAATGAATAACATGCATCATGCAAAGTGACCTAGTCGAGTATCGAACTCACGAAGCCAGCTCCGGAATCCAAAGCACCATGAAGCACTGCGCAACCACTTGGTCAATTGCATGTGAGCATTCCAAGAAGTAACCTAGCCCGGCTATTCTATCTCGGGCATAAATCCGAATGTTAATTATATGATCTGGCAGTCGCGGGATTTAGTTACAAATTCTTCTCCAGCAGTTCGATTGACGGCTAAGCAACCCGATCACTACATTTAGGTTGATGCTGACTCGAAAACCGCAAGCTTATTTCGTAATATCCCTCAAGGCCTTTTATTTTGAGAAACTCAGGACAAGCTGTAAAAAATTTGTTTCAGCCCTGCAATCACGTTATTGTCTTCCAAAGCACATTATCTCTTATGTTCAGGCAAATCTACATCGTTTTAAAAAAACTTATTAAGGTCCTCTCATTCCGTTGAGAAGGCGACTAATTAGCCTGCCCCTAGAAATTTTGCAGCTTGCAACTCTACGTTAAGCAGCGTTGTCACGCATCAGCTTTATGTATTATGTCGGTAACAGTTGTAACACACTTTTCTGATTTTTTAATTTTGTCTCCTTCTGGAGTAATCTTACCTCCGTTGGGTAACGTGCGTAAGGAACTTCAATTTTGCTGGTAGCATAGGATGTGCTTTGAATCGCCGCTATCGATAAAAAACACATTAATAAATCACATTAATAAAATTCTAAGCTCTAGCATTTTGCAAGTTATACTACACGCAACATTCGGGAAGGCCTACTCCACTCTAATTTTTGATTACATTGTTAGTCAACGAAGAACGGAAGGTGTTTTTTGCAGTTCTGTGTCATTAATGGACTCTGCATAATGAACACATTTTTTTAGAACAAAAGGATTCGTAAGTACACCTGGTACCGAGATCCTTTGCGACAACGCTCCCTGATTGATTTTTGTGTCGTTTCGGCGGACTCGTTTTCTACCGTGTCTGATGTTCGTGTTAAAAGAGGGGCTGAGTTGTCAACTGATCACCACCTAGTTGTCTGCACTTTGAAAGCCTTGAAACCCTTGAGTAAACGAAAGACTTTTCGACCACGTAAAACCTATCCAATCGAGTGAAAATCATTGGCTGACAAGGAGGTACAAAGTACGAACTGCATTTGCAGACAACATTCATTTGCACCGAAGCTCAAAAAACTTTCGACTTCTACTGAAGACATTAAAACTGAGTGGTGCTTGTTTCGAACAGCAGTTATTGCGTCCGCTGTTAACTGTTGAGTACGTAAGCGCGTTGGAGAGGCTACGAGTAGCGAGAAAAGAGGAGAGAGAGGCTTCCTGGTGGAACCAGGAAGTTAAAGAAGCTAAAAAATCAAATCTTCATTATACTCGCCGTAATACGCCGAAGCGTGTAACGAGTTTACGGGGCCCATTTCCGCGGCTTTATGTCTGGGCAGCACAGAAGAAATGTCGCAGCGGGGGAAGCCGCTGGCAACACTGTTTCCGATTTGATCGGCCAGGGAATCGAACCTAAACCTCCCGCACCGATAGCGATGTTGCTACCACTACGCCAACCGGCCGGTTTTAAAGGAGCTATTCGTGCGAAAAAAGTGGCCAGTAAGGCCTGGCTTGCAAATAAGTTATCAGTTGAACTTCGTTCGCAAATCGCAATACTCTGAAGCACGTAAGGCGGCTGCCACAAAACTTAAACTGTCTACGGAAAAGGCCTGGAAGAAATTTGGAGAAAGGTAAAACGGTGATTTCTAAATGGCGAACGAAGTATTCTGGCAGATCATTCGCCGTTTACGTGAAAAAAGATCTCAAGCCGCCGCTTTCTTCATCGAAGGTTCAAATGGAGTCACTCTGCAAGATCAAGATGCTATTT
The DNA here is from genome assembly GCA_964006365.1 of Trididemnum miniatum. Lineage (NCBI taxonomy): Eukaryota > Metazoa > Chordata > Ascidiacea > Aplousobranchia > Didemnidae > Trididemnum > Trididemnum miniatum. Next base: position 5,226,392 of record OZ023239.1, read on the forward strand.
TGAATCGGTGGAGAGAATACTTAAGTGATTTTTTAAAACCCGGTTGATAGGCTTACTACACCGACACAAATTCACGAGGAACAGGTTGGGGAAGATATTCAGATAACCGAAGCAAATGTGGAGGCAGTTATCAAATCACTGAAAACTGGAAAAGCGCCTGGTAAGGAATGTGAAGATGATATAAGATCTGAAATGTTAAAAGCGCAACAAACATGGGCTAGTGCTCGTTGCTTGACTCGTGTTTGTGAGATGGCATGTAGGACTGGGTAAGCATCAAACCGATGGCAAACCAGTGTGGTAATAGGCTGCCTATCCACATAAAAGAAGATAAGAGAAAATGCACTAATTATAGGAGCATGTCTCTCATCAGTGTTCCGGGTAAGGTCTATGCCAAGTGCCTTGAAAAGAAATGCAGTGAAACAGTGTGCGAAGTAAAAAAATTTTTTTACTGGGGAGAATGTTTTTGTCTACAATTTTGTCTGAATTCTGAACCCAAATATCAAGGCAATGTTGCAAAAATGGTATTTATTGTTCAAGGGGCGATGCAGCGGCGTAGCAAGAAATTTTAAAAGGGGTTGGAGGGGCATAATTTCACCATTGTATTTTCAAGCGTAGTTTTTTCAATAGAGCTAATTGAAGCAGATTAAAAAACAGAAGAGGCTTTAGGGGGGTCCGGGAGTGTGCTCTCCGGGAAAATTTTGAAATTCAGTATTACATGCTGTAATAGGTATTTTAGTGCTTTTTCAACATTTTTCAGGCAAACTTTGTTTAAAATTTTTGACCCTAATTCTGAGTACTTCACCAAATATGGTGCATTTTTCTTAGCTCATTTCAATTATGCGTGCTTAAGGCGTAAGACATATTGCTATCGAAGAGGTTCGAAATTATGGAAAAATTGTATTTATCAAAAACCCAGTTGAAAACGGCTGGTGAGGTTAATATACATCCATCATCCCACCCCCCTGGATCCGCCCCAAGCCATAAGCTACAAACGCCATCAAAAGAGTCTGGCATATTTTAGTCACTTGGCACTATTTGTTCTTTTTATTAAAAGGCAAAGTCAAAAGGGGGGGGGGGGCATAACACAATGCCCCCCTAAATACGCTCCTGGGGCGATGTTAATGGTCAATGACCAAATTAAAGCAGTGGTAGAGGGCGTACTGCGTGTTTGCATACCACCAGCATGTAGAACAAAAATTATCAACAGTAGAATTTCAAAAACTTCATTAGCTTTGTTTTAGGCATTCTTTTGTTTCATAAATGAATTAAGGGTTTTGGGGGGAGAGCAGCAAGCTACCCCAGCGGGGTCCGAGGGTCGGGGGCGGAGCACCGGAAGGTATAGCATTTTCTTAATTCATACTCTCAATCTTAAATATGATCTGAAAAAAGTTAGGGAACCGCTGCTTTAACATATTCTTAGTGCTTTCATTAACGCTTATAAAAAACTGCTGACGTGTTGTAACGTTGATGAAAAATATACTGTTCTATTCAGTAATAGGCGCACTGAAAAGGTTGCTCTTGATTAGTTTGCCAAGGAAACCATAATGGCTACAAGAAACGCTGGAAAGTATCGCCGCAGTCCGTACCCACAAGCTACACGTATAAAAAACATTTAACTTCTCATGGTACTTATCACTGGATGGGACGTTTTGGCATCCCCCCAGGACAAAATTTCTTTCTTTGCTGGGGAGACGACGACTATTTTTACTGGGAGGGACATATGACCCCCATCCCCCCTCCTACTTCGCACACTGCCGTGAAATAGTCGAGCCTAAACTAACGGATGGTCAGTGTAGCTTTTGTCCTGGTCGAAGCACAATGGACCAGATCTTTGCCTTGCACCAAGTTTTTGAGAAGTTGTGGGAATATGTGAAAGAGGTCAAGGCATGTTTTGTTGATCTTAAAGCATATGATCGAATTTTTTTGAGGCAAGCATTGGGTGGTGCTGTTATAGTATGTCATTGATGGCTAGTTACCAACTGCAATTAAGTCGCTGTACATGCATTCTGAGGTCTGTGTTCGTGTGAACAGCGCGACGACGAAACCTTTCAGAGTAAGTGTGGGACTACGGCAAGGCTGCTCTATCTCACCAATTCGGTTCCTTATTTATATGAATAGAATAGTTAAGAAAAGTGAGTCTTGCGGCGGAGTAAAGATCGGTGATGGTACTGTACAATGTCTGTTATTTGCAGATGATCTTGGGCTACTCGACTCTACCCAAAATGGTCTCCAGCAAGCTCTTGACAGGTTTTTGAATGCAAGCTCTGTTGCTGGAATGAAAACCAGTGCAACAAAAACAGAAACCATGTGCCTAGGCTATACTACCCAGACAACCAAAGCAGTGCTCTCTCCAAGTTAGTGGAGTACCACTAAAACAGTCGGAGAAATTCAAAAACCTCTGCGTCTCATTCACAAGTGATCGCAGACAAAATAGTGAATTGGATATCCGTATTGGAAAAACAAGAGCACTTTGCACCAAGACAAATCTATCTATTTTCAGATCAGTTTATCTTCCTTTCTGACTTATGGCCATGAGTGTTGGATCATGAATGAGAAAGTGAGATCTCGAGTTCAAGCAGTCGAAATGGCATTTTTTCGAAAATTTAGCGGTTTGACCTTGCTGTAGAAGGTTAAAAGTGCAGATATTTGTGAATCTCTAACCATCGAATCGCTGTTTCTCCGACTAGAAAAATCGCAACTGCGTTGGTATGGACGGATATGTGACACGAATGTCCCAGGAAAGAGCAGCCAAAAAACTGCTCTGTTCAACACCGATTGTTCCAGGGCAGGGGTAGCGAACCTTTTTAAGTGGTGGGTCAAGTCTGAGGTCGTAATCCGAAAAAAAAAGCGTAGGTCACGGTTGTAATGATTTCAATGAGAGATTTGTGCTAGAAGAGCTAAAAAAAGGCCTTCGATTCCACAGTATGGAAAGATAAACCTTTCTTCACCACATATATGTTGGTTGCTGTTTTTTCCTAAATTTTTCGAAACTACAAGTGAGTCAGTGGTTCGCAATCCGTGGTCCAGGGCCTAGAGGCCGTCTCAGAATTCAAAGGCGAGATTACGTTAAAGATCTTAGTTGGTCTCGGCTTGGCATTTCACCAAAGTATCTATCCTTTGTTGCAGAGGATTGAGATGTTTAGAGGCTCCAACTCGAGCAGCTGTCCCCGCGACCCCCCAAAGATAAACGGGTCTGGAAAAGTAAGTGAGTCGCTGGTCAACTATTGAGTTGTCCAAAGTCTATTTTAAGTGATCAGAAAGTCCACGGACTTGTTGCATCACAATCAAATTTTTATTACAAACAATACAGCCAAGATACAGCTAAAAATACTTGGGCGGACGTTTCGGCTCACATCTGGTGCCATTGTCAACGCTAAAAAGCTTACGTTATGCTGGGCCTTAAGCCATGATGCAAAAAATCAAATTTTTGATGTCGTAATCACTTTTTTCAATTCCGGCAGGGATGGCGATTGGCAAACCACTGACCCACGAGCAGATTCCAGTGACCCATTTGTAGTTTCAAAACTTTTAGGAAAATGGTAACAAACATTTAAGTAGTGACGAAAAGTGTAACTTTCTTTTCTCTGGCATTCACGACCTTTTTTTTCTCGCACACCTACCGTTTGCGGGAACTTCTGTATAGTGAAGATCAATTTTTGCTCATTCTTGACAATTCTCTCATTAATATCATTAAATCCGTGACCCCTTTTTTCATTTTTCAAATTAAGGCTACGTATACGACCCAACTACTAAAAAAGGTTCGCCATCCCTGAGTTATGGCGTCAAAATTTTGATTGTGATGCGAAAAGTCCGCGGGCTTTTGTTCCTCTTACACTGGACGTGTGGGTACGGTAAATGCTTCACTCCCAAGCTCAACTGCTAGTTGAGCCATGAGAGTTGTATCAGCACAGTTCAAGCCGAAAGACTAATAGGAAAACAGTTTTTAGTACGAAAACGCCAAAAAGGAACTTAGCTGAGCAATTGCCTAGAGTTTTTCATTCAATATCCAATGACTCAGAAGTAGATTAAAGACACGACTTTAAGTTCTTGGTCTTGAAACAGGAGGTTTCGACTCAGGGCCGTAGCCAGCCCCAATTTTCCGGGGGGGGGGGAGGGCAAAACTTTATAGGCTTGTCTAAGGGCGCACCCAGGATTCGGCAAAGGAGAGGGCACAACTGTTTTTTTTAGGTCACGGACTTATTGGGATTTTTAGGGTTTTTACAAGAAAAACACTCATTTTAGCGCAGTTTTTTGTCGAAAAAGACACACAGGTATCTCCCTAGTGGTCTTAATCCGCCTCTGCTTGCGCTGTTAGTAGAATTAGGGGAAGGTGGGGTTATTTCGGACATAGGGCTAGTTTGGACCTACCACTTCCGGTTTTATTTTTGCAGCATCATGTGATCTATAGCAGTCACCGCAATCTTCTTTTTCAATCGCTATATTGGTTAGGTAGCAAAATCAAGAAGTTTTTTGTTGAACTTCATATTCACGATTTTTAACAAAAAAGTAAAATCAGATGAGACGAAATCGTAAGGTTTTGTGCTATATAGCATGGCAGCAGTTTAAGCTGAAGTCTAGTACTGATACTAGTCAAGCATATATAAAAAACAAGCAGACAAGATGAATTTGAAAAAAAATGAAGTTGTGTAGGATGAGTTTGCCATTTGCTAAACGAGCTGAGCGTGGGGTTAATTCGGACATACACAACAAACCAGTCGAAATAGCATGTGAACATATTGTTTTCAAATTTGAAAATGAATTTAAACTAAATATGAAAATAATTTTAGCACAAGAAGATGTTGCTTTCAAATTGCCTCTGCCACAAATTACAAACCACAAATATTTTTACGCTCTTTAACTTGAATTTTGAACAACAGAACATTTAATTTTACCAAACGATTGAGATCATGCATGGTCTCTTTCTTTAGATTCGGTTAATTTCGTTTGAATTCTTTGTTGTAAACTTTTGAAACTGAGTGAATTTAACTGAAACGAGCTGTTTTTTCTATCAGCGGAAATTGATGCAGAGCGCTTTTTCATCGCAATAAGACTACCCCACTGCTTGTCCGGACCTACCCCACTATTGGGGCAAGTTCGGACGTGCTAGACCACCTTGCATTTTTGTAAGTAACGGCCTAATGCTTGGGGCTATTGCACTCACGAACAATTTCATATTGAAGTCAAAGGGCTATCTACAATTTTGTACAAAGAGTTCGTAATTCCACGTTTTTAATCTTGCTCTAGAGTCACAAAAGTAAACTTTGTCCGAAATAACCCCACCTTCCCCTACGTTATAACATTAGTATCTTTGTTTGTAGGCTAGTGGTAACTGAAAATATTTCGGAGGGGCAACTAGTGGTAAAAGAGGGGGCAATTGCCCCCTTTGCCCCCCCCCGGCTGCGCCCCTCCCTGGCTACCCACTGGCTACACAAGCCGAGACTCGACTACAACACTGCGCTAGTACAATGATGGTTTGATTTGACTCTTCACCTGCTTCAGGTTGACCAAATTCTGCATGTGATGAATGTAAAGGTGTGATTCCATATCTGAAACAAAAACTAAGCGTTTACAAATGAAATCTCCACTTGTTCCTGGTCGATAAAATGTTGGCAAACACCATAGGCGAGATCAGAATATTTTAGAATGAGCAAGATTACGATTCAAAAAAGCCTAACTGGTAGTTTTGAGTGATTAGAAGAGGCAAACAGGGGAGTAGTCAACAAAAGGGGAGGGCAGGGCCGGGTTTAGACAATGAGAGGCTTCATTTTTATTAGCCCTTTAGTGATCGATCTCGAAAACAGTTTTTGTACTTCAAAAAAGGGGTAGTGTCTCCATAGTGCCATCTGGCTGGGCCTCTGGTAGGAAAGTATCAATGTGATAATATGCATAGCTAAAAGTACAGGTGAGGGAGGGGTCTCTTGACTCTCTGCTTTCGCCGATGAGATGCGTACGTACTATACAGGTATGTCTTGGAACTTTTTGCAGGCTTTTTCACAGAAAAGTTTTATTTTGGAGGCGTATAAAGAAACTCAGACAGCAATAATAAAAACCGCAACTTTGAAAGTTTTTAGCACACAGAGAACACTAAAAAATTTCAAGCAAATTTCATATTCCGAATCTTTCAAGGATGAAATAGAAAAACGGCCAAGTGCAGCCTGGGCGTATGTAGGGGGCTCCTACATGCACGTCCCCCTCAGGCATTCTTTAATGCACGTGAAAGCCGTCATCGTCCGGATTTTCCAAGAAAGATGCTTTTTGGTGATGTTAATCTTTTTTTAGCGCGTCACTTCCCCCTTTCGCAGATTTTTACGTATGCCTTTGACTGAGAATTAGAAGATAAATAACATTACATTATCATTACGGTAAAATTTCAACCTGCTGGTCGGGTTAGTAGTAGAAGACGCCGAGCGAGAAGTCTGGGCTTCGATTCCCGGGCCGATCAAATCAAGCGCAGTGTCGCCAACGGCTCGCTACCGCTACGACGCTTCTGTAGATCTGTGTTGCCCAGGTCCTAAGTAGCTAAGATGGGCCCCGGCACTTGTTGCACGGGCTTCGGCGTAAAACCGCGAGTATGATGAAGTTTCTTTTTATTGCTCTTAATGTTAAAAACTCACCTCATCTGAATCCAGCGAATAGCATGTTTTGAGGAATACGCTATACACGTGATAGATATAAGATAAAAAAGCAATCTCCAGCGCCAAATCAAATCGTCAAAACCAATAAATATATCTTCAATAAGGTCCATTATTATAGAACTTCGTGCGATTTTAACCTGCAAAACGATATGCTACTTGCTGGAGAATAAACCAGCAGAATATTAGGATGGGTGAACAAATTAGGATGGGGGAAAAGATTAGGGTGGGTGAACAATCGTTTAAAGGGAAAAGGGAGCTAAGACTTGGAAAAAACACTTTTTGTTGATTTGTACATCTAAAGCGGGATCGGGCGAACTTTTTACACAAAGGGCCACGTTGGAAAAAATTCTGAAGCCGAAGGCAGCACTGACTGGAAGAGCAAAAAAAGGTCATCACGTCCTCCAGGGGCGGATTTAGAAAGTTTTGGTGGGGGGGGATGTGATTTTGTATTAGGTTGAATGCTAACTAAATACAAAATGTTTAGACCCGAAAACGGGCGTAAATAAGCCGTTTGAAAATGTGTTCATGTCAGAGGCGTATTCAGAATTTTTTCCGGGAGAGGGCACCACATTTCGTCACTTTTTCAAGCGTAGTTTTTCCGGCAGAGTTAATTTTAAGCAACTTAAGTAACAAAAACGACTCTGGAGGGGTCCGGAGGCATGCTTCCCCGGAAAATGTTTGAAAATTTGCATACTGCAATGGCCGTTTTAGCGCTTTTTGAACAATTTTCAGGCTAAGTTTGTTCATATTTTTGGCCCCTAAATTTGAGTGCTTTACCAAATATGATGAATTTTCTTCCCACAGTTTCGATTATGCGTGCTTAAGGCGACTAAGGCTTATTGTTATGAAAAGGTTCGAAAGTATGGAAAAATTTTATTCATCCAAAGCATTGTTGAAAATGGCTGGTGGGGGGGGGATGCATTCCCCACATCCCCCCCCCCCCTGGATCCGCCACTGACGTCCGCAGACGTCCGACTTTCCGATTACAAAGCTCACGCGAATTGAAAACAAATGTTTACTCAACATGGTGTTGTATAAATGGTTCCTTTTGACGCTACTTTCCCTGAATTAAAATTGACGACTCGGTTCGGGTCAAACGGTCTTTTCGGCTAGGGACGTGTCTAGGTTCGAATCGACAAATTCAAAATGATTTGCCCCAAATGTCAGATCATTGATCAAATCTACCTAACAAGTAATGTCGGCCAGTTAAGCATGTGAGTGCACTGGCGTATTGAAGTCTTCAGTAGCGACAAAGTAGTAACAGTCCAGGAAAATGTTTTCGCTTAGGAAGATTAGCCTATGCTCACAACGTCACGTTCTCATCAAATAATATGTGATGATTTAAATAAGAAACTTTCAAATCCCTAAGCAGTGGTGCAGCAAGGGGAGATACCAGGAACTTTCCCCCCATTATCTGACGATGTCTAATCGGAATAGTATGTACAGGGCATGCCAATAGCCCTGATTTTAACAGATCATATTTCCAAAATTTTTAGCTTATCACAGAGTAGTTTTCCCCTCCTAAGTTACTTTGGGATTTGTTTGAATTAAGCTGTGGTTCGGGGTTAGGATTTGGGGTTAGTCCCTAAGCCCTACTAATAACTCACTAGCGCCCCTAGCGGTCCTTGTGCTCGTGATATATCATTCAAACAAGCTCCGTTTCTTCAGGCTAAACCCCTGCATCTAAGAAGTTACTGTCAAAATCAAATTTTATCAAGTGTCTGAAAGCTCAGTACTTACTTGTGTGGGAGAATCGCAGCAAACCAAATTGTTTAGGACAAATATTAGCAGGAAAACACAGCAAACAATGATCGTATAATGCATATTGCAGACCTGAAACACACAGCAGTAATCTAATCAGTGACATCAATTTTATCATGATCACAAAGGGTAGTAGCAGGACTATTTTAGGGGTAGGAGGTTAGGAGTCGAGAAACTGTAAGTATCAGGTATGGTAATTTCGGGTGAGATGGCGATGCTTGTTATATATCTCTGTGGTTTGCTTCCAAGTTGCATAAAAGGGTGGGTTGATACGGTTAAGAACCAGATTTGCATTCCTGTGTCTCATCAGTTTAAATTTGTCTCTCACAGAATAAATATGTCACATTTTAGAAATGACTCCATTGGCCATCTCACCTGAGAAGTGCAGGTGAGATGGCCAATGGCGTGAGATGGTCAATATGGTTGCATCGTGAAATGAGAAAAATTTATCGTAAAATAAACGAAAATTGACATGCATATAACGCTCAGGGCCGGATTAAGCTTTTCGTCGGCCTGGGGCTATCTGATAGTCAGGGGCCTATTTTTCATCCTATTCGTTAAGGTAAAAACTAACCACAGTTGAAGCAAAGCACAAATAGGCCTACATAAGCAAAGTCTTTACTTTGTATGCACATTGCACACATTCAAATGACACATTTTCTGGATTTAGCTAAAGCAAAGCTCTTAATAACGTCATTAGCGTCTGTTCTTTCCAAAAGTTCGTTTTCGATGCAGAAAAGAGCTAAGGAATTCAACCTTTTCTGGCCCATAGACAAACGCATATGATTCGTTATTCTTTTTAACGCTGAAAATGAGCGCTTGCCAGAGCAATTAGAAATCATCAGACAAAAATTCAGCCAAAGGATTAAAACGCACAGCAGTTGCATTAGGCGTACTGGACGTCGTTTCTACGCTGTGGCTTTTCGGTTTGCTTACATCAAAAAAGTCAGTCACTTTTTTGGATTTTGCTGCAACTTTTTTCAGTTCATCTTCTGCTTCTCTTCTGGATTTTTCCTTTCCGGACCGCTTTTATACTTCCTCATTTTTATTTTCAAATTACTCTAGCCGACATAATGTGGAATCTCCTACCTTTCAAGCCACACACTGAAATTGACTATTAATGGTATTGGTATCAGAGATTGGCGAAGTCACAAAAAAACTGACTCCGCATCCACTACGAGTCAGAAGACTTAAACTCCAAATCCGCTCCGAATCCAAAAAATGCAGCCGGACTCCGGCTCCGTGCACATCTCTGATGAGTACCTTACCTGCTTGCTTCAGTGCCTTACCTTGGTTCGGGCTAAAATCCCGATCCGTTCCAAATCCGGCTTTAATTCAAAAACCCGAATCCGGCTCCGAATCCAAGAAATGTAGCCGTACCCGGCTCCGTGCCCATCTCTGATTGGTATAACTGGCCAAGCAGCCGCGAAAAAGGATTGTTGCGTCATCGTGAGCATGTAAGGTTTACGGTGTCAGAGCAAATGGACACAAATTGAATAGTCTTTTCCATATAAAAGGTGGGAGATTTCTAATAGCCTATGCTACCTTAGTTCTTTCATCACTTCACTGACTTAAAATAGTGGTGGGCCTATTTTTGGCTGTGGGCCTGGGGCTGCAGCCCCATCAGCCCCCGCCTTAATCAGGCTCTGATAACGCTCAGTCTGTCATAACGTTGTTTCATTTTTGCGCAGCTACAAAGGGAACCTGAATTGAGCAGAATTCTCGGTTATCTCGAAACGCTTGTATAAGTCAGTCATGCTAGTTGAATGGGCTTAGTAATAGGTTACTGCAGCATTAACCTTGTTTTCTTCTTGCCATGATGTCATAGGTGAAGTTTGCACACAAAAGCATAATTATGCTTGAAGGTATAGCCATCTAACCTTCATAAGTGGGTGTCCATCTGTCCTCAACTTATAGAGAGATGGCCACCCACGTGATTATACGATAACTAGCTTTCCGGGTGTACCTGCATGCTTTGTGATTGCATTCTTGCTACTGTAAATTCTCTAACCTGAAGACTGTAGAGCAGCGTTTCCCAAACTATGGGTCGCGACCCACCTATGGGTCGCAAAAAGAATCTTGGTGGGTCGTAAAAAGTTATGGAAATCTCGAACTTAACTACAACTTTCCAATTTTTTACGACTAAAACTACAAATTGAAGTTAATGTCAAGCCCATTATGGAAAGGAGCCAGAAACAAGCTCATTCTTCTCGTGAGCGTTACTTAGTTTAAAAGATTAATTATTTTGTTTCCTTGGTCAATGTTTTATTAATTGAATATAGTTTAGTGGGTCGCCTTAAGCTGTGGTAATAAATAGTGGATCCCATGTGTGAAAAGTTTGGGAACTACTGCTGTAGAGTGAAAACACGCCCTCAAAAATATTAGTGCTTGCTATCTATATCCTGCTGAAAAGTTTCACCCTATTTTAAAAATTATTTTGGCTATATCTTACAAAATTAGCAAATTTCGACAGCAATTTCTGACACGTTGCTGCACCATCTGCTGATTTGAAACTTACGAAGTCAATCTTGCGTAGCATGTAACACTAAGAAAATAGCGACTGATGACCGTCTCTCCCGAAATTACCCTACTATCTTGCAGGTTCGTGCGATTAGTAAGATCTAAGTATCAGTCTATTGGTATGTTTAACTAGAAATTTAAAGAAAAGTACTAGAGCAAACTTAGCGCTCTCATCTTTTTCTCTCCGCAAGTAAGTTATAGAGAAGTGTTATTATGTCACTTTTCTTATCAATCAAAATTAGTACAGCTCATAAGTTACGTCCAACAAAACCTACCAGGCGCAGCAAAAAACATGCGAAAATGGACAAACCGTTGGAATTTTTCCAGTGGCGTAAATAAAGGACAGTGTGTATTGTGCATGCAGAAACGCAGATAATCTAGTAACCCCATATTCCATTTAGCACACTGGCTGTGCGCAGTTGGCCTTTTCGCATTTTCAGTGTTTGATTGACTGATTTGTTCATTTTTATTCTCTTGTCACGAGAAAGCGACGGAGGCGCTATGCATAGGACGAATCCCGACTCGCCTGTGAGTTGCCTTTGTTTCTGAGTTTTCCCCTTGAATTTTGTTTGTGACTTTTTCAATTTGCTGCTTGTTATAGATTCTACCAAGCAGAAACAATTGTCGTGAAGCGTCTTATCCAAGGACGCAACAACGACGTTTGGGTGGGAGTTGAACCAACAACATTGCGATCAAGGTCGTCGTAAAAACGACGCTTCTAACCACTCGACCACGCTGTCCTTTGTTTACGTCTTTGTCGTTTAAACTAGGCCTTCCGGTTAAAACAGCACGCCTTTCCGATACGAATGCAATACTTGGACTTTTTATTTCAGTAGCATGCAAGGACAAAATTACCCATCTTCCAATCAAAATCGCCAAAATGAAAAAAAAAGTTATTTTGGTTTCATTCCAAAAACATAGTGTTTAGGCCTACTACTGTATTTTTGCATAAATCAACGCAGCGCGGGAACATATTGCAAAGCTGGCGAGCGAAAAAGAATCGAAGCTTGTTGGAAATTGCTGCATGAAGTTCGCTCGATGGGCGTTGCCAATTTTTCATTGCAATGGCACAGTACGGCATTTTGTGCTTTTGATTAGGTGATTAATATGTGCATGATTGTAATGTAATAAACCGCAGTGCTCAAAACCTTGCAGTTATATAACAATAGATTAATTGTTATCTCTTGTCTTGCCGTAGGCTAAAAAAGTTGAGAGAAGACTTTGCAGCTACTTCATTTAAAATACAGCAGAGCGGCTGATTAAGTTCAAGAACTGTCAGCTGCAGCAAGGAAAAAACACTGCATCGTATCGGGAAGGTAAGTGCGAGTATTGATAATTATAGCTTATCTTTTCAACTTCTACAGTAGTTACCCGTAATTGCTTGAAAAAATGAAAAGAGCTTTAGCTATGAAGAAAATACGCTGACGAAAGGTTAGGGCTACTAGAGCTAGCGGATTTATGCCTCAACTCGTTTATACTTTAGAACTAGAGCAGTGGTTCTTAATTTACCGCTAGGGACCTCTTGTCTACGCAACCTGCGAAAACGGTATGAATCGAATATAATTTTGTACTTTTTCTGGGGACACATCGGTACTCGGTAGATTTTTCGTTAAAAAATCCATTAAAGAAATTAGGGCACGTGGTGATTGAATTGCTGTAAGTCTAATACGATATTAGACGCTTTAAGTGGTGCAGTGCTGTTATTCGCATTATAAATATAGTAGTGTGTGGGGTCATAGACTGGTGATATTACCGTAACCCTACCATGAGCATCTGGAAAACGCCTCGTACTTGTTTAAAAACTGCTGTATGCTCTTTACAAAGACTTCGAAATTACCTAAGTTAAAAGCTCTTCGACGCAGAGCATTTTGGCGCAGATATTTAAGGGAGGAAGAGTATTATACTAGCGAAATAAAAATTAAAAATATAACTTACCATTAATGGATAATAACCATTTCCATGGTTTAAAATCCATTCACTTTTACATTTTTATCACTGATCTTTTTTTCCAAAATATTTCATCAGTTTTCGCAATAACACACTTGTTGGTTTAGTCAATTGCCTGAACTGTTTAGTTCTCGTTGTAAAGCAAGTTTGCCAATTTTGTTTATGTTTTTTTTTTTTTTTATCCCCACAAATGGAACAAGACCGTACATTTAGTCGCTGTTACAATTACATTTTAACTTTGGAAATATGCTAAAACATTTTTTTTGTTACTTTTTGTTTCTTTATTTCGTCACACTGCTATGAACTTGAGTACCGGTCACACAGCCATTTTGATTAGTGGGTCACTAAAAAGTGTTTTAACCATGCAAAAACGCACGTGCAGAATGAACACAGTTTCAACCTTTCAGACCTCATCAATTCATACGAGCAGTTGTCGCGACGGACATTTCAACAAAACAATGCACATGCCGAGAAAAAAAATCTTGCTTGTCAGTCGGCATATAGGCCTATGTTGCCTTGGTAAATATCTCTCACGCCAACTGCACTGATAAAACCTGAAAGTTCGAAATAGTATTATCTGTCTCCAGGAAATTGCTGCTCTTGGTCTGCTGTTTTCATAAAAAATATTGTATGATGCTTTCGTACAAAATTAATACTTTGATCAGAGTATAATGCGGCACTTTAAGTTTTAAAAGTGATGTTTCCTGACCTATTCAACATTTGTTTTTTGACGTTAATGACAGGCTCGGAGACAAGGCTTTGATGATTTCACAAGCAGTTTCAAAATAACATTATACTCACCGCAAGTGAGTTTCACGTTTGTGTACGCAAGGTGGCAGCATAGAATTGTTTTGTCATTGTGTGATTCAGCAAAGTATTAAAAAGCATTTGGGTTGACGAAGTGGTTGGTGCATTGGGCTCGGAACTGATTTCGTGGGTTCGATGCTCAGCTGGGACATCTTCCATGTTGCTTATACTTCACTAATATTATGTGGCTTAAGAAAAAAATGGCAGAGACGGTATGAAAAGCGACGTCAAGCTACTTTAACCGTCACATTTTCTCACTACATCGGTGTAATATAAACCCACCCATAAACCTATTATCGATTGCCTCTAACAGAAACATAGCATGGAGATACCCAGTATTTTTTCAGATTCTTCGTGATGAATTCAAATCATGGCTGCAGTTAATCACATTTGACAGTAGTGGCTGCATTCATGACGCGCCAGTTCGCTTCGTAGCCTATAGTCTACCTAATTCGAGATTGATTTTTTTTGTCAATGCTTAAAATACGATGTGAGTTATTCATGCATTTTACAAAGTTGTATTAAATTTCCCGTACGCGATTTATTGAAAAGTGTTCTCCTGCAAGAGTCGCAGTTGGTTTCTGTTATGTTGTCATAATGTGCTAAGTTTCGAAAATAGTTTTGGTAATTTTTGAAAATGGCGACCTGATTTACCAAGAGACGAGAAGAAACTGCGAAACAGTTCCATTTACATTTTTGCGTTGGCCTAAAGTAATTTTTTTACTTATAACTAGGGCGATTCACGGTCAATAAAGCCAATTTTTTTTTCAATGTAGAAAATAACTCTTAAAAATGTGGAAACAAAATTTTACGGTCGTAGGATCAGTATTGATGAAGTTATAAAGTCAATAAATGTCAATTTTTTGTTTTTTAAATCAATTTATTTTATTAGGTCAATTTTTGCTTTTTTGCGCGATTCTACTTAATACTCAAAAAGAGGTGACTCAGATAATTTAGATATGGAGGTTCGTAACTGTTGGTGGTACCAGGGAGGTGTATGCTGTCGCCAGACTGTTACCGGTATTACAGTTTTACACATACTTAATTTATTAATGTAATGTTTGATGTGATTTGATTGATTTCGATTGTAAAGATCCTTTCAGACTGCTTTGCAAGATTGCAATCTTAGCAAAATTGGTTTATGATGAAATAAGCTTTTCGTCGTGTTTTCATTTGTTACATATTTTTGTCGCTACGTACCGGTATTCAAAAACATTAAAATTGAAAAGACAATGCATTAGTTATTCAAATTTACTTTGATGTTACAAAGATTGCGATACAGCGAATAGCAAAACACTTGATTACGACTCTGGATTCTGCGCAATTATGCATTGCAGTTAAACTTTCTGACAGAAAACGTGCGGCATTATAAGTGCGTACATTACAATCGAAGCACTAACTGAATTGACTTCAGTGGTTTTTTTCTTATGGACTGGTTCTTTCATTTCATTGTCTCGTTAGGTCAATAAAGTCAATTTTTTGATAAAATAACGTCAATTTTTTGAGATTACTACGTCAATAAAAAATCGCGGTACTTATAACGTAAAATTGCGTAAAGGGAACTATTAAGAAACATAGATTGACCACATATCAAGCGTTATGTTTCCATAGCAATGATCAGTTTTTGCTTCTGCCATAGCATACACGGCATTTGTAATACAGCTTTACAATCATGATTTAGTAATCTGTTCGTTCAACTTTTTTCGCGATTCAAAAACATTTGGTGTGTCACAGAACATTCTTGAAATTATTCGGTAAAGTTTGCAAAAACTTAACGTTAACGCTTTTTGAGATGAGTCAAATTTTGTTTTGTTATTTTATTTGGTTGAAATGAATATTTATCCTCCTATTACGAGAAATCGATCAAAGCGCTGTAGCGAGCTCGCCTTGGAGCTACCGGCCATCTGACACGTCTACCACTCCAAGATGGGTAATCCCGCCTGGTGCTTTCCCAACGGCAGAAGTGCACTTGCCTACTTGTGCTCCCCACTGTCCTTTTAAGCTGGAAAGCTAGCAGGGAAGCTGTTAAAACCAATTTTGCAGTCATTGATTTGACCCGATTCGGAATTTAATCCAGAGGCGTACGCTTTTACTACTCGGCCATTTTAGCTGTTGATGTAATCCCTCGGCCGAGCAATTTCTGATGCTATGTGCATGCTTAGGGATTGGCAATAACAGGAATGGCGAATTAAGATTCGAACTTGTATTTTCGAGTTCTATTCTGAATCGTGGCCCACTATATGTTGATGACAATAAACGTTTCTACTGCAAATTTGTATGTTATCATCTTCTGAATCAGTCAGTTTATTGAATTTCTGAGTAGCAAATTTTTAGGTTAGCTGAGTTCGCTGTTGCTCAACAGTATATACGCATTAGCATAGTAGCCTAACTAGTACGTTCTTTAACGATTAAATTATTATTGAGTTTGATATTAAGCGGATATTAATGTCAATGATGTGGCAATTACCATTAATAAAATAACGGACGCATGTGAAAAAAAGTTAAAAAAGAAAACGTAACCTTTCACCCCATAGATGATTTTAAAATATGCAACGAGAGCGACTACATCTTAAATTAGCACTCTCCGGTAAACAATTCCTTGAATTAATTCATCAACCAGATAGCCTTGCACTCAGTTGTCATGTTTGATATGTTACTTTTATATGACGTTGGGTTTGCCTTTTTGACGTGCCAGAGCTATGGTAGAAGTTATCGCGCTATGCACGTAATATGCTGATCTATCGTAAAGCTGCATGGAGAAATTGCATGTTTTACGACAAAAACTTCAAATTATCATGGTTTCAATTTTGTTTGTATTTTGTATCGTTGTTTTTCACGTATTCTAGTGTTAAAATACTTTTCTACGATTTCTACCTACCAAAACCTTTGGTTTTATTTCTAAGTAATAACAAAACATTTGTAGAAGTTGAGTTTCATGAGTTTGTGAAAGTTATAATATTTTTTTATAAGTAATTTTAAAAGTTTGTAAAAGTAATAATGTTTTATATGTAATAACACAAACGTTTGCTTTCATTTAAAACCGAGGATTAACATTTTTTTGAATTATTCTCTCTATCGCCAAATGTGATTAATTCTTTATGACAAAACGTATTTAGGTTCGTAAACTTTTTACGTAAATCTTTGTCATTGCAGTAGAAAGTACCTTGTTGTTTGAAGGAAAAAGTATATGTTTTTTCCAAAAAATTTTCGTAATAAATTTTCAAATATTGATTATTATTTTTACTACATTAAAATATTAATTTATATTGTCTTAATTTAATTTACTGTTCTAAAAAATTGGAATTTTCAATTTCAAATAAATGAGGCTTTATTGGAAGCCTAACGCGGCAACGAAACACCGCGATCTATAAGTGCAGGGAGAACCCTAGAACTACCAGCCGGGTCCATTGGACTCAAAGACAAACTTTGAAGTCGTACAATTTTTTGCCAGCGTGATAAGGGATGTCGAGCTTTTTTGACTTCGTCTGCCTACTACGGAGGTTTGTTTTGGTATCAACCTCAATCGTATGGGCTATTGATTTTTGAAGTGAGGACAATTTCTAGCATCTATTACCAGCCGAGTCCAATGGACCCATATGCATTTTATGACGTGTCTGTAATGAGGATGCAAGAAATTCTGCAGCTTATGTCAAGTTTAGATCGAAACTGTTGCTTTGATTCAGTTATGGTTGACCTTGGTGTTTGTAATTCTCTTGTCTGAATAACAACGACACATGTCTCGTTAAAAATCCAACAACAAATATGCTTCCAACTTATGGTTTTGGATGACCAATATTCAGCAAAACAATTACCATGAGCTTATCAATTTTAGGAAATGGTCAGGTTGTGAGTTTCAATAAGGCTAGAGTTACCATATTTTTGCTGCGCAAAAGGAGTGCAGGTTCTTTGAAGCCGAGGCCGCACGGATCGGAAGAGCAGAAAAAAGGTCATCATGTCTGCAGATCAGAGATGGCACGGCTGACTTTTTTGCAACCCGGACCGCCCATGGCCTGTAACATCTTGCTCAGTGGCGGTAACCAACCCGGCAACTCATCCCAAAAGTAAAGCCCGGCCCGCCCAAAGCCCATTCTTTGTGAACCTTAAATCACATTTAAAGAAAAAATGAAAATTGACCAGATTTCAAAACTGTTAGCGGCTCGTTAGCGGCCCAGTTCAGAACAAACGAAAGAACTGGGCCGTCAGCGGACCAATAAAAAGGCAACGGCTTGTTAGCGGGTCTCTTAGCGGCCCTTGCCATCTCTACTGCAAAGTGCAGATGTCCAACTTTCCGCTCAAAATCAAGCGAAGAACAAAAAATAAGGTCATCATGTCCGCAGGCCGTAGTTTGACCAGCCCTGATCTAAACCTTCCCAAAATCTTCGTGTTTCTCCAACAAATAAAAATATGGTGATACATTTGTACCCTAGAAGCATGATTGGACATGTTTTCACTGTTTAAAATGTCGGAAAGGAGGACATTTGGGCATTTTTTAATGTGCTCGGAGGACAAATTATTTTTCATTAAAAAGGAGGACATTTCCTCCAAAAAGAGGACATATGGTAAGTCTAAATAAGGCATTAGCCTTGACACGGTAAGAGAGATCATCTTGCAAATTTACCACCGAAGACCAATTCAAAAGGCATTAGAAATACGGAATGCACACTTCTTGAAGCGTTTTTTTCAGGCTCTGTGGATGAGCAGCTTCTGGTCTTATGTGGTCAATGTCCGTTTTGCCTATTTGTTCCTGCTAAATCTAGCCAATATGGTGTAAAAATGTGAGGAGTTGACATGGGTGCAAATCTAGGGCGGATGTATACCCCCCCGATAATTCGGCTGCATCCCCCCCAATATTTTCATGCCCCACATCAGCGAACTAGATGATTTGGTCTTCACTTTTTTTTTTTGTCTTCACTACATTTTGGGCAAGAAATTGGTCATCTGGGAAAAAATGACTTTTTTTTCGGTCTTCACTTCATTGTACTTCAACGTGGTGGGCAAAAATTCGGGCAACCGCGCAGGGGTGTCAAATTTGCAAAATTATTCCCCCTGATCTCGAAAAATGGCAAAAAATGGTCAACTTTGCAGAATCATCTCCACAATGCTCTACATAGATTTGCACCCCTGGGTGTTAAGACTGTGTGGACATTTACAATGCCTTTGGCTGTGAGGTTGTGATGACTGATGAGTCTCGATGAACTTTTCAAAAAGGGTGCCAGAAAAATAACGTGTGATAACTTTTGCATCGGCGTATAGTTTGGTAGGATACCAATGAAAGACCTGTTGATTCTTGTGAGAACCATCCCAGAAAATTTAAAAGTGTTTCGCCAGCTTACTCCAGAAATCGATACTGATGAGAGAAAAGGCAAAAGCAACAGTCTATGGTTTCCAGTCAAAAACCATGACCGAGTCGTCCAATGCTTAGCCCATAAGTGCAAAGCAGCTATCTCTTGTGATTAAGGTGAAGAAGATATTGAAAACGAAGAGATGAGAGATGTACTTGTTATAACAGTGCGAAGAGTGGCGACGGTACCACGGGGTAGCTGTTGTTTGTAACTGTACCGCACCAAAAGAATGACACACCAGTGGACAATGTACAAAAGTTATTGTGCTATAAGGACTATTGGTATACTGTAGGCCTACACTGTCCTAGCCAGAGTGCCTTTGAAATCAGTCTAAGGCCGACGCGTAGAGGGTTGCTGATACAGTGTGAGAATAAAGTTGACGAGGTAGGAAAATTAGCAGCAATGTTATCGCTCTATAGTTTAAGTACTCTTGGTGTATGATAGGCCTACACTGTCCTATACAGAGTGCCTTTTGAAGCAGTCCAAAGCCGACGCGTAGAAGCTTGCTGATTTAGTGTGAGAAAAGAGTTGACGGGGTAGGAAATTTAGCAGCATCGCTGCTCATCAGTTAAAAATTAAGAATGTTATATGATCCTGAGAAGAGAAAAAACTGTCTGTTCCAGCACTTCTATTCTGGTAAAAAAGACATAAACGAAAACTTTCTTTGTGCAACACTGCAAAAATGCCTGAATATAGCCTTCTAAAGTTGCCCTTGACATGATCGCAACTTGAATTCTTTATTTGTCAATCAGATGTAAGCAGGGCCGGCGCCAAAGAGGGCCTGGCTCCCCCAATCGAAATGCTTGCCCCCCGCCCCAATTAGCAAGCTTACTCTTTCAAAGACAGCGGTTTTTGTGCTTAATTTCAAAGTTTGTCCCCCCCCCCCCCACCCTAAGTTGACCGCTCTGCCGCCGGCTCTGAAAGTAAGCAATTGTGTTTAGTTCTTCAGTAAAATTAGCGACTTCACTACGTTGAAATTTCAATAGAACAAAGGGAAGTCTAGGATTACCGTGCAGATTACGAACACTGGTACAATGGACCCGGCTGGTGATCAATGCTACAAAAAATGTCTGGTCGTTTTAGGGTTAATTTTATGACTCTGACCTTCCCCAGCAACGCCTTTGAAAATTTTCGCCAAAACAGGTTCTTTTTATATAATTGACATATTACGCCTGCGTAGCATTTTTTAATTATAAATGCCTTGGTGGGATTGAGTGTGGAACTTTAGGTCTTCGTAAAAGTCAATGAGATCCACGAATTTTCAGAATATGTCGTCATAAACAAGACAAACTGTCATACGGTAATAATCTTTGAATGGTTACCATGACGACCATTTCTGCAATCGCCCAGTCAAGCGCTACTAGGCGAAAACGTGATAGAGTATCATCACATTATCAATAAAATGTTCAGTTGAGTGCTAGAACGTCGACGCGACATGAAATAGCGTACTCGTCGAGCCGTACTGTAGATCGCGACGCCTTTTTACTGTTACGTATTCACGAGGAGCTATGATCACGCAATGTTGATAAAACTCAAGCTCTTCTACGTTAATTCAGTGCTTTGCGAGCATGAAATAATTGCTTCAAGGATCTAAGTATTTAACAGCTGTACTTTATCGACAAATTTGCTGGAAATTATGCACACAATGCACAAGACTTTGTTCCGAGATAACTTCGCTTGTACAGCTTGCAAAGTATACTCACCACTGTTGACATATTAAGCCGATCTTTGTTACGAATAATTACCATTGTTTAAATACAAGACGCTTGTCGTGAGTGAATTATTATTTCGTTTCAACCAACTCAAGTATGGGCCCAGGAAATACTTGACCGAAGTGCAACAAAATTAATGATCTATATTCCAAATGGCTTTTAATCAGTCTTTCTTTGGTTTTTGCCTTTTTGCGCGGTGGTGCAGACATATTTGCTGCTTGGACGCTTTTTTATGACATCACACATAGCAAAACAAAGCACAAGTAAACGTAGAATGCATGACTTGATTTTTGGAGTGGATAAGCCTTGTGTCGAGCCCAGCAATCTAACCTACGACCTTTGTAGCCAAATCCATTTCCCCGAGAGCACTGTATTTTAAACGCGCTTTAATTTTTATTCTAACCGAGGTTTAAAAAATGAGCTGATCAACAAATCTTGCGTAAAGAGGGCGGATTTTGTGTTTTTTCGGCACTAAATTATGCTTGGGTTTTGGAAAAGGGATCGCTCCCGCTGGTTCTGCCCATGGTTGCCAAGAAACAATTCCCTTCATTTCCTTCCGTTACTGTAAATTCATCTAAAATTCTATGATAAAGACTTCCTTTGTCTAAAACTAAATTTTTAAAAACAATTATTTCAAAGCGACGATGCGAAATCTTTAATGATAACGTCATGGGAAATTTAATATAAAGTTTCAAAAATGTGGAATTTATTTGTTTGATGATGGCTATAGAATTTGAAGTAGCATTATTTTTACCTGAGATACTTTGTGTGACGTAAGGGAGCCAACCTTACGTCATATTGGGGGCATATTCTCAGCATTAACTACCGGCATTCTTTGTACTTTTATCGCTTTTAAAGCACCTTCAAAAAGAAATTAAAATGCCGCTACGCAAAGAAATTTCCCAAATTTTCTTAACTAAACTGAGCCAACGCTTTTAACGCGAAGTAGGGAGAAAATGTATTTGTCTATTTTTTGTCTGTTACGACTACGTTATCGTTTTTTGTCGATTACGTAGCTTTATTGCAACTTTCAATGCTGACAAATTCGTGCGAATTACAAAAACAGTAACAATGACAATTAGATATTTTACCTCAATGCACTGTAGCGTTTTGTGTAGATAAAAGAAAATCATTTTTTACGTTTATTGCAACAAAAAATTCACAAAAATTGCGTCATTTGTCGCAATATTGATGTTTTGAAAAGCACCAGGCGCACGAAATGAAATAATATAAAATTGTAATTGTGCATCCTACAAATATTTATGTACCAGTTTTGCCAACTGCGATTGCAAAATCTTCGTTATACTCATGGTATTACGCCAAGCTTGTAACGATAGCGGCGAGGCCCGTCTCCATTGCGTCTGGGCAACACAGATACGAAGAAAGGTCGCAGCGATGCCGAATCGTTGGCAACAGTGTATCCAATTTGACCGGCCCGAGAATCCAACCCCAGACTTCCCGCACCAATGGCAATGTGCTTAACGACTCCTTAGCACTTTGCTGTTGGTGCCGGAGGTCTTGGGTTCGATTTCCTGTCGGTCACATCGGACACAGCTGTGCCGCCAACGTCTCGCCACGTCTGCTAGTTTCTTCGGAGCTGTGTTGCCCTAGCGCTAAGCCTTGGAGATGAGCTCTGCCACTCGTTACGAGCTTTGGCATAATACCGCGAGTATAATGAAGATTTTATTTTGACTGCAATTGCATTATTTTTTAATGTTTTGCTACATTTTCGGTTGTTACAAGTTATTTTGATACAAAGAAAGAGCTCCAGATGAAGTCGGTACGCTACACCTCCTTTAGCCTAGCATAGACTAGGATAATAAGTCAATTTTGTTGAACTTTTAGTGCAGTTAGATGTGAAACCACTGTAAAAAATTTTGAGTGATGGTGATTAATTATCGTTGTCGTATCGTTGCGTCGCAAGCACCGATGCTTGGGAAAGTTGAATCAGCAACTTGGAGCAGCATTACTCTTCGAACAAAGTATGTCGTAACATTGCAAACTTTATCCTCACAAAGTTGGTAGCAAAAGTGTTTTTTTCAATTGCAAATAAGGTTGCAATTTAATTGTTTGCTAATTAATCGAATATTACTTTTTTTATGCAAAAACTGCACGCAAAAACGTCAGCGATGACGATCACATTCATGATGTCAGCTATAATATACGCTTTCACTAATATTGTATTGTAAATTTACTTAAGCAACAGTTTCTATGACTTAAAGGCCTCATCGAGTGTACTTAAAAGGACCAATTAAATTGCGTCAATTAACTGCACGAGAAAGTTGTTTTTGGAAAATCACCGTATAGAAGACTCGAAACATGATCAGTCAAAAAGAGAATAAGAGTCCATGAAGAGTGCAATTGTGCGAAACAGTTTTTAAGATCTCTTGTCGCAATTGATTTTCTTACATGTTGCACAAGGTTTTTGGAATATTGAAAATGTTGTATTTCAAATTCAGTTGCATTCAAGTATAACGTTTTTTAAGTATGTTTTGCTCGTAAATTTTGACCTTAGATATAACTTGAATTAGAAATATTTAGGTCCTACGCCACATAACTACTGTTCTAAACCTGAAAGATTTTAAAGGACAGTAGGCCTATTGCATTTTTAGATGAAGTTAAGTTGAAACATGATTTGGTGCAAACTTTAGCAATGAAACTAGTGTAAGAAATTGTGCAAAATCTTCCAATCAACAAGTTTTATTAAGTTACAGAGTATCGCTCAATACTTTATGGCTTTGCAAGACTTATCATTTATACTTCTGAAACTAAACTTGCAGGTATTTAAAGTACTTAAAACTGCGATTCACTCCGAAAATTGTAAACTGAGACAGTTGCGCAATGCGCATGCGCACATAAGCTTAACTTAAGCAATTTTTTGGCTGCAGCACAATGTGTTACATAATGGTGTGACATTAAGAATTGTGCAAGATGTTTGTAAAATTGATTTGCAACATGCGTTGTTTTCGACGGCCCGACATTGAGTGACACGGCAATTGTTTTCTATGGAAATGTACCGTTTAGTAATATTATGACTATGAGGTATTTCTTGCTCATTGCTCTTTGACAATTTGGTATTGTGATGTAATATTTTTGACTGGAATTAATCGATTGATTTTTATTTGCAACGTCCACCATTTTTAAATTCAGCTCTTGAAAACTACTAGTGGACCTCTGTACACGATGTATTTTTTCAAAAAATGTGTTAATACTGGTAACTGAGGTTATTTTCGAATGATGTCAACACTATAATTGACGGAAACTGCGAAAGGAACTTGCGCTCGTCGATGGATCAGCAGCCAGCTCCCTGTGTTATTGTGCAATGTCAAACGTGATTTTTCGAAGTCAACACAAAGCATCTAGTTATCTATTCGCAGTATACTGTACTCCTAAGGATATGTCGCTGACAAAAACGTGTCTCAAAAATGAAATCTACAAACACCTGCTTATTGTAGTCACCACAGCGTTTCAAAATGTATATTTTCAGTACGAATAAGGAGCTTTTTTGGTGGTGCTAGTTATATTGTATTTTGCCGTGGCGACTGACTTAAGCGCAAGGCTGCAATAATGCAACGCCACAATTACGAAAAAGTTTTAGAACTGCTGTAGCATTGTGTGTCACTTTCAATTTGTCAATTTGTTTACAGACTTGGAAACTGTAGTTAGTATTATTACAGAACAGGAAAGACTACATTTGGCTGGATGATAAGCTGAGTCACTCCAGAGATATTTCTAACTACAAACTGATTTAGCCGTATGAATGATCACTCACTGCTGCCTAAAAATTTTGTGCTGACTTGATTAATTGAATGAATTCTTCGTGTTTACCTTCCCGCCACAATAATAGAAAAGAAGACGTTAATCATAGATAAATCCAACTATAGGAGTTATTAAACATGCGTATAGTAATTTTGACCCTAACCCGATTTTCATACGAAACCCTTGGATTGGTGAGGTAGTTAAAAACATCGCTATCGACGCGGAAGGTTTTGGGTTCATTTTCGGCCGGTCACATCAAGCGGGTCACCTGCGGCTCGCCACCGCTACGACGTTTCTTGGTAACTGTGTGTGTTCATGCGCTATGCCGCGCAGATGGGATGGACATTGGACTACTTGTTGCTCGTATCGGCGTAGTAACGACAATACAATTGTTTTCTTCGGTAAGTAGGCTACTATAACTGCAGGTCTGACAGCTTGTCAAAAAAGTGCTCAATAACAAAGATAGAGCTTCAGCACATCACGTTTAAAATCAAAATTTTAACATTCGACAGTCTGTTTCACCCGGTAGAGTTCATCAGGGGTATCTAAACAATGAAATAATAAAATGAAGAACTGAAAGAATAAAACTGATTATTATCATACATTTTGAATATGTCTTCTTGCTAGGGACAGGGATATTCTTCAAAGAATATCCTAGGTTCATTGTGTTCCTTTCCATTATTCTGTGCTGTTTTACTTTGATAAACTACTAAAAATATTTTTAAATGTAAATGTCACTAAATTTAAAACTTATTAGATCAAATTGCGGCTCGGAAGAACTTGCAGCAGACGGAAAAATATAATTGGTTGGACGCTGCTGGTAAATCGAGAAACGCTTTTTGCATATGACCACCCAAATCTTATCAGCGATGGCTTTGTGAAAAGCTTCAAGAAAAAACAAGAAAAAAGCAATAATTTATATGCTATTTCTGAAAAACTACTGTATTGTTTATTGAGACATAAATAGGTTTATTTAAAACGGAAAACAGAAACATTTCTAGGTCACGAAATAAGTTGACTATGAGAAAACAAAAATTCGTTTTAATTAAAGCCTTACAGTTGTAAGCACATTGACAGACATTGTTACTGATTAAATTTAAATTACTGAATTACTTTTTGATACTAACGTGATCATAATGTCTACTATTTTTAAACTTTTTTTTTTGTTGGCACATATAGAACTAACGTTATAAATTATGCAATATCACATGCAAAGCGACTTGTCATTTATGACCTAAAACCACAGTAATATCTGAGGAAATTGGTTTAAGTTTGTCGGTCCGGAGGATGTAATCATGTTTGCGGATTGGCTGTTTAAAACATCAGCAATGTAAAGAATGCACTGTCACTAATTCTGTAACGAAACTTGTTTCTTTTTGATTTTATTGTCAACGAAAACTATAACTTGGTGACGTCGTGTAGTAGACATGCTGTCATTATTTTGCAATAAATGAAACATTTTGTCATGTTACTGCATTTTTACCATTCGCTTTTATGGTTTACCTTTGCACCTTTTGGCAAAAATTCATAATTATGTGACAGAGTATCGATAAGGTTAATTAAAGGCTTGATTATTACGCAATATTTGTGACATCCGCAATAAGGATTTGATGTTGTGTAAGCATTCTTTGTTGCTTTGCTTATGAAACTAGTTATTGCATTTCCGTTATTAGTTATGACAATCAATTTTGTTAACTTTCCAAATCGCATTAGGTCAAAAATTTGCAAATGTTTCGAAAGTATTTAGAAGGTTTCCGAGTTGCGTGAAGCGAAAAGTGCCGAATATGTGCATTAAAATTTCTTTGAAAAAGACACTGCAGTATAAGCCTAAAACTGTTAATTGCAAAAAAATATTTAACGTTTAGCGCTTTTACAAAAACCATGTAAAGACAAAACAATGACCAATTTTAGTAGTGAATATCGTGCTTCGGTTGTTTGACGATTGTATTTTCGATTCTGGAATATCAAAGAGTTTTATAATCAAATCTCCATTATACTTGCTATACAGCATTACGCCGTTGCGTGTAACAGTGGCGAGGTCCAGCTCCGCTGCATAACACCTGAGCGACACAGCTCCGAAGAAACGTCGCAGCGGTCTGTGTCCGATTTGCCCGGACCAGTATCCAAACCGAGACCTCCCGTGCTGATAGCGATGTTGTAATAACTACGAGTGTTAAGAGCGTCCGCCTCGGGATCTGTAGACTCGGGCTTGATTCCGAGTCGGGTCAAACCAATGACTTTAAAATTGGTAGTCACAGCTTCTCTACTTGACGCTCAGCATTAAAAGGGACTGTGTGGAGAACAAACCGGCAAGTTTACTTGTTGTGTCGTTTGGGAAAGGCGCTTAGCGGGATTCCCCCATGTTGGTGTGGTAGACAGGTGGCTGGTAACTCCTAAGCGAGCTTGTAAAGCGCATTGATCGCTCTCTCGTGATAGGAGAAGGAATATGCAACTAACTACAAAAATGCAACACCCCAACCGGCCGGCTTATTAAGGGTTCCTTCAATTGAGGTCTCGTCATTGTGGCACTGACGAAAAAAAATTGTGAACTGCTTTTGATCAGAATTGGGTACAGATAAAAGATCACTATTACTCTGTCCGCATGTCCAGTTAAGGTGGTTCTAAAGGCCTATTAAAGGTTTTCTGCAATGTGCATGATGATCAATTTTTGATGTCAAAATTAAAACAAGTGACTATGATATCAAAAATTTCATTGTGCTGCAAAAAGCCCGTCGTGGGCCTTTGGAACCACTTAGCGACAAGGTAATTGTTGAAAAATTTTCTGCTTAGTATCGCGCCTACGTCAACGCAAATTTTCTGAAGTTCACGTTGACGTATTCTAAAGTTTGTATTTTCATATTTGTGTTTAGTTGCGTATTTATTCTATCACGAGAAAACGATCAAACGCTATACGAGCTCGCTTTGGAATTGCCGGCCATCTGTCTACCGCACCAAGATGGGGGAATTCCGCCAAGTGCCTTTCCCAAACGACTTAACATGTAAAAGGTAAAGGTATGGGACAGCGGGTGCAAGCACACATTGTTTCGGCCAAGATGGTCCAATTGCAGACCCGCGGGCCAATTTTGGCCCGCGAAGTAATTTTTTTGGCCCGCGTTGAATCACGGGTGATTTGCACGTTTAGGTCGGAAAACGTTTACTTAATCTTTGTTTCTGTAGTTTTCGATTGCGTTTACGTTTTTGCTTTTTAAATTTATTTCTGAACAGCTTGTACCGCTTCGTTTCGTAATTTATGTGGTGTTTTATTCACCAAATTGCAACGAATTACGTTTCAGTTTGTTGCAATTGTGGGAGTCGAAGGGTAGTTTCACGTCGACGTCGGCAGCAACGAGGACGAGCTGAGGCCAACAGTCAAATTGATGAAACACTCGACTTCCACACGCTTGCTTAAAACTCTCGGTCGTAGCAGTGGTGAAAGTAGAAAACTTTTCTTACCGGTACTTCGCTAGAAGCCCAGAACAGTCGAGAAAGTAAAAAAAAATTTGGAGTCGCTGATAAGAAGAGGCAAATGAGCCTTCGGTATCTACTTATCCAGTCACAAAATCCTAAACGAATTATCAAATATCAGATTATACTCAAAACTTTAAATTTTAACGAATTGTGAAATATCACATAAAGTTAGAATGGCTAAAACGCAAATAGCTGATTTGTCTCTGGATTGGAAGGAATCACTAATCTGAGACTCGAAACAATGTCCTGTAGTCAGGGCCCGATTTATCAATAGGCTAGGCAGGATGAAGCCTAGGGCCTCCCAGAGATAAGGGGCCTCGTCACGAACAATGAAGACCTTTTTCTTGGAAATCAACCATCAAGACCTTTATAGGCCTAAACGTAGAGACAAGAGCGTATTTAGGGGGGAGGCATTGTGCCATGGCCCTCCTTTTGACTCTGTCTTTTAGGAAAAACGAACAAAATTAATAGTATCAAGTGACCAAAATATGCCAGACTCTTCTGATGGTTTTTGTAGCTTATAGCCAGGGGGGTATGCGTCCTCCCACCAACCATTTTCAAAAATGTTTTTGATGTACACAATTTTTCCATAATTTTGAACCTCTTCCATAGCAATAAGCCTTACGCCTTCAGCAGGTACATGGAAAACGTGCGAACAAAATGCATCATATTTGGCAAAGCACTTGGAATTAGGGTCAAAAATTTTGAACAAAGTCTGCGTGAAAATTATCCAAAAAGCACTAAAATAACCATTACAGCATGTAAATTTTCCGGGGGAGCCTTCCCCCGGATCTCCCTAGAGCCTTTTCTGTGTCTCAATCAGCTTCAATTAGTTCTGCCGAAAAAAATACGCTTGAAAAAAGTGAAAATTATGCCTCCCCATTTTTTCAAAATTTTTCGTAGAGATGAGTCTGATCGTTCCTCACTAGGGCCTCATTGATCAAATAGCATAGGGCTTCTCATTGCCTAAATCCGGTCCTGCCTGTAGCAGTGTTGCCTGCGTATTGAGGAGTAAAAGGTTTGCCACAGAACTATTTTGACACCAAATTTGAAAAAGCTTTTTTTTTGGGGGGGGGGGTAATTACGTTGTCATCAAAATGAGGCCATCATTTGCGCGAAGGAAAATTTTAGATTGTGATGTCACAGTTTGTGCTGATTTGCTCTAACCACTGAGTAAATTTTTCCATCTCTGCTGCCATAATCCGAAAAGGCCTAATTCCTCTCGTACAAATTGCAATTTCCCTGTCAATGTGGCCAAACTTTTGCAAAAAAATGCCTAGTCTAGGCGGGTCCTAGAAAACTTCGAGAAGTTTTTGGGCTGCAGCCGAGGCCCTCAAACAAACCCAGTTATTTAGCTTACGGGCACTTTGAACAAAAAGTTGTTCGCATTAAAGAATTTAAATTTTGAGAAAAGTTTTAATATTAGGCTAATTCTATACAAAAATAAATTTTTAATAAAAGTGAACCCATTCTTGAATTTTTTTTTGTTATTTAACTTGTGGAATGTGCTATAGGCTGGATTTAGATTTAAAATCCTTTACCGGAACGGCGTATCGTGCCGTTCCGGTTTACTTTTACCACTGGTCTTGTAGAGTCCTTCACGATCGCTGTTAATCGCCTAACCCTACTCGAAAAAGCATAGAAAAAGCGAGTTACTGATAATTTATATTTTTACCAACATATGTGGCTAGACACGAAAAAAAAAAAAGAAAGCCAAAACAGCAGTGACGATGCAAGCCTTTCAGTTACTGATAATGACGACAAAAGGTGCAGGCACTGTCGCAGTTTTAAAATGTTGTTAAATGAGTTCAGTATTACGAAATAAGGAGAAGGGCATTATTCGCTACACAATGATTTGTTTTTTGATAGTATTATTATTATTAAACAATGACACAAAAGGTCATTTAAAGGTCCTGCTTTATGCGTAGTAAGACACAGCAAGTGGTAACATCTTTTATTAAACTAGTGCTTTTCAACTGGAAGTCCATGGCGTCCTGTTCGATGGGTCCTTGAGGCCCGTTGATAAGGTCCTCATCCTGTTACTTAAATTCGATATATTTTTTTTTGAATTTTTTTGCTCACGCATGTATTTTTATTGTCAATTTGCGGATCATTCTGCAGTGGAGACCTTTTATTTGATTAGTTGTGTGCTTCTCTGGGGTGAAGAGTGAAGACCCTGTTTTTGCTCCTTCACACACCAGTCATAGGTTTTTCTGCAGAGGGGACTTATCACCTTTTTCGGGGTCCACGAAGATATCTGAATAAGCATAGTCTTCCACGGGCCAGAATCAATTGAGAAGCCCTGTATTAAACATTGGCCCGCGGGATAAGTAAGCAGCTTTTTACGGCCCGCGATATAATTAAGTTGGACCACGCTGATCTAAGCTGTTCTTCAAAGTGTTTTTTAAGCTTTTAAAATCTGTTTCATCTGTAGTGAAATAAACTGTCCATTAAAATCCGTAGCAAAACTTGTTTTCCAACTGCCTGGTGATGATTAGTTTACAGTTATATGCAGGAAGTTGCTAAGCGCACGCTATCGGTGCGGGAGGTCTGGGGTTCGATTCCCGGGCCGGTCAAATCGGCACAGCGTCGCCAACGACTCGCCACCGTTGCGACGTTTTTTCGGAGCTGTGTTGCCCAGGCGCTAAGCCGCGGAGACGGGCCCCGCAACTCGTTACACGCTTCGGCGTAATACGACGAGTGTAATGAAGATTTGATTTTAGACGCAACACAAAGAAAAAAATATCAACAGTTTAATTTTCATATAAGGCAGTAGGCCTATCGTCCAACCTGTGAGAGGCTGCGAAATGACGTTAGTCCAATCCCAGGTGAAATTGGCACGGTCGTCGAGTCTGCAGCCTCTCACAGTTTTCTTACAGCATAAGAAAACTATCATTCACGTAAACAGTTGTAATTATCGCAACCAGAACTAGAAATGAAATAGTTGCATTACTAATGATGTTTCTAACAAAGGGTAGGCTATTTGAAGAAAACAAACAACAATATGGGCAAATCATTTTGTCAGCTTAATTGAACTTCAGTGTACAGATTTAATCCAGTGTCACTGAATACACAACCATGCGCGCTCTTCTAGCAATGCGTTTTTGTGCGTCAAGCTTTTTCAACCAAACATAATGTGTGATTTTTTTCTGGTCCTGTAATTGATAGAAAAAAAAGACTCGGAACTTATTAATAGGGTATGCGCTGTAAAGAGTACCGTAAATGCGCTACCTGTTGCAGACCTACTTGATGAATCGTTGTTGTAGATTATAGAAAACACCTACACGTCCTTTAATCAAATGCGTCGAAGCTAATAAAGTTGCATCTTCCTTTCATCTATTTTAGCCAAGCTTCTGCTTTTAGACATACCAAGGCTTTTAAGTAGGCCTACTAAAATATTTTTGTATTGTCTATTCGAGACTGCATTGACTGCAGGTATGGAACGTCCTTTTTCGGTAAAAAGTGTGCTTGAATGAGTGTTTTTTTATGTGAAAACGGTAAAAATCTGTTGGCGGCTGGTTTTGCACCACTACGCCAAATCCTTGGTGCGCCACTAAAACAGCGGTTGCAGTGACAAAGAAAACAATTTAACAAGCATTGTAATGTTTATGCCAGAAAGCGTTAATATAGCGTACACAACTTCGTAAAAAATTACTTCTAAATGTTTGCTGTAAGCTTACCTATAGTAAATATTTATATCACCCCCCCCCCCGATATATTTTTCTAGATACGGCCCCGTTTTTTGATGTCACTGAAGCTTACTAAAATTGAACATGTGGACAGGATAAATCTGGAAAAAGATTTTCCGACATTCTTTGCTGTGTGCAAAGGTTGTGATTCATTGCACAAGACCTCGCTAAGTCAAAGAAATTAATTCACTCTACTTACAGCTGGAAAAGAATTCATTGAGAATAACTTAGCATCCAAGCATCACCGCAAAAATGCTAGAAATTATCCCATCGATGGTAAGTCGTTGACTACAATCTGATTACCTATTTTCAAGTACTTAATTAGCCTGTTTCCATGATCGGATTTTGCGGGCTTTCGGCCTGCGGGGTTTGTTTGAGTCAGGTAAAATTTTTTTTTGTGGGCTAACTTTGGCAAAATTGTCTGCTCTCCTGGCCGTACATAAAAGGGTGGATTGCGAAAGTGGACTTTCACAAAAGTAGGCCTTCAGAAATTTGTCTTTAGCCTGGCCCACGTTGAGAAAGCCCACGTTTTTTGTTACATTGAAACAGGCTAAACGTTCCCTAATATCTTTGATTACAAATAATAAAGCCAGAACAAATTAATGCATATTTAAATGAGACGTTTCGGTTAAGTTTCACTAACGATTATCTATCTTATTCAAACATAAATATGGATCAACTTGTTCTGGCTTAAGTATTTGTAAATAAAGTGCATAAAATTTACATCAACCATGCTCTGAATTACCAAATAACGAATCAAGACTTCTATCCTGAAAGCGAGTGGTTTTAACCGTGTGCCTACCTTTCATTGTTGACCTTATTAGTTTTGTGTGGGCTAAAGTCCAGTTACTTGAAAGTGCAATTTATTTAAATGCTATTTATTTTGTAAAGAAACTGCGTCCTTTTTCAGAAATAAAAGCACTCATTTGCGCAAACTAACGAAAGGAAGGATATGACTGCAAAAACTTTGCTCATTTTCTCTTCCTGGCTTTTTGTTCCTCATATATGTTCACATATTGGCATATTGAAATTGGCAATGAATGTAGTAATGTAAAAAATAAACGACATTAGCAATCAACCTAATAGTGCTTGATATAATTAAATGAAACAAAAAAAATTCCGAAATCTTTGTGGCGAGTGCAGTGGGCAATTTTTGCATTCAGTTTAAGAAATCATTATCTTCGAGTTAAAATTTCAGTAAAATTTTTCATTTTGATTAGCTAATATTTTTTAATATTTTGCGTCGTCAAAAATGCACTTTCCATGCCAAACGTGGTAATGAATTTTATACGTGACGTCACGCATGATATCCGAAGCAGTTTAATCATAGGGACTATGGTTTAATCAAAACAAGTATTGTGGCAAAATTCCACAGGATGACGATTGTAAAAACTACAATCGTTTTTATTTAGCGTCACAAAGCACCATTTTTGTATCATAATGTAAATTAGTCATCCTTTTACAGTAACCTCCCGGTTAAGTTCGCATCCCTATTAAGTTCGCAAAAAATTGTCGAAAAATCAAGATTCAACTTTTGACAGAAATGTATTGATGTTTACAGCAAAATAAACAGGTCGTGAAAAAGCTAGCAGTTTAAACAAGTCATGAACCATCAGCTGATGCATGCCGCTTTCTCACTTGTTCTTCGCTTCCATGACCACCTGCCTCAATTTTCACTGAAAAAATTCAAATGAATTTTTCAGTTTGCTATGATCAATTCCTGCTTCATCTTGCACGTCGAGGCGCAACAACTGATCCTCTACTTCAAGGACCTTATTTTTTCTCGAAACAGTAGGTTCATGCTATATGCCCTAAGCCCAATGGTCGTAGTCTCCGTCAGCGCTGACACATGCCTTATGTTACGTAATAATGCACTTTGTACTAACTAACCATAGCCTAATTGTTATGTTCGCACCTACCGCATAAGTTCGCACGAACTGTTTAGATTCAAGTTGCGAACTTAATCGGGAGATTACTGTACTGATGAAAGTGCAAGAAATTATCATCATCACTTGATTCAGTTAAACATAAGTAGCACGCACTAGTTTTAAGTGTTTTGCATGTGCTCTAATTTTTCATTGTTCAATGCAGTGATTCGACAATAGTGTTTTTCCTTACTGCACCTGTTCAAAATCACCAGCGTCAAATTTTGCATTCATAACGCTGCATTAGCGTATTTGTGTTCATCTAGGGTTACCATATTTTCTCTGCGCAAAAGGAGGATAGGTATTTTGAAGTAGAGATGGCATGGGCCGCTAAGGTACCCGCTAACGAGCCGTTAACCGGTCTTTTTATTAGTCCGCTAACGGCCCAGTTCTATCTGTTAATTTTAACTGGGCTGCTAACAAGTCGCTAACAATTTTTGAAATGACTTTTAATTTTCATTATTCCTCTAAAAGGGATTGAAGATTCATAAAAGAATGGGCTTTGGGCAGGCCGAGCTTTATTTTGGGGATGAGTCATCATCATCCAGTTTTAATCCGGTTTTTCCTCGTGTCCGAAGGTGGCCGGATGCACCTCATTCCTTCAGCAATCGCTCCCACTCCCTCTCTCCATCTCGCGCGATCTGTAGCTTCCTCCACCCTCAACCCAATCTTCTTAATATTCTCTTGGACTTGTTTCTTCCATGTTTGCTTCGGCCGTCCTCGCTGTCGTGGTCCATTCACTTCAAACATCATTGCCTTCTTCAAACTGCTCTCATCATCCCTCCTAACCACATGTCCATTCCATCTTACTCCATTCGCTTTAGCCATTTTATCTAAAGTTTCCTTCAGATTCAGCATTTTCATCAGCTCCTCAGTATTCTTTCTATCCACTAGTTTTACTCCACACATTGATCTCACCATAGCTCTTTCAGTTCTTCTCAAAATTTCCATCTCATTTTCTTCTCAAACGCCATGTCTCACTTCCATGTAACATTGCCGATCTTACGCAACTACGATACACCATCCCTTTCATTTTCAAAGAAAACCTTCTCCCAAGTAACAACTCTCCGCATTCTGTAAATTTCATCCATCCGATTCTTATTCTTGCAGTCACTGCAGTTTCACACCCACCACTAGCATTCAGCCTATCTCCAAGATAACAAAAACCCTTCACAGTCTCCACTTCATCACACAACACCTCCACTGGTTCTTCCGTTCCGTCTCCAATATCTTCACATCTTCTACATACAAACTGTTGTGCAAAACTGCAAGATATTTTTTTCATTTTGGTGCATCTCGCATGAATCCACTTCTTACAGAGCGTGCACCACACCGCGTTAGACATAACTCTTTTCCCATATATTCCACACGGATCCACCCTGCTGCGCACAACCTCCCCTTCTGCACCACTCACCATCATCTTAGTCTTTCTAATATTTATTCTCAATCCCTTGCTTTCCAATGCATCTCTCCACCTTTGGAACCTCTCCGTTAGATCATCCAAATTTTCGCTCATCAGCACAAGATCATCCGCGTACAAAATTTCATTCAATAGTCCCTCTCTTGCATGTTCTGACACTGCATCAACCACAATAGCAAACATCAATGGTGATAGCACAGACCCTTGATGCACACCAACCCTTACCCCAAATTCCTCCGAAAAACCCGATCCAACTCTGACTTTCGTCCTTGAACCTCATACATGCTCATTACTGCTTTCACCAACACTTCTGGCAAGCTTTTCTTTCTTAATGCCCATTTCATCACTTTTCTGGGAACCCTATCAAACGCTTTTTCCAAGTCCACAAAACACATGTACAGCTTTTTCTCTCTTCCACGAAACTCCTCTTGCATCCTTCTCAAAATAAACAAAGCATCAGTCGTGCCCTTCCCAGGCATAAAGCCAAATTGCATGTCATCAGCCTTCACTAATTCTCTTATTCTCTTCTCTAGCACT
The DNA here is from genome assembly GCA_964006365.1 of Trididemnum miniatum. Classification (NCBI taxonomy): domain Eukaryota; kingdom Metazoa; phylum Chordata; class Ascidiacea; order Aplousobranchia; family Didemnidae; genus Trididemnum; species Trididemnum miniatum. The sequence continues at coordinate 5,261,914 of OZ023239.1, forward strand.
CTCTCGACTATCTTCATTGCATGCTCCAGCAGCTTTACTCCTCTATATGCTCCACAATCCATCACATCTCCCTTTCCTTTAAAGATTGGAACAACAAAACTTGTTTTCCATTCCTCTGGCATACCTTTTCCATCCAAAGCTCTCTGACACAGCTTCTTTAGTACTCCAACACCAAACTTTCCGCTCGCCATTATCATATCCATATTTACTTCAGAGGGACCAGCTGCTTTTCCCAATTTCATCTTATTCATAGCCTTAATCACCTCCTCATAAGTGACTTCTTCAACTGGTCCTTCAACCATATCTGCTTCTGCCATCTATTCCCATTCGTTTTCCACATTCATGATCTTTTCCATATGATCCTTCCATAATTTTCCACGATCTTTTTCACTAACCACAAGTCTCCCATCTTTATCCTTCATGCAACCTCCACCATTTATGTCCTTTCCATCCCTTCTCATGAACTTCACTAACTTAAAAACATCGTTTGATTTGTTATATAGCACTTTCATCTCCTCTTCAGCCGCCTGCTTCATGGCTTTTGCAACCACTTTCCTTGTTCGATTTCTTGCTTTTCTATAATTACTTTTATTTTCCGCTGATCGATTCTTGCACCATGTTTTAAATGCTTTCTTTTTCCGATCTGTCGCTTCTTTTACTTGCTCATTCCACCATCATGTGTTTCCCTGATCTCTTCTCCCTTTCGTCTTTCCACTCAAATCATCACAAGCCTTTAAAACACCATTCTTGTAGGACTCCCACAAATCCACTGCTTCAGCGTCCACTAATTCTACTACTCTTCGTTCAAATTCCTCTTTAATCTCTTTTTCCTGCAGCTTCCATACCCTCCATCTCACCCTTTTACTCTTCTTTTCTGACTTCTTCAGTTTGCGTTCTTCCACGTCAACCACCACCAGCCTGTGCTGCAATTCCCCAGGAATAACTTTCACATCTCGTAGATACTTTCTCTTTTCCTTTCCTACTTGAACAAAGTCTATTTTTGTATCATTTCCACCTGAACTATAAGTCACCTTCCTTTTATCTCTCTTCTTGTACCACGTATTTGCAACACACAACTCTTTTTGGACGCAGAAATCTAGTAACATGTTTCCTTCAACATTTCTTTTCCCTATTCCATATCCTCCATGTATACCTTCAAATCCTTCTGCACATTTCCCCATATGGCCTTTGAAATCTCCCAATCCCAACACCATTTCATTTGCATTCGCCATACTCCACTCACGCGCCATTTCCTCATAAAATAACTCTTTCTTTGAATCTGGTTTTCCACTCTGTGGTGCATAAGCACAAATCACTCTCACCACCTCTTCTCCAAAGACTAATCCAATTCCCATAACTCTGTCACACCTTGTTCTGACCTCTACCATCTTCTCACAAAGTTCTTCTTTAACCAATATCCCCACGCCCCCAGTTTTATCGTCATTTCCGCACCACCACAGTTTGTACCTCCTTCCCTTGACACCATTAAAGCGAGCTCCTTCACCTCTCCATCTCACTTTCTGCAAGCAACATACATCCACCTTTCGTTTCCTTAATTCTTCGCACACCTCCGTCCCTCTGCCAGATATACTCCCAACATTACAGCTTCCGAATCTAACCCCAAGCCGTTTTTCAACTTTTTCTTTAGCAACTTTGAATGAGTAGCCGGGTCAATTACCGCTACTGGGCAAGAGGTTTCGGGCCGTGGGTGGTTCGGGTTGCAAAAAAGTTAGCCCGTGCCATCTCTGTTTTGAAGATCATCACGTCCGCAGAAGTCCAATTTTCCGTCCAAATTCGAGTGAAGATCAAAAAAAGGTCATCCGCAGAAAAAAAAGATCATCACGTAGGCAAACCGTAATTTGGGCTAAAACTTTCCAAAATTTTGGTGTAAACATGATTTGGCATGTTTTCACTGATCAAAATGCCGAAAAAGAGGATATTTGGGCATTTTTTAGCGTCCTCGGAGGACAAATTATTTTTTGTTAAAAAGAAGGATATGTCCTCCAAAAGGAGGACGTATGGTAAGCCTATGTTCATCTAACTAGGGATGATTATTTCAGAATAATTAAGTATTCTAGAATAATTCCGAATCTTTTTTTTCGAATCCAGAATTGCGATTCCTTAACCGAATCCTGAATCTATAACATGGCCACTAGTACTATTTGATATCATTTCAGCACGCAGCCGCTCGACTGCTGTAAAAGAAAACAAAAAACAACCATTTGTTTCATTTTTAATGAATTCATAGGCCTAGCCAGCACAAGGATTACAGCACTATAAGTTCGAAGCACATATACACGCAGTGACGTAGCCACGGAGCTAACAGCGGCCATGCATCTCTTAATTTTTGGAAACAAATGAAAAAATACAGCTCTAGTATTGTAGACATGAATTGTAGGCATGTCCACACAAGCGATGCATATTACACTCATTGCCTCCCACAAATTTTTTACGGCTTCGGACAAACACCGCACGATCACACGCACAAGAGGCCGAGCGCGCATTTGCGTTTATGCGCAACGTCTGAAAAGATTTATCACGCGCAATTTTTCTTCCTAATTAAACCGAAACCTAAAAACGGAACCAGTTCAAAATAGAAACCGCTTCCGCAGGATTCGATATTCTGAAATGGACATCTCTACATCTAACCATGATAAATCTTGACAATGTTGGCATTAATTCTGCATCATTATTGAATATTTGATGTCATAATTAAAAAAGTGATTATGAAGCCCAATGGTGAATCCTAAAAGAGGAAAGAGTGTTTACGACGCCAAAAAAAACAAAAAAAAAAAACATAAACGCTTTACTTTATTTAAGTCACTTTTTGCGACGTACCGTATTTAATTTGTAGAATTGTAGGCATGTTCATTTTTCGTATCGTTCGCTAAAAACCAATGGGATTTTAGCTTCAAAATGATCAACACGACCTCGTCTTGTATGGCGCGCCAAATTAAAAAAAATTATTTAAATTTTTTATTCATGTTTCTGGACGGATTTGTCTCTTAAAGTTGCTAACTAATTTACGGTTGAAATATTTTTTTTCGATTTGGCGCGCTAGCGCGCTGAATTATAAAAAGTATGGAAATTTTGCACTCTTGTTTCAGGACAAATTTGTCTCTTAAAGTTGCAAACTAATTTACCGTCACAATAACTTTTTTCAATTTGGCGCGCTAGCGCGCTGAATTAAGAAAAATGATTGAAACTTTTCACACACGTTTTAGGACCTAAATCAACTAATCAACAAACCAACCAATCAGCAACTCAACAAATCAACTTACATTTTAATAATTGTTTCAATTCAGCGCGCCAGCGCGCCGAATTAAAAAAAATTCGAACATTGCACTCACGTTTCAGAACCTAAATCAACCTAAGAAATCGACTTATATTTGAATGATTTTTTTCGATTTGGCAAAAATATTTGAACGGTGAATTGATTTGGTTAGGCTACGCAGTTGTTGAGTATTCATTATGCTATAGACTAGGAATCCTGGTGTAGCCATAGATAGGTAATCAGTGGTGTAAAAAGCAGTCCAGAAATCTCGTTAAGTAAAAATATTGTTACGGATGGCGGAAGCTACTTGAAGTAGAGTAGAAAGTAGGGGATGTAAAAGGTAACCAAATAAAAGTAAAAAGTACCAGCAATTTGAAGCTACTTAAGTAAAAAGTAGCGTTTGCAAAACCAAAGCCATAAAAGCTGAGTTTTCACATAAGATAATTTGCTCACTTTCAAACTTGACATATATCTTGCCGATGCTTAAGTATATTTAGGAAAATTAGCACATTTATTTGACGAAAATAAAAAAGTGAAGTGTGTCATATTCTGCAAAATGCAACCTCATTGTCCACGCCAAATGCAAACAACAAAAGACCACTTAATATCCCGAAATTATAAAACTTCAAGTCAAACCTTATTATACTCGCGGTACTACGCCGAAGCGCGTAACGAGTGGCGGGGCTCATCTCCGCGGCTTAGCGCCTAAGCAGCACAGCTCCGAGGAAGCATCGCAGCGGTGGCGAGCCGCCGGCGACACTGTGCCGATTGGAACGGCCTGGGAGTCGAACCCCAGACCTCCCGCTCCGATAGCGTGCGCTTAGCAACTGAGCTACCGGCGGGTTATTGTAAATGTTATATATATGAAATATAACAATACACCTAATACTAATGTTGCCAATTTTATTATCAAGCATGATTATTTATCATTTGCGTGATACATTGCTTAATATTAACTACTTATTATTTTTAAAACCACTTAAATACCGTTACTTTCTGATTGAACTACGTAAGTAAAAGTAGAAGTAATCAAAATTTAAATCACTTAAGTAAGTACTAGTTACCAAGCAATAATACTTAAGTAATCTACTTAAGTAAAACTACTTCGTTACTTTACACCACTGTATGTAATTATCTATGGGTGTAACCTGCATTGCCCTAATGTGTAGCCCTAAGTAGGTCTTGTTTTAGGTCGTAGGCTGTGAACCAGTTTAGGTCAATGCTAGGCTAGGCCCATAGTACTGGTAGGCTGGTAGGCGAGGCCAGGAAGTTTACCTGAATGCAATAGCCTACCAGTGTAGAGTAATGTTTGAATAGGCTACCCGTACGCTAGATTGCTAGTTGTTACCGGTACGCTAGAAGCTTCTAAGCTCTTCCTACAGCCTCATCTCCCCATGACCCTATAACCCCAACTCGTATGATCAACTGACTGTATCTTTAATTTGAATGCCTCAACTAGCAATCTAGCGTACCGATAGGCTATTCAAACATTACTCTACACTATATGGCATTCACGTAAGCTTCCTAGCCTCGCCTCTCGGTACTATAGGCAATACTAGGCTAATACTCAACAACTGCCTGCTGAAACTACCATAGCCTAACCAAATCAACTTACCGTTCAAGTATTTTTGCCGAATTGAAAAAAATTATTGAAATATACGTCGATTTGTTAAGTTGATTTAGGTTCTAAAACGTGTGTGCACAGGGCCATTGAGAGGAGGGTACCTTTAGTACTGGGCCCGGAATTTTTAGGGGCCCGAAATTTTGAGAATGCCTCGCGTAAAAAATTTCGTAAGAAATTTGAAAGGGCAATTCTTGATTGGTTGAAGTGCAGACAAAGTCACCCCTCGCCACCACTTACCGGTAATACCACTCACTCACAGCTAGGGTACTAGTCTACCCCTTCCCTCCAGTTAGCGCCACAGCTAAACAAGCCTGCCAACCAAAAAAGATCTTAGACTTATATGGGTTCCGACTCTAAATGAGGTGTGGCACACTGGAGTATCGCTGCTATTGTTTTTAGATGTGTTACTGCTATTTTAACATAGGCCTAACCATTAACTACACGTTCTAACTTGTTTTAATATTCATTGAAGAAGACCTGAGGGGGGTACGCGCATAGAAGCCCCACCTGCGTACGCTACTGGTCATATCGATACCAAAATGGGGTTCAAAAAAAAAGGCCTGGGAGAGGAAATAATTTTTATCAAATTATGTAAAATGCTCGTTTACTCTTAATTAGAATAATTAACTCAATATCGGTACCACTGGTATGATTTGATCAGTTATAGTCAGAGGCGTCGTGCCATTGCGGCCCGGGGCCCCAAATTTTCTGAGATTTTTTTTTTTTTTGTAATGTAAAAAAATTGAAAATTAAACAAATGAAAAAGTTAGCCATTGCCATTTCATTTTCATCCTAACTGCCCCTTTTTTCTCATATTACAAATTCCATTTTTTGGTTATTAATTTTTGCTTCAATCAATCGCTCCGATTCAGGAGTAAAGTTAATTTCTTGATCTGTAGTTGGAATTTAGAAAACATTTTGCATGGTTCGTTGAAGATTATAGAACTCAGCTACACGTCATATCCCATCAAATGCGCCAAAACTAATAATGGTTGCAGCCTCCTTTCATTTATTTTTGCTAAGCTTCTGCTTTTAGACATAAGATACTAAAATATTTTTGTATTGTCTGATACTATAATAATGACTGCACTCACTGCAGGTACCGGCATGTCCTTTTTCGATAAGAAAGTGTGCTAAAACGAGTGTTTTTTTATGTGAAAACTGTAAAAATCTAGTCTTCGTCCCAAAAGCCAAACTATGCCCCCTTTGCTAAATCGTAGGGGCCCTGTTAATTACGTATAATGCCTATAGTTAAGAAGCGGGCGGGGGCATCAAAACAAATTTTGATTTCTTATCCATAAATTTTGGGTATCACGGCACATTTTGGTATCTTTTCCTAGCTTCTCTTTTTTTCGTGATGTTACGCAAGGCTAAATACGGCTTTTACAAAGGTTGCGATGCCGGTCAGTATATCTGTTTATGATGTTACTCGAGCCCCTCCAAATTTTTTGGTTGCACGACGCTTCTGGTTACAGTCCGATGTGTTTGCAGATCAACAGTGGTTACTACGGAAAATAATATATTGCTGTGCTGAGAGTTACCAGTAGCTAAATGGTAGGCCTATATTTCAACTAGGGTAGCTATAAACAGCAAGCACCACCTGGCCAAGAGTTTTAGGGGCCATTTTTTGATTGTTAATCGATTTCGATATAGCAAAGTGTCTCTTCTGGCCAATCATCTCTTATCATTTTGGCGGACCATTCTTCATGTCACTTTGAAGGGGCCCCGCATTTAAATTTGGTACAGGGCCTGGCTCTCAACGGCCCTGCATGTGCAATGTTCGAATTTTTATTAATTCGGCGGGCTAGCGCGCTGAATTGAAAACAATTATTGAAATTTAAGTTGATTTGTTGGTTTGTTGAACTGTTGGTTCGTTGATTTGTGGGTTTGTTGATTTGTTAGTAGGTTGATTTGTTCATTTGTTGATTTAGGTCCTGAAACGTGTGTGAAAAGTTTCAATCATTTTTCTTAAATTAGCGCGCTAGCGCGCCAAATTGAAAAAGTTATTGTGACGGTAAATTAGTTTGCAACTTTAAGAGACAAATTTGTCCTGAAACAAGTGTGCCAAATTTTCATATTTTTTTTTAATTCAGCGCGCTAGCGCGCCAAATCGAAAAAAAATATTTCAACCGTAAATCAGTTAGCAACTTTAAGAGACAAATCTGTTCTGAAACATGGGGTCTTGTTCTAACCGTAGTAATGCCTCAGCCCAGGGGTTCTCAAACTATTTGAGGTGCGGAGTCTTTTGCCAAATTTGAGATTTCGTGCGGAGCCCTAGCAACATATCTTACAGCTGGCGCAAAATGACTTGAGCCCTACGACAAATTTTGCATTCTTAGACATGCTATAAAGCCCAAACTTATGATTTTTTTTGTACAATTGAAATTCATTAACAACAATAGGTCAGTGTGGAAATCGTAGAACAAGTATAATGTTGTACCATAGGCCGGGACAGCGCTGTTTCGAGCTACTATTCCTCATCAGCCGCACTCATATAAAAAATACACTCATCCTTCAAAATGCTTGACCTAGCCAAAACACTCTTCCGGATATATGAAAGCTGTTGTGACTTCCCATTCAATAAAACGACTTCGTCCTTCCTGGCCTGCTGAATGGAAAGTAAACACTGGCGCAAGTAAACACTGGCTGAATACCGCCTGTTGCTACAATACTAAACTTTTCTTCAAAAGGTGAATACAGACCTGACATTTTTGGAAATTTCATAAGTTTAAAAATTAAACTTTCAAATGTGTCAGAGCTTTTTGGCGTACTTTATACAAGCTAAAAAAAATCTACATTTCGCAGGTAAATCATCGAGGCTGTGAATTTGACACTTGGCAAACATACTAATAAGGTAGAGTCAAATTTCATTAATCCCAGTATTGCATATGTAAACAAATAGCTCGCGGAGCCCCTAGGTCGCTCTCGCGGAGCCCTGGGGCTCCGTACGGAGCACTTTGAGAACCCATGCCTCAGCCCACAACTTATAGCGATAGCCTAAATGTTATTCTAAAACAAAGACAACCCCAAAACAGTCCACATGGGTTTTAGCTCTTTGTATGAATCTGGGAGAAGACTTTGAGTGATTAAAGATGAGAATTTGCTTTTAACGATTTGTTGTATGGACTTGTGAACAGTTGAGTGGTCGCTTGACTCGACGAACTTTTGGTCCCTTCGCAGCCTTCTTGTGTACATCAGTAACTGCACCGTGTGCCTTCATTACAAAGCAATGATCTGCCTTATGTGTTACCATTTGTAAGTGTACCGTAAGTCATTCAGTTTTGGTGGTATAGTAGTCTATACGTTGGTTGAGCGCGGTAAATTTTCAGACGCCATCAGAATAAAATGCTGGTCGTCAGCAAACTTGTAAGCAGGCACAGATGCAAACACGAGCCAAGTCTCCACGGATTGAGTTTTCTTACCTTTGGATTGTTTTAATTATTGTTGATTAACAATTGCTATTGTTATTTATCAATGTTAAACGTTCAGTTAGAATCGACGGGCTGAAGTCTTGTTAGTCTAGCAGTCGTAGTCTTTCAGAATCACTGAATTCAGGGTCAGGCTACTAGCAGTTATCTTCAACTAAACGCATTTTATCTCTTTTGGTAATCAGTAGTTATAGTCAAAGTCCTTATACGGACTTTGGTAATAGTTGGTCGGGAATTATTTGCTGTTACTACAAAACGAGGATGGGAATGAAGCTCAGGTTCGTAGCACGTGTACGTATTATATCTTTTGTTATTGGGCTAGCTGGCAAAACTACTCGAAAGCCACCGGTACTGGTACGCTTTTTAAAGTTAAGCCTTTCTGTGCCTGTAGTCGTCAGTATGGTTTGACATACCTTGTAGCAATTTGTTCCGATGCTACATTCGTAACATTGCATTGCTATTAATAGGTTATGTTTCGTTTGGAAATACACATTACCCATCATCATCATCATCAACCAGTTTTAATCCGGTTTTTCCTCGTGTCCGAAGGTGGCCGGATGCACCTCATTCCTTCAGAAATCGCTCCCATTTCCTTACCCGTGCAATTTACACATTACCCGTGCAATGTAAATAGGCTACCGGAGTACCGGAAACAGTATCGTAATAGAGGCGCACAGGTACGGTACTTTGGTCTAGCAAAGCTTGAAACAATTTTGAAAACAAGTGCAGCATTTTTGGTTAATGTTATTAGTTCATGACAAATTATCAAATGCAAAAATTTGAGCATGCTTGTAATGTATAATTATAAAATAACACCCATCCCCTTTATTCTGCAATTTTCAAGGGTGCTTTTGCAGATATGAGAGACTCGTTGACCATCTTGTCTTTCTATCATTTCCTTCCCAAGCCCGGGCATGCTATGGAATGAAATGGAAGACGATTTTTCCATATTCCATACTGCAAAATTTCTTCCATTCTATATCCATTCCATACTAAAAACTTTCCATTCCATATTCCATTCCGTACTAAATTTTTATTCTATATTCCATTCCATTCTTCCATACTTATGTAATTTAACGTACGATGGTATCATGGTAAATACACTATCATCAAACTATGCGGTACGCGCATTAACTGCAGGATAAGCTTTACTATCTAAAACTAGTCATGCTCATTCGTTAAACAATCCTATAGGCCTCCTGCATAGCAAAAAAACATGATAAATGAACACATAACATGCATGTAAAAATAGAAGTATACAATGTATCGATGGTTAACGTAAAAGAACAATACAATCACAAAACAATTTGTCGAACTTCTGGTGAATTTAATGAAAGTGGTACCGGTGCATTGATATTCTTCTTTAATTGCTTAATGCTCAGTGATAGGCTGGATTAATTGCTTCATACCCGCTTTTTCAAAGGTATTATGTAATTGGTAAACCATCAATTAAGCGAATTTGCCTAACCATCGATATATCTTTCAGCTGGTTTGGGCTAATTTTAAAAGAAACGACAGTTTCTTGATTGCCCACATCACTTTCATTTTCACGTCGTCATGCGGGCCGTGGTTAGCCTAGGCCTGCCATGAAGCATAATGCTGCGCTAACAAGCAGAGCAAGCGGACAAGAAAGACTATGCAGCGTGATAGAAATCAAAAACGGAGCCTACCGCTAAAACTGTCAATTTAATTTCACAAACCATGTTAAGTCAACAAGTCGACATCAAAACACGGTGTATAAAATTAAAATTTAGGAAAAGTAACCCAATAAGTATGTCATACCTAAGAAAATAAACTTATTACTCAAGTCAAAACAGCGACTCACGCTCAACTGGTAAAATCAAAAAATCTTACCACCCGACCCAGGCACTTTCACAAATAGTTCTTTGAAGTCACCGACCGAAATGCAGCTACAGATAGGTTTCGATATGAGACTAAAAACAATGACCCTAAACTATAGTCAGGTTTCTGACTTCATAACTTCTCTTGTAAAAAACTTATCGTACTGTCACGCGCTACCACCCCAAGCTCAGTCCACAGCACCTGCAACGATGCAAGGGCCTTATAGATAAAAAATTATTAGGTCTAACACTAAAGCAAAAAGCAGACAGGTGCAAATAACACCTCTGAGAGGCTCTAGCAATGATAAACATCATTAATTAATTATCAGAGTTTAAAATTTTCACAAAACTTTGTTTATTATGACGTAATTGTGATTTTCGTTTCGGATATTGAGCACAGCGAGTGGTTACATTGTTAGCGTTAACAAAATTTGGATACACTGTGATATTAGCATAGATTCATACATACTACATACTCGTACTGGTATGCATTATCTATGGTATTACTTTCAGGGGCGTATCCAGGGGAGGGGGGACGAAAACAGTTGCACAGGACTTTCGTGGTGTAAAGGTGATATACGTATAAAGCACAATCTGAGGGCGTGATGACCATTTTTTTTGGCTCTTCACTTGACTTCGGGCAGAAAATTGGACATTTGCGGACGTGTTGACTTTTTTCTTTTTGCTCTTCGCTTGACTTTGGGCGGAAAACGGACGGCTTTAAATTGCGGTCTCTCCCCTTTCAAATTCTTGGGCACACCCCTGACTTCGTAATTTGTTGCAAGTTTTAATATATGCAGTTAGTTAGGAAGTATGGAAGACGAGCTTCCATTCCATTTTTCAAATCTTCCATTCCATTCTGAGCATCTTCCATATTCCATAACAAAAATCTCCTTTCATTCCATATCATTTTCCATTCCATAGCATGCGCTGTCCAAAGCTCGTATAGTTAGTTCACTAATTGATTTTGGCTGCATTTTTTACTTAATGTTGTGTCTGTGTGATTGTGCTACTGCATGTATTGGAAAATAAACTGCTACTGTTGAGGCTTGATTCAGATGAAGAATTGCAAAATTTTGAAATTTCTGCTTGCCAAGAAAAGCATCATGTTGTTTTTTTCCTATGTTCTTTTGGTAAAGAGAAAAGCGTTTGTTTGTTCATTGGAAACAAGAATTCTATTTTTTATACTGATGATGCATAAAAATATGAAATGGGGGTTTTTAGCTCAATTCATAAGCATGAACCAAAGCAGAACAGAAGTTTTCATCATAAATTTTATTCGAAACGCTGCATATTTGTATGATGACAAATATTGCATGGTAGCAGTTATACCAACATTGCTACCGAATTAGTTGTGCATTGTAACGTTACAAAAAGCTCTTTAGTAGTTTGTTTATCCTGTAAACAAATAGAAAATCACCTTACATCACGGTTATTGAACCTCAATAAAGTTTTGGTTAAATTTTTATGATAAATGAAATAATTACTTAACTTTTATGTTTTCTGAACATCTAGGAATGCGTTAACCCATAACTGTTATTGAAATTTGAAACAAAAAGCAGGCCAGTATAAACGGATTTGTAGTGGTGCAAAGTCGTGCCGCTGCTTGGGTTTTACAAAACCTGTATGAATATTCCAAAAATAAAATTTTCGTTTACCGATCCTTTGGACAAACTAACTTGTAATGATTATTTTATTATGATTTTGACCATCGATTGTTTAGATCTCGGTTTGTTAATTAGCAGATTATTGGGAATGAAATCGTAGTGATTTCTCTTAATGTTTTGAAAGTTTGGAAAAAATAACTGACTGAAAAATACTCTAAAGGATGAAACAATTGAAATCATTTTAGTTGCAGACATCCCTTGCAACCAATGTGCAAGCGTTCTATTTTCAAGGTTACGTCGAGTCGTGTGTAAATTATAATATTTGCATTGCCCAAAGTTTGCAGTTACTTTTATGAAATATTTGCATGGCTGTTGTTTCTTCTTTTGATTTGTATTGTTAAATAAAACGTCCAGCCAGTTGGCGTAGTAGTTAAGACATCGGTGAGGTTGCAAGGAAGATCATGGGTTCGATTCTCAAGCGCGTCAAATCGGACACAGTGTCGCCCAATGGCTCGCCACTGCTGCAATGTTTCGTTGGAGCGGTCTTGCCCAGACTCTCTTCTCAAAAATTAGCTCGCCACTCGTTACACGCTTTAGCGTGATGCCGCGGGTATAATGCAGACTTAATTTTTATTAAACAAACTGTAACTGCGAAGTTTATAAGTCAAATTTTATATCACAGGCTAGTCTTTCTATTTATCGAGTAAAGATTATGTTTCAGCTATAGTATTTTTAGTAGGAACTGTACCGTATGACATACGCATTGCACTATTAATAATTTTCCTCGTGGAACGTAAAAAATGTTGTTTGTGTATTTGGATTTGACTTGTAGTTTGATTTGTATCTGTTGTTTTTTGAAAAGTTATTTAGCTATAATACCTTGTGCTTTATTGCCCTCTAGCGGGTTAATGAGTACGTTGCATTTGCGTCGATATTACGTCAAACCATGAAAAACAAAACTTGTGCAAAAACGTGACCTAATTTACTTAGTGTAAGCAAAAAGCACGAGAGCTTCTTTTTGCCTAACATTGCGGATCGGAGACCTTAACAAGGTCGATGCTTTTCATCATGCAATTTGCTCGCTTATTCGCCAGTCATGTTGATCGGCGAATACTATACTTCTGGTAGCTCAGTTGGTTAAAATCTTGTCTTGCATATGCTGTAAACTATAATTTAGAATTGTTTCGTCTACATAATCACTCGTTATTTTGCTTAAGCTTTATTCAACAATGCTTATACTTTCGTTTGAATTCCGAAATGAGCGGCGTAAGTTCATTTCTAGAAGACTTAGCGCTTGTAACCCAGTACCCAATGGGCAGTCGACCTGTCCACTGGACGTGGCTGAACAGGCTAACCTTTTATTAGTAAAGAACTGGTATCTTGGTGCATCTACTAGACTGTTTGATTTGTGGTAAAGATACTAGGGTTTAACTGCAGCCTAGATCACCCTTGAAGCTATTTTCAGCTAAATCGTGGTCGGCATTAAGTAGAAGTTATTCATTCATGGAAGCATTACACTCAATTGGTACTGTACGTCTACACACGTGAGAAAATGATTTGGAGGAATGGTTGTTTTCTTTTTGTGCAGATATGAATTGCAATTCAACCTTGCTATAAAACATTTAGTTAATCTTCTAAATCAGTGTAAAAGTAGCCTACACCATTTGTTTATGTGCCTTAAGCACCACTGCCAGTAAAAAAGGTCGTTCATGTGGGTGATAGCTTGGTTCATTGTAATGGTGATTTGATTGGCGATGTGCAGGTAGTGATGCTTGAAATATTTAAATTTCAAAAGTACTTATTAAATGTGTGTTGGCTGTTTAGATTCTTCGTAAGCGAGAGAGTTTATTTTTTCTTCGGCGATTACGATACATACACTATATCACAAAATAAATGATAAATAAAAAATGTATAGGCGTAATAAGAACCGTGGTCACCGGTGAGAGGCTGTGAAGGACCTGTTGTCTATTTCCGTGAAAAACTTGGCGCGGTTATCGAGTGTATAACCTCTCACTAAATTTTAGGACACTGTAGACACAACCTTTTAAACGAAACGAAAAAAGCAAGAAAAAAAAACATTAAGCAAGCAAGCATAAGTTGACGGCAGTTATTCAAAGCACAGTAATGAAGTTGAATGTGTCATGGGTTATTCAGTTGTAATGTTATTGGTTACAAACAGCACCGGTACTTTTAAACGTCTGATCGTGCGCCATTTCATTTTTGGCATCGTACAACTATAGGTCAATATATTTGGGTCAAATGGTGTACAACATCCTTTTTACTCGTTTCACAGCAAATAATTTAAATCCAATTGTAGATGAAGATATTATTTCACTGGGTAGGTCGTTCCCAATCTTACTCCGGAAAGATGTAGTTAATAAGCTTCATGGCATTTTTTGAAATGAATGACAACTTAAAATAAACTACATCTTTAACTCTACTCTTGACATTTATACCTCCTTGCAAACAGCAAGCCTATTTAGTGTGGCCGCATCTATTAGGAGTTGAACTCCAATCTAACAGCTGCAATGCGGGTGTTCTATCCGATATCCTACTCATAACAGGCTGATGATATTTAATTAAACTACGTAACCTTCTACCATTTTGTTTTTAAATACAACAAAACAGCTTAACATTTAACAACTTCGAAATGGTTAAGCGAAATATGTTAGAGATTGTGCAAGGCTGAGTATTCTCAGCAAAAAACGTTTTTTGTGTCATTTTCACAAACTTTTAGGTTTGTGTCACATGTCGCAAAAAGGATTGGTCCCCACAATATCTGAAAAGATTTTGTGAAGAGCAATTGATTTAAATAGCATAAATACATACAATTTTTACTTTTTTTTTTCATTATGTTTGTAAAAGGCTACATGTATATAGAAAGCTTGTTTCAGCGATATAAGGATTTATTGCTAAACCCTATTCAATTTATCTGATCACATTTCACGACTTCTCGAAAAAAAGGCAGCGCTGCTATATATAACCCAAACCAGATCTTACATTCATCAGTTCAAAAAATAACGACTTACAGTAAAAAAGTCTCTTTGGGACAAAATTAATTTAAAATGACAAATAGCGACAGTACATTTCATAAGTTTCAACGACAGGTCAGTCTCTGCAATAGAACAACCAACAAAAGCTTAGTATTTTTGCTGCATTTTGGAATATTGTGTTTGTTTAGCATACGAACTGCTGAATCTTCTCCCGTTCTTGGTCTTCAATCAATCAAGTCTTCAAGAACAGATTTTGTTGAATCCAGTGCGGTCGATCGGTCGCATCGTTCTGGTTTTTTGAAAAGACTCATTCGAAGCGTATCTGAATGTTGCGACTGTTATTTGCCAGGAGAAGAAAGACACGATACCCAAAAAAGCTGCGTTCAAATAATGGATTTAGTGCATGGATTGCAATGGGGAATAGATACAAGAAATATAGGTGATGAAGTAATGGCATATAATGATAACAAGGTTTATAAATGGATTTTATTCAAAAGAGAAAATATTAGTATGTTCGCACTGCCATCAAGTATTCCTGGATACTATCATTTTGCACGAAAGTATCGTTCTAATCATGTGCGGTTGTCTCGCGCTGAGCCCTTTCACGAAATTCAACTCCATTCAAACGATTCCCGATATTTCGTGACTGGAAGAGATTCTCGATCGCGATCCTCCTACATCATGCATGTTGAAAGTCGTCTCTACGTTACTGTTGAGCGTCATTTCCATCATCGTTTGATAGCTTTGACCGGCGACATTCAAAACATTGATCATGACTGGTACATTGAACCAGCGGATTTTTTCTTATGAACATTTCCCCAAGTCTATTGTTTTTCTCATTACCCACTGTTCCACGCTGTGGTGCAGACGTAGAGATTTTGTTTTTATCCTAGCAGCAATTTTAACTTTTGTATTCTTCAATGTTCTAATATTCTATAACTTATTCTTTTATACAATTTTGTATATTTTGCTCTTGCCATTGTTTTTTTATTTATTTATGTCAATTTCGCTCATATAAATTAACCTAGCTTGTGTCAGTTTAACTATTACTGTTCAAACTGCTGTATAGTAGTTAAAACTACGTCTCAATAAGTTTGAATGCTTCAGCTTTGAATAATATTTCATAAGCTTAGTCACGATATTTAATTAACAATTTGAGAGGACTAACAATTGACTCTTTTCACTGTGTTTGCTTATCTTCAATATTTATGTTTTGTTTCATTGTTTTTCGTTTTTTATACAACACATTTTGCTCTTATACATGCTTTTAGGCTAATTATGCTATGTAACTTATTAATTTATTAATTTTTTTGTTTCATCTGTTTCGTCTTCTTGCCAAGTTCTAGCAAAAGCGTATTCCTGTTTTTTGCGTTCTAACATAATAACTTATTTATTTAAATAAATTTTTTGCTTTAGTTCTTGCAGTGCTTTTTCGCCTAATTAAACCTGATAGCTACATTGGAAGCAGACTTTGGTTACAAAAAAAGCGAGTTTATGTAATAGTCAAGAAAAGTGTGGAATTGTCGGAGTGGTAGCTACAAAATCCTTTATATAATGTGAAAATGTAAAGGAGCAGTAGTTCTTAAATCGGAGTCGGTGAACCGTTTTGGGATCCACGAAGGTGCTGCTGGGGGTTCGTGCACCAGTTACAGTTACGCTATGAAGATCTGGTTACTAGTACGACTGTTTAGCATTGGACGATACGACGTATATCTTATTTAGGGGTCCGTATAGATTTTGTTACAATGAAACAGAAGTCCACAGCCAAAAAAGTTCAAAAATGCTGTTATGGGATAGAGTAAGGCTTATGATTTACTTAAGCAAGTTAAGGCAAATTTAAATTCAGCGTTGCTAACTGCATTTTTAACCGTAGCATTTTGCGCTCGTTGCGTAATTGACATCAGAATAACTTCTCCGCGAATTCCTAATTGCATTTGCCTTAGACGAAAGTTTCCGTTATAAAACTTTGTCATTTAGGCCTATTGAAAAATGCTTTGTTATATATGGTATTTTCACAATATATCTGCAAATTTTGGTGAGCCCTTAACAAACAAAACTTAAAACGCAGAAATGGGCTATGTTGAACAAAATAACTCTTATAACATCTTGTCTGTTTGCCTTGCAACTGCGTCATGTGCTCGTAATTTAAATCTACTTTTAAAAACAAAACGATTTGGGAGGTAGTTAGTGTTCAAGTGCTGTGGAAATCCACTTTCAATGTGGGTTCAGCTAACGATATTTTATTTGGTTATTACTGCACGTTCAAATATTTCAGTTATAAGAATGAAGAACGACACTTATTTTCTTGGGCTGTAACCATGGCCGGATTTACCAATAGGCTAGGCAGGCTGAAGCTTAGGGCCTCGGAGAAATACGGGGCCTCGCCATGAACAACGAAGACCTTTTTATCAAGGCCTTTTTTTCGGAAATCGACCATCAAGACCTTTATAGGCCTAAACGTAAAGACAAGAGCGTAATTAAGGGGGACGTTTTGCCATGCCCCCCCCTCCTTTTGACTCTGCCTTTTAGTAAAAAAGAACAAAATTAATGGTACCAAGTGACTAAAATATGCCAGACTTTTTTGATGGCTTCTGTAGCTTATGGCAAGGGGGTAGGACGAGGGGTATGCATCCTCCCACCCAGGGCCGGCGCCAAGGGGGGCCAGGGGCCAGTGCTTAATTTCAAACTTTGGCTCCCCCTGATAAACGCTTGGCCCCCCTAAGTCGACTGCTCTGCTCCCACCAGCCATTTTCAAAAATGTTTTTGACGTACACAATTTTTCCATAATTTCGAACCTCTTCCAAAGCAATAAGCCAGACATGGGCAAACTACGGCCCGCGGGCCAAGTTCGGCCCGCCGGTCCTTTTATTCTGGCCCGCCGGCACTTACACAAACTTAAATTCTCACCGTGAATTTAGCGGAAGACCTTTTTTTTCTTTAGAGATCATGGATGGCAGTGATTTTCAAAAAATAAGCTTCAACGGTGCAAAATTGGCATAAAAAGCGAGGTGAAAACCTCCTATTTTGGAGATCACATTCGTACGTGGACCGTGATCTCCAAAAAAAAGGGTCTTCACCTTGTTTTCCAATCAGCGTGCGGCCCGCGGCTTCAACAGTTTTTCCAAAACTGGCCCTTCGTGTGAAATAATTGCCCACGCCTGCAATAAGCCTTACGCCTTCTGCATGTAGTCGTACATGGAAAACGTGCGAACAAAATGCATCATATTTGGCGAAGCACTCTTAATTAGGGTTAAAAATTTTAAACAAAATTTGCCTTAAAGTTATTCAAAAAGCACTAAAATAGCCATTACAGTATGCAAATTTTTAAAAAATTTCCGGGGGAGCATGCCCCCGAACCCCCTAGAGTCTTTTCTTTGTCTCAATCAGCTTTAAAATCAGTTCTGCTAAAAAAATACGCTTGAAAAAAGTGTGGAAATTATGGCTCCCCCCTTTCAAAATTTCTTGCTTCGCCACTGCGTAGAGATGAGTCTGATCGTTGCTCACTAGGGCCTCATTGATCAAATAGCCTAGGGCCTCTCATTGTCTAAATCCGGCCTTGGCTGTAACATTCAGTGAGTTTCATTAATCAATCGAAAAAGTCGCTGCATAAGGAGTAATTCGAATAGTAGCGAGCCAACTAGTAACGATATATTTTTACAAATTGATGGCCATGCTCTCAATAATTTTTGAGTATTTGTTTCAAAAGCATCATGCGTAGCTATTTTTGACTTTCATAAGTCAACGTGATAAGATGCTAATTAAAATAACTTCTAACTTATCACTGACTTGGCTGTATTCGCCTAAAATGAAGGTATAGGTTTGTGTGTGTCGTTTTATTTGAGGCTTAATTGTACTTCCAGAGTAATGAATGGCCCAGATCGGTCTCATTGCTCTTCGGCGAAATGCCTGATATTTAATTAAAAGCTGTTACCAGCATTGTAGGAAGCGTAAATGATAAACAACGTTGCTAAGGTCGCAGCACTCTCTTAATTCATGGTTACAAAAGATTACCAAGACTTTATAAATAGCATCAATTACTTAATATATTTGCGAAATCGTAATAAATCACACTCGAGTAGTAATGCGGTTGGTTCATCAGCTAAAACGTAAAGACAATGGCGTTAACCAAATTTTACTTCTGGTTGTGATGCTCCTTTTTTCGACATCAACATTAGCCTTGCAGAAATAAGGTCTCAAAATTACTTCGTAATTAAGCATTGAGAACGGTGATTCGGTGATTATGCAGTTAGGAAAACCTCGTTTTGATGCTAGTTGGAGTTCTACAAAGTATTTATACAATGATACTCACGTAGCGCAGTAATTCACCATTGCAGCCGCAATTTGCCTGCCTGGTAGTTGAGCGACCTTACCGCGGTTTGGCACTGATTGAGGCGATTGGGCCACACCCACGTCTATAAAAAACGATACTAGGTACTGCTATTACTTCATTGCTGCAGCAGGAGTTGTGGAGTTGTTCGCAGCAATTTTGCTGCTTTCATGTTTAAGTTGTGTATATCGACCTACAACTCGCAATGCGCATCAGTACTAGAAGCTTTATCATGACGTATGTGGTTTTAGATGGTAAAAATCTGTTTTGACCAACTAAAAATGGAATTGGTTCTTCAACTTTGGTTCAACTTGCAATTATCTATAACGATGCCTTCACAATATCAATGTTATATTTCGTGCACAGTTCCAAAATACCGGTATATGCTGTAAGTTGCATAATCGTATTGACATTTTTTTCAGAATATTACATTAGGGTAGGCCCAGTGGTGAAATTCAAAATTTTTGTCAGCCGGTTCTGTTACAAAAATTAAGCTATGTTTCAGCCGGTTCTCTTTCAACTTACACGAGCTATGCTGGCCGGTTCGCTGATCTAGTAAAGTTCTGTGAGACAGTTCTGTAGAACCGGTGCGAAGCGGCAGAATCCCTCATTGGGTACGCCTATATCTATTTCTGCTTTTAGCGTTAGTTAGGCTACACGGCAGTTTTGTAGGCCTCTGCGTTAATTTTTCGACATGTACAATTGTATTAGATGACTTGTCAAAATACAGAACATTGCAATCTTTGCAAAGACTTGTTAGTAGTTACACTGAAGAATTTTTTTTTTTTTTTTCGACAACTAGCTATAGGCCCACATTTCATGTTAGTGTCATTCACTTGATCGTTCAGTACGCTGCTTGTGCTGAG
Organism: Trididemnum miniatum; assembly: GCA_964006365.1. Lineage (NCBI taxonomy): Eukaryota > Metazoa > Chordata > Ascidiacea > Aplousobranchia > Didemnidae > Trididemnum > Trididemnum miniatum. Next base: position 5,281,874 of record OZ023239.1, read on the forward strand.
CGTCACGTCGAAAAAACCTAACAGTTCTTGGACCAATTAAAAACCAGCAATACGTCACTTTACTCATGGCAATAAATAACGAGAACGTAAATTGATTTTATTGAAGGCGATTTGGCAATGTTATTCTTAATCTGAAAGCAATTATTATTCTGATCATGAGAATGGGTTTTGTCAGCTAAGTGTTACCGAATTGGCAGAGGTTTTTAAAAGTTGCGTCTACGATTGCCAAGTTTCATTTTCCTTTCGAAGACTCACTAATGGCACATTCATGGCTTAAAACATCAGTTCGAAAGCAGTAGTGAACTTCTAATAGTTAGCTAGCATAACTACTCAGGTGGCCGAGTGAAATCAGTTGATTCCTCTTAAACGGAAGAATTTGGAACTGTATTCCAAGTTACATCAAACCATTGCCTTGAAAATGGGTATTCACAGCTTCTCTGTTGGTCATTTAGCATCAGTTCAAAACAGTGTAGAGACGACCTCGCAATACTATAGCCTACTTATTGATCTCAATTTAGGCAGAATATACATGAAATATTCTAAGTTTTACCCTATCGCAGAAAAAAAAACTTTAGAAGAAAAACTGACAGCCAAACTCGCCTTAAGATAAGAGCTTAATACAATTTGAACACATGAACCAATCAAGAGCCCCTTACACGGATCTGAAGAGATACAGTGAAAGCACATTTTCAATTGGTGCTTCAAATGACTAAAGCAAAATTGTTCATGCATTTACAATAACCGATGTTCTTTTCACGTATTGTTGTTAAACTATTAATAAGATCGATGGCTTTAGTTGAACTTTGAACTGTTGATACTATTGCCCAACTCTCACAATTGTTGCATGTGCATGGGGGTGTATTCAGTTTTGCTATTTCACGCTGGCGCACAATTTAAATTCCAAACGTCTAGCTTTGAAGGAAATGTAGCTTGGAAGTAGGTTATGACTTCATTCGGTATTTTTTACGCTGCCGCAGATTTTACAGCATCTGCTTTTATAGGCCTTTTGTTTAATTTATCATAACGTGTAAAAGGGTGCTGAAGCAATATAGACGTCTGCAGCGTAATGTCTGCGCAAGACTAAGTTACGTATGAGGGTATCAAATGTCAAACGCTATGGTGGTCTTTTTGATATTTACATTTATGTTTATTTTATTTCCTTGCGTACACACCAAAAATATTACTACAATAATACTGGTACCTAATTTTATGCAACACATCAAGAGTATGTAACAATTGTGGTAATACTAACTGGTACTAAAGGAGTAGGCTAAATAATAAAATGATTGAAATGAAAATGCAAAAGTGGAAATATGGTTTATAGTTAACCGCATGTAATTGAAATAATATTAGTGACGATACACCACAAAACGTGATAGTAAATCATTTTGCGATTCAATGAAAGCCGTTTTGCGATTTTATATAGACTTGTGACACTCGAAATATGGTTTGAAGTAAGAAACAAAAGTGCTTTTTTTGAATTACGTTTGTGGGAGGGCTTCCCGACAACTTTGGGAAAGACAAGACTGTAAAATAGATCCACAAATTTTAATGAAGTCATGGTCTGTTTTTTGCGATTGATTTGTTGCTGCATCATTGCATCGCAATTATTTATCCATTCTTTTGGTAAGTTGCAGCGGAAACATTGCTTTGCTTCTCGACAGTAGGGCTTCATACTGTTCTACAGAAATAAAAACATTACTCATTCCGAAATTTGGCTTTTAACATTGCAATTAATGAAAGCTAAGCATGAGATAAAAAATGAAAGCAATTTTAGTGCATTAAGTGAATAGACTAACTCTCTGCAATTTTCGGAGCTTCTGCATTTGAAATTGATTGTTACTATAGAACAGTCAAGAATTTCATCATTAATGCAATTTTTGCACTCGGACTGTGCTTGGCACGGTTACTGATTTTGGTTTGTGTTTGTACATTAATTTCTAAAAAATTACGTTAATTGCTTGTGTACAACAGAAATGAAGTATAACTGCAAATAGCATGTTATGAATGTCCTGTGAAAACTTAGTGGAAAATGTGGAGAATCTTGGAGAAAAACATTTTGGCCTGCCTCTCAATTCTATGATTACGCGTTAAAGATTGTGCCAGGTTGCCAGAGCCGGATTAAGGCGGGGGCTGATGGGGCTGCAGCCCCAGGCCCACCGAAATAATAGGCCCTTTGATTACAACGCATTATGAACAACTAAGCGATTTTTTCATCAATCAACCATTTTTTTAGGTTATGGCTAAGAGAGTGATTCAAGATTGTATCAATGCCAAAAATTTCAACGAATTTACTCTTGACGTTAAATCACAAGATCTGGGGCAATTAAACGATATCAAAAAAGACTGATAATGATGATTACGAGTTTTTGAGATTCGGACCTACTTCGAGTTGCGAGATTCAGACCAGTGCAGCGTCACCTACTCAATGGCTGAGGCATTTGTAGGCGCAGGAGATGCTACTTTCGAAATTTTTCGAGTCCCTCTTAGCCAATCAAATCTCCCTTGTGGTATTGGGTCAAAATCGCAGAAAGCAAAAAAATGCCAAAAAACATACATAAAAAGATTCTGACGCAAAATAATAATTGTTCTACGGTATGGCGTACAACGATTTTGACGGTTTTCGAAACAGAATTTAAACTGGATAAGTAAAATGATTATTGATATAAATGTTCATTGCTGTGTAAATTTTGCAATAAATCACAATCAAATACTATCAATTAGTCTAACATCGGTTACAGTGTGTTATGTAGCCTAACGTTCTATCCTGTAACTACAAAGAAATCAAACCAAATCTTCATTAACTCAAGATAACGCTGAAGCGTGATATATGTGGCTGGTCCATCTCCATGGCATAGCGCCTGCTAGGCAACATTAGCTCTGAAGAAATGTCGCCGTTTTAGCGAGTCATTGAAATTCACAATTATTTTGCTGTAATATTTCATAGACAGCAGCGTATATTAAAAATAGCTTCACACAAAATGCCGAACGATTTTTCGTATCGGTTCGCAAAGAGACGTAGGATCCGAAATAGAGGCTATGAAGAAGGTTAACGTAAATCTTGCGTGGCTTCGGGCAGTGGCGTAGCGAAGGTATCCTGCGCCCCGGGGCAAACGAAAATTTTGCGCCCCCTCTGTTTCAAAATTTTCTAATGATCTGTATTAGCAGATTTGTCTTGTTTTCGTGTATCGGCTGATTGTCTTTCTACACTGCCACTACTTGTAAAATATTTTTTCATAAATTTTCTAGATTCATTCAAAAACGCTTCAAGTTGGGCTCGCCGTTTTCGACCCTGAGCTTCTCTCTCTTTTTTTGGCATAATCTTCCTACCAGTTAAATCACTAACAATGTAAACTCTGAAAACGCTTATCTGTTTTTACAGTTATCAGAGATATTTTATTTAATGGTGCGGTAATTTTTCTGGGTCAGAGGGGGGCCGGTGAAAACTTATCTCATGCAATCCCTGGAGTACAATCAGAAGACATTTTGGAGCGAAATGCAGAATAAAATTGGCAGCTTTTTACCAAAATTGCATTTTTTGCTCTAATACTGTAGAATAGGTCGTCCCAACTGAATGCCAAGAATACAAAAGACACACTACAGGACCCCCACCCAGGGCTTATGAGAGGGGGGCTGGGGATTACTGGGGCCAATCTGCCCCGGGCCCATGGTTGTGTAGGAGCCCATGAAAGAGCATTATTAGGGCCAATCATGGCTGTGTAGGGCCTATCACAGAGGTCCCAAAGAAGTGTGGTGAGAGATCCACTTAGCCGTCGAAGAGCCCCGCATTCCATTTGAGGGCCCCGAATTATGGTTGAAGACCTTTTTGTTATTTTTGGAGAAACCACATTGCCGTCAAGGGTCCCCGGTTTCCACTTGAAGTCACCGAATTTTGGGTGAAGACCTTTTTTTTTTCAGAGATCACTTCGCCGTCAAGGGGACCAAGATTCCATTATAGAGTTCAAAATTGTGGGTGAAGACCTTTTTTTCGTTTTTGGAGACGACAACATCCCAACGGTCGGCTAGGGGCCCACACTGGGTAAAGCTGCCCACATCAAACGGCAAAGCTTTTTCGCTTAAAATCTCAACAAGAAGTTTGACCGTCGATCTGAAAAAAAAGCTATACAGAAAACGGAATTGCATTTCATATAGGGCAGTCAAGCGCTCAGCTACAATTTTATCCTACGATACCGCAATTCTTTCACATTTTTAACTAAATTGTCTCAGCAGCAACAACGGAGCTGCGCTTCGCAACCCCTAAATTGCCAGATTTTTCCCTATTTTCTCATTCTGTGATTGCTGTCATTAAAATATTTAAAATATCCGCATTGGAAATCAGTCTACACAACATACCAGACATCAGTCTACACACCAATCACGGTAGCAAAACAGTACAGACTACAAAAGAAAACATTCAGAAAAGGCCATTGAGGCTAAGGTTCTGTTTAGTTGATGCTTCGATCGGCACTCGTCCACTGTATTAACAGAAACGGCCCATTGGTTGAAAAAGTTTAGGATCACTGTGGTGTAGGTTTAGCACAGTATTAGAGCGAACGACTATACGCGTACCTACGGTTCTATTTCCTGTTTAATTGGTGCAAAGTCGAATAACTATGTAAGCGCAAACCTCTTTGTGATGTCATAATAGAGAAAACGGACGATTTGTGATCGGTTGTAAAGAGTGATTTCATTCCTCTGCCAAAAGCACATACAGGGTGTCAGGTGCATTGCTACAAATTGATTGTTATAAAGTTTAAAAGATTATGTCGAAACTGGAGTGTATAAAATCACTGTTTCGTGCGCCCCTTTGGTGCGTGATTTGTGGTCGGAAGTAAGGCATGATTTGAATCCTTTGCGAACAGCGTACGTTACAATACAGTAATCCACAAAGTAGTTTTTAAAATCTGTATGATACGTCGAAAAAAGTGTATAAAAAGAACTTCTTGGTGCGCCTCTAGATGGTGCACCCTTGCCCTCTCTCGCAACGCCACGCCGTTTTGCCCTGTGTCCCGTTTTGCCCAACCTTCCCCTACGGTACGTACCAGTCTACTACTATCAGACAATGTCTGCCGCCGGTGCAATCTTGCTTGTGACCGGTTTTTTACCCTTGTGGTGAAATTTTTGCACGCCCCATTTTGGCGCTCCTGTACCTTGGCGCCCGGGGGCATATGTACCCCATTGCTCCCCTTCCCCCTACGCTACGCCTCTGGCTTCGGGAAAACTAATCGTAGAATCATTTGCAAAGTAATTTGCACGATTTGGGCTGTGTGGTATGACATCTTCTAAAACTTTGCACGTGCAAAATATGGCATTCTGTTCAAATTCAAAAAATATGTTTTTTGAATGTGTTAAATGCTGATGTGTAGGCTATATATTTCAGCAGGTCTTCAACTGACCGGGACAAAATAGACCCCTGACAACCAGATTACCCCAGGCCTCAGAAACCATTAATCTGGCCCTGCAGGTTGGCAATAACTAACCAGACATCTTCTGCAAACTGTTGTTTGTGGTTTAATACGCCAAGACAATTAATCTGTATTGCACAATTTCTATTTGTCATGTGGAAATTTTTAATCTTGATGAATCACAATCAATGCCAAGATCAATTCAAATTGTCTCTATAGCCTTCTACTCGTCTCCATCCAAAACGTAATTAGCAGTCTAGCCATTACTATGATGAGGATAGATTTCAAATTTTACGCCTAAATTGTGGCGAAAGCAAATAGCCTGCTGCCTTTTAAAAAATTCTTGGCTCAGATTTTAATTTTAATTATTGCAATATTTTTGATATCTGGCTTACAAATATCTGGCTCACTAACCAATTGTATTGGTGTAGTAGTTATTCTTGGAAAAGTCTTCCGTTACTACAGCATCCAAGTTTCCATTTAAGTAAAGAACAGGCGGTAACCTTGCGTTTTATTTCCTACTTAGATAACGATAGTGTTTGTAAATTAAACTGCGTAAAAGGATTTATTTTTCGAGTCTGGCGTCCGTAGATTTTGTTGACGTCACAATTAAAAGCTCGAAAAATCGTGACGTAACTACAACTTCGCGTTCCTCACAATCGGAAATTGTCTGAAGGTTTAACAAGCAGCGCATGAAACTAACAATATTAATATTATTTACATTCATAAACGCTTATTTTCATTAGAATTTGTTGTAGACGATCTCGGTACTACCACTATTACAAGTGTCTGTTAAAGCGCTAGTAAAACTATTCAACTTTTGTTTGTTGGAAATTGATGACGTTATTTTAATAACTTGAAATTTGTTAATGATGTTAGTTACGATTTTGTTAAATTAATAATTTCCGCTGTAAACTGCACGTTTATTGTCTTTAGAGCTAAATTACTTTATATTTGGTTAATTTTTATTATCGTTATAGATTTGTTAAAAAATAGTTTTAAATGTAGGCCTACTGAAGTAAAATCTAACAGTACGGTATATCAATAATAGCAATCGTAATTCTACTATGTTTCAGATAGAACTCGTAAAAGGCAAGGGCCGCCTACTTTTTTCCTCAACCGCCAATTTTATCGAAGTTCAATTCATATCGGCACAACGACAAAAACTTTCAAAAATTAAAAAAAAAATTTCAAGGGGCGTCCTCTGAAAAAAAAGGTCTTCAACGGGCGTCCTTTAAAAAAAGAATCTTGAAAAGACGTCCAAATGGGCTCTTCAAGAGGCGTCCACTCATAAAAAAAAGGTAGTGGGTCAGTAGCATTCCGCCGTTTCAAATCTTGCAATACGCCACAGTTAGCCATCCCTTTTGCAAAGCATGTAGCCTGCAAGCGATGTGATTAATTAGCCATATGCATAAATGCAAATTGTATAAGACCCATTGTCGTCACTATGACTCTACCCTAGACGTTAATTCTTTGAGTCTGACCAAAGTAAACACTGGCTTATTCAACCTTTCACGACGCAATTGAACCCAGGAGATTTTAATTTGAACATAACTGCACACATATTTTGTTATCAGAAACATAATTACCTATTAATGTTGGTTGTTACAAGTGCCTATCCAACTTTGCAAAACCAACGAATTTGCTGATGTTGTGTCATGACAAAACATTGGAAAACACGTCAGATCTGATGATCTATATCATGAAATAGTCTGTTGAACTTGTGGAAAGCTATGTGATTAAAGAAAAATTCGATGTCGTATAATTTAACCTATTTCTATGCTTTCTTGGCTGAGTTTGGGTGTAGAATCACGCTATAACAGGGCAAAGAGCTCCCAAAAAATTCTGATAATGCGTTTTCACGTTTTCAGGTTGATGTGTTTCTGCATTGTAGCACACCAGCACAGTGGCGTCGCTAGGAACGGTGTCATCCATGTCGCAAGAAGCAATAAATTAATTCAACGTTTGAAGGCTGGAGGCCAGTGGAGGGCATGAGCCATTTCGCTTATCGAATTTTGTATTGCAAGATAGACATTGAGAACTTGAAGTAGGGGCGAATTGAAAAAAGCTGTGTTTCGTTATAGACTAATTAGCGCTAGCAGTCTGCTGGCACATTGCATATCTCGCGATATTATGCCGAAGCGCACTCTGACAGGTTTTGAGGGCCCATTTCCGCGGGTTTACACCTCAGGAACACCGTGTTAAATCCCCCCAAAAAAAATGAGCTACCGGTGGCAAGCCGGGCCACCGGCCACATTCTATCCCATATAATTAACCCGGGAGTCATGCCTCAGCTATATAGTAAGACTTCACGTTCCGAATCCCTATTACTCCGGCTGTGTTACTCAAAACCCGTGCCGCCAAAATGCACCTTGCAATTCATTACACACTTCCGCGCAATACTGCCAGGCAAACATTGAAATAAACGAACAAAATAAGAAACGACTCTGACCAATAATAGATCTTCGTTTCACCAACACATGCAGTTTCAATTTTTCTCAAATACAGATCTCTCTCTAGCTGAGACAGACCCTCATGACTCGTATATCGAATAAGTCGGACCAAAGATAATGTAAGCGAGACATTGTCTATGGTCGGACCACAACCGAGAAAAAAGAAAAAATATTCGACGATTCAAATTAGTGTTTGGCCTATACCATCGGCTGCAGGGGCGTGCCCAGAAATTTGAAAGGGGGGGGGGGGGTGCAATTTAAAGCCAAGCCAGCAGGACCGGATATAGTGAAGGGTAAAAAAAGGTGATCACTGCCGCAGATGTCCGATTTTCCGCCCAAAGTCAAGTGAAGAGCAAAAAAAAAGGTCAACAGAACCTCAGATTGTCCTTTATTACGAATATCACCTTTACTCTCTGTATTTTTCTGCGAGGGGGGGCGCGGCTTCCCCCTTGGATACGCCCCTGGGGTGTTTTCTTTGACAGCGATACCGGTACTTCGTTTTTTACCCAATGGATAGTAAGCCCAAATAGCTTCATCAGATCCCACAGATGATTTGTTTTCGTAAACATTAAACACACAAGGAAATAAAATAAACACAAATTAGCTTTTTTAGATGTCATGAAGGTATAGATGCAGGCAGCAGCTATGTTATCACAGCTAAGCATTTGGTACTAAATTACATCGCCCTATATAAGCATGTTTATGGGATGGGTTGGAGAATCGACAAAGTTGGACACTCTTTCCCCAAGCTCACAAGCTGTCCGACTGAACGAGGAGAATGTACCGCACATTACACTTAAAACCGAGCACTTCTACTTATTACCGAGGCGAAATCATTGATGACTACGTCAAAGTTAGTGATAGCCTAACAGCTACTTTACGCTCAATGCTCAAAAGCGCAAGATCACTATACGTCGTGATTGTCCCGTTGTTGATCGGTATAGTCCAGAGGTGACGTACAAGAAATATGAGACCGGCGAATCGATATTACGAAATTAAATTTGTTTTTGCGCAGATTTACATCGAAAAATTGGCTTTGGGTGTATGAGAAAGCAAGAGCGAAGCTCTTAAAGTGACATTAATCTGTTCCTTTGATTTTGCTTCAATAACGCGTCAAGCAATAACGTGCATTACACCTGATGGTTCGCATCGACTCTTCAAACATTCTGCGCAAGTAAGACATTTTGCGCATGTTAGATAATTTCGATTCCCAACATTTTAGGGTCGAAGGAGAGAAACAGACCAAGTAGCAATCCAATGCTGTAGCTAAATGGAAAGTTGTAATAACAATATTCATGCTGCATCGGACGGCGCGCAGGATAAAAAGGTCCGCGTTCGAGTTTTAGGCAGAGGGACTCGTTCGAAAAATAAGCTACAGTCTCCCCCACAAGCTGACCGTCACCGGAAACCCACCAACGCAGTCGCTAAGCGTTTGGGGAGGCAAATGGGGGCAGCGCACAGAAAACGTACTCGAGTTGGACCAAACTGCCGGGATCTAGCTATCGGGAACTGGAACGTTTCGTCACTGACAGGAAAAGAGCAGGAGCTTGTTTGCGAAGCCCAACAGTATCGCCTTGATGTTGTGGGAATTTCATCAACAAAGCGCCGGGGTTCTGGAACTGTCGAGTTGAACGATGGGTGGAAAATTTTCTACTCAGGTGTTGATGCAGCAATGTCTGCTCAAGCTGGTGTTGGCTTACTTGTGAGCCCCAACATAGCTGAATGTGTCGTTGACTGGGTACCACTAGGAGGAAGGGTTTGTCTTCTAAAGCTAAGGCTGCAGGAGCGATCTCTGTGTATATTGCAGGTGTACGCACCTAACATAGAATCACAGTACGAAGCCTTTCTGGAGGAAGTTGAGGTTGCATTGGGAAAAGCAACTTCATCAGAATCCCTTGTCCTTTTGGGCGATTTCAATGCACATGTGGGCATCGACAATGCAACCTGGAAAGGTGTTATTGGGCAACATGGTGACCCTGACATTAACAAGAACGGAAGGTGTTTATTGCAGTTCTGTGCCACCAATGGGCTGTGCATAATGAACACATTTTTTCAGCACAAAAGAATTCATAAGTACACCTGGTACAGAGACTCTCTGGGACAACGCTCCCTGATTGATTTTTGTATCGTTTCGGCGGACTTGTTTTCTACCGTGTCTGATGTCCGTGTTAAAAGAGGGGCTGAGTTGTCAACTGATCACCGCCTAGTTGTCTGCACTTTGAAAGCTTTGAAACCCTTGAAAAAACGAAAGATTTTTCGACCACGAGAAACTTATCGAATCAAATGGGAATCATTGGCTGACAAAGAGGTACGAACTGCATTTGCAGACAACATTGCATCTAAGTTCAAAGAACTTCCGACCTCTACTGAAGACATTGAAACTGAGTGGTGTTTGTTTCGAACAGCAGTTATTACGTCCGCTACTAACTGTTGTGGACGTAAGCGTGTTGGAGGGACGAAGAGTAGCGAGAAAAGAACTCCTTGGTGGAACCAAGAAGTTAAAGAAGCTATTCGTGCGAAAAAAGTGGCCTATAAGGCCTGGCTTGCAAATAAGTCATCACTTGAACTTCGTTCGCAGTACTCTGAAGCACGTAAGACGGCAGCCACAAAAGTTAAACTGTCTAAGGAAAGGGCCTGGAAGGAATTTGGAGAAAGGTTAGACGATGATTTCAAAACGGCAAACAAAGTGTTCTGGCAGACCATTCGCCGTTTGCGTGGAAAAAGATCTCGAGCCGCTCTCTTTATCGAAGATTCAAATGGTGTGACTCTGAAAGATCAAGATGCTATTTTGAATCGGTGGAGAGAGTACTTTAGTGATCTTTTAAACCCAGTTGATGCTACACCGATACAAATTCACGAAGAACAGGTTGGGGAAGATATTCAGATAACCGAAGCAGATGTGAATGCAGTAATCAAATCATTGAAAACTGGAAAAGCACCTGGTGAGGATGATATCAGACCTGAAATGTTAAAAGCAATGAACATACATGGTGTTCGTTGGCTGACTCGTGTTTGTAAGGTGGCGTGTAGTACTGGGCAAGCACCAAAGCAATGGCAAACTAGTGTGATAATACCTATCCACAAGAAAGGAGACAAGAGAAAATGCACCAATTATAGGGGCATATCTCTCATCAGTGTCCCGGGTAAGGTCTATGCCAAATGCCTTGAAAAGAAATGCCGTGAAATAGTCGAGCCTAAGCTAACAGATGCTCAGTGTGGCTTTCGTCCTGGCCGAAGCACAATGGATCAGATCTTTGCCTTGCAACAAATCTTTGAGAAGTCGTGGGAATATGCAAAAGAGGTCAATGCATGTTTTGTTGATCTTGAAAAAGCATATGATCGCATTCCTAGAGACAAGCTTTGGGCGGTGCTGTTGCAGTATGGCATTGATGGCCAGTTACTAACTGCCATTAAGTCGCTGTACATGCATTCCGAGATCTGTGTTCGTGTTAACAGTGCAACGACGAAACCTTTCAGAGTAAGTGTGGGACTACGGCAAGGCTGCTCTCTTTCACCTATTCTGTTCCTTATTTATATGGATAGAATAGTTAAGAACAGTGAGTCTTGTGGCGGAGTAAAGATCGGTGAATGCACTGTACAACGTTTGTTATTTGCAGATGATCTCGTGCTACTCGACTCTACCCAAAATGGTCTCCAGCAAGCTCTTGACAGGTTTTCGGATGCATGCTCTGTTGCCGGAATGAAAATCAGTACAACAAAAACAGAAACCATGTGCCTGTCCAGACAACCAAAGCAGTGCTCTCTCCGAATTGATGGAGTACCACTAAAACAGTCAGAGAAATTCAAGTACCTCGGCGTCTCATTCACAAGTGACGGCAGACAAAATAGCGAATTGGATATCCGCATCGGAAAAGCAAGTGCAGTAATGCGCCAGCTCCACCGATCTGTGGTACTGAAACGGGAGCTTTGCACCAAGGCAAAGCTATCCATTTTCAGATCGGTCTATGTTCCTATTTTGACTTATGGCCATGAGTGTTGGATCATGAATGAGAAAGTGAGGTCTCGAGTTCAAGCAGCCGAAATGGGATTCTTGCGAAGAATTAGCGGTTTGATCTTGTTGGACAAGGTTAAAAGTGCAGATATTCGTGAATCTCTAAACATCGAATCGCTGCTTCTCCGACTAGAAAGATCGCAACTGCGTTGGTATGGACATGTGACACGAATGCCCCAGGAAAGAACAGCCAAAAAACTGCTCTGTTCAACACCGATTGGTCGAAGGCCTAGAGGCCGTCCCAGAACTCGATGGCGAGATTACGTAGAAGATCTTAGTTGGTCTCGCCTTGGCATCCCGGCAGAGCATCTATCCTTTGTTGCAGAGGATCGAGATGCTTGGAGGCTCCAACTTGAGCTGCTGCCCCCGCGACCCCCCAAGGATAAGCGGGTCCAGAAAATTGATTGATTGATTGATTGAACATTTTAGGGGGGGGGGGTTAAGCATGCTAATGATGCCGTAGGCCTACCCACGTCATGGTTTTCTTCAAGCGGCGGCTTCGATGACAAATTGAGCTTTGGTGTTAAAAATCTTCTGTTGGTTGCTTTTTTGATGCTTTTCACTGTTTCAACGCACTTTTATTTCTGACAAAAGTTGGAGATTTAGAACAGAATTGAAGTGCAGTAAAGTTTTAATTGGCATAATATCATTGTATCCCACGCGTTATTAACCCTACTTTTAATACAAATACAACTGATCTCACAGGAATTTTTTGCTACCTGCTGACTCTGCTGTCTCCGACTGTGATACTACTACCGCTTCTAGTACCACGCATTTAAAAGCAAGATGCAGATTTTTCTGGAGCAGTAGACCACTTGACCTTTCTCGTTTAATGCGGGCGTTTCTCGTTCCCCTTTCATATTTAGTCTAACGTTTTTCCATTTCTCAATTCATCAATATATAAGTAACCCCCTATCGCTCATAAATGTAATTGCTTACCAAATTACCATCCGTACGCAATATCCCTATGGCTTTGATAGGGCCTACCTTATAACTTCTTCTAGTGTGAAGAAAACCTCACTTCATTGTAAGAATGAGCATTTTGACGCAATTCGGCGCTTTAACCTAAAATGCGTTTTGGTCTCTCATTTCCTATCTTCGATAAAAGGATAAAAACTCGCACATATTTTTTCGCGAGCTTCTTGCAAACAATGTGATCAATCACAGCAATTGAATGAGACCTATAATTGCAAAACAAAAAAAGTCACTTTTGGGAGCGAAAGCTTTTATGCTTTTGAACGCATGAAGCTTACGTTGACGCTTGCAACAACGTTTTAAAACGTTTTTAGAAGCAATTTTACACTGCTTTCATCATAAAATGGTGTCACCCCAAAATGGTGACACCCGCGGCGGGCCGCCCCCCCTCTAGTGACGCCACAGCACCAGCATATTCAGTAAGTCAAGAATTGAGACTGGTTCTTCAGTAGTTATGGAGTGAAAAGATGTTTACGATTTTTGCTTGTCATGTTCTACAGAATTTAGCTGTCACTACGAAAAAGTCCGGTTACAATAAAATGTCTATTCGTCAATCGGGTAAAGTTTGTACAGTTTCACTTATCGTTGCTGCTCATTGTTTAGTAAACTTGCTGTTAAAGTTTCGAACTTCGCTTACGAGACCAATTACTATCATTAACACCACGTTTTGCATTGTTCTGATTCCAATAAACGGTCAATACTTTTATCTTGATTGTAATGTTTTCAGTTTTCGCTCCTGACCTGTCACTTCTTTTGTTGTCCAACAAAATTTCGATTTCAAAATTAGAAAAAAGTGCTGCTCATCTTCTTGTAGCGTAAAAATTGTGATATTTGTAATTACAATAGTGCAGAATTTGACATTAAAAAACCAAATATTTCAGATCTCAACAGACTTCATAAAAAAGTAGGTCGAAAAGCAGTAGAATCTTTCTTTTGTAAACAATCTGGACTCCCTAACCCAATGATTTCCACTGACTCCAATAGAAGTAGAAGTGGCTTGTTAAGTTGGGATGTCAATGCTGATTTCTACATATCGCTTTTCTGTACGATTTTCGCTCAAACAGAAGTGCATGGTCAAGATTTGGCAATAAAACTCTACTTGGCTCACTTCACCTCCTTCAATAAATCTGCACGAATCCAGCAAATGCAGCAACAATGATATTGAAAAACAAGAGGCTGAAAAACTGTTGCCAAAGTAAAAGGTCTTAATTAAGCTCAGTTGCGAACGCAAACTCACTACATCGTAAGTGTAGCTGTACGTGTTGGTAGAAGATTTTTAGTGGATTTAATAAGCGCTGACCATTGGTATTTTTGAAAAACAAAATTTCTGCCATGCATTCAGCTGTATAAGAAGTTAAGACCTATTTAAGAAGTTAAAGACCTATCATGTCAATGCTACTTTACTATTCAATGGCTTAAATCACCTTAACGTTTCGATGGTAAATCTTTAAAAGTTACATTGCGAATCTGCATGAGAGCTTCCTGTGCGCACATCGTTTGCAAATTCTACTCTTTTTATGAGTAGGATGGTTGCTTTGCTTGAACATATCAGGTGAGATGACATTGGGATACCCAGTGTTCACCTTATGTTATAGGCGTAGATGTATTTAAACAAGTTACAAAAACCAAGACTCAAGTCTAGACTGAAGTTAGAGCCATTCAAATTGCCATTTTGTTTACGAGATCATACTTGTGATCATCCTTTCGATAAACAGGATGACAGTTGATTAGACACCATGTAGTGTCGACACGTTGCTGAAAATTGGTCACTTGCTGTTGTTTCAAAGTTTATCTGTCATGAAAATGTCCAACACGTTAAAGGGTGAGAGTATTCTTTGGCAATGTCTGTGTGTCAAGTGGCATTGGAAAGCTTGAAAAGAGATGGCAGAAAATCTCAATTAGACCTATTTATAAAGTAAGTATTCGTAAAACGCACGACCACCGAAAATTCATGATGTGTTCTTCCGAAACATTGCAAAGTAAGCGAAAATGTCTTTCATAAACTGAAGACATCTGAATCAAAAAATTGCGTAAGCTCACAACTGCTATTTTTTTGTTTTTTTTAGCTTTTATTGACAGTTAACTTTTGTAAGTTAAGCAAGATAATTTGCATAGCAAGTATTTTTCTTGCCAATACGTTTTACAAAAATAGCTGTTACAAAATGCTCCTTTCAAAAAGATTTAAATTTGGGGAGCGGTCATTTGTCAAACGCAATCATGGTGGCATTTCACTTTTGCTTGTTCAACATGTTTTACTCAATAAAAACATTATTAATAGTTGATGTACCTTCAATGATATGCGCTTGCCAAGATTTTTGTACATTACAGTAGCATAAGTAATGCAGCAATGTGACGTTATGCAATTTCAATGAGTTTTTGAATATTTGCAGCTAAAAAGGTTATTATTATTAATATTGTAATAACTGGCTTTTTTTCTGGACTTTGTACTTTTGGCATCGCAGATTTTGTTTTTTCAATAGCTGTATTTTGCAGAAGATTTGTACAGATTCGGTCTTGCTGAGACCCACGTTACGTTGTTGAGGTATTTTGCTAAATTACGGAAATTCGTGAGGCTGAAAATTGACTTTATTTGCAGAATCGGAAGGATTCCATGGAAATGTTGTGGAAATTATGTTGCATTCTTTATGCATTTGATGATTCACTTCGATCCTGGTAAAATCTTTTAAAATAAAGTATTTTAAGTTATGGTCCGTGTAAAATATCTTTGACAAGATCCTCACTTAAGCCTAATGATATAATAGCACGAGATTTTCTATTGTGAGAAGCCTATATTAGTAAAACTTTGTGTTGATGTTTGATATTATTCTAGATTGCTTAGTTCAAAAAAACTTTCGCTATACTACATCGAAAATGCGTTTTGTTATTGTGTTATTATGAGCTTTATTTTAAAAGTATTAAAACTGCTCGAAGTTACTTCCGTAGCACTTTTGAAGTTAGGGGTATGTTTAATTATATCCGTTGGCCTTAGACTTTACATAAATGTAGCAAGTGTTTTGACAATTTGTTGAAGTGATTTTACCTTTAATTCAATGGTAACAAAAGGTAGTAACATCACTTTTGGCTTTTCCTCAAAATTTTCTTACCAAAAATGATTGGCTATTATGTAATGAACATAATCGTACTAACCATTAAAAATTATGCCTCAGAGTAAGGCCAAACAACAAAGCAGTATGATTGTGTGACTTAGTTTTTTTGATTGAGGCTTCTATCATGCATGCCTCGATAAAATTGCTGTCCGCCAAACTCTTTTCTCTTTCAGAATTCGGGAAAGGGGGCGAGGTTTTGTGATAACGTCATCATTGCGAATCAGTAATGTATCATTTGTGTTGTGGCCGTACCTCTCGCATGCACTGACTATGCGAAGACTTTAACCCTATGCATTTACAAAACAAAGCATATTTAATATTCCATTTATTTTTTAATGTATTTGACAGACAAACAGTATGCTCATAACGACATACCAGTGTGTAACGTTTAGTGCATTCAAATAATCTATCATTAACATTTATCTGCTGTCTTATATCAGTTCGCTCAGTCGCAAATTTTATTGTCTGGAGTAAGCTATGCAATGTCCGTGTTTCTGCATTTCAGCAACCTTCATTGCCAAGGAGGCAAGTTGTATTTACTGATCGTGCTGCAATAGCAAATGATGCAATTGCTAGATGAAAGTTTTCGTGCATTTTTTGATGCCGAACTACTTTCATGAGATTCGAAAGGTTGCAACGGCGCACGCCATACGTTATATAACATGAATAATTTTTTATCATTCTTTCTTGTCTCAAAAATCTACCAATTAAAGACAAAGCTACTTGCATCTTATTTGGGGTTGATTTGTGACCTGAAGGCTGATCAATCACCATAAACCATCGAAAACCTGTTGAAAACTATATAAAGTAACATTTCTCCGAAAAGCTTGATTACGTTCTTTACTTTTTGAGGATTACGTGCTTGTCATTGCAAACTTTAGCTATATACAGGTAGCCGTTCATACAATTTATATTCATTGCTTAATTATACACATCGTCTATACGCCTGGCCATTTTATTGGAGTGATTTTATTTTACTGGTAATATCAGTAAATAACGATATTTTCAAATTAAATTAAACTGAATATTCATCTGTGCAAAAGAAGACTGCGAGGCGAGTTTACGCTGTTCGATTTAGCGTGCACCAAAAGTTGCGATCGGTTTCAATCGTGAATTTACTAGTCAAAATTAGATTTGTTTTCAGTAAACATGGCCTGATTGACACCCTTGTTTACTGAAAGCAAACCTAGTTTTTTTAATTTCGTAAATTGCTCTATGCAGCCTCGCTCTCGTCGACCTGTAGAGTATTTTTCTTGCGTAAATTTTATTGCATAAATTACGGAGAGAGCGGTTTTTGGTAAAAGGCTGTTTTAGTACTACTGATTTCACCTGTTTAAATGCACTATCATAAGCAATTCTATTTTTAAAGTTTTGAAGCTTCAGCATAAAAAATAGCAATTTCGTTTGACAACCAGAAGACAAAAATTTTTGCGGAGTAGCAAGCTCGGAAGAAAATGTTAAAAACATCAAAACGCTTATGCTTCACCGAAAAACTAAACGATAGAATATGAATGCCTTCATAATATTTACCCAAAATAGTGATTTACCCAAACATGCATATCTTGCGAATCATGCAAGAAGAAAATACCATGAGCTCGTAGGTTGAAAGGAAACGATTCTTCCGCTTTCCGTTGCTGGTTTGCACTTACATGTCACGGTGGAGACTATTTTTGTGATACTTGTATCCGATAACCATAGCGTAAGTTACATCCAGGTCAGCTATTATTTAAATGGAAAAAGCATTTACGGTGAGGTTTTGCTTTAAGCTAGAAGATTAACAAGTGTTTTAACTTTTACTACGAAACCAATTAGGCTAATTTTTTTAATCCTTTTAATAAGCTTATTTCCTAAGTTTGAAAAGTGCGCAAAACGATTTTTCCAGCTTGTTAACTGGTGGTTTGTTGTCCTGGGTAACCAGCAGTTGCTTGATAACATCCATTAAGGTACTGCAGAGACAATTTTTCAATTTAATTGTTTGGATAGCTAATTTTTGTTTTGCTTGCTTGAAAATTCGCTTTTATTAATTGGCTGTGCAGTAACGACTTAATTATCTAATTACTTTTTGCTTTGACGTCAAAAACGGATGTTAGTTTCCTATTCAAAGGCACGCGATTAAGTTCCTAACTTTCACCTAACCTTGCTCGATGGTTGTTCTTGAAATGTGTTTCTTGACCAGCGAGCAAACTTGCCTCCTTATCTGGCCATTTTTCGCCAATTTTTTTTTATTTTGTGTATCATTTTGCTACTTACTATACAAGACCATTAGTGCGATTCAAGGTTGCGCAATATGTAATTTAGCTAGTATGTAAGAGTTGCATTTTAGCCGGAACATTTGGTTCTCTGCTGCAATGCAAAGTTGCATCACGCTTAAGCGCATAAACATAAGTCAAAATTTGTAAAGCGATTGGCGACGCATTAACAACGTTGCAGGCACGTGAATTACGTAAAGCTTAATTGAAAGTACAAGACCATGCTCGGATAATCATGGAAAACAGTGTTGCGTGTAATCATTCGAACTAGTGCTGTGGACCAAAAAAGAAATTCGCAGTGTGAACATTCGATCTTAGATAGTGACTTTTTTAAAAGTCCTAAATTACGACTTATATTGAATAAATCACCATTTACCCTGTAGAACTCAAATGTCCTTGCTTCAATTACATTGCAACCAATTGAACAATGTACCGGTTTTAATGTCAGTATTTGTGCATTGTGTCGAGTAGGCAGCATTTTTGTTGGTATTGAAGGATAAATTTGAAAGTTTGTATAGGCTACGTATTGTTTTGTTCTTGAGTAGTGAGTGTATGCCATGCATCAACCAGTAACAGTTATTTCTTTGACAAAACGTCGTCCTACCTGGCCTGCTGAATGGGAAATCAGAACGACTTCCACGTGTTGGGTCGGAGGATAGACGATCCTCCATCACCTACAATTGCAAGAGCAAATCCAGCCATGGTTACCATTGAGCGAGACAGCTCTGTTTCGGGCTATTAGCCCTCATCAGCCGCCCTCCGACTTTAGGTACATTCATCCTTCAGAATGCTTGACCTTGATCAGCCAAACACCCTTCCGTTTTGTCTTACTGTTGTACCTTGGCCACATGGAAATTTAACCTGAGTGGTTATCCAACATGTTGTTAGGTATCACAAAGGTTAAATTCTTTGGGATGTTTAAATGCGAAGGGGTGTTTGGCTAATCAAGGTCAAGCATTCTAATGGATGAGTGTACATTAAGCCTGATGGCGATTGATGAGAGCTAATAGTCCGAAACAGCGCTTTCTCGCTCTATTGTTACTTCATTGATTTGTTCATATGAACACTTTTGAAGAAATTAGCTTAGTTAACACGAGTAGTTGGAGGTCTATACACATTGATTCTACACATGCGTAACTGCACATTGCCAAACCTATGCTTAAGGTTCTTACGTAAAAACTATTTCAAGCATCGCCTCGTGCCTTTTCTACGCACATTGTGCGTGTGGGTTACTTGCGATACCTCATACTTCCATCTTACGTTGCTATCGCTTTAATGCAACTTTGCCTTAATTATCACTATCTTTCTGAGTTAATGAAACCATAAAGTCTACTGTCACCACCGCGTTTTACAAACTTCAAGCTCATACTACATCATTTTCAACATCAACTAGAAACATCATCGACGTTCGGAAGGTTATTGAATTGGTTGACGACTTTTGGATGATCATGTTAGGAGGTCGTATGCGCTTAATTCATGATAAAGTTAGCGCTAGAGACAGTCGTTCTGGTTTTTTCAGTGATTGATAAATGGGTAGAAAGTTTGGGGTCATAAGAATTCATAACATTTAATTCAAATTGCCAGATAAACATACAAAACATTTCTTTTATCTTTTTGCCAGTTTAATCGATTTAAGAGTGAAAAGCTATTATAAGAATGATATCTGTTATTCGAAAAATTATGGCTGACGTCTGTTTTTGCTAGAGCAGCTAGAACATTGTAGGTAGTTGGGCTTGGTTAAAAGTTGAAACTCTTCTTCCATTTTCATTAGAGACAAATCATAAAAAATTGCAAGCATTTCCAGCATAGACTACTATATTTTCAGAATATCGGTGCAATTGTGTTTAGCGTGATCTTAAAAAAAGCTTGCCACTGTATTACAATAAAAAGCTTTGGTGATCACAATTTTTTGCAATGTTGCATACGGTACAATGCAGTCAATAATCATATTTGTGGTATAATTCGTGAAGCCTACCTTTTCCACATTCAGAGATAATTGAGTTTCATTTAAGCAATGAGCATTAAGGTGCGATCACAGTGACTGAAACGTATCAATGTTTAGGAGACATTTTTTGCTTGTTCTATTGTTTCATCATCACGCAACAAACTGTTGCAATAATAGGACTAACAAAAAAGCCTCAAAGACATTGAGAAGTTTCAGTCAGTGTGGTTGCGCCTTTATAAAATTAATTGGTTCACGATTGGAAGTTTTTAGCGGATGTAAAAATTTTTTCTTCAAAACTGTTTTGATGATAGTCTTTTTTACGGCGTCAATATCCATCTGTTATCGGGGAGAGTCTACAAATATCGATTGCATATTTGATGGTAACTAGCGTAAAGCACAATTTATGTTTATTTAGATAGTTAATAACATTGACAATGTAATTGTTTACTGCGGCATATCAAACCAAGTATTTGAACAATATGCTATTAACTATTTTGATTCCCACGTCTTTCTCTTTGAAGCCTGGTCAAACTGCTTGAAAAAATTTAAAACATGCAAGCATTTAAATTGTAGAAATCATTTTTACCTTCAAAAGTTTTGGAATAGATGGCTCGTAATTATGAGTAAGAGATATTGGATTAAACAAATGCAAAAAATTTCAATCGTCTGAGACCAAAATCGTTTTCTTTGGACATGACGAAAAGACGTGAGGGCATAAATAAGCGGAGCAAAGAGGATAAAGGAAGAGTTATAAATGAGTGATAGGCCAACCATTCGAGATTAACGTAGCCAAAGATAGCATCCAGAAAGTAGTAGTTGAAAGTGGTTAGCAATGCGTAATTTCTGAACCGATTAATCGAATATCTACATCCCATAATCATTAACTTTTCAACAAACTCGTAATGCTATGTGACGTGGTATTTGATCGAGTCACGACTGTGCAAAAGTAGCGGCATTGTGGACACGTTTGCAGACTCGATCCTTCTATTTTCAACTCTTGTTAAGAGTACTAATTGAAGCTGACCTAGCTCGTTTGCTCAACGCAAGGGATCACTTCGTTTTGGATTTTTACGTTATTGTTATATTGAAATTACTTTTGACAAATACAAAAGTTCCAAAACTTGATTACCTGATGAATGACACTGAAGAGGATGTAACTTTATAAAAAATATTGCATAAAATACTTCCCATTTTGCACTCTGCGCAGCGGTGTTCATGTAGCAGAGAATGGAATTACGGAAATTTACTTTTACAAATTTTTGGTTAACCCTTCGTGATTGGGCAGCAAAATTATCTCTTCACATTGAAATGTTTTGACATTTAATTCATGATAACACTCCCGATTATACAACATGAATAAACCACCTTGTTAACTTCCAAATTGTTTTAAAAAAGATTAATTTGAAAAAACGAATGCAAATCTTAAACTGAAAACTTTGAAATAATTCGTAATTTGCCTTTTTAAAGAAAATTTCCAGTCGTTTCGATTTTCTACTTATTGACCTTTGTAAAAAGTCCGACTTCATGTTACTGATTGAAAAAGTGTCTCTGATTTCATTTTCTGAATTGACTTATTAAGTGTATGATTAATTAATGAGCTATTTTTATTATTGATTTATTGCCCTCAATGTGATACATTTATTTCTTTCTTGAACTTCCTTTTTAACAACGTGACGAGAACCACGTTAAAAAAAACTTGGCAGATTTTTGATTTTCTTTGTATGTTTTTGTTTTACAATGCTTTACAGCGTTTCCCGTTCGGAGACTCTGCAGAAGTCGGCTGTAAGTTTCTAAAACTGAGTTCGTACATGTTCCAGCTTCTCTGTGAGCACTCAAATTACGTTGGTGATATAAATTAGGGTGAAGGGTTGTTTATAGAGTACTTACTCAGTGAAGATTATATAGCTGAACGTAAAAACAATTGCGTAGTCAGAATGCTATGCGTAAAATAAGCTTACATTGGAAAGCACGCATTGAAATTAAAACCAAACTTTTAGTTTATTTGATGAAATTTCTTCCCGATAAAAAGATTTTTAAGTAAATTTATAAAATCAAAAGCAAGTCCCATTTAGTTTTAGTTTGAACTTTAAATGCGTATTAGTAAAACTTATGCACTCAAAATAGGTTGGCAAAAATATCTATCGTCCGTCAAAAATTAAAAACAGCTTATTAAACCAGTTTCTGTTGTTTTTGACGTTATTTGGGGAATTTTTTCGCTGTAGCAATACTCAAATTGTTATTACAAAAAATGTTAAAAGATGAGGTGATGTACGCATCTTACGCAATGTATTTTAAAACGGGTTTAGGCCTAAATGTCGTTACGGTTCAATGAAAATCTTTGTTCAAGTGCCAATTGTACAACAACTGCATTGTAATATAAGCTTAGGAAGACATAATCAAGAAGTAAGACAAATGTGAAAGTCTTGAACTTTCTTTAATTCGTCATGCAAACAGGCTGCACTTGTTGCGTACGTATATCAAAATATCAAATCTTCATTTTACTTGACATATTACAACGAAGCGTGAAGTGAGTTGCGGGTCCATCTCCACAGCTTATGACGCTTGGTCAACACAGCTCCGAAAAAGCATTGCAGCGGTGGCGAGCCGTTGGCGACACTGTATCCGATTTCCGGTCAGACCTGAGGCCCGGTCAGACCTGAGACCTTGCGCGCTGATGGCGATATCCTAAACCCTACGCATGTATCACGTTATGTTGCTATTTTGGTTTTGTTCGATTGATATTTTTCGGGTCCTTGTAATGGGTAAAAAACTGGATCAGTTATTCCAAAAAAAGCTGAATGGAGTTTGGAAATTGAACCTGGCGCCTCTGTGTCTCTCAATGTGAAGATCGTCACCGTCAGTGTATGAAATTGGAAGAGTCGAGTGACAAGCGTAAAACCTGCAAATAGGTCGCTGCGGTTTTGTTTGATCACCTTTCGGTCATCGTCAATCGCGGGTTTCGAACTACTTAAACATCATTGTATTGGTTGCCATTAGTCTTGAAACTACGAATGTCAAGTGCAGCGTTTAGTGACCATCGTAGATTATGCAACGTATGCAGTGAACTGCTGATAATTTGTTTCTAAACCTACGCTCCATCAATTTGGGAAACTTTTCTTATTTTTAACGCCGTTGACCTTCAGCGAAATTAGTAAAAAATGCAAACCGGTGCCTTGCATCTTTTGGTACTTTGGGGATTATTGTCAAAAATATAGACTCCATATAAAGCAAGTTTAAAAAAGAAAAGTTGTCTCAAAATCACAAAATTTGGTCTTAAACTTAGTTTTGAGAAGAACTATTGTTTTAAGAAATTGCAAAACCAAATTAATGCAACAATAAATGGAGTTGACAAAAACTTGGTCAAGTATAAGCGTTGCTTAAAAAATGTAATCAATTTTATCATGCAATGTACATCTGGTACATATTTTTTTCGCTGTTCTCAAACATTTTTTTGGTACATAATAAACTTGTTATCAGTACGGGCTGAGAATTTGGTGCGTACTAATGATATGGGCAGAGGGGGGGTGTGGGGGATGCATCCCCCCTCACCAGCCATTTTCAACAATGTTTTGGATGAATAAAATTTTTCCATAATTTCGAACCTCTTTAAAACAACATGCCTGAGTCGCCTTAACCACGCATAATTGAAACTGTGCAAAAAAACGCATCATATTTGGTGAAGCGCTCAAAATTGGAAACCAAAAATATAAACAAAATTTTCCTGAAAATTGTTCAAAAAGCACTAAAACGGCCATTACAGTATGCAAATTTTCAAAACTTTTCTGGGGGAGCATGCCCGCGGACCCCCTAGAATCGTTTTTGTTACTTAAGTTGCTTAAAATTAACTTGTTCGGAAAAAAAAACGCTGGAAAAAGTGACGAAATTTGGTGCCCTCTGCCTGAAAAAACTTCTGAATACGCCCCTGACATGAACGCATTTTCAAAAGGCTTATTTACGCCTGTTTCCGGGTCTAAACGTCTTTGTATTTAGTTAACATGCAACTTAATTCAAAATTGCATACCCCCACCAAAACTTTCTAAATTCGCTCTTGGATATGGGCCGAAGCAAACACATTGCCTGGCTGTAGTAGACTATTATATCGTGCTAAATTGTTCGTCTACAGCAGTGGTCTTCAACATTTTTTGTACAATCGTCCCTTTTTTGGAAAGTGTGGGTCCAAATTGTCTCCGTAAAGCAATGATGACGTAACACTACAGGGTCAGTTCTTGCTACGAAAAACTGCATCGGAAAAGTCTTTTTCGTGTTGCCATTTTTTTGTAGAAAAATTATTTTTTTCCGAAAGAAAAAGTATCGTCGATATTTGTTTACATAAGGGAAAAATGTTGCTTACTTAAAAAAAAATAAGGAGATGACAAACTGGGTAGGCTACAGCCTTTTTTGCTTTCACTACGAGCCGTCCTGTTGTTGCCTTATTATACGCCTAACTTTTTAGGTGTGGAAAACAAAACTAATGTCGTTCACTTACTGGCATTATTCTTGAAAGTTTTTTGTTTTGAAACTTCGACACCGTACTTTCTCCTAGCCTATTTTATCATCTCTCCAAGCCTAAACAACTAAAGGTGCAATCACACGAACTGAGACGCTGAGACCTTTGAAACATTGAGCAGATTTATCTTATTGTGTTTATGTCATGACATCCGCAAGAAGTCATTAAGACGTAATGTCATAATAGAAGTTCAACAGGTGCGGTAAAGCATTCATGCGCATTGCGGAGAAATTCCTGTGCTTACGGATATGTCGTTGAGGAATTTTTTCATAAAATTTCGTTAACTGCAATACATTTGTAAAAGCTTTTAAAATGATCATTAAATTTGTGGCTCATAAATTTAAGTTTATTTCTATTCAAAAATCAATTGTTAACAACATTGGTAATTCTAAAATCGCCCCCAATTTCGAGAATTGGTACAATTGCCTCTCTGATGGCAAAAATTGCTCCCGGTGGAACGATATCACCCTCGTTGAAGAGCCATGGTCTATAGCGTAGGCCTATTATATTACACCTTCGAAGTGAGAGCAGCAAAATATAAAAATGCGATTTAAAATAAAGTCATACAACATTGAATATGAATGTAGCAGCAAAATTGTTATGAGTTCGGGTAATTTTCACTTATATTATCACAGTTGAAACTTAAAGCTCAGGAATTACCCTTTTTTATAATTGACGTCATTATATAAACAATAAACATACCGTTCAGTTTCCGTTTTTTATGAGTTCAAACATACTTTAAACATCGGCTATTACTTAGGCTTACGGGAATTTTTTATTGTATAGGTATAGGTGCGTTTATTCAGCACAACATACTTTAAATAGCAAAAGTGTTTGATAATAAGTTGCTTTACGTACTGATTATTATGTGATTGCACAAGCGTCTATAAACTTACGTCGCGCCCTTCGCTGAGACTGCAGAAAACGTGGTTTATGATGTCAATTGTTCTTGCTGGCTTATGTCTTTGGACCACCACCGGAGTGCAGCGGTAATCTAGAAAATTTATGCCTCAAGTTGGAGCACTAGCGAGGTTGACGTTCGTTTATTTCACATTGCGATTGTGGGTTGTGCAGAGTGAGAATTCTACGTGGCGACCTTTGCGAGTCTGCTCAAAGTAGCCAAATCGACAATCTTCACCCAAAAAATCAAGCAAAACTCCGAACCCCAAATTCATACGTGTACACATCACTTTTAGCGAAGGTTGTGAAACAACTAATCATGGTTTATATAGGTTAACAAATATTGCTGTTTGTGTGAAATCTCATCAACCGAAAACAGCGACTTTTTATCATTTTGACAATATTTAAAATTATTTTTTTGTGATGGAATGCTTGGTTGAAACTCAGGTTTGTTAAAATGACTAAAAATGCAGGAGAAACTGTCGATTATCTTAAAATTATCTTAGATTGTTGATGCAGTCATTTCGAAAACCAAATGAAAAAATTTTGAGTGTAAACAACCTACACAGAAATAGGATAGCGCTACAATTTCGTTGCATTTTTGGTTGTGTTTCTGCTCTTAAGTAGATGTTCTATGAGTTGTGAAAACTGAATGTTTGAATACAAAAGCAAAAGCACGTGATTTGGTCTGTTTTTACGACTAAACCGCAAGCGTACCACGCTATTTTTAGACGGGAACGTATTCAAAACAAAACCTATGTTAACAAAACGTAGTATTTGCGTGCCTACGTAAATTTGTACGGTGACTCACCGAAAATAAGCAGTACAACAGAAAAGCAAAAATATTTTATACGTATGACGCTCCGTGAGTGCAAAAGTTCTGCATCTTGTTCATCTTTTCTTATTTAGCCTAATAACTTAAAATCTCACCGCCTACAGCTGTTAGGAAGTTGCAGAGCACGCCCAGGAGAAATATTGTTTTTTATTGTAAAATAAAGTTGCATACAATGCACATCCTTTCTTGCACTTCCGGGGCATCAACATTGTTTTTGATTACTCAGAGTTACGTTATATTCAAGGTCGCAACCCGATTGTGCTATGAAACTTCTGACCTTCCAACTCTGTTTCTCCACACTGAAATACTAATACTTTTTGAAGTGATTTTGATTCATCAAAAGCAAATATATAATTATATATATGCAAATCACTAACCAGGAAAGTTCGTGAGAAAACCATTTTTTGGTCAACAACTCTGACAGCTTTTTAGGAGAATTTTCAAAAAAATAAAAAAATTGTCATTGCAGCCTGGCCATTATTGCTCCAATAATTGTATCACTATCCTGTGCGTATCATCGTGTAACCAAAGTTAATTCTATCAATTTGTATATCCATGAATGACCTTATGAAAAATTCAATTAGCCCTATATCAAATTAAATTATCAACACACCGAGGAATCAGTAAATCAAAAACACAGAACTCGCTAAATACACAGCATGCTGCGTATGAAGAATTTAGAGAATACAGTTTGCTCGAAATTCGGCAGCATAAAAAAATAAAAAGGGATGAATAAATTTGAACGAAAAAAATGGTTTGATGCTTTATTAACGAAAAACTCCATTGAAGAATTGACGTTTTGTTCAGTCAATTTAGGTAGTCGGATAAGTTATATGCTAAAGCGACAACTTCTAACGGAGCACATTGGAAGGGGTTTTTACAATTTGTTGTAAAAAGCACCATAATTGAAATTTGCTTGAATTTATGAGAAAACAAGATGAAACAAAATGCTTTGTAATTTGTTGAAACCAAACAACATTTTTCATGCTTGGATTACTACATAGAAAAAATTGACAAAAGCCTACAAGGGGATTTTGATTTTCTCCATTTTTTCATTCAGAAGTTGCTAATAAATACCTAAACTTTAGGCGCTGCTTTTGATGAGTATGCTTTGTCCTGCAAGCTGCATGTGTGCAAACTTTTTTATACTCGCAGGAAAACAGGTATGCCCATATCTTATCTAAATTAATGGCCACCCGATTTCGATTGGAGTATGTTTTAGGTCATTATCGGTCATGATTTGGCCATTATATTTTTTTATCACCATGAGTTTATTTTTTGATGAATTTTGATTTCGTAGCCAATTATCGATTTAACGCGTTATTTATACTTCTTTTTTTTTTAGTTGTTATTACTGTTCCGCATGAGCGCGCAAAGTTTTTCTCTAAACTAGGCATTCGATATACAATTTTTGTAAACAAACAACAGCAAAAGAGGTGCTCCGATGGAATTTTATTCATATTTATAACCATTCAAAGAAAAACCGATCACCAATTATTGCAAATAAAAAAAAACAACAGGCTGATTCGCCGTAACGTCCCCCCTGAGGAGCCTCACGGCGAAGCAGCCTGTTAGTTTTTTTTTAATTTGCAATAATTGGTGATCAATTCTTCTGTGTTTATGCTCTGGCGTGTACCATTGAGCTCTCTGTTTGGCGTAACGGTCAAACCACGTTTATAACCATTCAAATCAATTCAATTCTGGCTATTTCTAGATCTACTTGAATTACAGTATGCTGTAAAAGTAGTAGTAGTAGGGCCTACTGCTGCTGTACGTGATTTTTTTCCTGTGAATGTAGTACTTTTTTTGGTTAATGTTTAGTATTTTACAGTATGTTTCGTTGATATGTATTTTTTCGCTATTAGTTTTTGTCGCTCATTTTAGTGCATTTTTAATAAGGTATGAACATCCTACTTCGTTATCTACCTGGACTATTCTTTTTTGATTTGTAGGCTTAGTAGGCTATATTTTTAGTTGACTACCTAAAGGTAAAGATATGGGACAGCGGGTGCAAGTACACATTGTTAAGGTCACTCTCCATTGGAGGCCCATTACAATTATCAACCACGAATGATTGAACGCTGTTAAGGGACATACATGACAAACTACACCTACGCAAAACCCTTCGCACTTCCGCTAGTGCCGAGCGCCTGGCGCGAAAGCTACCTAAGTCGCTAATAAAAACTCAATAACTCAACACTGCCTCCTAGCGACTGGTCTTCGTTTGCCAAAAGTAAATTTAAATCACGCCGGGGTCACCAAGTGCAACCGTCAGTGGGCGCGATCTGACTCCAAAAATTAGAAAGACCGCACTTCGTTCCATGCGGTAATGAGGTGCGGTACAGCAGCAACACAGTTATCAGATTACGGAGAATAGTGTTGCGGTGTAATGATAACTCTCGATACTATACCGCTTTTGATCATCCCCCATAAAATTCAATACAAATTAAATAGGAAATAAAATTTACTATGCCACCCCTTACACTAGCTGCAATTGATATTGTACTCACAGCCTTGTTGCATGACAATGTTGCCTACAATGCAAAAGTGTACAAAAACAAAGCGTGGCATTCTGGCATCCTAATTGATGCGGCAGAGAAGCGAAAAATTTAGTGTGATGGAAAATGAAATGCATGAGAACATGCGACAGCCGACGATTCTTCAGAGTTTTGGCCTGAGTTACATGACTTGGGAATACATTACGTGTATTGTTCATCTGTTCAAAGTTTACATATATTGTAGTCGTTTATCCTTTTGTTCGTTGTGTTTATTGTTTCGTCAATGCTACAGCAAGCTCTTGTTCAGAGCCGGCGGCCTAGCAGTCGAGGTATAGGGGGGCCAGACGTTTATCAGGGGTTCCAAAGTTTGAAATTAAGAACAAAAGCCGCTGTTTTCAAAAGAGTAAGCTTGTTGATTGGGGGGGACCAAGCATGTCGATTGGGGGCCAGGCCCCCCTTAGCGCCGGCCCTGCTCTTGTTACTATGCCACTTTACCTCAGTTCTAATGGGTGGCATAATATCGAGATTTGACTGTATGCCCTAATTACAAGCGCGCTCCGCATTATTAATGACAACCGATATAGTGGGTTGAAATTGGCTGTGACCTATCAAATTTCGAGAATTATTATAGACCTCGTTTTTTCCGGATTTAACAAGCAAAGTTTCCGGCTATACAAACTTTGTAATCGATATTTGGTGAAGTAGCTGAGAACAGTGGCGTAGCCAACGGGGGGTTGGGGGTTACAACTCCCCCATTGAGCTTCAAATGACGTCATACATACTTTTTCTGATATTTATTTCGAAGTGCTTGATACTTTGTGATTGATAATCTGGTTTTGTAATTGTCATAATAACAAGAATTACGTAGCGTTGTTTCCTGAAATTTGTCCTTTGCCGTTATGTTTAAGAAGCAATGACACAATTTTATTAGCAGGGCAGTGCCGCTCCTATAACCTACACGAAATTGCCCTCAGCCCCTCAGACCTTTCTTAGAAAAAAGGCTAACGATTTTAAGCAAAAATGATCTACGTACTGTAGCTAAAAAAAAAAAAAAAACAAATCGTTAACATTTAAATATTGTTTTACCGGTTCCACCAGAAAGTATTCCTTTGACTTCCTTACAACAATCGTGCCTTCGGTATATTTAGTTTAAAACATAGGAGGGGATGTGGGGTATGCATTCCACTACCAGCCATTTTTAACAATGTTTTGGATGAATAAAATTTTTCCATGACTTTGAACCTCTTCATAACAATATGCCGTAGTCGCCTTAACCACGCATAATCGAAACTGTACGAACAAAATGCATCATTGGTGAAAAACTCAAAGATAGAGGCCAAAAATGTGACCAACTTTCCCCAAAAATTGTTTAAAAAGCACTAAAATGGCCATCACAGTATGCAAATTTTCAAAACTTTTCCGGGGGAGCATGCCCTCGGACCACCCTAGAGTTGTTTTTGGTACTTAAGTTGCTTAAAATTAACTCTTCCGGAAAAACTGCGCTTGAATAAATGACGAAAATTGGTGCCCTCTGCCTGAAAAAAATTCTGAATACGCCCCTGACATGAACGCATTTTCAAAAGGCTTATTTACGCTCGATTCCGGGTCTAAACGTCTTTGTATTTAGTTAACATTTAACCTAATTCAAAATTACACCCCCCCCCACCAAAACTTTCTAGATCATTCTGCTCCTGTGTACAACGTATGGTCAAATGTGACGTCATTCTCAAAACCTTTCCCATTGCGAAATCCTGGCTACGCTAGTGGCTGAGAGACTCTTAGGCCTAATACTTTGACCAGTTTACGGAAGCTAGTAGTAGCCTAATAGGCTATGCTATAGGCCTGCACTATATCTTTACAACTCGCCAGCTGCTTCGTGAATTTAATCTCATTAGCATAACTGAGTTCACTTTTGATATTGAACATGTGACTATGTCAACAAGGCAACAACTGCCGATGATTATGTGATTCGAGTTTGCAGCAGTAGGATCGGTATCCACCAGACTATCATTTCGCTTTTTCGAATCTCTCATTGCTTGTAGGGGAATGCCACTCAGCCGTAGGACAGCATTTCATAATAACTTGTAATTAAATGAGAACAAAAATATGATGACGTCACAAAACTTGGTCATATTACTTCTTGAGCTTGGGTTCCGGCTGGGAAAAAATTGCCAATGCATCTCTGAAGAAAAGCGACATATTTGGGATTAATTAAAAAATCAAAAAATTTTTAGCAGCAAATTGTGGTCCCTCTTTAATACTTTTTCTAAAAGACGAATGCGAAAATCGTAATTCCTGCATATCTTGAGTTACAGTTTTGACAGCACCTCAGTTTGGACAATTGTAGGCCTGCGGAATGCAGTTACGAACATCAAGATTGGTGACATTGCATATATATGTTGGACTTGGATGTAGCAGCCTATGCGCTTGAAAACAATCGCAAGTTTATTTTAGAGCAGAAGTATATCGAAAGGCCAGGCTTTCAACGAACCAAGTGATAGCCAAACCATTGCTTAAAAATGTTAGTTAATGAAATTCACGGCGCTAAATGCTACTAATCGCGTTTATTTCAATTACTGCTGTGGTTTACTTTTCGTTTTTTCAGTGGCTACTTTACTGATAAATAAACAGTGTTAAGTTATTCTGGTTAGGCTGCCTTGTCAACCGCGAAGCGGAGAACAAATATTTTTATTTACGTTTTTATCCTATTTCGAGAAAGTGACGGAGGCGCTATAACTAGCTCGCATAAGATTTGCCGGCCATCTGGGGGAATCGCGTTAAATGCTTTTCTCAACAGCACTAAGGTGCACTTGCCGGCTTGCTCCACACTGTCTCTTGGCGTCAATGTCGTCAAGCAAGAGAGCTGTGAGTACTGATTGTAAAGTCTTTGCGTGCTTTCACCCGCCAGGGTATCGAATTCGAGTTTGCTTCCCAGACACAGACTCTCTCTCTACCTGGCCATTTAATGGGCTCGCATATTGAAAATGAACATGGCTGCGCACGTTCACGTTACAATCAAACATATTTTCTGGAGCGAGATAGGCCCAATCTTGGTTTGTTGCGTAAATAGGGGGCAAGTCCCCCTTTCCAATTGAAAAAGTTCGTTGTTCTCGTTACTTACTTTGCTTGCTTAAATTGCTTTCCACGCAATATGATTTTGTGTTGATGGCTGTACGCGGGAGTTCCTATGCGCGCGGCCCCTCGCAGGCCTTCTCCGATATATATTAGAAGCCTGCGTCGCTCAGATACTGCCAGAAAAATCGCACCTTAATGTGGAAAAACTTCTTCGTGCGCCATGCGCTTCCCTCAGAAAGTTTTTCCGTACGCCCTTGGCTGTACGACTTAACATTTGTGGCACCAACGTTTTCTCAGTAGCCCACAAAAAAGCTTTCAAGAGATCTTGAATTAATTGATATTTATTCGTTGCCATATACACAAACACAGCAAAGAAAATAAAATAACCAACAATGTGGATACGTAAGCAAAATGAAAGGCATCAAGCAGACGGTGACAAGATCGTTAAGATCTACTCATAAATAAATATCTGAGGTTATTTTCAAATTTAATTGAACGGAAAATTCAACAGTAATTGAGGGAGACTGCGAAGTGAGCTTGCGCTCTTCGAGTCAGCAGCCACCCGTTATGTCAAATGCGATCGGCTCCAGCCGTGAATCGAACCCGTCACGTAGGATCTGTCACCTGCGCGCAGGTACCGCTAGGCTATGTCGCTGACCATCTTAGTCAGCAGCCATGCAATACCTCTACCATCGAGTCACGCCTTAAGTTGTTGTCATTCGTGGAACACAGTGACATACGACTTGTTACTTTTAAAACTAACGAAACTACTTATCACAAAATGCGAAATTATGGACAGGTCTCGGCCTACATCAAATAAAACCCCGATGAAAAGGCAGTAAGTCAACGGCCAGCCCATCAAAAACGAGACAACTAAAGCGAAATTATTCATTATTAAAACTTTCTAAGTTAGAAATGAATAGCGAAGATGTGCTTGAACTTTGGTTCCATTATTTTAAAGTTTGGTTCTGCCAAAATAAAAAGCTTGATGAGCTTTTTCTCATATTTTGTAAACTGTACCGCCATAACTACTTCCAGACGCACAAAAAGTTGGTGCATGTAAGCAGCCTCGCGCCGCGTAGACACTGAGAAAAAAGTGAGTTAATAAAGAAACAAATAAGAGAAAGCGAGTTTCATATACGTTCATATCATTCTGCATATGTCATTGGCATAAGGAGCACAAGGACCGCTAGCGGCGCAATTAAGCTACTACTAAAAGCTGCTGGAACACAAAGAGCGCAAGGAACTTTAACCTAACCCTAACTGAACCTAACCATAACCGAACCTAATCCTAACCTAACCCTAACCAAACCTAACCCCAACCAAACCTGACCCTCATCGAATCGAAGCCTAATGTGCTCCTGGCGTTCCCAATTGCGCCGCTAGCGGTCCTTGTGCTCCTGCAGGTGTTAATACTACTCATTTGCGCCGCTAGCTGTCCTTGTGCTCCTGCAGGTTTTAGTAATAGCTCACTTGCGCCCCTAGCAGTCCTTCAATTGTGATCCTCGCGTTCTTAGTGCTCCAGCAGGTTTTAGCAATGCCGCTATGAAAGATACTGGTCTATGCGACACACCAAACAGTTCCAACAGCTGTCAAAATTTTTTTCGAAGTAGCTCAGGCCCAAACAGTGCTTCAAATCAAGAAAAGTGCAGGGTTTCAAGTTGTAGCAGATTTGATCACCATCGTAGAAAGCGTTTCCAAATATGAGCTGGCTATTATTAAAAAAAAGGCTATTAGGCTAGTTAAACCAATGACTAAAAAAATTGTTTATGTTCATTACCGGTATTTTATTTATTAAATATAAAGTATTTTGGTAAAACTACATGAAGGCTCTTGCGCTCACTACTAGATAAATTTCCAAAAAAAATTTTTTTCACTACGAGTCGATAGTGGGCTGCATCCAAACATTAGTCATTTTTCTAAGTGCGTCAAGATTTTCGACTAAAACGCAGCAACAATGTTATTTTTTGCATTTTTCTAATTTTTTTTTTTTCAGGAATGACTGCTGGCTTCCTTCCCTGCTGTCAGTAAAAGGATTAACGAAATTCAATTTTAGTACTTTTGATAAGTAATTGGGAAAAATTAATGGCGCATTGGGTGAAAAAAACTTGTTCACCACGTGCGCCATAATACGATTTTTGAAGTGTGTACCTACGCAAAAATCATTTTTGTTTAAAGCTTCTTAAACTTGACCGATTGTGGAAAATTATTTGTAGGCCTATATACCTTAAGTAAAAAAGGAAGCAATGACAGTGACGTCATGCATGACGTATGTGTGACGTCTGTTTTTTTTAATTGCAGACAATCGAAATTATGACTATAAATATGCCGCGTTTTGTTTTCTTTTTGGCATTAGTTAATGCACTAATTTTATTAATGACAATTAATATACTAAAGACAATTTACATACTAAGTTCAAGTATTAAGGACCATTTTAATAATGTACTAATTATTAATAATCAGCTAAAGGCTTTCTTATCGTCGTGGTAAATGTGTTTTATTCGCAAAATACAATACAATATACCCGTAACAGCTGACTTTGACTATATGGCTGTAATTCTTTGGAGGAGTTGGCAAAGACGCAATGCATAAGCGAATCCATATCATTCGCGAAGAGTTGCAGTTGTAAACGAATTTTGGCTATTTCTTGAATGGTGCATCTTGCAAGTTTCTCTTGCTCAAAAACTACAGAGGTAAGCGTCTTATCTAAGAACGTAAGTTACAACGTGGCTTGAGTGGTAGTTGAACCACTCCCTTACGATTGTGACTGTCAGAAACTGTACCATGTTGCCCAACAGCATATTATGTTTATCGGATAATCTAATGTTATTTTCTGGAGTATGGATTATTAAATTCCATTCTAACCGTAAAAACATGAATTACCAAAAAAATGACGAATACGAAAATTTATTTTAAAAAACTTATAACGGTTAAAAATAAGCACGTACCAAGTCATAAAAAGTAGCCAGAAGCGTTGAATAATAATGGAATGTGAAATTTTCATGCCACAATGTAATCACAGCGAACGATGAAGCATAGGCCCAAGTCTGCAGCAAAAATTACACATAAAAAATATAGTAGCCTAAACATAAAAAATAAAGCAGTAAAGAAACAAAAACAAAATGGAAGCAATCAAGAAACAAGCAGCAATGAAGAAACAAAATATCATAATTAACTTCACTTGGGAAAAGCTAAGGCAAAAATTATTGTACGCATTTTCGCGCTCTGCAAGCTAGGTAGAACTGATTATTTTTTAACCTTCGCAAAGTTTTTGCACACCCATTTTCCTCCGTTTTTCGGAACCATTTGGACTCGACAAAGTACATTCGACGCATTGAATATATCAATGTCTTGTCCAAGATGGGATCCAATGTTTTCGAAAATTCCAGGAGACCCAGATTGCTCTTTTACGGAGCAATCAATCTGCAAGCTTTCAACCGGTCTTCCTGCTTCTACCAAAAATTGCCGCATTACTCTGCCAAAGCAGAAAGTAGAGCAGCTCGCGCTTTTTAGACCGGTACACACAAGTGCACCAGCACCCCTTAAGCTTCTCTTCGGTCGTTGGAGGTGAAATTGATTTCCAGATAGAGGCCAGTTGATCGAGGGAAGACAGCTGCTATTCTTCTTGATCTTCATCTTCACCCTCATCTGTGCTCTCGAGTGCGTCCACCGTTTCGATATCATTCGAGCCAACTGGAAGGCCAGGAAAGCTTGTTCTGGTTCTTTTTAATGGTTCAGTAATATTTTTCAAATAATTTTTGTCACTAATGACGACAGCACCCAAATCAATTTTGTGTCTTCTCCTTATGAATGGGCATAATTTTTGACAGTGATGGAGTACTCGAGTGCTGTACTCGTATTCGAGTACAGCTTTTCTGAGTACTCGTACTCGAAACTTTTAATCTCAAAAAGTACTCGTACTCGAACCTAAAAGCAATCGGACTCGGTCTAAAAATCGGGCGAGTACACGAGTACTTTGATATTTTTTCTCCGAGATGTCACAATCGCGGCTTCATTTAAATAAACGTTGTTGCGATTTCTAGGGTATTCCCCGACCTCTGGACATTTGCTGGCTTATTCCGGCTCCTGTTTTTTCACCAAAATAAGTGATTTAAATGAAAGTGACCCAAGACTTCTGCCGTTTTCAAGAAGAATACAACGTAGCCAAATTTTCGATTTTTTTTTATTGCATAGACTACATTTGATGTTTAGCCTCTATTCTTCATTAAAAGTAAAAATCAAATTTCTATCGCATGTAGTTTTTGAGATATTAGCGAAATGAAATGGAAAAACACAACGTCGTGTTTTATTATTGATTTTAAAGTGTAAAGTTTAACTTCGAAAAATCAAAATGTACTCGGTACTCGTACTCGAGCTTGTAACACTCGTACTCGAAGCCAACCACCAGTACTCGTACTCGAAGATTCTCAAGACAAGTACTCCGTATTCGTACTCGAAGGTTAAGTACTCAACTCCATCACTGATTTTTGATACAAGTGAGCTCTCAAAACTCTCCATCAAGCTGCTTCTGGAAGTTTTGTCTTTAAATGGAGTGGATGAGGTTTGCGGGGGTTGCGGCAGAGTTTTAGGCCGAATGGACCA
The DNA here is from genome assembly GCA_964006365.1 of Trididemnum miniatum. Classification (NCBI taxonomy): domain Eukaryota; kingdom Metazoa; phylum Chordata; class Ascidiacea; order Aplousobranchia; family Didemnidae; genus Trididemnum; species Trididemnum miniatum. The sequence goes on from OZ023239.1 coordinate 5,318,437, forward strand.
AGTAGGGAACCATTCCATTCCTTCCCGGGGTCAGATGATGGCTTGGATCCTAGAAGGGCGAGGACATCCACGTTATCAGCAGCTGCGATGAACATGGTTGGTCAACCGCTGTTTTTTCTTTCTTTGGTGCAGAGCCGGATTAAGGGGGGGGGGGGGGGGCTATAGTCCCGGGGCCCTCCGATCAGTGATAAAAAGTTTGTCAATGGCGTCCTCAAAAAAAGACCCCTTCGGTTTCAAATTTAATCAAATTATGAAAAGTTTAGATGGCCAATAAATCACTTCTGTATGTCATGATGATTTTTTTGAGATTTAAGCAATTGATACCAGTAAGTGGCAGCCCTGCAAAAGTATTAATACAACGCTTCAGCGAAGCATTTTAAGAAGGGGTTATTCTTGTATTCTTTGCACCAATTCTGCTTTACATACCGGTACTGCATATTTTTTTAAAGTTTTTTTGACCATACCTCAGTGGCGCAGTCGGGCGAAGGGGGCCCCCCTTTTTTCCTCGTGAAGATATTCTTTAGAAATGAAGACCTTTTTCCTTGATGATTTGCCTAAATTCGGGTACAGCACCCTCCTAAATTTTCGCTGGCCACGTCGCTGTCATTACTTATCCGGCTTGAAAAGCCGGTATTGGCTATTTTAGTGGTAAGCCGAGGTGGTCCGGTGGATAAGCTATTCCAGGGCCGGCGGTACGCCCCCGAACACTTCGGCCGGGGGGAGCGGCAGGCCTGGTCAGGGGCCCCGCCCTGAACACCGCAGTGTTTTTATTTCTTGGAAATGATTTTAATACGTGTTATGATGCAACATTGATTTGTTTGTGTGCGTGTGTGTAGAAAGGTGCGGACGGGGGGAAGGAGAAGGGGAGTTGAAAAATGTTGGACTCCATTGCGCCGCTCTTGTTTAAAATGGAGGCTACTGTAGGCAAAATCGCTTGTATGTAAACAATTTTTTGATCTGCTGAATGAGCGAAAGCATAATTTTCTTATGTCAAAAATACACATTTTATGAAATATAAATTATAGCAACAATATTAACTTCCTATTTCATGCGCCTTGCTTTGAATGAGAGCCGGCCGTTAGCTCAGTTGCTAAGCGCACGCTATCGGTGCGGGAGGTCTGGGGTTCGATTGTCGGACCGGTCAAATCGGCACAGTGTCGCCAACGGCTCACCACCGCTGTGACGTTTCCTCGGAGCTGTGTAGCCCAGGCGCTAAGTCGCGGAAACGGGTCCCGCCACTCGTTACTCGCTTCGGCGAAATACCGCGAGTATAATATAGATTTTGATTTGATTTTGCATTGAATGAGGTCGTACATGGTAGGTGTTTAGAAGATTGTAGGCTTACTGTGGTTTTTACACAAAAGCATTAGGGTTGTGCGACTCCGCAAGCAAAGTGGATCAAAATTGGTTCGTCAAACGGATCGCTAACAGTTCAAATTTAAGACATATTATGAATATTATGAGTTTAAGTAAGGCCTACTTTAAACTTTATTGTTCTTTTAAGTTCCGGTTATTGCCAAAAGGATTGATGATTTTCTTGAATACTTTTCTACAGCTTTTTCCCATGTCATGTCACATTGTGCTAGGCCGTTTGTCATTTTAATTTATTATTGTGACGCTTAATAGCGCACAAAAAACAGCCAGTAGTTCAAGTGTTACAACGATTTTAGGTTAAACATTTGCTGGTAGTCCGGTAAACCAGGCCCGCAACTAGAAGCAAATGCTTAGGAGGGCGAAAAATATTTTAGGGGGGGCCAAATTACCTCTAGGCCTACCGGTATCATGTATTATATCAACCAATTTTTTGTAGGGGGGGCTCCACCCCCCGCGCCCCCCCTTGGTTGCGGTCCTGCGGTAAACGCTTGCTCTGTGGAACCAGAGGTGTTCTTAAGAATTAGAATTTAATAAAAATGCACCAGTTATATTCTTCACTTATTCTTATTCTTCACGATTCTTCTTCACATATTATTCTTCACAACTCTTCGCGCTCCAGTTATACGCAGGGATTCCATGCCGTCCTTATTTCAAAGATTTGTCCTTATTTTGAGAGTTCACATCTTGGAAATATTAGGTAAAAAACATTCATCTTCCAGGACGAATGATCTTGTCAGGATCACTCATCCCTTCGGATAAATTTTTCCTAAAGAATTTTTTCTTGGAAATATTATTGTCCTGATTTTATGTCCTTAGTTTTGGCTAGCGTCCTTATTTTGTCATATTTGGACTTCATTAACCAAGCTTTGTGTTGTTTGTCCTGCACTGCGTAGTAGGGAACGTTTTGTTGGGGATTTTGTTTATGTGTCTTGCATTATTTTTTGTCTTACCGGCAAAGCTTTATTGTGACATCATAAAAGCAACACAATCTTATTTGGAACACAAAGAAGTAAAGCATAGATGTGGACCTTACAGCGGCCAATCACACCGTATGGCACCCTAAGTCAAAGATAAGCATGAAGCGTTGTTAGCACTTCAGGATGTCAATGTTAGATGGGAAGGTGTTGTATCTTTAGCTCAATAATACCCAGGCAGTTTCATTAATTATTTTTCCAGTCGTTTTTATTTTGGGTTCCAGATCGATGGAATCCTTGGTTATGCGTCAGACGGTCAGCTAGTTTTAGAAGCCAACTTAAATAGGTTTTTATGAGTTATGGTGCTGCCGCTACAACTTAGTATATAGCATACTAGCTTATAGCACAGTGGTTCTTAAACTGGGTTCGACCGAACCCCAGTGGTTCGGTGAGCTGTAGCAGGGGTTCGGCTAAGATCAGAATAAGTTTTTGCAAAAAGGCATACAGTTGTAGTAAATGACTATCTCTGCGTGGAATGATGCATCCCACCACCATACTCTTTCAACGCTGTTTTAGATGAATACAATTTTTTCATAATTTCAAACCTCTTTGATAACAATCATCTTTACGCCTTAAGCACGCATAAATCAAAAATGTGCGAACAAAATGTATCATATTTGGTGAAGGACTTAGAGTTAGAGGCAAAAAAATTAAACAGAATTTGCCATAAAAATTGTTCAAAAAGCGCTAAAATGGCCATTACAGTGTCTAAATTTTTGAAAACTTTTCGGGGAAGCATACCCCCGGACCCCCCTAGAGCCATATTTTTGTTCCTCAATTTGCTTCAAATTAATTTTTCGGAAAAAAATACCCTTAAAAAATGTAAAAATTTTATGCCAACCTCCACCGCCTTAAGAATATTCTGAATACGCCCCTGACGTGAAACATTTTCAAAGAGCTTATGCCCTTTTCCGGTTTAGACGTCTAACGTCTTTGCACTCATTTAACATTCAACCTAATTCAAAACTGCATTCCCCTTCTAAAATTTTCTGCATCCGCTCCTGGTTATAATTAAGGGTTCGATGTATGCTTGCATGACACCTGTTGGGTTCGATACTTCCGACAAGTTTGAAAACCACTGTTATAGCATGTTAAGTTGAATAGGAATGACAAATGCAGCTAAGGTCTCAAAAAAGCCCAGTCTTAATAGGGTTAAGAAAGCCAAAGAGATAAGGCAAATTACGTACGAAAATGTATCAAAATAAGTACGTAGGTTTCAAACCAGGGTACGTAGATGCAAAATCGGACGCAAAGAAAGCTCTGATGCTAACGTCAAAATCAAGTCTACAAAAAATAATAGGGGCCTCCCGAAAAATTAGCCCCGGGGTCCCCCTAGGCCATAATACTTTGGTGTATCCCTGCTTTGGTGTGTCCACACACGTTGCCATCTCCATAAAGTTTAGTTTCTTCCCTTCTTCAACCCACTTGCTATATCGTCGGAGCAATCGTGGGTTGAGGCGATCTCTTTTGTACTTGCTTCTATCGACAGGAAAAATTCCTGTCGACTCGAAACCACTTTTGACATTTTGTGGAGTTGGGCATTCGAACCACATTTTTGCTAGCTCATCGACAAAATCAGCCTAGCTCAAATATCGACGATTGTCTGCTAGACTTGAGCAGTTGCTCAAAAGAGTTGACCAATTTCTTTTGAGCGCCCCAAAGCAAGAGACGTCAAGCGGTTGCAATATATCCGTGACATGCGGAGGGAACTTTATTAAAATTATTTTGTTGTCAATGGCGAAGCGAATCACCTTCGCGGAAGCATGAATAAGGTGTCCATCCAGTAACGATAGGCCTTTGGCTAATTCTTCGGCTAAATTCCTTTAGCCTAGTACAAAATACTTCGCTCGTCATCCAGCCACTTTCGCTGATTCCGTAAAAAAATCCCGGATGTGCTTCTGATCCTAAAATATTGCCTCAAAAAGTTTATGAACTTACGAGCTAAGTTGACATACCGTAAGCAACGGCAATTTCAATCTTGAACTATCGCTGTTATAAAATGTATACCGGTATGCATTGACTAGTCTACGTTTAAGCCTGAAGTAAAGTTCAGGTTATAAGAACTCACCTTTCCAAGATGATTGAAAGTTTTTCCCGGGAAGACAATCAATGGCGGAAAAACATTTCCTGCAGCACTGCAAGATGCCAAAACAGTTGTGTTTTGGCGTCCAGGCCCAGCAATAACTTTATACGACACTTTGCCTCGTGGTCCAACCATTCGGCAACTGGTATTATTATTATTATTAAAGGGCGGTGGTGCCAGAGAAGACTGACCAGGTTCAATCCTCACTGGCACATTGTGTAGGCCATTATTTAGGCCCATTACAACTTTCACCGCTTTCCTGTTTATTTAATATTTCAATGTATTACTGGCCGTATTCAGTAAGTCTTCCGGCCTGCTATAAGTACTTTGCCAGTAGGTTTATATTTAGTTTTTCGACCACCGACTTTATTGTGGTTTTTTCTTTACCAAAAACCTTCTTTCGTAGGGCTTGATAGTAAGTGCATTCTCCAACATGGTGATTTGGAGTTTCTTCTTCCAGGTTACATTTTGGACATGTCGATGATACGTCATGTCCCATGGTGCACCTGTGTTTCTGTAAGTTGGAGTGACCTGTGAGGACTTGCAACACTTCATTTATTCTAGGTCTTTTGAGCCTCAAAAGTCGTTGAGTTAACTGGGGCGAAGCCCATCCTACATTTTCTTTTGTTCTCAAGCAGTCCTTTCGTTCTATCCAAGATGCTTTCCATCTTTTGATACTCCAATCCTTTATTGAAGCGCGACAACTAGCATATGGGATGGAAATGAAAGGTTCGGGCCCCGAGCAGTTTAATGCTGATCCTGATTTAGCTAAGATATCCGCCTTCTCATTTCCTTGGATGACAATGTTGCCCGGCGTCCAGGCAATAGTGACGTCATTGTCCTTACCCAATACATTCAGTAAACTGTTAAAAATGATGACACTCTTTGACTAACATATATTTATTAATAGACACGAGCTTTCGCCAGTGTAACGCTGGCTTCATCAGGTGGCTTATTCAAATAGAATCAAAATTCTATTTGATTCTATTTGAATAAGCCACTTGATGAAGCCAGCGTTACACTGGCGAAAGCTCGTGTCTATTAATAAATATATGTTAGTCAAAGAGTGTCATCATTTTTAACAGTTTACCATTAATTATGACTAACACGGCTAACCCCCCATGTTGATTTGCAATATATTCAGGTTTTTGATGCACGTTAATACTGTGTTAGATTTCACAATATTATTTTGGATAGCCAGAATTGCTGCTTGGCTATCCACTAAAATTATAATTGTTTCATTTACAATTCTATCCATGATCAGTTTCTTTGCTACTTCAGCTATAGCAAAGACTTCCGCCTGGAAGACAGTGCTATATCTTCCCAGATGGAAAAAATTTTGATCTGTTTGAGAGCCTGATCCGTATTCTATGTAAAAACTCGCACCAGCTCTTCCATTTAACTTGGATTCGTCAGTGTAGCATCTGATTATGCTTGGTTCTAAAGCATTCTCATACTGCACTGCGTCTTTGCTTTCCATAACGAGGCATTTGTACTGTTTTCCAAATACCTTTGTTTTAGTTATTAGGTCTGCTGGCATACTCAGCAAAGGCAAGTTTTCCTTTGCTTCATTGCATACGTCTACATGACTTTTGGTTTTCCTTGATGAACCAGTTGTCTTGGCAGGCCAAAAGCTCACACGGGATAACCGATATGATCCTTTCACTGCCTTTGACAGTATGAATTCATTAATTGGCATGATATTCAACAGCATCTCTAAAGCTCCTGTGGGGGTGCTGGGAAATGCTGAAGAAATCATAAGACACACTAGTCTTTGTACTCTTGAAAGTTTTTTCTTTAGATATTTTTCATTCACTCCACCAACCCAGGATGTCACGCGTATGTGATGACGGGTCATATCATTGCAGTGTATATCCATCGCATGCTAGTTGGATTTAACCCCCACGCTCTGCCCACTATTTGTCTGCATTGTAATAACGCAGCAGTCGCTTTGCGAGCAATTCGCGTTATGTGAGGTTTCCAAGTAAGCTTACTATCAAGGGTTACACCTAGTAGTATTGCTTCTTTGGAAATTTCTAGCTGGCGTCCGTTTAAACGCAAGGTTCCAAAATCCGGCTTCCTTTGGTTAGTAAACAGAACTATTTCAGTCTTTTTACTGCTGAATTGAAGCTCTTGATTATGAGCCCAATTACTTGCAATATTTAACGCCTTTTGAGCCCTACCTTTGATCCACAGCATATTGGTGCCAGTGACCAAAATTGCTACATCATCGGCATAGGCTTATACATGAAAACCCCTGTTGCGTAGGTCTACCAACAAGGAGTTTAATACACAGTTCTATAGAAAAGGGGACAAAATACCACCTTGGGGATTCCCTTTTCCTACTTCTCTTTTAATCTTATTACCATTTAGCTCTACTTGAACTGTGCGGTGTCTCAGTAAATTCTCAATCCAATGGACGAAAAAAGGCGACACCTTCAATTCTCGCAGAGCATCGGCAATGCCACTATGTGTAATATTATCAAAAGCACCAACAATATCCAGAAATATTCCTAGTGCTGTTTTTTTCTTTGCCAAGCTTAGTTCTATGCGTCGCACGAATTCGAGCAGTGCAGTATCAGTTGAAACTCCTGCTCTGAATCCATACTGGAACGCAGAAAACCTTGCTTGTAAATTAGAATCGTCATTAAAATGATACAGTACTAACCTTTCCAACCATTTAAGTTGAAAGGAAGTTAAAGTGATCATCTGGAAAGACTTAACTTCATGATAGTTTTCTTTACCGGGTTTAGGGATGAAGATACCAGTCCCTTCCTTCCATACTTTCGGCACATAGCTGTACTTCAAGCACATTTGGAACGTGGTTTCGTATATACTGTATTTCTAATACTATTCAAGCCTTTTTGTAGTAGCACCTGGTAAATGCCGTCTGGTCCCGGCGTCTTAAATGGCAGAAATTCGTTTATTGCTCTTTCCATCTTTTCAAGTGAACAGATGGAGCTAACAATTTCGTCGTGCGTTGGTAACACAGCAGTGTTATCATTTGGTTCTTCTGCTGCTTTACTATAGTTTACCTCCCGACTTCCCGGTGCTAGGGTGTCTAAAAGGCAATTCATAGTCTCTCGGCAACTGGTAGGAATAAGGGGAAGCCGGTTTCGTCACAGTTCCAAATTTGGTTTGGACCAATATTGTTCAAGCGAACTACTTCTTCTAATATAACACAAAATTGATACATAATAAATGGATTGGAAGTGGCTGATTTTCGGGTTTTCGTGATCATGTTTGCTTTTTCAAGGGAGAGATAATTTCTTTTCATAAATTCATCTAGCCAGCGTCTTCGCGGACAATTATCGACAAAACTTGTTTCGATGTTGTTTTTTTTTCCAAATTCTCTTTTACTAAATTTAAAATATCATTAATCGAGGGACTAAAACCATGCTTACACAGTATCCCGATGCAGTCCGCTAATGCCCCTTCAACTTCCCGGTTTAATTTTAAGATGGGGGAATTCCGTTCAGTGCCTTTCCCAACGGCACAACATGTAAACTTGCCGGCTTTCTCCACACTGTCCCTTAAATGCTGATCGTCAAGCAGGGAAGCTGTGAATACCAATTTTAAAGTCATTGGTTTGACCCGACTCGGAATCGAACCCCAAGTCTACCGATCCAGAAGCAGACGCTCTATACCACTCGGCCATCTAAACGGCCATACGCACAGGAAAGCACTGGTAGGAAACAGGGAAAAGATCATTACTCGGTCACAGTGGCGTACGCACGGAGGGGGGGTTTCCCCCCATTGACGAGTGGAAAAAATTAAAAACCGCTCTTTTTGGACCGATTAGCGTTTTTTCATGCAGAGATTGTGTTTTTCTGTGCTGTATCAAATTGCCTATGCAATCTCGAGAAATTTTCATTGTGATGCAATAATACCGGTAGTCAAACTTTTCTGGAGTGTAACGCTTGAACCAATGGCTGGCTCAAAATGCAAGCCTGGACAAGGTCAATGGGCACTAAAGCTGGAGTCGTGCTGTGATGTCATAAAGACATTGTTCTCAACGGCTATGGCTGGATAAGACAACGTTTCAGCGCAGGGGTCGGGAGTCAGCACTCCCCTTCCCCCTGGACAATTGCAGAGAAAATGAAACCTTTCTTTTTTAAAACTAACCGACTTTTCTTCATGCGGAACTTGCCGAAATTGCTGTCATGTTTTCATCCCAAACAACACCATCCCCCACAAAACATTGTAGCGTAAACCATTCCCTTACAAGTACAATGATCATCCCTCCTTACGTCTGCGTGAAAAGTTGTACCATCCCCCCATAAGTGTTATTACAACTCGAGCACTGATTACGATGCAATGCTTCAATACCGGTACCCGGTAATCCAACTTTTTTGTTGTGTTTTGCTTGAAGAGCATTTTTGTCATTGATGTTGCTGTGAAACACTTAAGAAGTAGGAGTTTCCTTAAATGCAGTGTATCTGCAGTAACTATGGCTGCACACAAAATTTTTTTTTTAATTCAAATCAAATCTTGGTTATACTCGTTTCATTAAATTCGTTGTTGCACCGAAACGTGGTAGCGAGTGGCAGGGTCCGACCCCGCGGCTTAGCGCCTGGGCAACGCAGCTCCCAAGAAACGTCGCAGCGGTTGCGAGCCGTTGGCTACACTGTGTCCGATTTGACCGGCCCGGGAATTGAGTCCCGAACTTTCCGCATCGATAACGAAATCTTTTAACATTACGCTATAATCGCCCGGTTTTTTGAGAAATTTTATTAAAATATAAATAACTAAATTGACACTGCTCTATGTCCAAAAGTAAGATAAAAATACTGCCAAAGATGACCATAGACCAACAAAAGATTTGAAGAGGCATGGGGGCGGAACAAGGGGAGAGACAACATTGTTTTTTCGTACCGTAAGCTGACTATCTCAGGAGCTAGAGTTCTTCGTTTTCCATAGACACCCCGATTATGTGTTTGAAAGCATCTGATATCGACGCTGTGATTTGGCAGAAAATTGCTTAGATAATATCGACGCTGTTTTTGACTTTAATCGGATGATTAGGGATTTCTCTCGCGCATAATTTATTTTAGTTTAAAAACGTTTTGGTAGGGAGGGCAGTTTTTTCTTATGCTCCAGTATCTTCACTTTTCAAATTTCAAGCGAGAAACTGCCCCCTTCATAATGGGTGTACCGTGTATTGACTGTTTATAACAAGGTTTAGCCTATATATGCGTTGTTTATATTAATGTTGGTTCTTAAAAAAAGTTTTTTTGGAGAGGAATTGCTTGTTTTACCCCCTGGCCCTGCTGGGTGCACCCTGTTTGTGACGTTGCGACAGCTAGCCAGCTTACTTTAGCCAGTTAACCTTCCTATGGCCCAAAAATGATTTCAACTAAAATTTTTTCAGAAAATTTTTAACCACGGCCTGACAGCTTGAGTTTCTGTGAAATCTTTTCTCTCCTTAAATAATGAAACGCAAAGCATTAAGCAAAAGCGTGAATGAAATATCGTTTTTACTTCCTTAGTTATGGCATTATATAGCTTAATCATGGTTAACTGCAATTTAGGCTGGAAACATTACAATACGATGCACTTTAATACCTCTAAACTACTGTAATTGTAATGTAGTATCTTTACGTCATCACGATGTGACGGCACTGAAACCCGCCCATTGAAAAATCCTGTGTACGCCACTGCTCGATCATCCAGATCAACTGCACCTTATGCCATATCTTACTCTGACGTTAGTTAGTAAAAAGTAAACACTAAGACACGCACTGACCAGGGCCGTAACTGCGTCAGGTGGGGCCCCGGTGCAAACATCTATTATGGATCCCCCATTTTTAACAACATTTTCTTTTATTGTGTAATAAGTCAGATCAAATATGCTTCGTAAACTGAAATCTTTTGACATTTGAGGCAAGGACCCTTTGAGAACAATATTTACGATATTTTGCAGTGAAGCGGAGATGGCTATGCGATGCGGATAAATTGTTCAAACCAAAGAGTAAAAGGGTAAGGGGGAACAGTATCTGAAAAGGGCACTATAGTGGTGAAATGTATACAAATAGCAGACTAATTATGGTGTTGCACAATCAGACCGCTAAACTATCAATTTTTGTTCACATAAAAGACTGAATGTTAGTTTTGATGCGGTACTCAATTGTTTCTACATTCCTGATACATTTTGACTGATTCTGACAAAAAAATTTTTGATCTTCTGATAAATGTTCTGATAAAAGTCGTAAAATATATATATATATATATATTTGTTTCCAAGACCACAATAGCACACAACAACAACACGTAGTAACGGCAATGGTCAAGAAATAGGCAGAAGCAGCAAAACGATATACGTTATAGCATACACTGCAATATGATCATGAAGCCAAAGATAATAAAAAAAATTTGCATGGCTGCTACGCCTGAACAAAGAAAGAATGAAATTTAAAATAAAAAATAAAATAAATAAAAAAAATAATTGCTCACTGGTAGCAAATCAGGAGCACCGTACAATAACAATACAAGCTTGATGATTTGTCAAGTTATCTGCTGCAATGAATACAAAAGTATAAGTGGAATATACTGTAGCTAAATAATGACTTTAAATTTAAGCTGCAAAAGCTGTAGGTAATCATGCACACTGCTCATCAATAAGAGGCAATATGACTTCTCATGACGAAAAAAATTTTTTTTTTATTTTTTTTTAGAGCTTAAGTAAATGATTATGCACCTCGTTACTAAACTTTTTTAAACTTTTGCAGTCATAGCGTATCGCTGGTGGGAGGTTGTTCCAAAACACAGGGCCCTTATATCGATATGATTGCTGTGTAGTAGACAACCTATAGAAAGAAGGAATTAGCGTGCTGCCACTTCTAGTTTGAACTGGAAGATTTTCGGTTTTTTTGGTCAGAAAAAACTTTTTGAAAACAGGAGGGAGGCGGTTATTGTTAAAGTGGAACATAAACTTCGAAGTTTCCTTTATCATCAAGTGATTGATAGTTAGAAATTTCTGAGATTTCATAGGTCCAACAACACTATCTCTGGGATTTAAGTCAAAGATTATTCGTATGCAGTTATTAACTGATCGTTGTAGCTTTTGAACAATGGTTTTATAGTCATGACACCAAACCGTGATACAATATAGAATGTGGCTCATAATCATGGTGTGGTACAAGATTAATAGGGACTCTTGATTTAAGTACGGCTTGGCCTTTCTTACAATTGATAATCCACATCTAACTTTGGTCAGTACATGTTCCATATGTAGTTTCCATGAGAGGTTTTCCTGCAGATGTAAGCCTAGGAATTTAATTGAGGATACTTTTTGGATGGGTACATTTCTTAGCCTAACAGTTAAATTTTCTGGGCAATGGGAACCCATAGTTTGGAAAAGGATATACTTAGTTTTCTTTATATTGACAGATAGTTTGTTTGCTATAAGCCATGCATCAATATTCATCAGTTCTTTGTTAATTGATATAAATAATTCTGGCAGATTTTTTTTGGTGGAAATTATGGTCGTGTCATCTGCAAACATTATTACTTTAGCTATATTTAAACAATTTTTAAAGTCATTCACATATATCAAAAATAACAATGGACCTAAATTAGAACCTTGGGGAACTCCATAAAATATAGATTAAACTAAAGAAATAATCAAATAATATTACCTAACAATTACCAATCAAAAAGGCAAATCTGTCCGACACCCCTGCCAGTCACGTAACCTCAATTTAATTGAAAATTTTCGGTGATGCTTTTGCGCTGGCAAACTGTTGCATAACTTTGCTAAAATCTCAATTTTAAATTCGTTCTATCTGTATCGACAGCAGAGCCAAACCGCTATATCCTTCTTGAAACATTGAGCTTCCAAAGAAATTTTTGTTTGGTTTAAGTTTGGAAAAAGACCTCTCGGCCGTCTTTGTATGTATTTATTTGCATAATTATTTATCCTCCTGCCACGAGAAAGCGATCAAAGCGTTATAACGAGCTCACTTAGGATTTGCCGGCCGCCTGTCTCCCACACCATGACGGGGGAATCCCGTTAAACCACTTAACGTTTTACTTTTTTTGAGGTTATGGGTAAAATAACATCACTTTTTTATTTTAACCTACGTTTGGTTTCTGTTTCCCGCATGGATTCTGTCAATATCTACTTTTCACTCAAAACCAAACGTGAAAATGTTTTACTGCAGAACGAGATACATATTTCGGGCAAATGCGTTTTACGGGCCATGCATAAACGAGAGATCTCCGGGCAAACGTGAAAGTGCTTGGCTACAAAACGATACCGATATATCTCGGGCAAATGCGTTTTACTCAAACATACATGAACGATATATTTCGTTTATGTACGTTAAGTGGATAAGTGCCATTCCCAACGGCATAACAAGTAAACTTTTCGGGTTGTTTAGCGTCAAGCAGGAAAGCTGTACCAATTTCAAAGTCATTGGTTCGACCCGACTCGAAATCAAACCCGAGTCTACAGCTTTAGAGGCGGACGCTCTTACCATAGTCCAGACTATGCTCTTACCTTTCGGCCATCGGACCTACAGTAGCTACAGTTGCAGGTACGATTGCATACATCATGCATGCCGCACACATGTCAGGATAAGTGACGCGTTTTCGATAATCGAAAACAAAGCCATTTCTTCGGGCCAATTTTAATTGACCGATCAGATGGCCGAGTGGTATGGAGCGTCTGCTTCTGGATCGGTAGACTTGGAGTTCGATTCCGAGTCGGGTCAAACCAATGACTTTAAAATTGGTATTCACAGCTTCCCTGCTTGACGTTCAGCATTAAAGGGACAGTGTGGAGAACAAGCCGGCAAGTTTACATGTTGTGCCGTTGGGAAAGGCACTTAGCGGGATTCCCCCATCTTAGTGTGGTAGACAGATGGCCGGCAACTCCTAAGCGAGCTCGTACAGCGCTTTGACGCTTTCTCGTGATAGGAGGATAAATATGCCAATAATAAATAAATAAATAATTGGGCAAGCTTATCCCTAAACCACGATTAGATTTCAGCATCTGACTAGGAAAAAACGGACATACGCCATCAAAAAATTTCTTTGCGCTCCGCTTTGATAATTTCTCTTCATATTGCAGTTGTGCAATGTGGTTACTCAAAACCACAACGTTAGAAAAAAATTAGACGACGGTCAATAAATTTTTACCTACGTCCCCAACCAGGCGTAAAACAGCGGTATGCAAAAAATACTGGATGGTTATAAATTTTTGAAAATTTGAATTTTGAAAAATGTTTTTAAAAAACATGTAGGCCGTTTGAAATTAAAAAAAAAATTTATGATGTGATGTCTCGGGGTCCTTTTGTGCTGGGGCCCCGGTGCATTGCACCGCTGGTAGTTACGGCCCTGGCACTGACAAAATAATAATAAAAGGTTGAGCAGGTTGTCAGTGACGGCTAGTGATGTAAAACCACATGTAAATCGGCTAGTGATGTAAATTTTTTTTTTAAAAAACGAGCTTTTTTTTTAAAAAAAAAGCATAGCTAAAAAGAACATTGTTTTTTTTGAAAACGAACTTGTTTTGAAAACAAATTCTAGTCCGATTCTACACTAAATATGAGTATTGGCCGCCATGATGTGTATTGTTAAGTCTTCTTGTAGTGATGGATCTAATGGGGAGTATAAGGAGCGACCTTTCCGCCTCCTAAATCCATCAAGGATTGCATGCTTGTTGTTACCGATTACCAGAAATAAGTTGCCACTTTTAATTTCACAATGCACAGAATAAGAAATAAAAAAGAACAATCGCAATAGATTCCGGTAAATTAAAAAAATCATGGATAAGCGAAGGTCGATAGTACGCATTAATGCACTGTATTTCCCCGTTCATCTAATGAGTGTCTGTAGTTTTTCCAGTTTTTGTAGAAAAGATAGGCTCCGGCCTAGCTTACATTTGTTGTTTTTGACCCTAACTCTTCCATAGCCCAAAGCGCAAGCAAGCTAAGTAGGTCAAATGAATGCCTAAACCCTAATTTAACCTGATTACGTTCAATTGCACAACGTTGTGGTTGGGTTATATTTTGGGGAAACTCAAAATTTAGTACGGCAGAACTGTGCAAATCACAAAATAGGCTCAGATGGTAAGCTTTAAGCTAAATACGCACTACTTCACAAACTATAATGAAGCAACTTCAATAAAAAGATTATAGCCAGTATATTTGCAATCATACTCACAAACGTTTCGGTAAAAACTTATACCATCATCAGTGTGAAACTACATAGGCACTAGGCTAGAATAACCAGCACAAGAAAGAAATTATTTTAAATACAGCATAACTATTACGTCATAAACAAAGTAGTTGGGATTTACGTAAAATATAACTAAAGGGGCAAATTAAACAATTACGTGCAACTGGAGTGACTAGATTAGTAGCAGGATTATTAAGTACAAACACTGTAGGATTAATTAAATCATAACTAAAAAAAGACGTTGAATATAAATGGAAATTAAACAAGTTACTAATTGCGATTTAGGCCTACACGAATATTGCGCGAAGTGAGCTAAATGTTAAATAGGTAGATGGGGTTGGAAGAATCATCAATATTTAATTGTGGTTGAAGATTTTGGATGAGTAGAGTTTCTTTGATGCGGAGTTTTCGGATGTTATTGCTGTGAGCTAGTATTTCGGGGGAGTGAAAGTTCATCGTATGGTCTGGGTTATTTTTCAAGTGTTGGGACACATCAGTTTCATTCTTAGTTGAGTTTTTTGGCATATGGTCATTGATTCTAATCTTCAAATTTCTTTTGGTTTGTCCAATGTATGATTGTCCGCATGAGCAATTGAGTTTATACACTACTCCTGAGCTGTGTAGCAGTGTTTGACGGTCCTTGTACCTGAATTTTTGGCCAATAGTTGTTGTTTCGTGTACCATAACAAATTTTGATTTTTCGGAAAGTTTTTTGACTAGATATTGCCGAATTTCTTTTTCAATTTGATGAGACATGTCTCCGATATACGGTAGTTTTAAAATCGAGAATATGGGTCTTGTTTTGCTTTCAGAGTCTGGCTTTTCTTCGACTTCTGGAGTTTTTACTTTTTCATGCATTTTGTTGAGAAAAATTCGAATTTGCTGATTAAGAAATCCAGTCGGATAGCCGTTTTTCTCTAGCATGGTGGAAATAATTTTGAAATCTTCGTGGATAAGTAAATAGGAATTGCAAATTTTGTAAGCTCTGTGCAAGAGGTTCCTCACTAAATTAATCTTGTATTTCAGAGGCACAAAGCTTTGCCACTTGATGTAAAGTCCGGTATGAGTGG